>JAAWXA010000002.1:23810538-24293050 GCA_038090715.1 Florisuga fusca
AGCCCGCCTCCCTGCCGGCCCACGGGCCACGGCCCGGCCCGACTCCTCCGGGGGTCGCGGTGAGGTGTCAGCTCCCGTTGCTCGGCTTATGTCCAGGTATGGAGAGGGGGGGGCTCGGCCCAGGGCGCCGGCAGGTCCCCTGGACACCCCGGCATCCCTGGCCCAGATTCTCTACGGGGCAGGAGGTGGAGAGGGAAGGTAGCAAGCGAGCAAATGAAATGTCCCTAGGGATTCTTATGGGTGGGTTTCAGAAGATGCTTTTCTGAATGCATGGCAGCTCCAAAGTTGGTCAGTGTGGTGAAAGCGATGTCCTACTGTGCGGCGACCTCTAATTGTATTTGTTTCCAAATGTGCAGTAAACTGCTGAAAAAGAGGCAGTTTCAAATTGTTTTCTGTGAATCCTTTGGTCGTTTTTTTAGATCGCCAGGAGTGTTTTATATTTCTACTTCAGTGATAATCAGAAGCTGCTGTGTTTGACACCACTTATGCAGCATAAATTAAGCAAATATTCAAAAGTTTCAAGCAACCAAGTTTCAAGGCTTGCAGGAGATGCTCCTCTTTGGAAAGGAACACAAAGAAGAGGTCAAACTCAGCATTTAAGATTTGGTAATGGTATTTTCTTTGTAGGCCCTTGGTTTCATGGGCACTGAACTGCTTTGCACGCACAGGGTGTACAGCAGTCCACAGAAATGTTTCACATTGTCACTAGGGTATGCAGGACTAAATAAAACAGCTAAAATGTTGCTGATATTAAAGCACGGCTCACAGCCATCCACTGGGCAGCTGCAAGAGGAAAATGTTAAGTGTGCTGCTTCTACAAGGTACTGCTCTGGGTGGCTCTTTGTAGAGCAGGTTTCCCTGCAGAAGGAGGTATCTGGGTTTGCACTGGAGACGGTGACACAGAAGTGTTGTGTTGGTAACCTCAGACTGCTTTGGTGCATGCCCCCTGAGCCTCTTCACTGGCTGAAGAACTCCATCCCCCTGAGAGAAGTGGGCTCTGAACAGTAATCACTGGCACAGCCGGGTCATTGGACTCAGTCTTGGATTTCTGTCAGTTGTATGAGACAAATACTTTCCTCCTAAGCATTCAGGGAAATTTTAACAATGAGTTTTCTTGTTTAATCAACTATCTGGGTTATTTGTTACCACATATCATAAAATTTTTGCCTGGAAAGCTGCATACATCTGAAATTTTGTGGTTTTGCTTTGTTCTTTTTTTTCAAAATGTGTTCTTAGGGTCTTTTACAAAACAAGTAACAAAATGAGGACCCAGAGAGGCGTGAGAAGCTTCGATAAAATTTAAACATTGAGCTACTTCTTTGACCTCTGCTAATCATGATGGAGTGGTATTTACAGGAGGATTAACACCTTTCATCATGGATCATGCTGGAGACCAAAAGAGGTGGCAATAACAGCTGCTGGAGTAAAGATGCCTTTCATCTTTTACACACTGTTTTTCCTCTAGCAGCTCCCTCTGCTACTATCATCCTTGTAGCCTCTTATGGTGAGAGCAGAGCAAGAGCATATTGTGGCTAAGAGCTGACAGCTTGCCAAAAGTAGTGCTCACAGTGACAGAGGTGTGTCACTGACAGTGAATTAGGAAAAATGAAAGTAATTTTAGAGCAGCCTCACACTTATGCATTTAGTATATAGGTCTTTGCAGTAGGTTGCAATTTCAGAAAGTTTTAGTAATTTACGTAGTCTTAACTTAGTAAAGCATAGGCTCTATGAAATAGGCTTGGTGTACTGAAATTATCCCTTTCACTCAAAACAGAATGAAGTCAAGCTACAATTTTGTGTGTCCACATGATTTGTAGCAGGATGTTTGGGAGGAAAAAACAAAACTGACAAATGGAGATTTGTCAAATCAAAACTAACAAATTTAAGATGCTAAAAATGATTATGAGGTCCAAGTCATTACTGCTGTAAACAGTTTCCAGTTTGTCTGAGAACACAACACAGGGAGCATTAGTATCAGTGCTAGGGGCATTTAGACTGCAGCACGGAGCAGAATTTCCCACAAGTGGATTTTATGAAGAACTGTGAAGAAAGAGAAACATAAGTTTGTTTGGTTCTAGGTAAATTATTCCAGGGCTAACTTCCAGTTTAGTAATCTAAGTCTATTCAGTAAAGTTTTTAAATATATATTTATATATATATAATTTAAGATGGACTCTTGAGTTTCATCTTTGAATGAACTGTTTGCCTGAACAAAGCCTGAGCAGAAGTGCTTTTGCTTATTCAGGAATGACTTCTCAAGGAGGGGAGAGCATGGTGATAAATTGGAGAAAGTGGATGTGTTGGAAACAAGGAGAAGAGATTTGGGCTGACTCTGAAAACAGAGTCATTGCAGAAGTTTAAAAATTCAGGTGAAAAAGAAGGTAGTTCTATGGATGCTATGTGTTTGGTGATGTGAAGTTTTGCTTTAATGGTTATCTGTGTAAATCTGTGTAAGTTTGTGACTCTGCAGCTCTTGTCCATGTTGTATGCATAGCAGGAAACCTAGGGAAAAAAAAAGGTCAGGAAGAACAGTCATCAGTGTTTGCCAAAATGTGCACAAATGTGTGCATAGTTGTTTAGATGTGACCTGGAAATGAGAAATCATCTTTGAGTTCTGGCTCCAGACAAAGACATGAATGGTTTTTTGTATCAAAGTTAAACTCAAAGGTAAATAAGGTGTTCATTCAGAACAAAGGCTGTGCTTGTGGTAGGCTACTTGAAATAAAAAGTAATTAGAGTGAATGCTGGTGCATAGGAGAGGGGAATCGGAGCCTGAGATCTGAGGGCAGCAGCTGGGTGGGTGGATCCTGTCCTGAACAATGAATCCTCCAGCTCTGCCACTTAGAGGTTCTTAGCAATATTTTGTAAATAAAAGAAAACAATTAGAGAATAATCTGATTAAGTTAAAGATAAAATTACCCCGTACTTCTGATTTATTATAAGTTTTTCCTTTCAAATTGTGTAGCTAAAAGCATGAATGGAAGTGTTCCTTAAATGAATCCTCTCTGCCATACAGTTAATCCTGACTGCTATTGTAGGCAAGGTAAATTTGAATAAGCCCTTTGAACCTCTGTTGCTCTGTATGTTATCTGTGAAGAGATAGAGTATGGATGGTAACTCCAACTAAAGCTGTGCAAAGAACTTGGAAGCTGAGAGCTTTCCCTGCAAAGCTTCAAAGGCTCATTGTAGTAATGCCAAGCTCTGAATGAAAGATTTGCCTTCAGCAGATAACACCCCTCCTCTAAGGAGCAGATGGCTGAGGGATAGCCAACAGCTCTGGGCACATCCAAAAGCATCAGTAAAGGATAAGTTCTCTGACACTTGACCTTTAATGTTTTTAGTTATCTCTGTAAAAATAATTTATTTTCAGTTGTGCCAGTTCATGTGTGTGAATTGTAAGTAAACTTATTCTTTCTGAAAAAATAAATTAACATTCTTTGACTAAACTAATACTGTCCTTGAAAGTCACAATCTTCCCTTTACATTAAGTTGTGTGATTTTTAATTTACCTAAGGTTCATTTGATTAAAAAACGTGGTTTAACAGCTCTGAAACTAGCATCCCAAAGCATCACTAAGACATGACATACTAAGACACATCGCCAGTTCCAGTTCAGCATGAGATGTTTGATTCTATCCCCATCCCTATCTTTGACACCAAATAAATAGAAACAGAGAATCGTAAATTATCATGTGCATTTATTTGTTTCTGTCATTCTGTGGCTAATATTACAGCATTACAAGAGGTTAAATTTGCTCATGTTTATTCTACTGGTGATTCTTTCTGAAAATTGCATGGCTTTTGAGTGGCATTTGTTTTTCAAAATGCATTTAAAATCTGTAGAGGGTATTTTTCAAATTGCCATGTAAATGCACTCAGTGTTGACAGTCTGTTTAGCTTGCAGAAGTAATGACATCTTTAGTATGGTTTAGCTCCTAATTCTCTTTCATATTTGACCTCTTGTATATACTATATTAGACTCATGTAGTAAAGGACTTCAGTATCAAAATCTAATGTAATTTGGCGTGGATGAGCAGTATGAAGTTTAATATAAATCATAGGAAATCTATCTCATGGGGTTTTTAAGAGCCAAATAAAATCAGTGGTAGGCTTTCCATTAACTTCAATTGCCTTTGGCTAGGCCCCTTACTCTTTTATGGTTTTCAAGTATTTTTATACTCTTTATTACATAGTGGCTTGAAATTTAACACAATGGTCTATCAGCTGTTTTCACTCAGAGTGTGCCAGAATATTTTGAGTTCTGGGAAGTCCCTTAAGTAGTGGAATAATTTTTTTTTACCCATACTGAACGTACCACATGTAATTACAGTGATCACTTGCATGTGATACAACTGTCATGTATTATTTCTTCTCTTTCTGTCTCCCATGACTTGTTTTTGTGTGTGTACCAC
The DNA here is from genome assembly GCA_038090715.1 of Florisuga fusca. NCBI lineage: Eukaryota > Metazoa > Chordata > Aves > Apodiformes > Trochilidae > Florisuga > Florisuga fusca. Next base: position 23,814,950 of record JAAWXA010000002.1, read on the forward strand.
TTACTAAGCTGTAATTTTTGAAAAAGTAGAAAAAACGTGACAGTCATTCTTTAGCCTATGTAGAATAAGGATTACTTGAGATAGGTCCAAAATATTGATTTTGTAGGTAACCATGTACTTTATACTCTTAGTCTTACTGATTTTGCCCTGTTTACATTTGCACTGTTGTTTATTATATTTGTCCAATAAAAAATAACATTACATGGTAAAATTCTTGACTAAATTATGTGCTCTACTAAAATGTATACAAGAAAAATTATTCTTAAAATACTGAACCTATTCAGTTGATGAACAAGTAAAGAAATATTTTTCCTAAATTTTTGGATTGTTTTTGCTAATATCAATGGCTTTGGTCCTGTAAAGATTAAAACATGTTTTAGTGAAATCCCTCAAGAGCAGTGGGGATTTAAAATAAAGCTTCTCCTATCCTAGAGCTATGTTCTTTCTTTCTGGGTCTACCCCCCTAGCTTTTACCACATATGTGGGATCAGTTTATTTGGTTGTGTCAGTAAGATCACTGAGTAGCCAACTCTGGCTGTGTCCTAGTACAGACATAACACCCCTGATAAGTGGTACATCCTATCCACATTCCCTGGATATCTGATAACAGAAATAAGTCTTCACAGGGAGAAGCACTTGTGATTTTTTTTCCACTCCCAATTTTCTATCAGGCTTTGTTAAGGTTTTAAGCAAGTATTTAGAGGAATACAGATTCCCCCAGCCTCACACTAATGGAAAATATGTTTTATGTCTGTTCTCTAGATAAAATTATTTGTTTTTCTTGGATAGGAGCAAGCTATGTCACTGCAGATAGAACTTTCTTGGCACAGTAAATTGTGAAAATAGTTTTTGTCATCTGTAGTTTGAAGAAACTAAAAGGACAATCTCTGTATGGTGCCCTGGCAACCTCCCTCTCTGCTGGTCTGGCCATCTGAATTTTTAGGTTAACACCATTGTTTTTTGAAAATGCTTAAAAACACATGGTCTGACTTGAACAGGAAGAAATCTGTTGACACAGGAAATAGTAGTACACTGGATTTAAAAGCTCACTAACCTATTTTGAAGGCTACTAATTTCTATAAGTGTTAAACATGGTGTGGCTGCAGCACCTGGCTCAGGAAACCCTCAGCATCAGACTGAAGGAAACTGAGGACAGGGCAAGATACTGATTTAATTGTGTGCTCTGTTTTCCTTAAACAATATGGAATTGGTCATTCTCAGACACTGGTACTGAGCTGTATGATTTGATTTACATTTTTGGTCTTTAGGAGGACATAGAGTGGGGTAGACCTATAGAAAGGTGTGGACCTATAGAAAAAAGGGATACACAAAAGAATAAGGCAACAGCTACCTCACCACTGCCGAGTTTACTTAGGAAACCTTAGATGGCTTGTGAATCTATACCTTTTCTTTGTCTTATTCCTCCAAACTTGCAAATTCTTGGTTTATCTGGCAGATAAATAATTTAATTGCCTCCTGGTAGGCATTAAATTTAGGATTAAAATTGCACATGGATTTCCATGACTGCACGCTCAGTACTTCGGAGTTGTTAAAATCTGTCTTAAAATGGAAAGATTTATGTTAAGATTTTGGTTGAGGTGTCAACATTTGTACGAATTTAGTTTCAGAAGGCAATCTGATTTACAGGAGGTGATGGATCAATTCCCAATGTTGTGCAGAATAGCACATCTGCTCTGAGATGCATTAGCTTCAATTACTTACAGATGATGATTGGAAATGGGAGGAAATAATCTAATTCAATTAGATTAGTTTAAAAAATTAAGTCTCATTTTCTTAATAGGAACTGTGGTAAATGCTATGTAATTTTTTAAATCGATATCCTTTCTGGCATAATGTTGATTTTAAGTAATCTTTTCAGTTTTACTGTAATTTGAAGGCGTTTTTTCATTATCTTTCTTCCTCTGTGGTTAGGAATTTTGATATGAACTGTATAAGAAAATGAAATGGCTTATGGAGACAGAGCTTTGAGTGAGGATAAAGAAAATGTAACTGTGGTATTCTGACATTTCATACTGTTAATCATCTAGATTTTGTAATTTTAGAAAGAGACCATAAGTAGATTTAAGAGTGAAAGCCAGATGGTCAGTGGGTAAAAATAAATCCTTGTGGTATCTTTCTTTATCATACAAGTTTTATTCCAATGACTATGTCGGTCAAGAATGAGTACAGCAATATCTTCAGCAATAAAATAAAGGCAGTGATAGTATTACTACTGAAAAACCTGACAAACCAGCTACTTAATTCCCTCAGCTAGAAAAAGGCTGCATTGTACTGGCTTCCTCCAAGCTGCCCTTCCTGAACAGACTATCTGTAGACATTTGTCTCTGCCTTAATCTTTCCCCAGACCCCATAATTATAATATATTTTCTTTTTTCCACTTAAAAATGCACTCTTTCTGAATCACAGCTGCCTGGCTTTGGAGGTGCTATGTGTACATCTATGGTCCCAACAAAGGGAAATCAAGAGTAAGTTGGTACATCTGGTATTGTGTTTGAGAAAAGAGGTAACTGGGTTAACACTTATTTAAGCAACAGAGTTAACAGTGAATTTAAGCAAAGACTAATTTTTCCAGCCTGTTGGGGCAACTTATCTCCATCCATAAGGAGGGTGTTTAATCTGGCTTCAAAGGTGTTATTTTTATAGTGCACAAAATATTTTTAATGATATGTAAAATTCTGATTTCTATCTAGAAGTAATGAAGTGTTAGACAAAGAAAATAATTATTAAATGAATGTATGTATTAAACAGTATGCATGTAACTGATAAATAAGAAAAGTAAAGAGAAAGTGTACATGTAACTGATAAATAAAGGGAAAGATATTGAGTGCCATTGCTAGAAATGTAATATTATGCATTATGAATGTCCTGGACATAATTACCAACATCAAGTCCTCATCTACTCAGTAGCATACAACACTTCTTCAAACTTGAAAACATTCTGAAGACATGTCAGCAGCTCATGCTCTTTCTGATGAAGAAATGTGGTTTTGACAAATACCTGAAGGCTTTGATACATGAATAGAACAAAGCCATGAACCTTGGTATCTTTTCTGTCAGCAGTAGAAAGGCTGCTGCTGGTAAAACACAGTCTTGTTTCCTGCTGTGCCTCAATTTTCAGTTAGCTGAAATTCATCAGCTGGAAGAACTTTGAGCTGCTGTGCTCTAAGAAGATACAGAAATACAGTGTTGTTATCAGTACTGCTACTGGTATTCTAAGTACTCTTCTTTCTGAGCCTCAGATGTGAAAATATAAAATTAAATAAATACCTTCTATTAATAATAATCTCCTGGTAGGACAGTTGGTCTGTAATACTGTTCAGTTGTGAGATCCTGTGCTGGATTGTTCAGAGATTCATGGGCTCAGAGAATGCCTTCAGCATTGCTGGAACTGCCAGGTGAAATCAACATACAAGAGACACAGAAAAAAAAATTTAAAATCAGAGCAGAACTGTACTGTTACACTACACCAATGTCTAAATGCAAGCTGAGGGAGAAAGGCTGAAGAGAATGGAAGATGCTGGGTATTGTAATAGTCCCAGTTATACTGGTGTGACCCCACTGAGCTACATGAGTTTGTGCTGGTAAAAGTTGGTCATAAGGTAGAATTTATATGATTTTAATATTGTTCCAGTAATTAGGGAAAGAAGGCTTTAGATTTAAGGGGGTTTTATTTCAGTCCTGCCTGTGTGTTTTTAGCTTTCTGTTACATACTGTACTTTTGCAGGATCTCAGTAACTCAAAATATAGTCCACAAATATAAGTTCAAAACAGGAGCTAATAAAAAACATTGGATAATAAAACTTCCCATATCTTCAGCAGTCCTTGAACACCTGTTAAAAATTTGTTTTGTAGCCTGCTTTTATATGTGATGGAGATTAATGCCTATGAGTCCCTTGTGAAAATGCAAAACATCACAGTTAAAACTTCATGTACAGATTGACAGATAACATGTTACTTGAGCATATCTACTGTGTACCACACAGACTGTTCCAAGCTGATGCTCTCAGCATTCAGATGAAAATAATAATTATCCTGGTCAATGCTGTTCTTTAACTATCTGAAAGCAAATATGTGATCTGATTAGTTACTAAGCTAAGCTGACTATTGTTTAAAAGCAAAGGTGTTTAGAATTGAGTACAATAAATCATTTCCTTTCCTTCATTCTGCTAAATCTAGTCTGGTCTAAGTTTACATGTATTACAAAGGAACAGATTGTTTAAAATCTTCATTTTTGTCTGCAAGGTGATATAGACTTGTTCACAGGAAAAGGGACTCACAACCAAGAAAGAAGATAATGTAGAGGAGTCAAAAAGATGATTATTTTCCTTCTGTGTGCAGGCAGTTTTCGAACTAAAAATATTTTTATGAAGCAGGAGATTTCCTCTGTAACACTTCTTTCCCACTCAGTCCTTGATAGCCTCCTTGCTTTCTCTTTTCAGAGTACATATATAAAATCCAGCTCATCAGTATTTTGAGGATGAAGGCTCATTTTAAACTCCACAACCCGTTAAAAGCACATTTACTGAAGTTAAAACATTCAATCTCTAAACATTCAATCTCTAAGACCTCTGCAAAGGCAATTTAATCAGTCAGACCTTATTTCACATCTTTCCTCTTTGATGATACGGATTTAATCCAGAGATACTGCATTGCTGATTTATAAAGCTAGGAATTCCCCTTCTCCAGATGTATGATTCTTAGTGATGCTCTTCCTTCTCTGCCTCCAGACTTGCTGCCACACTAATGACAGACATCCTGCTGTTTGACTGGAGCCTTAGCATTGTGTGTTTGAAGATAATCCCTAGACCACCAACATTTTTTTGGCATCTGTAAACATAAAGGTTATGACAGTTGCCCTTTCTGAGTGTAATCTTTGGTTTTACAAGAATTCTGCTAAAAGATTTTCAAGCTGTGATTATCTCTTCCTGCTCTGTGTGGTATTGCTAAGAAAAAAAAAATAGTGGAAGTTTTTAAAAGCAGTGCATTCTGCAGTGCTTTAAGACCTTCAATTTACAGCTAAATTATCTACTTAGCTTTACACACTTGACTTCTTTGGACTATTTAATAGCTTCCACCACAGCACATGTTTAAGTGTTTGTAAGATCAAGATCCACATTCTCTCTGCACCATTAAATGTTTTGCAATTGCAGAATACTTAGATTACCCAAAGGGTTGTATTTTATGTATAAAATGGAGACTATCCATTATCCATTATCATCTTTTTTGAGTGATATAATCTCTTTAGTGTGTATCTGTGTACTCATAAAATTAAATATATGTAAACATATTAATGACCAGAACAAGCTTGATAGGGGAAGAATGCAAGCAGGAGAAGAAACTGCCAACTATTCCCTAAAACATTTCCCCCCAGATTCTGGAAATTTTAAAACATTTTGTTTTCTGGCCTGCTCTACAAATTATCCACTGCTTCCCTATATTCTATGTCCCTAGCAAACCTCAAGGCAATTTACTATATTCCAGACCACTGGCTAGCATTTAGTGTACAAATTAGAAACCAGTGAAACCTACCAAATATTCCTTTTCCTTTCTTCCTTCTCATATAAAATTTCATCTCCACTTCTCTTGGCTCCATTCAGTGCTGGTCTGCAGCAATTCATCATAACTTATGTTTTTGTGTGTATAGACATCCGTGTGTTTTTGAAAGGCTCACTCTCACCTTGGGATAAAATGCAAAACTAACTAGCATAAATATCTTTCTGGAAGGTCTGACCTGATATATTATCTTTAGCTTGTTATTATGCCACACTAACCAGCTTGCATTAAGTTTTGGGTTGCACTGAAGTTGGACTTTCAGGGAAAACCTAAAACAGCTGTTAAAAACTCACAATTAAGTGTGACAATTTGTATTGCTTTGATGCTATAGAAAATATTTGCATTTCTTCAGTTTCTGGATGCAAGACAGAAAGGAGTTTTAAAAGCCTCTTCTAGATGAGGATTACATACTGGAGATGTAATTGTCTGGTGAGTATTATTATCTCTCAAGTGCTTTGGGGCTAGAAGGAACTCAAGTTTTCTATTGTCTCTACTCAATAGAAACTTTGTTTTGAGTTGTGTGGTAAAATAAAATATTGTTGCTGAAACCTGATTTGCACCTTTGTAGATAGTTATGTACTTCTCTGTCTATGAAATCTTTTGGTTGTATCTCTGATTTCATTTTTGTATATGCGTATTTTAATTCTACTTGACCATCTTAAACATGCATCTCTTGGCATGTTCATTAGCAACAAATGGATAGTCTCATGTGTTTCTGTTTGAAAAGGAGCTTCATTAGTTGTTGCTGTATGTGATTGATGAGGAGCTGCATGCTATGTAGTGACTCCTTTCTTAGAACCATTGTTGCCTTTCATATCCAGAAATGTATGAAAGGGAAAAAAAATCAGAGAATGTGACAGCACTTTTTGTTTCTTCGTATCTGGTGTGTGGGGTGATGGACCCAGGATTTTACCTGCCAGATAGCTAAATGAAGTATTCTGGGGAATAACAAAAAATTCCAGTCAGGTACAGGTAACTATGCTGGATGTGCTCTACGGATCCCCAAAATACCAACAGGTCTGCAGTTAGGCTCTAATTATGTACCCAGCTGTGGCTATTTTCAGCTTCTTCCTTCTCCTACCAGGAGGTTTGTGAATGCATGGCACAAGAAAAATCTAGTCCAAATTAGAGCAGGTTGGCAAAGCTTCCAACAAAACAGTTTGTCCTGATGAAAAATACCTTCATTCCTGTGAAATTTCAGTGAAGCAATGATCTGATGCTTTGCCTGGCAGGCTGCTTAGGAGACCACATTTCCTAAGTCTTTCATCCCTAGCAGCTTCGTAACTTCTTCTGAGGCTGAGAATCTTGAACAATAAAACAGGGAAACAAAAGAATTTTAGATGAGTAGATTGACCCCAGCTGGTAGCTAAGCCCCTACCCAGTTGCTCACTCAGTCCTCTTCCCTAGCAGGAGGAGGGAGAGAATCAGAAGAGCAAAAGTGAGAAAACTCGTGAGTCAAGGTAAAGGCTTTTTAATAAGCAAAGGGGGAAAAAAAAGGAAAAAAAAATATGTCAAAGCAAGCACTCATCATCAGCTAACCAATGCCCAGCCAGTCTTTGAGCAAAGGCTATTTTGGAAAAAATCCTCCCAAGCTTTGTTGCTGAATGGGACATTTTGACCCACTGGCCATTTAGGGTCAGTTGCCCCAGCTGTATCCTCTCCCAGCCTATTGGCCTTTGGTGGAGTAGCTGGAGAGCCTTGACAGTGTGCAAGGACTGCTCAGCAACACCCAAAACATTGATGTGCTATTAACAACACTGTTTTGGTAACAAATCTACAACCACAGCATCATATGGGTTGCTATGAGGGAGGTGGACTCCATCCCAATGAGTGCCTGTACAATAAGATTTTTAATAAGTGTTTGACCCTACATTCCACAAAAAAACCCAACACCCTGTGTCAGTCATAACACATTTCTGGGGAAGACAGAATAATTTTGCTCTGTACTAACATCTTAACTCCCTAGGAAAATACTCAGATTTTACATTAAAACTCTTTTGCCTATTTGCCCAGTTTTCACTACGAAGTAGTGATTGCTTGCAAGAGTAAATGCTTCATATTTGCAAGTAACCTGTTTCTCCTCACACGTTTCCCAAAGAAGGAAGAAGTTAGGAAAAGGATCTTATATTTACAACTTTTAGGTTTACATGTTGTATGATATTTATTATTTTTTCCCCTTCCTGGGGGTCCAAAATCATTTTTGCCATATTTGATGTATGCCTGGATAACTTGGTAGTGTAGAAAGGGAAGGAATGCAGCATGAGAGTCATTTCTGCAGAAGTCAGTGTGAAGCATGTGTATCATTAAAGTTCCAGATGGATGGTTTAAAAGAACTTAAATGATGTAGTAGCTTTGTAATGACTTTTACACTATGTGGACTGTGGGCCAGATTTAAAGGTTTGTGTCTCTAGCTAAATGTAAATACCTAGATGTTCACTGGAAGTTATGGGGAATGTTAGCATCTTATTTATTTTTTTATGTCTTAAAACATCTTGTACTATGTATCTTTCAGAGCTGGAATGTAAGGACCATTGCATTCTAATCTTAAAGCAGAATCAGTGCTACTTGAAATCTGCTGCAGGCAATGGTAGTTATCTAGCCAGTAGTTAATTGTCCTGTAGGCTCAGTCCTTAGAAGTTCTTTCATTTTGCTGAATTAGGGGTTTATGTACCCTTTTTAGGCATGCCCTTGTAAGGTCTTCTATTAGGAACAAACTAATGGATTTTTTTTTTAAGTGTTTTATTAAAGAAATGAAGTTCACTGTGTCATAATACAGCCTGGGAGTGGAAAACCCTGAATCACCAGCAGACCCATTGCCAGTTGCCCAGGTGAGCAGCCAACAACAGGGCAAGAGCAGATGGGTGGTGAAGTTAGTTTGCACACTGACTTGGCTTTTCATTCTAATTATACATAAGAACACATTATGGAAGCAATCAGGCTCAAGGGAACTCCTCTTATTTATTATCTGAATAAAGTACGTTGACATTAAATAACTATCATGAAGAAGTAAGTCATTGTCTCCCACAGGGAAACTGTTCTTTTATCTTGTCGTGGAGATTGATAATTTCGGAGCCCACAGACAGATCTCATCTTCTCTTCCATGTTTTTTCATTTATATATGCAAATGGCTATTCTGTCTCTAGATGGTACCAGTTTCCTTAAGCCATTGTTACAGAAAATTACATTTCTCAGGATTGATGACACAATTAAAAATTTAGCTAAAGAGTATAATTAGTACCATGTGAGCTAACCTTGACAGAAAAAATACAGAATGTGCTACCACAAAAATCAGGTAATATAAACCAGAACGACATTTATTACGAACCCTCAGATCCCAAACTGGATGAACAGAACAGCTATTTTATTACTTAACCAGTATCAGGGTTATTCTTCTCAAGGAAAAAAAAATTACTTCTCGATTTTTACAAGTGGAAACACAACTGCCTACTTCAAGCTTTATAAGTGTTTCAAGCCTTCTAGTGCACTAGTCATAGATGCCAATCCAGTTCATGTCACTGAATGAGGATGAAGGAAACATATAATGCAGAAATAACTTCTTTAATATTGTGTAATTTAATGTCACATCTGTTTACTGAGGAAAGTGCCACGCGTTGGGTTTTCACCTTCTCACATACACATCAGAGAGGAGGGAAAAAGTAAATTCCACAAGGAACTGCCTGAGTGTACAGCAGAATCTCCTATTGAACCTTGTATTGTACACATTAAAAGTTTCCAATCCCAAGATGGTGTTGGCATGGAAAAGACCAAAGGGTTTAATTCACACCACAGCTCTTCAACCTGTGATGCAGTCTACAATCCTTATATTCACAGCTCCCAAGTTGCCCCACTCTATAGTTGAGCAAAACAACAATTTAATGTAAGATTCATCAGTGTCCACGTTGACTTTGCCCGGAGTATGAACTCAGTGGAAAACCACACTCTTATTTATATAAAAAAGCTGAGACTGTCTTTAGATGCAAACTACAAATCATGAGACACAAGGAAGAAGAGAGGGTTCTTGTAAAGAACAAGTGGGCACTGTGTATGATGTTTGCACTGTGTCTAGAAAGAAAAAAGAATGAGTTTTAATTTATTCCTAGGGCTCCTAACAATCTAACATGGCATAAACACGTTTGTATTAATCAGTACTGATATGGAGTCTCCCATATGGTTCTTAACAGACCAGTCTCCATGTTCCAAAGGAGGATGTCTGTACCTTTTAATATAACATACATATTCAGTGTTTTATTGCATACACAGTAGATATGACATTATTGATTCTGAGTAAGGTAATATGAAAACATTTTTTATGGACATTAAATATGGTGCCTCAACCAAAACCTGGTGCCTCAATCAAATACATTTGAGTTAATTTTGGTTATGACTTACTGACTTGCACTATTTAGACCATGTAGATTTTAATGCTCACAGAGCAAACTCCTTTCTTTACAACAGAGTTCCCTTACAAGCCTAATTAATGTAAGGAAAGAGTGGTTTAAATCCTTCCTTAGGTTGCCAAACTAGAGATAAAACAATTCCTTATTTAAATTGAAAAGTCAGCAGTCTCCCAAGGGATTACAGTCTGGGACTTTTTCTTCATTGATGATTTATCCTAGCTCTTCAGAAGGAAAGTGAGTTCCCAGATCTTAAGGTCACTTTCCACAACTTGTTTAAAACAACGTTTCTAACATTTCTTCTCTGTGTCTGGGTCTGCAAGTGTATTGTGTATCTTGCTAAAAAAGTCTGCATTTTCATTTCCTGCATGAAGAAACAAGAGACTAAAAAAGTTAACCCTCAGGAACTGAGGTTTATAGTCCTGTCTCACAAATTATATGGAAAAGCTTTTGATTGGGGCATCTGAAGAGACTAAATTTCAATGATACTTCTATAGAATTTGACTTTTTCCAGCTCATGCAACCTGAGGCAATTAAAGCTACAACACTACAATGCATGACAATTTTTTTTTTTGTCTGTATTGAAGTAGTGACATACCTAGGAGTATTTTTTGGTTGGTGTGATTTTTGCCTTGATGCAGCTTTTTGGATTTCAATAATAAAGTAGTGTTCAGTTAAGCTTTCATTTCTGCTGTGATTTCCTTCAGAGCAAACCTATCAAAGGAATGAATATAAAATTGGCACTATCTAATCTGGATTTAATTTGTGAGTAAATGTTAGACTATGGTGACTGTTAAAGGAGGAAGGAAATTTGAGCAGGGCCCACTGTTTACTGATAATCCCAGATGCTGCATGTTGCAAGGTGAAATTTGTCTTAGGATCTGAAGGCTGTTTTTTTCTTGGTTATGCCTTTTCCTTTCTTGCTCATGTACCAGCTTGCAGAAGGAACACAAAGAGACACTAGTTTTTAAAACAGCCTTTTACAGAGGCATTTTTTTGTCATTTTCTTTTAAAAAATTCCAAAATGAGTGTCAAAAGCCCTAAGGTTTGGCAGTGCAGGAGTGACAAGTGACATCGTTCAAAGCAGTCAAACCAAAGCACTTGACAAAATGAATTAAAGTTGTTCATCTGCATCCTAATACACCCTCTCCCAGGACAATAAGCACATTGCCCATGAAATAGTTAAAACCCAGTCTTACCTCAGGCTGATACTCTGTATGTTCAAATACAACCTAAATTCTGCCATACTCATACCAATCTTATAACTATCTGCAACAAAGGATTTCCCAGATATAAAAACTCAAAATGGCCAAGAACTTAATTATGTTAGAGTGGGGCCACGTATTTGGTAGCCACATTGAAAACTGAGTGGAGAGGATGGCTCTCTTCATTGTTCAGCCGTTTTTCCCCCTTCTGGTGATGTTGGTACAATGAAAGTTGAGTGCCATCACTAAAAGAAGTTTAATCCTTTTGCTGCATTGCAGTCATATGGTAAATTTTTACAGCTATAACTACTCCTGCTTTGTTTTTTATCCCAGCAGGACATGGCTGAGATATAACAATATTGCACAGCAGGGCTGTCTCTTTTCACAAACATTTCATTGAAGCTTTTGAGCTATCTCCTACTAATCAGATTTCTCACCAAGGTGCCCACCCACCCAAATCAAGTGTGGTCAGTGGACCTGGCAGGTTACTATGTTCTGAACAGTTTAATGAATATCTGCCCATTTAATTTAGTTTAAGAAGACCCAGCAGGGTGGCTTCGTAGGGTGGTATTATTGCCCCTGCATCCTGTTGTTTTTGGCTGTGGGTTTAATTCCTGCTTCTGCAATAGAAATTGGTAATTGTAATCTGAGATAGCACATTTGATCTTTCTGCTCCTGGCAATGGAATCCCACTGAGCCACCTATTCCACGACAATGTGTGGAGGTTTCTTATAAACCTAAACATTGCTTGAGATAAAATAACATATCTAACTGTAGACCAACAGCTGGCATGCTGAATATATATTCATTTGCACCCTTCTGCACTGCCTCAAGCAGATATTACTATAGGTAAAAGAAATAGAAGATGACATTAAAACTATTACTTATAGAGACAGCATTGGTTTCCACAGCAGTTTTCAGTCCTCTTTTCTTGTTCCTACTCTTTTGCATTTTTTTTCTTATTTTTCTTTCTCCTGTGATACCTGTGATGCAATTTAAAACCTTAATAAAAAGATTCTTTGCAGAATTTTCTGTGTAGAATTGTAATTTGTTTTATAAATGTTACAGTATAGACCATTACTTTCTTCTCAGGCATATTATCAGACAGCTTTATGGTCCAAAGGATTAAGAAATTAAACCAAAAGCAGCTCAAAAACCAAATAGCAGGTAACTTGCACAGTTTTTAAAATATCCAGTATTTTGCTGCTGTCTAGGTTATGCCTTACACAGTAAAAGTCAGCCAAGAATTCAGTCTCATTTTTGTATATAATCATAAGGTTTTGATAGCTATGTTACAACTTTGTCATTAGGGATTTAATTGTGCAATTTCCTAAAAAAAAAATAAAAAAAATCCCATTTAAGTCTCTGAACACTAATTCAGATTACAGAAGAGAAAAAAAATTGTCTATGGAAATACGATTGCAAATACAGCTGTAAACAACTGTGTTGTTGAAAATGTCATACAAAAGAAGACACTTAGCCTACAGGTTTTCATCTGATCACAAGTTCCTGTAATACTATAAAGATATAGCTGTCTGGAAGGCAGTCATGTTTTCTCTAAAATGAAGATGTAAAACAGAAAATGAAAGCTTAACCAGTTTTGGAGGTTTTGTTTGTTTCTTTCTTTCTAGCAACTGCTCCGGTGGGTCAAGGGTTGGACTAGATGATCTCTGAGGTCCCTTCCAACCCGGCTAATTCTATGATTCTATGATTCTATGATTCTATGATTCTATGATTCTTTCTTTCTTTCTTCTTCTCCCCAATCTATAAGGTTTAATTACATTTCTCTCCACTCTACCTATTACTGTGGGATTTGCAGGACATTACTTTGCAAGCACAGTTCACAGGCATTCCTTAACACAGTCTCATAGACTCAGAATTTGCTTTGTTTGTGGCTAAATAAGTATATTAAATTTTTCATTGTGAGTATCCTGACACAGAGTCTTGGACTTTTCAGGATGGAAGAGTGGCTTAAACAGAGAACAGAGAACAGAAGAAGGTGTGGATGAGGCATGTTTTAGAAACTTCAGAGCTACATTAAACATTTAACTGCCATAAACAGCCCTGGAGCTCTGATGCAAGAAACATTCAAACTGCATGGAGAATAAATCTATTATCTACACACTGATAAGATCTGCCTAAGCTTCTTCTCCAGGCTAAACAGCCCCAGATCTCAGCCTCTTCTCATATCAAGGATGCTCCAGTCCCTTAATTATCTTCTTCTTCACAGGGCTTGCTCCAGTGTGTCCATGTATCCCATTTTGACCAATCTTTTTATGCAATATTTTCCCTTTTCCAGATGCAGTGGCTGGGGAGAGAAGACAGTGGCTAACCTCCTGTACTCTAGGAAGCAAAACCTGAGAGAGCAATAAAACAGAGTTCTTGAACTAGTTAATGAGTGTGCCAAAAGCTTCTGTCTTTTCATTCTGTTTATAATTTTCAAAAGAATGCTGTTATATGTTAACATGACAGAGTGAATGAATAAGAAAAACTACAACATAAGAGCACTGGGAAAAAAGAAACTGAAATCTCAAGAGGAATGGTAAATGTTTTTCCATGTTTCAAAAGAAATTTTCATGTTTTTCCTTAAAAAGAATCACTCTTTATCTAAATTACTAAAATCCCAGGTTGAAAAGCATAAAGTAATGCATTCAGTTTCCTGGCTCTAGGTAGTTGCTTAGAAGAGACCATCATGAGGTATATTTCCTGTTCATGTAAATGCTGAGCTTCTGGAATAAATCAATAATATTTTGTCCCCCCTCCCAGGACCATTTTCAAAGGACACTATTGAGAGGTGCTGTCAAATTTGAATTTTTGATTTCTCAGAATCTGAAAACGAAACTTTTTATAATTTCATATATCATCAGAGGGTTAAAAACAAAGAATACCAACTTTTCTTCTTTTGCTTGAGAAGTAAGATTGAATCTTTCCAAAGTCTGGAAGCTTTATAGCCATTGAGAGAACATTCTGTTCAGCATCAAGGCAAATCCCAAGTTAAGCTATCAGAGATGAACAACAACAACAATACCACTGCCTTATCTAAAGCTTTCCTTCAGAGAGTTCAAAAGCATTCAGTAAACATTAGTGAACTGAAGTAATTCTCTGTGAAGCAGATAGTCAGAATTTTCAAAAGCCTGTAAGTGCCAGGAAATCCATTAACTCTCTATTATCAAAGGGCATCCCAGAGTAAGCCAATGAAAAATAGAGTATGTTAGAAGAAAAGCAGTCACAGATTACACGGACTCTTACTGTCAAAAGAGTATAACTTGAGAAAAAGCTGATGTATGCAGTTAGTTTCCTTTCCTTTTATGTTCTGATTGAATGCTCATTAGTGTTAATAGCAATTCTCTTATTTATTTTCATGGGACTTGGCTCTCGCATGCAGAAAGTGTTCTGAAATTTGGTCTGACCATGACAATAAAAGCATCTGAAATGGTGATCTTTTTTGAATCTAGAACTGGAATCTCACCCTCAACCATATAGTGGAGTAGTGATCGTGAGGTAGGAGCCTTCCACAATTTTGAGGTCTCCAAGGTCTATGTGAAACTTCTACTCAACTCCAGTCTTTACCCCGTGGTCAGATACTGGTTGAGAGAGAAACTCAAAGATCAAATGCCCATCAAACCTCACTGTTCCTATAAAATCAACAAACATCTTTTTAGTGGTAATAAGACTGGAAACTAAGTCTTAAGTTCTGCAATTTTTGGGTTTAGTCCACACTTCTTTGGTGGGTGGCTGTTTAAATTAATCTGAAATCTTTTGGCACAGCATAAATAACCTCTGTAGTGACCTGTCATTAAACTTATTGGTTTTACTCCCCCTCTATACCTGGCTGGTATAAGATAACACCATCAATCTTGTATAAGGACCCCTTGTTCTCCTCCTCCTGCCTGGTTACCACCACTGTCTCTCTGTAAGTCAAAATACTCCTAACACAGCAGGAACACATTAATGATTTATTTTTTCTAGGGAATACCTTTATTACAAATTATTTTGTTACCTTGCTGGGCACTCTCACTGCATGATGTTGTTGCTAATAGATCCCCTTGAGCATGTGCAGTCTGCCTTCCTCCTTTAACTGGATCTCAGGTGTTATGCATGTTAAACACCTCATCTATAATCTCTTTAAGCAGGAGATTTCTGTCAGAATCTCTTTTGTTGGCTAAGTAATTTCTTGCAGCAACAGTAAAAACAGTGCAAGGCTTTCCCTAAATTCATGGGAGAAGTTGCTAGTTGTAGTTATTCACCGTTGCATACAGTGATGAGTTCATCAGGTAGAACATCAGTTCCAGTACCCTTCATCTCTGTCACCGTGTAACATTTCAGTTTTCTGAAATCCTGGATCACTTCAGCCCCTCCTAGTATTTTCTTATATACCTCTAAAACTGACAGAAGAAGTTATACTATAGACTGAAGTTGGTACAGGACTGAGTGCCAAAACCGAGTCATTTTTTTTCCTCAATGTCTTTTCAACTGAAATACATTCTCTGTAAAACTCTGGATTTATTAGGCAGTAGAATGGAAGTTGCAATATGTTTGACAGGAAGAAAGGACTCTTTTTAAAAATAATCCTATTAATTACTGACACAGTGAACCATAATTTCATGATATGTTGACTTAAGTTCTCATCCATTGAGCTGTGCCAAGACAGTTGTTCATGGGATCTGATAGACTATCTTGTTTGATTCCTGTACATCACTGACTGATCATGTGGAAGGCACATTTGACTTAGAAGTAACACAGAGTCTTGTTTGACCAGGAATAAACTGGTTTTGTTTGAGCATAAATCTATAAAGAGCTTCAGTTATATCTCACATGTTCTTTTTACTGCATTTTCATGTCTGGTTGGGATGGACACAGTAGAAAGAACAGAGGCAAGTTGTGCTTTCTAGTGAAGCTGAGTAACAAGCATAGAAAAAAGGATTTCTCCAGTGAGTCATATGGAGCAATGGTCTCCATAAGATGACCCAGAACTCCATCTCCCTGGCCAGTTGCATTCACTGACTGATGGAGTCAGCCCACTATTTTTCATTCCGTAATTCCTGGTTGTTTTATTCCTGATTTCATAGCTATATAGGGTATTCACTTCCTCACCCCATGTATGCTGCAGAGTGTCTGGAGATATTTTATACTGGGAGGCTGAGATATGTGAACAGGTATAACTGTGCTTAAGTTTCTGGAAAGGTCAGAGCCCTTTAGCTTGTTTAATTAATCCCTGGCTTTGTGCCAGGTTCAGCTCAAGACACAAATACAATTGCAGATGTGATGCTGACCTGCACATCCAGAGCAAATGCAGCTCTCACCATAGAACTTGTTATGCACCCTCTTCATTCTGAAAGGGGGAGGCTTTGGGCAGAGTTCTCTGCCATACCAATCACTGGTACAGAAGTTCTGCATAAAGCATGGCATGAATTTCCAGATGATTATTGATATGTAGTGACTTCATCCTTTCATAGTTTTAAAACCTATTTTTTCAAGATGCAGCACTTAGGAAATATTCCAGAATATCTGCTAACTGAACAATATCATCTGAAGCCTCTCAGAACAGGAACTGTTTATATTCTAAAGTGAGGTATATTTGTAGCTTGCTTGAAGAGCAGCAGTTCAAATTATGTCCAGGGAGGGATATACACCCC
Organism: Florisuga fusca; assembly: GCA_038090715.1. NCBI lineage: Eukaryota > Metazoa > Chordata > Aves > Apodiformes > Trochilidae > Florisuga > Florisuga fusca. Next base: position 23,831,759 of record JAAWXA010000002.1, read on the forward strand.
AGATAAGCCTTGCTGTCAGATGACACATCCCAGTCTGGATTTAGGGCTTATTCTCTGTGGTTTCACTCCTAAGTTTTCACTAAACTCTGCTCTGCTGCCCTGGCTTTCAAAATCTAACCCTCTACGTCATCCCTTATCAAAGGAAGTTAGTCTATCAGTCAGCCATACAAGAACTAAACCTTCTTACAACAAAAGAATCTCGATTATTATTTGATCTCCATCAGCATTAACATGAAAAACCTCTTAGTTTTCAGAGTAAGAATTCAACTGTACTTTTTGGACTATAAATATGCAGTATTCTGAGTGAAAAAGACGATCTGTTTTCTTTAAATAGCTTTCATGAAATTGTAGAAACAGGGTACATCCTTACAACAAGGACTGCACAACTAACATGAGGTACAAAGCAGTGCCAGGAAGAGAGAAATACAACATGGAGGTGCAGTAGAAACACAGTTTTGTGTACAAACCAGTATGTTCTAGTTCCACGAGACACCAGCATCATTAGATGATACAAGAAGGGATCAAAATTGAACATTTCAGACAGAGAAGGATGTTCACTTGGGAGAACTGTAGAATCTGGGATTTTCTTTGAAAAAAGGGAGAACTGTAGAATCTGGGATTTTCTTTGAAAAAAGGGCGTTGAAAAGGATAAAGTAAAAAATGAGAATGGCTTCCCTGAAACTTACTTTTCCTTCCTGCATCTGCAGCAGTCCCTGTACAGTGAGCAATAAAAACACACATTCAGGCACACTAAGCAAAGCTGTGCATCTTAATTTCTCAACATTCATCTTAGCCAAGAAAATAGGTGCCCGTCCTCTGTAGAGCCACCAACTGATGCTAGACCACCCTACCAGCCCTGTGGTGAAAGATTGTAAAGTAAAAGGAGAGGAAAAGAATGACCTAAAACTAAGGCAGAAGGAGAAATAAAGCCAAAAATAATTACCAGAGATACAGGTCAAAGTTGGTATTTCAGCAAAGGATAGTAGAATCTATCTGTTTTTCAAAGTTCTGTCACAAGGGAACTCAATACAAAGATCTCGTTCATAAGTGTGAGAGTGCTTATCCCAAATGCTCTTTCCATGAGAAATAGGTTGTGAATATAAGACAGAGAGATAGATAAGAGAACAAAAAGAACATTTGAGTGTTACTAGGTAAATGTTTCCTTTTAAAATTTATTTTAGTGCTAAATAAATAAAAGTTGGGCTTCTTCACAGACTGATCTACCTACATCAGTCTGAATAATTATTGTTTTCCATTTTTGGGGAGTAAGCATATTGAATAATGAAAACAAATTCCATCCACATTCATGTGAATATATTGTAAGTCCTGCAATGTGACACACTATTGTAATATAGTGGTTGCATTACTGATTTCAATTTTTTAATGAATTGGTTATTTAGAACTCTGCATATACACTATTTATTTTAGCTGATATTAAGCCTCTGAAGCATTGTATGTTTACTAGCACCTTTGTAGTAATGCAAATTATACTTGATCTGGCTTCTGAAACACTAAACAAAGAATCTTGGGAATTCAAAATTTTTAAGTTCTTATTGTACAGCTTATAACTGAGCATGTTGTAAAATGATAAGTCACTCTGCCTCAAAGAATCCTGGCTGATTGCAATAATATCCAGCCTGTAGTGCTAAAATTTTGTATTTAGACCGTAAAGCATTCAGGAGTGCAGATCTTCATTACAAAGAGAACGTTCATTTGGCTGTCTCATAAAACTATGCTTATGAAGAATGTAATGTTTTAAAGTTATTTAGTAGAGCAAATATAATTATTCTTATCCATTAGAGAAATATGGGGATTACTGGAAAATTAATTTGAAAGATTAAAGGACTTATATAATGAAGCAATTGTCTTTATTAAGCAGTTGTTGAATTCTAGTAAAGTTTGTCTGCTGCTTAACTTCCTACTATGAAAAAACATCCTACAGAAAGTTACTTTCATCTGTATTTAGCAAATGAGGACAAGGTAATGACTTGAAACTGTCTTTCAAGAAAGGTTTGCAGCTAACATTTATTAGATTACTACTTATTCATGGTAGACAGAAACAGCAGATTTTCTCTTGTTCACTGTCTGCAAGAAGAGTGAATACAGTGCTAATCAAGACTGGTCTTAGTTCCTCTTCCATACCATACATCTACATACATGGTTCTCTCTGAGAATAGTCCATTCCCTCTCCCTTCTCTTTAAACTCACACTTTCCCCATTTTACAGCTTGTTAAAGGTACTGGTAAGGACACCACTATGTGTCTCTGTCATATGACTTGGTATTCAGATACCCTCCATCAGAACTGCATACCTTTGTAGATGTAAGAAAATGTAGGGAAAAAAAAATATGTAGAAAGATTTTATATGTGTTTTATGAATACTGAAGAGTCATCAGGATCTATATCTTAGGACTCACATTGTATACTGCTCTAATGCTTCCAGGTTAGGTACCTGGCTATAAAGTAAGTACCTGAGGTAAAATATATTGAATGAGGAGAGTTATGCACCCAGGATTCAGTTTGCAGCAGTCCATTGGGCTCTATAAACACCTAATTCAAGAAAAAGTATTACACATTTCTCCTGGTGTTCTTTCTTCTTTTTAAAGGAAATACCTTTCTTGGTTGTATTTCCATGAAATTATGAAATTGTTCTGCATTGTTCTTGATTTGCTGAAGCTGGCCTGTCACAAAGCTCTGATACACACTTCTATAAAGTTCAAAGAAACCAAGATCTGGAAAGAGAGGTCAGACAATTGTATTCCTGTATGCTTAGGTATATTATTTCCTATCCCTCCATTACTCTGTTCAGGGGGCAGAGATGACATTACAGTTTTCACTAATATACGACCCTCATAGAATTGCACATTCTCAGGATATTATATTTTACACACAGTTCATATGTTGTGCTTGATAAGCTCAAGCATTAGCATTCACAGAATCAGCCAGGTTGGAAAGGACCTCAGAGATCATCAAGTCCAACCTTGGTCCACTACCACTGCGGTTACCAGACCATGGCACTGAGTGCCACATCCAGTCTCTTCTTAAAAACCTCCAGGGACGGAGAATCCATCACCTCCCTGGGCAGCCCATTCCAATGCCTCTCTGTAAAAATTTTCTTCCCAATATCCAACCTAAACCTCCCCTGGCAGAGCTTAAGTCCATGCCCTCTTGTCTTACTGAGAGGTGCCTGGGAAAAGAGACCAACCCCCACCTGGCTACAACCTCCTTTCAGGGAGTTGTAGAGAGTGATGAGGTCTCCCCTGAGCCTCCTCCAGGCTGAACAGCCCCAGCTCCCTCAGCCCTTCTTCACTGGACTTGTGCTGGAGTCCCTTCACATCCTCCTTGCTCTTCTCTGGACCTGCTCCAGCATCTCAATCTCCTTCCTGAACTGAGGGGCCCAGAACTGGACACAGTACCCAAGGTGTGGCCTCACCAGCATTGAGTACAGGGGAAGAATCACTTCCTTGGACCTGCTGGCCACGCTGTTCCTGATACAGGCCAGGATGCCATTGGCCTTCTTGGCCACCTGGACACTGGCTCATGTTCAGCTTCTTGTCAATTCAAACTCCCAGGTCCCTTTCTGCCTGGCTGCTCTTCAGCCACTCTGTGCCCAGCCTGGAGCTCCCCATGGGGTTGTTGTGGCCAAAGTGCAGGACCCGGCACTTGGCCGTGTTGAACCTCATCCCATTGGAATCAGCCCAACTCTCCAGTCTGTCCAGGTCCCTCTGCAGAGCCCTCCCGCCTTCCTGCTGACCCACACTCCCCCCCAACTTAGTGTCATCTGTGAATTTGCTAATGGTGGACTCAATTCCCTGATCTAAATCATCAGTGAAGTTATTAAAGAGAATTGGGCCCAACACTGATCCCTGGGGGACACCACTGGTGACCGGCCACTCGAACTTGTTAAACTAAGTCACTGTGTATGAATGTTGTGATGAAGCTCCAACAATCATGTCAAGAAGTCTTCTCTGAACAGAAACTTCAGGACCCTGAATTTATGGTACTGATTAATCTATGGCAGGATTTTTCCAGTGTGTGGCTGAATCAGAGCACACACTTTGCACCACTATCTGAATGAAAAAGCATCCTGCATGAGTTCAGATTGATGTCTCACTTAGCACAGGGGTAAGAGGAGGTTTTTTGATGTTTTTTGATGACTGCATGCTGCATTTTTACTGCTAGGCCCGAGATCATTAGAATATGAGAGTTTATATATAAAAAGCTTTCCCCAGTGTCGGTGTGTGGGGTTGGCTGTGGGGTGGCCTCTGTGAGGAGAGGCCGGGGCTGCCCCATGCGGGTCACAGCCGGTTCCAGCTGGTTCCAACCAGTTCCAGCTGGTTCCGCCACAGAGCCACCACAGGTCACAGCTGAGCCAAGATGGTGGCACCTCTGGAAAAATGCATTGAAGAAAGGGCAGAATAGGCAGACAAGCAGAGGAACAGGGGGTGAGAAACAGCAGTATGAATGTTTCTAGGACACACCTTTAAGAACAAACTGCAACCTCAGACATCCCGCTCTCTTCCCCATTTAAACCATTTCCAGGGCTTTTCCTTCTATACCTCTGTAAAATCTCTCTCCTCAGTCAAGACTTTTTTCTAAAGTGAGCTCTTCCAGCACTTCTTTAATAAGTAATATACCTTTTTTGCCAGATGGTTCCCACTGACTGAATAATCTGACTTGATAACATAATTGGTCACTTCAAATATTTCCATATCCTACTTCTCTGCCATTGTGAGGTAAGTACTTTCCTACAAAATAGCAGAGCATAAAAGCTGAAGTTCTGAAGCAGGATTTTGTTGGTAGGAAGTGTGCAATTACAGACTAAAAAGCATGTTCCTGTTGGGAGAATTTATATATCCCAGCTGTAATCCTGAAGTACTTTCAACAAGGTAGCAATAAACAGCTAACGGTAAATGTTTATTTTTAGGTATCATTTTTATGACTTTCTGGCTCCAAACTTCATTATCAGTGTAACAAAATGGAATTTCAAACACTCAACATTGTCATTCATGACAGAAACAGCCTGGTACAAGTTATTTAGAAAATATTTTGTGAATCTCCTTTCTCCGTTTTTATTTTCTATCAGACATGGATGCATTATGTCCTTCAACTGAGACATTTTATCCCACTCATACCATCTATACAAACATAAAGAGCCTAGATGCAGTGGTTATTTTCGAGCCTCCGAGGTGGATGGCTTCCAGCGTTATGGAGGTCACAGGAATATCTAGAAAAAAATCTGTCTGATTTCAGAAAAAACAGGACTAAAATTAAAATGCTTGAAGAATGGGAACAGCAAAATAAAAGTGTTGTGTATGATGACAAAGTTAGCTAGCTCATTAGAAAAATATGAATTATCTAACCAAATAAATATAAACTATATTCTTGGTCACTGGACCTGTCTATTGTATCTTCTTGATTTTGATTAATTCAAAATTCAAGGAATCCTATCCCACTGGACTCAGGATTGGAAAAGGGAACATCATTACTTCATCAGCAGTTCATGTAATGACTCAAATCCACAGCAAAGTAGATTCCTTCTTTTAGTTATGTCAGTAGTTTGGGTAAATAAGATCCTGTTAGCGAGGAATGTAGAATTTGGTGATAAAAGCTAAGGCCATAACTTGACTTAAACTGAGTCTGTGGGGCAGCAATTGTTTTAAGGCGTAGGGATACCAAATATTTACAGTTCTATGTAATTTGGAAATAGCAGAATGAAAGACTGCTATCAGAATGGATTACAAAAGGCAAAATAAATTTTGTCAGGCTTTTTTTTTTTCAGTCACTTTCTAAATGTTCCATTTTTGTGGTGATTCTCACAGCAAAAGTGAGAGATGAGGCTTTAAGTTTTGTGTCATACAATATCTAATGCAAATTGTAATGGAGATGTTAGAAGGCAGAACCAGATAAAAGGAGAAATTACTCAGGACTGAGATTTGACAACTGTGGGAGTTGGTTTTCAGGTTTTGGTTTTGTTTTGTTATTCCAGATATCTCAGCTGTTTTCCCTGACTATTACAATTTAAAGAAATAGGAATGCCCTTACCTAGCCTTTGAGACTGCTCTCTGTTTTGTTCATCTCTGTGGAAAGAATGATGGTAAGGAATTATCCTCACAACTCCTAGTGTAGTGCAGAGAAGAAGCCTAAAATATCTCTGAGCTGGCTTGCATTTCTTCACATTGGCACTTGGCTGCAATAGAACTGTGTTTACATGATGCACCAAGGCTAATCAGCTGAGATGGATGTATCACCTTGACCTGGACCTGCAAACATTGGTGCTGGAGTTAGTTGCAATATATCAGAGTTGTACAGCACAGGGTAGACATGCCTCTAATTTCTGGGCTTGATGAACAGCTACTCAGAATAAGGGTAATGAAACAGGTTTTTTTACTATAAACCAGGATTTATTCTACTCAGTCTCTAACAAGATTTCAGAAGGAAGAAGTGGATTTATGAAATCTGTGGGCTTGTTCCACAGGTTCCACAGGAAACACAAAGCTGTCATTTGCCTTAAAGCACCACTCTATATCCTATCCTACTTGACGTAAAATTAAATATTACCTTGTTATCACATACAGCTCAGCATTTCATGCAGTAATGCAAATCTCTGTAATTTGATCTTTCTTTCTGTTGCTCCAACAGTAGTCTGAAGTAGCTCCTCCTGATTCACACTGCTTTTATGATGACTTCAGTGGACATACTCAAGTTTCGCATGAATTTAAGAGCTAAATCAGAACTACAAAAACCTAGTGACATCTTTCTGGGTTTTTTGAGTTACCACAGGAGCAGTGCTAAGATGTTTCCCAAACAAGGGCCTTGAACCTATTCAGTTCACAGAAATACAGGAAAAATGTATGTGACTATCCCAAATACCTGAGAGCCTGGGGAAAAGAAAGATGCTATTGTTAACAGAGGCTGGAAACTGATGGTAATTTTTTAAAAATCTATTTTAAGAAGTAAATCTCCTGGGTTTTTTTACTCTTCTGAATCAATACAATGTAGAACAATCCAAGTTTAAAAAATCCACAGCATGCTCAAAAGGTCATGCTAATGGTCCTCTTAAGTGATGTGGTTTTCTTTTATATTTTGGCAGATAAATCTTCTGTATGATACAATGATTGAACAAAATATTTTTAATCCCATTCTCTTTTATAATTTATAAATAGATAATAAGCAGGTAATAGATAATAAGCCCCTCCTTCCTCCTTTCTTTTTGAGTTAGAAAGTATAGATACCATTGGTTATGGTTTCCAAGGATATTCCTTTTTCCTAAGAAGATTCTGCAGCTCAGACTAGGGTCCTGACTAGATTTACTGCTTTTTCCAGCTTGCAGTCTTGCTACCAGATTTACTGCTTTTTCCAGCTTGCAGTCTTAAGGTCCCCCTAATCTTATTTCAGTCTACAAAGGGCTTATATTTAGCAGAAAACATGAGGTAGGTTTGTGTAGGAAAATTTTAAGCCTCCGTGCTACGGTGCTGAAGAGCAAAAGGATTTTATTCTTTAGCGTTCGGGATGCTACTGCTCCTTTATCTTTTAAACTAAGTAACATGCTGCCATCTACTGTCCATGCAACATGATTTCCTCTCTTCCAGTGATAATAGGGAGTTTTGTTTGATGATACTTTCTTATCAGTAAAAATGTAGGTATCTCAGCAGCATAAACTTGCCAAGGATCATCCAATTGTATCTTATAATTTACTCCTGCATCGCTGTGAGATCTTTCTGCATTTCAACTGATACCAAGTCCCATCACAAATCTCATCTACAACCTCCTCTTCCTGTTCAGCTGCATGCCTTAGGAAATGTTAATTTGTTTAAAAATACATAAAACACATCAGTATACGGTGCACACTCTCAAAGGCAAATGTGTTTTCCCTGGTACTTTTTTGGACCCTGATTCTGAGCAGTTGATTGCATCAATATAAATATTGAAGGCACTGAATGGAAGTGCTTCAAACTAAGAAACATCTAAGGAAAATAAGCTTTAAAAATTCTCTTTTCTTTTGGAAATAGTGTACTTAAAAAAAAAAAAATCGGAGAGAAATGAGCGTGAAAACCGTTCTCATAGGTCTAGGTGATTTGTCACCACTGGATTTTGCTTCTTCCTTAGTCTCCAGTTAAATCCACTATGTGCACAGTCATACCACGCAGATGAAGAATAGCTCTTTATGATTTTATGATAAAGCATAAAAAAAAAAGCCACAACAACTGAGCCTTGTTTATTCAGCTGAGGGCTGTAACTCCATTCAAACTTGGCCTACTCTGCTGGAATCCTGGCCAAAGTTTCAGCTGTGTAGTAAGTTCTGCAACCAGAAGGAACAAATCTTTCAGTGGAATAGTTTCTTGAACCAATGCAATTTCCAGTGGCATATAATGACCATTTGTTAAGGTGAAAGGGTGCTGTAACATATTTATAATTTTAATATACTTGTGCTGCATTATTTATATTTCAGTTGCACATAAGCAAATATATAAACCACTCTATGTGTATGTGATTAAGTAATTGTTCCAAATTATACAATCCATGCCATTTTAAGAGTGATCCTTTCAAGGTATGTGTAGCAACTATGAAATGAATCTCTTTTAAGAGTGCTTGAAAACTGAAGTGCAAGCTGGAAATTAATTCTGCAATCCTGACTCTTTTCTTGTCTCTTATACTGCCCAAGCTGAGCATTCTGGGAATACTGGTTTAAATATTGGTGCTGTTTTCTGTTTGCTTCTTAGGGTAAATATGAACCTGCTCATAGCATGGGATAACAGAGCATTAGGTCTTAGAGTTCATAAAAGCATGCATAGGAAAAGATGGTTCCATCCCTTAGGATAACTGGTGATACACCAATTCTGTTTTGTTTTCAGATTACTGTTATCTTTTCCTCAGTCATATTTTCCTCCTAATATCCTTGTTTTCTAACATGTAAGAGAATCATATTGAACTTGTGGCCTTGTTGCTAGGTTTCAGTCTGTATTTATCCAGTCTACTGAGACACTATTTTTGTTTTTGAATTCTGAATCAAGTCCCAAGGCAACAGCTCCCTGTTTCTTAGCAACACAGATGGGTAAACTGTATATTCTTGCTCTTCTGTACAATGGAGGAACAAACAACTCCATGAATAAAAGTGTGCTTCAGGTTCATCCCTTTGCCTAATTTCCCCTACAAGAGAGGAAAAAGAAGGCTTCTGAGATACAGCATATGAAATTTGTCAGGAAGTCCCTGCTTTTGCTGAGTGGTGAGTAGTATCTCTCCCTTTTCTGTTCACTACACCTCTGTGGGGTCCTTTTTTGTCACTGTGCACATGGATCTGTAGGTATTTTGAAGCAGTTTCAATTTCTAGGTTACAAACATATGCATGGAAAATCAAGGGTAATAAAGCTGGGAGAGGTGGGATGTGTGAAAATACACAGACTTCATGCTTTGGCTAAATTAATGGAATCACAGAATTGCTTTAGAAGCTTTATCTGGATGCAAAACCTTGGTTTTAAGAAAAAAAAAAAAAAAAGAGACTGAAGAAAACAGGTGGATGACTGAGAGATAAGGAGTAAATGAGTACTCAGTCAACTAATAAATGTGTTATTCAGTGTATGAAAAGGAGAAGAGCTGCCCTTTTGACACAAGCCTCTGCAAAGGGTTGCATAGCTTTGAGACTCCTTGGCACTGAGGCAAAACCTGAATTTTGCTGTCCTGGCTGTAGGACTGATGTTGCCACTGAGGAGGGAGGAGTGCTAGGAAGAGGGATCAGGACAGAGGGTTTTATGCAGCTCTGTGGGGCTGAACTTTTCTGCTCCTGACACCTGTGAAGGGACAGTTACATATGTAAAGTTTTCATGATGACAGCAGCAATGACAAGTCTGGGTTATTACAGTTTTGGCACAGTGGAGAACGTATATTCTGTAGATCATCCAACCCTTCTCAGATACCATGAAGAAAGGGAAAATGCAGACTGAAGATAAAAATTTCCTCTGACCCCAGACTGCATGATTACAGGCAGATAGTGTCTGGCTCCCACAGTTTTATGAAGCAAACACACTGAGATAAAAAGACTCTCGGGGCTCAGTAAGTGAAGCCACTAGATGTCAGCCTCACTGGCCAAGAAACCAGAAAACTCAGCAGTTAGTGCTGCAGCTGGGATCTGAATGATAAATAACTGTTGTACTCACCAACTATTTGCCAAAAATACTTCCATAGGGAAAGCTGATACGTACAGGTTTGTATCTCTATGTTTGAATGTGCTTTTTAGCTGATGAGATGATTTTTATCTTGGCAGAGCAGATTGAAATACGGACATCAGGCCTAAGCAGTTCATTTTTACCTTGCTCTCTCTGACACATCTGCCTCTATTTTCTGCTTTCCCCAGATTAATAGGTAGCAGTTGAATTGCTTGACACACAGAATGGAAGGATTTTTGTGGTAATTATACCATTTAGTAGCTCTAACTCAGACCAGCATCTCATTGTTCCAGCTATTGTCTGTAATATATGGAAAGAAAATATAATTTTTTCCACAACAGCTGAAAATAAAATTATATACAGGAAAGCTGCAAGGAAAATTTAAAAATCCAGAATACATTTTGAATTAGTGCATCTCTCCAAAATCCTTGTGTGTTACATGAAAACATCTAACGAAGAGAAACTTCCAATCTAAATGGGTTTTATTCAGATTTTAAAAAGATATATATTTTTTTTAAATTCATTCTTTGGTGACTTATTGTGTGGGTTTTTTGGTTTTGTGTTTGTTTCTTTTGTTTGCTTCTTTTGTTTGCTTGTTTTTTTTACAAGATCTTTTAAAATAACATGCCTTAAAATCTTAATCTTGTATTAAGATTCAATTTTCTGTCCATATTCAGTTAATTTTTAATTACAAAACTTCCTATCTTCTCTCCCCTGAGCCCCTCAAAGAATCTTGCCCAAACAATTCATCAAACTTACTATCTCTAACATAAGAAACAAAACCCCTTCTGTTCTCCAAAGCAAATATTAATACCTGAATATGTAGTTTATTGAAGACCCACATGAGGGGCATTAACCAATATTATATTTCCATGGGAAAAAAAAAAAAAGATAATTTTTTCCTCCTTTTGTCTCCATGAAAGTATGAATCATGTCTTCATTTATTTGCCAAGCTGGTGTAGCAGGATTTTAACTTCCCTGTTTTTGAATTTGCCTGAGGTAATTAAAAGCAAACTCCCAGTTATCTATTAAAGCCAAAATAAATTTGTCCAATAATATTCTGTCTCAAGGAAAATTTGGTTTTTTTCAAGATGATCAGGTTTCCATAATAGGAATTATATGCCAATTTCTCTAAAACCTTCTGAACAAAACCATTCTCTTTAAGTAAATGTGTCTTATTTTTTCTCAGGTCTTTACCAGCAATATAAATTTGCACAAACAATGGAAGGGAAAAAAAAAACAACAAAGAAAACAAGAAGCCTGGCCTGCAACTCTTAATTTTCTTTCTAAGGTCACCACTTAAAAGGGCCTGAGTATAGCAAGATAATTTATAGCATCCATATTTTAGGAAATCTTCTCGAGGTTTCAGAACCTTTCCTGCTCCATTTTAGAGGAAAATTAATGATTTAATAATTTGATTTGCTCCAAAAGCTAATTCTGGAAAGTTCAATAACTACATGAGCAAGGGTGAAATCAAATTTCAAATCAGTTGCTATACTACAAATCAGACACTTGGGGGATTTCTGTCATCTGTCAGTGTTCTAATATCAGGACTCATGTTTTCCTTTAGTGAAATTCTACCTGAGTGAAACAAGTAATTATAAGTCATCACATCTGAAAAGAAACAAGGAAAAATCAAACCAGCAAGTTGCAACCAAAAATACCCAATTGAGTTCCTGATAACAACAAAACATTCTTAGAGTCTCTTCAGTACTTGGTCCAGGGGCAGAGGGGGATCTCCACTGAGGCCTGGAGGAAAAGAGTGGAGGAAAAATTTGTCTAATTTCTTCAACATATCATTAACTTCTCAGCCAACAGACACTTCAAGCCAGTTAGTTCTAGCAAGATACATACTTCACAGTGATATCAATTCAATAGAAATAAGGACTTGCTTCTACAGGGAGTTTTAATCTTTTTTTTTATTTATTTACTCCACTAAAATGTCCCCAGGGGAGAACCCTGGGTATATTGTTAGGAGCTTAAAAGGAAGTGAGCAATCTCAGTGCAAGATCTCTAAATAAAAAACGTACCTTAGGACTAGCTGCAGTGGTTCAAAATTCTTAAGAATAGATTTGACCTTACAAGCACAAAAAAGAGGCTATTTCTGTGTTCACTTTGATGGGGAGTCCTTTTTTCATCATTCAGGCCAGTGGGAAATGCGTCATTAAATGGAAGTCAGAATTCAGACAAAAACAGTAAAAAAGGGTGTATTAAGAGAAAGGCAACAAGTAAAATCTGTAAAGTATTGATGTACATTATTTCCTTCTCTTTGCAGCATCCTCTCCTGTACATTTCTGATCTGCATCACACACATCAGCCCCCAGTTAAACATTCATACCATCAGGTGTTCAGTGTGTAACTTCACGCACCATTTTATGTTCCCTCCTTGATTTCACAGGGTACTTACTCATCCTGCTGCCTAACCACACCATTTTGATTTTATCTTGTTAAATTAATCAAAGAAACATATCTTCCTGTTCATGTAGATGATACTGATACCTCCAGAACTTCATGGTTATCAATTTTACATCTTGTAGCTCACAAGAAATCAACTGTTTTATGACAACCATTTCAACCTGGGAAGATCAGAGAAAATTCTCAGCTTTCTACCTAGCACTGTAGTCTAATATAAGTGATCTGTGGGAAGAAGGAAATTGCTTTTCTAGAATAGGCTGATGTGCATACTCACCCTTTTAAGACACCTTGTCTCAGAAATATTTTAAGACAAATGAGCTGGTGTCCTATCTTGTCCTACACTTATCTGACTCTGCAAAATGTGGTCTAGTGAAGAGCAACACCACCAGCAGCCAAGCTCACAAGTTCTGGCAGAAAACAGTACAGTTATTTTAATTCCTACCCACTCTGAATAAAAAAATCACTTCTGTTTCCAAAAAATGAGATTATGTACCTTAAAAATCGTATCACATTGATGTTAAATGACCCCCTTTTTTCAGCTCTCCTTTTAGCCCTCTCATAAGTTCTCCAGCTCTTAAGCTCATTGTAATGCAGATGACCACAGGGTATGTTACTGATTAGTTCAATTCACTAGAAAGGTTTGAAAAATAATGCAAATAACTCCAGAGGAGTAATTCCAAGCCATGTAATATTTATTCCAAGAAACTGAATCCCCTCTGTTTTTAGTATCACACTTCCTTTCTCTGGAAGGATGTTCTGTTTCTGTTATTATTCCTCATCTGTACTGTAATAGGAGGGCACCTGAGATCAGGACCATGGTGAAAACTCCTTTCATAAATGTATAATACATAAATGCATAAATGAACTCTGGGGTAATGGAAAGACTTAGCTCTTGTCAGCTCAACAGCTTGACTTTTTAACAACTTCATTAATAGTTAATTAAATCTCCTAAACTTTGCATTTTTTCTTAACAGAAATGTTACAGTTGTATTTCTTACCATACCTAAATCCAACACATAATATTTATTCTTCCGTTAACTTCCATGTTCTTAATTCTAGCCATGGAAGCTGATCTGGTGTTACAATGTATTTTCCTTTTCAACTGCAGCCTGAAGCTAATTTACCAAATCCCGTGGCAAGTTCCTCCAGGGATCCTTCAAATGTGAAGTTGAAATCATAGCATTTAAACACAGGTAAGACCTTGACAACATACACATTGACTGTGTTAAGAAAAAAAAAATTTAGAATCAGTACATAAAAAGTCAGGAGCAGGAATAAGAGTGTAGAACCCCTTTACTGCCATGTAGCTGGCTGAAGTGGCCTCAGAGGAAGCTTAGCAACCAAACAGCAGTACCTTCCCCCAAGTTTCAGTGTCAGAGAAAGTCTGCTTCCTAGCTCTAAACACAAGACTCAGGTGACAAAATATGCTGGTTCATATGTGCAAAGACATTGAGTTTGAAGGATCCCTGATACAAGCAGGATTATCAGCTGAAAAATCTGCTTGCCGATGTAGATTTGCTGATAAAGCTGCAATTTCAGCATTGTAATGGTGGTTTATTCCCAGGCAATTGAATCAAGTCCACTGGCTGCTGCCCTTATTATAGATAAAATAGTCCATATCTGTATTCCTACTGTGCTGGATAGCCCGTAATGAGATGATGGCCCTTTTAGTTTCTACAGATGCACCTCTTATAAGAACAGCTCATTTGAAAATAATTAACTACACATTAGTTACTACTCACCCACACATACCATATAGCATAAGCTACTATTTTCTTTGTACTTTCACAGCAAGGACATTAACAAAACATGTTTTGGTCACAATGTTTACCATTTATGTCTGGGTAATCCTTTTTTTGAATCATATCTGATTAACAATAAACACAGCTTTTAAAATTCTAGTGTCCAGACAGTTTGTCCTCTACTGTTTGCTTAATATTTTCAAAACCTGGACTGGAACCACTGAAAGGAAAGCAAAAGGACTCTGATTGGTTTCTTACATACAAGCTTTATGAAAGCAAATGGGATCCACAGCTGCTACTACCAAGGGATCCCTGGACTTAAATCTGCTTCATTTACAGTTAGTCAGATTAAAAGATAACTTCCTGCTTTTTTTTCCTGCATCAAAAGCTTTTAAAAATGTATTGTTGCTATTGTTATTACTACTACCACTTCTGAGTTAAGTTAATGTCAGAGTATTTTGGATCACTCAATAGCTGAACCTGAGGGGACAGCTGTCATGTCCTAAGGGAAGTAGTACTGTTTCCATCTTTTGTTGACTTTGATGGAGTCTGGAAAGGTAGTCTCTTGGGGAACATGTTTTATTTCAGCCTATAGTGGGAAATTATATAGCACTGCATGCTCCAATTCATTTGTAGGAATTAAGATGTCCATATTAGGCTGTTCAAAGACACAGTTTCAGAATATGCAGATACTAGGTGGATGCTTTGATAGTTTATAAATATGCACCAAACACTTAAATGCAGAGATCCCCAGAAAGAGAATGTCTGTATTTTAACTATAAACCAGCTGTCGTTAACATTACTAAAAATTAATAAATTGTAAGTTGAGGGCAATTGGTGTAGGTGATGACAAATTTTGAGTAATGAACATAACTCTACTGAATAGTGGCTAATCAGAATGCATATTTGTAAACACATGAATTGGCTGAACACAAATATCCCTAGGCATCTGGATGTTTTGTGCTCTGATTCAAGCCTGAAACACGTCTGAGAATGAGTTGTTTTATGAACCTGTCAAAGATCATTCTCCTGACAGACACTCCTGTTTTATTTTGAAGCTCTGGTGTATGTCTACTTCTTTGCTCTTACAGGCACAGATGGTGGCACAGTGCCCTCACTGTGTTCTTTGATTGCATGGAGGAAAAATGGTGCCAAGTCCAGCAAGGAGAGGCAGGTAGAGATGTGACTGTTCGTTCTGCTAGAGAAGGGACACTGGATCTAGTCTCATCGAGAAGGCAAACATGATTTTGCTCTCTTGGGGTCTTACATGAGAATGGATTGATGGGTGTTGGAAGGACTGCCCCTGATTTGGGAGGGTCAGAAAGACACTGACACCAAATTAAACTGAATAAATCCAAGACTTTCTTTGAGTCCAGGGCAAAAAATATAGGCAGCTTGGCTGGTCTTTCCTTATGCTGGTTTGCATTAGGAAAAGTTTATTACCGAGCAAGGTTCTTGCACCACTCAGGATGAATCTGGCTCATACGGGTTCAGTGTATCCATGCAGGCATTGCAGCAGCATCTGAGTCTGCTCTGCAGATCATCTGAGTGAGATGAAGCAATGAAAGTGTGCTGGTCATAACATTGACACTGGAGTAGCTTTTGCTTCTTGGAAAAATACACTTATCTGAGCAGAGTCCACTGCTGCTGTAGCCAGGATGATCTATATTTCCACTTGTTAAATATCTTCAGTGAGAATACTCTTGGGCAGTATTCCCCACTTTACCACCCCCATCAATGTAGCCCACATGCCTGGCTCTCAGAGCCCCAGGATGAAAAGAAAAATGTCCACAAAATACACCATTTTCTGCTTCCATCTTGTCTAGAACAAACTTCTCACAGGGTGAAACTGTAGTTTCTCCCATTATGTTTGATACTAGCCTCCTGTGACCTTGTAGGGTAATGACTGGATTTAAATTACAATATCTGTCTTTACACAGGAATCCCAACCTAGTCAGCACCGTGCTAAGAAGAACACATTTACATGTGCTCTGGAATATATTAGTGGTCTTGAGACTGTCCTCTGAGGTCAGGTATGAGCTCTCTGAGAGCCCTGGCCCACTGTAACAATGCAAGCAGTACAAAATCTAGCACAGAGAGCCCCCTTCATCAATGATGTTCACATATATTAGCAATATTTTTATTTTATTTACTTATTTTTTCTCTGTAGATACCAGCACAGAACAGAAACACACAGATACACTTTTTTCTGGATAACCAGTAGTATTTGACCTCTTTCCCCTAGGTCCTGATTTCTGGAATATCACTGAAGGCAGCATTATGTTCTCTTTCTACTTAACAAATTCCTCTCTATATATGTATCTTGCTGTATTGCTAAAAATTACCTACCAACTACTCCAATTATTAATTCTTTTCTCTAACCAGTCCCTCAGTTACCTGGAGGTAAAAGAAATGGCAAAGTCCACCACACTCCTGAGAGCTGGAGAGGATGAGAGCCATCATGAGCTGACTTTGGAAACTCCCTGCTTCTCCACTCAAGAACTGGTGGTCAGCAGCCTGTACCAGAATGAACCCTCCCACACTTCTTCATTCCACAGAAGAGCTGCTTTGCTCCTGACTCTAATTATCAGGAGGCTGACTGCTTAAAGCTCAACGTGGTCAGGTAGTTTCAATTCCTTTTATAAACTGTGTGCATGTGGGGTGCTGCATGTAAAAGGGGGAAGCACTTTTCAGTCATTGTCTCCAGTGCTGAGGGATTTGGAGGCATATCCAGAGCTAGATTGGGACTCAGATCTCTAGATTTAAACTGTAAGTATGCTGCACAGTAAATGCAACCCCTATAGTGATTTAGCATTAGAAAATTGCATATTGGATTGTTTTGCCCTTTCCAAAATATAGTGAGCTACACACAGCTGTGGAAAGCTTGAGGCAAAAGCCAGGATCCCTTAAGCCATGATCTCATAGTTCTGTTTGCACTGCTATGGAGTTTGGTGTTTCTCCAGCTTTTCCTAGATGGAACACCTAGTGGAAAGAAAAATTGTGTGAGATATTTACACCAAAATGGGGCATACTTTTTGTTGAAGAAAGCTTCCTACCAGTTAGGGAGCAACTGCACTGAATCTCCAGATGGCTGTTTGAAATCTGGGGTTCCCCAAATTTTGCTTTGGAAAGAATAAAATCCCCAGTCTTCCTGGAAATTCACCATTTTCTGAATGCCAGGCAACCCCATCCCAGACCATGGTGTGTTCTCTGTGCATGGCAAATGCAAGAATTTAGGCAAATTCAGTTTCAGAAGTTGTAAGGGTCTGGACCTCTTGACAATTGACATAATCATAATATAATATAATTGTATCTGTGCTAATCATGGACAATGATAGAATTCTAGCTGGACAAGTGATGCAGATAACAATCTGTTGAAGGAAAGTGATTGACTTGATCTTTTCACAGATGGGAAAAGGAGGCACAGAGGACATAAATGAATTGCCCAAAAAGCAGGAGGAAAAAGTCAATTCAGGCAAACTCTTGCAGGTATTCTTGATCTCTTACAATGCATTTCCAGTGTTCCTGAGAAAAAAAAGGAATTAATTTGTCTTAAACCTCCATGTATTACACCTCTTCTTTAAAATGTGTATGACAAATGTAGCCCCTTGTGTTTGTGTGCAATGGGGAATGATACACACTGACATGTGTATCATGACATGATGCAGGCATGAATTTTCCATTTTATGCAACTTTGTTATGTCATTAGAGGACCCTCTGCAGTGAGGAGAGTGTAAGTTTCTAGGGTATAAAAACTATTAAGGAAGTTAAGGTAAATGCAATAAATCTATGCATGGATAATGCTCTTTACTTCCAAATATATGGTAAGAGATATCATAAGAATCTAAGATAAGAGTTGTGAATCCAAGAGTTCTTTCAAAAAGCTGGCTCAGTTTGTTCACCTACCTTGATGTAATTATTACATATGCTGTATACCTTTACCATACACAATATATATAAATAAGAAAAAAACAACAGCTTCTGTTAAGAACACTGAAGAAATATAGTTTACTTTTTATCCAATATGGCACCCTTGCTAGGAGGCAGCTTAAGGAACATTATTGCTACTGACAGGACAGGTATCTTGTTCCCATATTCTCCAAAGAGTCTGACACTGAGCTGTATCTATTGTGACACAGTGCCTCCAGGCAGCTGTGCAGCTGGGCAGCCCTGTTACCCTGCCAGGCTTACCAGTACAATTCAGTGTCTTGGGCTGTCAGAGATGGCAATGCTGCCATACACCATGGAGATTTCAGTGCTCTCCAGAGGGCAGTTCTGCCCCAATGGCAACGTCAGCGTGGTGCCCCCCAGCATCCATCAGAGCCCCTCAGGAGGGCAGTGTCACTCACCAGCCCCTTGCTGTACCTCTGTGCACCACTGCCCATTGTAATGGCTCATAGCTCTTCAAGCTACCTCCAGCTTAGAACCTCCCTGTGCCTCCATTTCACACCCAAACTCTTTCATAGTCCAAAGAGAGCCTGATAGCCCCTTTCAGTAACACCATTCAGGCTGATCTCCATGTCCCATGATGTGTTTCACAAAGCTCTTAAACCTCAGAGAAAGCAGAGCCCAGTTTTGGAACCAAGGACTGGCTAAAGTGATGTTCTCATGCCTCAGCATCCTTTTTACTTTTGCATTCTCATTGTGGGAGTGCAAATGCATGGTAAACCTTGTTGACAGCTATGTCAGCAATTTGAGCACAGTCATCTGCAGTGTGGACACCCATTAGTGCAGCATACGAGAAATGACCAGTAACCATTACCAAAAATGTCACTGATCTAGAATCTACTCCAGCCAGTCAGCATGTTTCCATTGTCTTCAGTGCATTTTAGAACAGACTTATGGAGGTGAATCCTTTTGTTTTAGGCAGCAGTATTGGATTGTTCCTTTACATTTGCTTTAAAATAACTTCTACAGCTTAAATACATGCAGAGACTGAATTTGGATACTTTCTGAAACACTGGGAGGAAGAAGCATGCTTACAGTTTATCTGTAAATACCACGATCTCATAAATGACCAGAAGAATAATTACACAAAAGTATGTTCAGGTCTGCCACCCATGCATCCTAATTCTATAAAGAGAAATCAATAGTTACTGTACGTTATCAATACAGATGTTTTGTGTAACTCTAGAAGTTACTTTATATATTTTTATTATAAAATAAACAGAAAAATTTCAAGGTCTCTGTTCAGGACATCCTCTGCTCCCCTACCTCCTCATATACTCCAAATTCAGTATCTCTAAAGCTGTTGTACTTCAGGTTAGATTAGCTATGTGTCCTGTGATTTCTTGAACTGAAATATTGTTAATGTGTGTGACTACCATGCAGATTAAAATCAGTGCTTGAATTATACACAGGACTCCCAATTCTAATCTAACATCTGTCAAAAATTCTATAACTTTGTTCATATTTTATTTGCCATTAATATATGCCCAAGTTCAAATAAAAGACACTTTTCTGTATCCTTCCTCCATGACAAACCTGTACTTTTGAAAAAAAACCAAGCACATCCACATGGAATACTCAGGTGGTCAGCAAATTTTAGGTACTGTAAATGGTCCCAGGACCATACTGATCACACTGAAATGTTATATCCTTGTCATACTAAGCCTTTGAAATACCAAATTTCATGCCTTTCCTGGGGAACAAAATCACAATAAGAGAGAAAACAATCAACGGGAATAACAATAGACTAAAAAAATCTAAAGTTTAAACAATTATTACTGATCTTAATTATTAAGATCTTTCTGAGACCTGTTTTACAGAAGCTGGTAAACATAACAGATTTGTTTGCTACAAAAAAATCTTGTACTGCCAGATAGTGCTATGCCCCATTAAACATGGCTTTGAGCATTGAGTTGTACCTTATCACATTCTAGTGATAGCAGTAGGGTAACTTTATTACCTTAATAATGCAATTCCAGTTAGCTAGCACTTTACAGAAATATGCCATTTAGTTCATATAAGAAAGAAAAACATGGATTTGTTTTACATAAGGGACTGTTTTAAACAAGGTACTAATTGCATCCAAAAAGGCATGTAGAAGAGCTGTGCAAAACCAAATAAAATAGTGAAGTCCAAATGAAAAATGTTGAGGATACCTCATTGCAATTAGATGAGACTAATAACCTCTTTATTTTGCCCCTAACCACTGTAATAGCTCAGAAAGTGCTGAAAAGGTTCTGGCTAAATTTTGTGCATCATGTGGTGAGGAGCAGAGTAGAGAGGAGACTGTAGAGAAGGGGGTAGGGAGCTATGGAGAGAGGACCTCAGAGGAGGCAGCAGAAAGGCTGCTGTTGCTGCAGGACATCTATACATGGTTCTTCTAATAAAGAGTCAGTTTAGTTTTAATACCATGGGATTTCCTTAGAGTAGAAACCAACAGGCAGAGTATGAAACACACAAAGTCTGTTCTGTGGCTGTTTGAAACATAAAGCATTATAAACATTGAAGTGCTACTTTTCCTCCACAGAGGCCTTTTCTTAGTTGGAAAAATAAACCAAGGAAGTGCCTGTCATGTAGGTTGTACTAAAATTATACTTAGCACAATAAAATTCTCTGTAATAGCATGGTCTTCAGCTAACTCCTTACCTATCATCATTTACTTTGTAAAAAGAAACAGTTTATTTTCACTCGCTTCCTACGTAGTTGAAAAAGATAGTGGTGATATTCCTTGAACATTCATCTCAAGAGATGGACAGGAAAACTGCAATCATCTGGCAGCCAGTGGAAAGTCAAAACATGGACCCTTAAACAGATGTTCCTGTACGTGTTTTCCTGAGAGGATAATTGTTCTTGTCGATGGTTATGTAAGTAAAGAACAGTGTAAGTTCGTAAGTAAACTCAAAAGCAAAGAACAAACAGTGTTAGTAGTGAAAATAACAAGAAACAGAGAAAGTCCAAGGACACCAAAGGGTTTTTTCTTTTCCCAACAGGGGAAATTCTCTGGCTTTGTGGAAAAGACAAGACAGGAAAGGGAAAACAATGGTTCAATGTACTTTAACATTATGTATCAAAATGCACCTTTCCCTCTGATCATGTCTCTCAAAACTTGTTGGCATGCCCTGTGTGAAACATGAGCCCAGGTTCACAAGGGTCATGCAGTCATATGTTGGGTACCTTGCACTGAGTAAGGAAAAAAATTCTGGAGTCCAGAAAAGATTGGACAAAGCCTTAAGTAACTTCCAGATTTGGAATCTCAGACACATAGTTCATGTGCCTGGTGTATTGTTGCTCTGTCATTGAAGAAAAAAGAGCACAAAATCTATCAAAATTTATTTGTTTACTTTGTTGATCTAGGTTTTTTAGGGGATGAGAGGAGAGGGGTTTTTTGTTTTTCATAGCACCACACAATTTATCAGAGTTTCGCAACATAATGCTTTTATTCAGGCTTTTATTTTTAAAAGTAGAAATTAGAGAAATGTACTTCCAGAAATCAGATATGTAAAGCAAGGTAAGGGGAATGGTGGGTAGTGTGTATGTTAGCCTCCTAGACAAATTTAGTCATGAAGGCTCAGGAGCAGAGCTTGGAAACATAGAAGAGGGGAATACCAAAGGCCTCAAAGCATTGCAGCAGGATAGAAGCATGGGATTTACATTATCAGGGTTAAATAGAGACCCAGGAAAAAAGATGTACCTAAACTCTTAATTGGGGAGAGAAGCTGAAGGGTGCTTTGTAGCTGTTCAACTCTCTTATTCTGGAAGGAGTGAATACTGAATTTCTGTTTGGAAGCACAAGTATACAGAGTATTATTGACATGAAAGAAATGAGGGGATGATAAATATTGAAGGCATTATCTCTTTTTTTTTTTTTACAGTCAGAGAGTTCATTTATTCTAGGAACTATGCCAAATGCTAGCTGGGATCGAGGGTGTGTAAGTAATCTCACATCAATTATGCATTTTACCTCACCCTTCATTTTATCTGGTATCTGCCCTTTCTCAGTGGACAAACAAATTGGAAGAGGAATCAGGAGAACAGACCCTACAAAGACAATATATTTTTTTCCCTGAGGACCCACCTTCTCTAGAATTATAGGATTCTTAATGTAAGACATTAAGGAAATGTATTGATTCCCATAAGAGTATTTTTTCCTTAGAGTCTAGAGCTGAGGGAGTTGCATGATTTGCTAATTAGGCTGGAGTTTATGTGAAATGTGAATTCTTCAGACTCTAATGAATAAACTTGTTCCCGATAAGTGGCAGAAAAAATAAGAAAATATTGCTTCTTGTCTTTCCTTACCACTTAGATTTATTTCTTTGAAATAAATATTATGTTGACAGCACAACTTTTAATGTCAAGGCATCTCAGTGCTTTCTACAAATACTGCCAATGGGAAAAGAGAGAGCATAAGCCCTTTTCCAGTAAGTATGTCTCAGACTTCTGAAACAGGAAGCAGTACCAAGATTTGATTTAAAATAGATCTTTCTGTAGACCTCTTGAGCAACATCAAGCCCCCTCTTCAATAGGTGCTACCAAAATATAACTATTTTAGAAGCTGCCTCCAACAAGTTTGCTGATCTCAGCAGCTTTTTAGTGATTTAGTATACTTTCAATATTTCAGATAAAAGGAAGAAGTTAATTTTATAAATCTGGTGACGCTGATGTAGAAACAAACTGTTGGATGCCTTTGTTCTCCTTCTGACAGCTTGGTTTTTAGGCCTGCTAAATTCATGGGGCAGATCCCCAATAAATATCAGTGGTCTTAGAAACTACTCACATAATTTGGAAAGACTCATCAAGGAAACTTTACTGCCCTCTTCAAACTGAAGCAATATTGATTCAGTGTATTAATTTTGAAATGCTGTGACAGGGCTCTGGTTAGCGATTTTAGTGTTTTGTGATGGCACAACTAAACTTGTCCAACACATAAAAACTGACACACAATTAAAAAATTCATAACTCTCAAAAGTGTTATTCTCTGAGAATTTCAAACCACCTTAGCCTTTCATTAGCTGAAGTGTAACAATAATACACTTGTGTTTTAAGAATACAAGTGGGAGGCACAAATACTCTCCCCTATGGACTTGGTAAAAACTGTGCATTTGGAACAGTCTATAAAATGTTTATTTTCACAGGCTGGTGAACCAAATTCAAGAAACCTTCTTCAAAGAACAGCACGATTTATTCCTGTGATAGACCAAATGAGCAGGAAATGTGGACAGGCTGATAAATCATTGATGTGAATAATGACAGAACTTTTTTTGTGTAGATAGCCAAGGTGGGTGAAATGACGAGTCTGAGAATGTTTTTCTGAGTCTTGTTTACTCCTGTGACCATGCAATGAAATGCCATGTCAGATAATAAACATAAATGAGACCTTCTGTTTCTCAGAAGACAGAGGATTGATGAAGGGGTGCTTTAATTCCCTCTCTCTGACTCCTTAAGATGTAATAGACTGTGTAGAATTATAACCAGAATTTCTTGATTGAGCTTTTATGCAGGTCATTGAATATTTCAGGGGAAGAACATTAGAAAAATGCAGCCAGCTATGACATACTTCATAATTAACACTTCACTTCTCACTAGCCCAGGGTCAAAACTGCTTTCCTTGTTTCTTTGACTGCAGCCAACATTCAGATTGCTTCCTCTGCACGCCTGACTTCAGCAGCACCACAGCTAAAGAATGAATTCAGAGTCAGAGCACCTCAGCTGCTGGAAATGTGACGTCCTTACCTGCAGAGCTGAGAGCAGTGGGTGCCACTGAAGAATCCCTCACTGCCTGCACAGGGAGCACGGGCACTGCCACACCAAGTGAGAGGGTGCTTGCTCAAGCAGAGCTGGGTGTGGGTAGGAGCTAACCAGTTGTCAAGTGGAGCACATACCCTAGCTGTGTTCCTACCCTTTCTATGCCCTATTTACCTGCCTCAGAGCTACACATTAAGGCCCTTTACTTGCTCTGGACATGCAGGATTAAAACCAGGCTCCCCTCTTGAAGGTAAAGGAGGATTTACTACTTTTTTGACAAAGGGACTGGTTGGGATTCTGCCTACCTCTCATCTGGTAGCCTTGTTACTCAAACCTTGCCAGTGAGGATGAAAGGCAGGCTTCATCCTGTCTTCAGCATGTTCTGGCTTTGTTAAAACTCCTCCTGTTGAAGCTGAGCTACTGAGCACAATGGTTTGAAGCATGATGAGAGCATGGAGGGAATTAGCAAGGGGTAACAGAATTCTATAGCCTGCTTTTGGTAACTTGGCTTTTAAAGCTGCGTGATCTAATTCTTCTTCTCATTACAGTGTCAGTGGTTTATTTTTTTAGAAGTATATTGGAAATAAGAGTTTAGCTCAAATTTTTGAACTGACCTACTGTATTTGGTGTAAATGTGAAATAACTGCTGATTCATGATTCAGCAACACAACAGGTGAGAACAGGGGTTGACCTCTGTGGCTGTTTGGACAAGAGCATACTTTTGACACCCATATTTTGTGTACAGCAAACTTTGTAATGTGTTCAGGAAAAACTAAACATCTGTAATCCCATTGTTGTGGTATAGTCACAGAGTTCAGGAGGGTATTGGAATATATGGTGAACTAGAAATGAACTTTGTAGAAGGAAACACTTGTGTCATTTGAAAATAATATCTTTTCTCCTGATGGAGGCTTTTTGAAATCTGTGTGTGCATCACCTGGAAACAGCCCCTTGTTTTGTTGCAATCCTGATAGGTAGAAAAATCAGAACCCAGTTTATTGCATTCTGCTTTTTCATATGTACATACACACCCACACCCTGCATATATGCAGTCTATGAGCACAATTCTATAAGTAAGTGAAGAAGATCTCTTAATGAATATATCAAAAGATTATGGAAGTGAATTTGCAAAATGAAAAAGCAAAGGAGCAATTAAATATTCAGTCTGAATGGAGAAATCCTAGCATATCTCTAATTTTTCTCCAAAACTTCACTTTTGAATAAGTGCATGTTAGAAAGCTTTTGACACTTTGAAACACTATGAAAATCTGTGAAATGTTAGCAGTGTCAGTTCTTATTTTGGCTTAAAAAAATAGATGGAAATACATCATGACAAAACACTGTGACTTTCAGAAAATAACAGATATACATAATAGCAGTGAGACTTCAGAAGCAAGATTTGCAAACAGTCAAAACAAATATCCTGGCACATACAATGCAAACTTCAACCCAAGATTTCCTTTACTAGCAGCCAGTAAGTGATTACATAGTATGTAATCCTAGTTCTCGTGAGAAAACCTTGCCCTCAGTGCTAACATTGTTTGTGCCTGAGTTGTGCCACAAACTCCAAGAAAACAATTAAATGTCTCATGTCTTTAACCTTGGTCCATCAGTGTGTGATACGGGGCACAGTCAATGCTGAACAAACAGCTTGAGTGTGCATCTCAAGAAAGCTGAGAACAGCATTTGGTCTGCTATTGAAAACTTAAAACTGGAATAAGAAGATGTAAATTTGACACAACTGGCCCATGCAATCTGCAGAAAAACAATCTTATCTTGGCAAGGACAGGCAGAACAGGTAGGAGACATGAAGCTGCATAACACTGGGCTGGTTTGAGCTTGTATAGGTAAAAGCCAGCACGCTTCCAAAGTGAGTGCAACTTGCCAAATTAAGAAGAAAGAGTAAATACATAAAATTATAGGGTTTGTGTTAAGTTCTACTCACACTGACAAAAGGCAACTAATGCACAAGAACACAAAAAGGCATGAAATGAGAAGAAAAACTGCTTGGTGTAAGTTACTGAGTAAAAATGAACAGCTGGCATAGATAGAGAAACCACTTACAGATATTTCAAAATGTCTGATACCATACTGAATCTGGAACTGCTGTAATTTTTTGGCTGCTCTTCCTAAAGCTGGTTTGTTTGTTTGGTTTGGTTTTTGTTTGATGGGGTTTTTGTCTGTTTGTTTGTTTTGTTTTGTTTTGTTTTCACATGCTGAACAGCCTGGAGAAAAGTATTTCGTTTGGAAGGAATGGTGGTGCTTCATCAAGCTGGCTCAGCCTCACCAAGTCCTCAGCCCGGGCAGAATGAGGAATAAAATGCTTGGCCATGAACTGGTGAAGATGGTCTGCAACATGTTCAGGTTCCTTTTTAAATGGTAAGAATAGAGTTTAGGGTGCCTGTATGCCTCTGTATGGCAAGCTGATAACAGGATGCTCACCCAAATGGGAGGTGGTAGTAGGTATAGATTGTGCAATGGCTTCTCTTCCCCCAGTAGCTAGACTGTACACCAGACAGCATAAAAAGAAAACAGGGAAGGCAGTTAAAAGAATTTCATAGATGTGGTTCTTTTCTTTCCTAACTTTTTGCCAGAGAAGATGCTCTACAGCTGCTCTGCTGCATTTAGCTCTGCTCACCTGATTGAGATAGCCCAGATCCACACACAGGTGGGCATGTGCACTTTGTGCAAGTGGGAGAAACAAACTAATGGGGAAATCATGAGCCTCAAAATTAATCCCAGTGGATAAGATAGTGGAAATAAACACAACTCTGAAATGTACTTTTGGACATACTGACAGCTTGAGCTTTACATATCTGTATCCTATACAGATTAATCTTCCTCCAGCCAGTATGAGATGAAAACAGTGATTTGCTATAGTTTTCATGTTGTAGTGACCTGTCAGGATGACATATCAACCATTTATAAGGGACAAGCAGGAAATGGATTTAACCCTTTTGGGTGGTTGTCGGAAATTCTGAGCTTCATCTAGAATCTTAAAAAAGAATTAAATAAATACAGGATATTTTCCTTCTCTACAAGATTCCTGGCAATACTGGAGAAATAAAATTAAATTACTGGATAGTGAATGAGAGTTGTGCTCTGCCATTCCAATCTGTGGTGAGAAAAAAGAGCCCATCGGGGAGCATAAGGTACGTGTGAGCTTTGTATTCCTGTATCAGCAGCACACAAAAGCAAAGCAAACGTGATAATTATACAAACAGGGTGCATCCCCATAGCTACTGGGTTAGACCGGTTGAGCTTTTGCTTTCTTGATTTTTTTTTTTTTATTTTTTTTTTTCCGCATTTTAAAATAGAGGAAAAATATCTATTGGTAGCAAGATGATTATAGCATCTCAGCAAAGGCTTTGGGGTCCAGGAAGGTGTGCCGGGTCACTTTTGCCGGGGTGTTAAAACCTGATAGACACGACCCCAGCCAGGCTGCTCCGGATCCGCCAGGTGGGTCCCTGGAGCGGGCCGGGGGGGAACGGGACTGCCGGGATCCCCACCCGGGCGGGGGGGAACGGGACTGCCGGGATCCCCACCCGGGCGGGGGGGAACGGGACTGCCGGAGATGNGCGGGGGTCGGGGTGGGCTGCTCGGATCGGATGGAGAGTCCTTCCTGGTGGGCTCCAGGGGATGGGGAGCTGTATTTTTCCTCCTCCCTTTTCAGAAGGGCTGTGTCTGTGCAGCGTCGGAGTTGAGGCGCTTAAGTAGCCCCAGCTGGGCGACGCTGACCATCAGGGCTTTCTGATCCGGTGGGGGCTGAGAGGCTCTGGAGGTGAGAAAATGGGGGATGAGGGGAGGGTGAATATATGCTTGCTTTGTGATACTAATTCGGAAAAGGGGTGAAGGGTTAAAGTCAATTCTTGGGTGCATCCAGCCAAGATTCACAAGTGAAATCCGACTTTGTTCATACGGAGAGTTTTCTTGTCATTGTTTCCACTAGGACTAACATTTCATCTGGGCCATCTCCCTGTGGCATTGTTGCAGTGCTTTGTGTCTAGATGTTGCCTCATTCTCTTAGACTGATTTTATTTTCTGATCATACAGAGATTGGAGGCAAAGTCACCAGGTTTTCTGTAAAACCTCTTGTATTTGATAGCAATCTGACAGCCTGCTAAAACCCCTCCTGAAACAACGAGAATGCTGGAATTGGGCTGATGTATTTTGCCTTCAACCTTAACTAGCATAATGTATACCACAAAACAGGCATCTGACATAAGATGCATTTTGGGTGACTTCCTGGTCATTTGGAAGTCTCTTGAGGTTCCCTTGTTGGGTCACCAGGTCATCCGACCACAGTGGTCGCTGTGTAGCTGCCTGCAGTCTGCTCTGTTCTTGTTCCACCATCAGGTTCCTCTCTTTGAGTTAAAATAAAGAGAGGTCAATGTGTGTATTAACATTAATGTGTTAAAGTTGCTGTGGTTCTTATTGTAATTTTGAATGCATTGAAAAAGAATACCAAATAAAGCTGGGATTGTGTCTGCATACATGTCTGAAGCTTGTTTAGTTTTGCATGTGTCATGAGTTACCCAGCTGGCTTGTGGGATAGTGTCCATCTCTGACAAGAATATAATCATAGATGGCACCGTAAATGAGTTTCTGGCAGATGTCCTTATGTCAACAGCACTGCTATTTAGTAACAGGGATTGGCTAGTTAGACCTTTTTTAATGAAGCTAGAACTATTTAATAGTTAAGGTCGAGTAGACAGTGCTCAGGGAAAGATTCAAGGACTGTTTGCAACTGGAAGTGAAATCAAAGCAGTAACTGATACTTGCCCTAATTAAAACCTCTTTGTTGGCTAAAGAGCTCTGGCTGTACACACTGATGCACATCTTGTGCTGGTATCAGATATTGTAAATAGCTTAGGTGATCTGGGCACTCATTGTTCTGGTGTGGGTGGCTGGTTGGCAGCAGCATGACTGTGTTCTGGGAAATCCCTTCCTGCTTGCAGGTTACTCTTGTAATGGGGTGAAGATGCACAAACACTGATGCAAGCTTAAAAGTGACAGCAGACCAGAACTTCTTACATGGTTTATAGGGAAGGGCAGTGACACCCAGGGCAAGAGCCTGAATGATTTTAGTATTTTTGCTGATTGATTCTCACCATGGTTATGCACACCAAACCTTTCCCTCATGAGCAGAGAATGTATAACCTGTAGACTAGGAACACCTCAGTAGGATCTTTTTGAAGAGTTCCCATAAGCTGTTTCAGTGACAGCAGTCATTATCAGTCAGACTTTGGGATAGAAATGACTCCTGTGAAATTAGTCTGGTGGAAGCCCTATAGACTTTGAGCTTAGATACTTAAAGGGCCTTGCCATTTGGTGACATATTTCTGTCTTTTGCCTGTGTCATGTTATTGTTCGGGCCTCAAACAGTGGCTTTGAGTGTGAATGGATTCCACCTCTACAAAAAAAGACCCCGAATTCAAAATAAAGGCAGAGCATTGAATTTTCTTATTTTACAATGGCAAACTTCTTCCTAACACCTTTTCTTGAGCATAGACAAGGTGTTAGAAGGAGGTCTGGACCCTGGAAGGATGGTCTGTGACCTTGATGTGCTGTGACACTTCTGTGCTGTGACTGGCATCCAAAGCTTAAAGTGGCCAAACGTTTGTTCTGTCAGCCTCATGCCTCCTATGTGCAAGCCACTGTTTTACCAAACATCTTGCATCCAGTGAAGTGCTGTCCAAGTTGGAGAAATTGAGCAAGCAAATTCAGGTGCTGCAGTGGTGTTGGAAGGACCATGTAATTGTTGTTGATCTGTGTCATGGTAGTTGTATCCTTTTTTAAACTTTGCTCAGAGATCCTGGCTTGGTTGTCTGCACTGGTAGTTAAGGGATGTTTTGGTAGCTAAACTGCAAATCCTAAGGGAGATGTTTCAACTTAAAACTATCACTAGTGGAAACAGCACATGCCAGAGTAAGGCTGCTTGTGGGAGTAAGACTGGCTGTGCCCCATTTAGTATCTTAAACACCATGCATTATTTTATTAAAGCATTTTTTAACCATTGGCTCCAGAGATCAAGTGATAAAGCCTATCCACACGAACCAGGATATAGTCTAGTAAAAATTTTGTTCTTTTTCCTGTATACTCTAGCTTTGTTTGTGCCCCTGACTGAAGGCAAATTTGTTTTTCACACAAGCTTGAATAACCTACTCTTGGATTGGTGTTCACTTGTGTTGGTTTTTTGCTTAAACAGGGTTTCATTGAGTATTTTATTGCATAGCAGCTGTGAGACCGAGCCTGCTAATGGTTCTTAACTCTTAACACTGTTCCAGCACTTCCTTTTTTTGACTCTGAACCCTGTTGTGTAACTGCAAGCAATAAATTGGAAATGAATAACTCTATTTGAAAAAGAAAACATAACTTTACTGCCAACTTCAAGCTGGTACCCAGGTCTTAGAAGGCATATTGCCACACAGCAAGTTGTATCACTGAGTGATAGGAATTTTTTTTTTTTTCGCCCAGACATTTTTGTTACATCCTGCTTTCAGGTTTGGGGTTGTGGGTTTTTTTTTTTGGTTTTTTTTTTGTGCAGATGGCACAGTCTTCTCTTCCCTACGCCTCCATTATGCTTTAGATCCCTTCTCTATTTCATCATTTTTTCTTCCTGGAGGTTTCTTCCATTGCACCCGTGTCCGGAGCAGCGATGGTGTTGGTGGGCAGAGAGGAGCTCTCCTGTGACATTTCCACTGCTGGGCAGTGAACAGGGCACTGATTCCTCCGGAGAGAGGAGTTAGGTTGGTGATGCCCTTAGGCACTGCGGTCCTTCTCCCCCCCCTGACTCCTCCTACACTTTATTCTTTCCTAATTCCTTACCGACAGGCGTCCTGTGACACTGGTGACTCACAACACCCGCAGGCGACACCGAGACCTCATTCCACACTTCCCCTCTCCCAGAGCCGGAGGGAGGGATCGCTGTTCGGAGCTCTATGGGGTTTTTCCACTCGGTGACTTAGAAGCAGGGAAGTGGTTAATATAAGTAAGAAGCTGCTCCTAAGAGCTGTTGCTTGCATTCTAGCACCTCCCTGGTATTTAGAAGAAACACTAAAGGGAAAACCTTGCTTTTCATTACTCATCAAAAGTTCTTGAGAAGCCAATTTCTTGAGACTTGATCCTACTTGCTCTCTTGAAACCATCACGACTGCTGAAAATGTTCATCAGAAATGTGTGGGCCCATGCTAAAAGTCTTGTTTTAATCTACAGCCTGCTTTGAAGTGTGATTAGGCTGTCAGCACACGAGTTGAGGAGGCCACTTTGCCAGTCTAGGAAGAGTCTCATCTCTGAAAGATGCAAAGCAGGGTGACCTCATGAAAGCAAATACCCGAGCCCCAAAGGTGCTTTTCTTTCTCTCAGATGTACCAGGCAGTCCAATAAAAGACACCGAAGCAAGATACCCTTTGCTTGCATTGTAGTGTCAATAGGACTGCTGTTATTTAATTTTCTGGCTTGGCAACTTGCTCTTAGTATAAATATATGGTTTACATATATGATCTTTCTTGGTCTTGTACTTCAACTTGAAGTCCAACAAACATTACTGTAGACACTTCTCATGGTAAACCCACTTAATTAAAATGGTCTATTGTTAAAATAAATTTGAGAAAGAAACTTGGCTGTTTATAGTTTGTTTTTCTTTATGTTGGCAGCCCTACAAGTAGTTAAGAATAGTCTGGATGGTCACACATTTGGTGGTGAGCAAGGTTATGATGTAGTGCTTTGTTGCAACATACACAGGGGTTCTACAACTTGCTGAAGGCAGTGCCCCATTGTCATGAATAATTTATGCACCAGAATTAGAAGTTATATTACTGCTTTATAAACATAATATTCAATCTTATTTCAGGGAAAGAATGTACTCAGGATGAAAGCACAGCTGCAGCTATCTTTGCTGTTCAAATGGATGACTATTTAGGAGGAAAGCCTGTGCAGAGTAGAGAGATTCAAGGATATGAGTCTACTGAGTTTGTGAGCTACTTCAAAGGAGGAATTAAATACAAGGTAAGAGTCCATCTGTCAAAATAAATTCTAAAAATACATAAAATTGTTCTCCAAGTAAAATAAAATCTGTTTTTTATCTATTACTGGAGGTTTAAAAAATATTTCTTAATGTTTAGATCTGAGCTACTCATCTTAAAGTATAGGCATCCCAGTACTTGTGCAGAAAGAAGCAGCTTGTTTACCAGTGTCTCGTCTGATAACTGAAAACCTGCCCCACTGAAACTCCTGGTTTTCCCCTCCCCAAACCAAGCTATCCAGGGATTTCATCCTTGTCTGTCTAAGGGCACTCAGTAGCATCTCTCCACAACTTGGAGTCAGTAATTTTCACAGAAGCTGTTTCTGTGTTGTAGACTTAATCATCTTGTTCAAAATGCAGAACCCAGTGTGCTTAAGTGGTTTAAAACATGATCAGAGTGGAAAACACTGAAACTTCACTTTAGTCTAAAAATGGTGCTTTTGCAGTCCTACTTCAGTTTCTTTCTTTGAGGTAAGTAAAAAAAAAAAAAAAAGCTCCCAGATAGTTTTAAAGTTGTCTCTTAAAAAAAGCTTTGCTGTTTTGCTCCTTGTTGTGTCACTTTCAGGAGCAGACTCTGTGGAAGAAAATTTGAGACATCTGTGTTTTTTAGGAGTAAAGTAATATATTTGCTGAGAATCTCCTTGTAGTTGGAGCTGTGAGCCAATGCTCAGCCTTTTTCTTATTATGGAGACTTGTAACTTGTCACAGGCTACACGACCAATTTGAAGCTTTTAATTTTGCTTCTGTAAGAGTGCTTCACAGTGACTTGCCCACTCTTTTTTTTAAAAAAAATATTTTTCAAATTTATTTATTTAGTTTTAAATAGTTAGTTAATTTATTTGTAATTATAAGAGGCATGACCCATCCCAACCCAAGATTTGAGTCTTGTGGAGTACTGGAGAATGCCTCACAGAGGCAGACAGACAAGACAGTTTACAGGAATGAGTTGGGCTTAAATTTCCACTGTGTAGATTGGTGGAAATCAGTAGTGTGGTCTTGCTTCCCCTAGTTCAGTGCTCTGTGCTAGGCTGTCACCAAAGTTGCAAATATTCCTTTCAGAAAAGTACAGAGCTGCTGTGGGATGATTCTTCTCTACACATAACCGGGCACTAAAAATGCCCAGACCTCTGAATTTAAGGAAATTACCAACTTGTACAGGACCTGCATATTGCTCTGTTCCTCCTCAGTCCTTATTTGATACCCTACTGACTTTTTTCTGAACAGTGTGGTTCAGCATTACTAGATCTTCTAGATTATGTAGGAAAGTGCTGCAAATCCTGTGCTTTCCCTGTCCTCGTTCATCTGAAAACCCTTTGAGGCAGGGTGACATCAGCTTCCTCAGATGAAGGCTCACACTTAGGTTCAGCAGTATAACTGTTCTCCACCTGTGTCTATGGTCAGAACTGTTCAACACTTATTTTGGCTCACTGTGATTTTTTTTTTTTTAATTTTTTTTCCTCTACTAGCTCCTCAGCTGTAGAAAAATGTAAGTTTGAAGAAATCAAACTGAAATAAAGCTTTCTGCTTTTTTTTTCTTTGTTTTATGCAGGCAGGTGGTGTGGCCTCTGGATTTAATCATGTTGTTACTAATGATCTGAGTGCTCAGAGGCTTCTGCATATCAAGGGCCGGAGAATTGTAAGAGCCACAGAAGTTCCCCTGGCTTGGACCAGCTTCAACAGAGGAGATTGTTTCATTATTGACCTGGGAACTGTAAGTCTGAGGACTAGAGCAAAAAACCCTGAAAAATTTTGTCACTCACCCAAACTGACAGAAAGAATCTGCTTCAGTAAATCATTTTTAGTGTTGCAACACTTTGAAGGTTCGAAACTGGCCTAAATGTTTTCGGGAGTTTTCTTTAGGAGATGGTTGTCTTTCACCCTCAAGGCACTGGGATTGTTTTATTGCTGATGGTAGACCCACTATCAGCTGAAAGGAATCAGTGTTGGATCCTGAGCAGAATGCAGGCTGGACTGTTTTCTTGCAATCATTTCCTCATATTCATAAAACTTTGATCATGGCAATTAATCCTAAAATAACAGCTGCAAAAGTAGTTTTAATAATAGAATTGTTGCACAGTGTCATATAAAGCTACTTAAATAGTTCAAGACTTAAGAAAAAATACCTCAAGGCTTTCTGCTGAGACCAAGTAGAGAGACTTTGCAGAAGTGTGTGGACAAATGATCTAATTTTGCTTCAGGTTGCCTTAGTATTAAGATCTTAAAAATGAATTCTGAAAGTAGCAGCTGTGATATGGTAGGTACATGCTAGTTAGATGCTGATTATCAGTTTGAAATTATTCCCATGCCTGATAAACTGCTGTGTAAAACTGAGAGCATAGGAAAGAAAACAGTTTATCTGCAAAGCAGCAGCTGCAGTTGGTTTTAACTTTTGTGCTTTACAAGGAAGTGGTCAGCTACTTCAGCAAGATTTTAGACCTGTTTAAAAGAGGAGCTGTTCTGAACTCATGTTTGTCTGTTTCTTCTGAAAAGCATCCCCTGGTGTGATAATTGAAAATATGGGTATCAAGTAGCTATATTGATTATGTCTGTTAGAATTCTATCATGCTTAGCAGCCTTAAGATAGAAAAATAACCAGTGTTTTCCTAAAGTTGTCTGACTCATCTCATGGCCCTGTGGTCTAATCATATGAAACATCCAAGTGATCAGTATCCAAACAGCTATTTCTCAATCTCACTTTGTAATTAGGATGTGTAGAAGACTTCCTTTTCAGAGTTAACCCGTGGGAGATAGGAAGGTTGGAACTAAACATTGGTAGAAAGTGCTGCTTTGCAGTCAGGTTGTCACAGGACTTGAGTTTTCTGGTTTGGGATTAACCTCCCATGGACACCCTGTGGCTCTGGGTGTACTCCATGAATTTGACTTGTCCTTACCCTTTTATTGCCACAGTTATGCAGTTCACCTGAAGTTATTTGCCAGTTCACATTGCTGACATACTCTATGGGTACCTAGTGGTGTTGTGTGTGTAGCCCTTTGAGGTTGTATTTTCACCAACCAACTTAAATGTAATATGGTGTTCAAGTCTTGATTTCCAATACTGAATGTACATCATGAGCCTTCTGTTTTTATTACAACGTCACTCTGGTCTCTCCTTTCCTGTTTGGCCAGACAGGGATCAAGCAGCAATGCAATCCTGTGTATGAAGAAAAGTTGGACATCTAAATGTCTACAACAGTAACATCTAGATCTCTTCTTTACCATGCTATGGGAAATGGCAGTAAAATCACATGACTAATAACAGTTCTTGGGCTTGCTGTGACAGTGGTATGTAAGGGATGGGTTTTCCAGGATGTACTAACAAGTTAAGGAAAAAAGTGTTTCAGCATCCAGACCTATGTAGTAACTTACACATGGTTGTAAACCAGACCTTTCTTGGGGGAGATGAGTAGACTTCATTTTGAAATGTCACACATTGCCTTTTCAAGTGCCCACTGAGACATAGTATGGTAGGAAATAACAGTCACTGTGGAAATCTTAAGCAGGTTTTGTAAGAACTATATTTCAAGCTGAAACAACTATTTTAAATTGAATTTTCCATGACTAGAGGTCTATTGTAAATGGGTAAGTCTTTACATGAGCTCTTAATTGAATTAAGGGTTACTTTAAAAGAAAGAGAGGATTTGGGCTCAAGTAGAATCCTTTACTTAATAATTGCAATAAAATGAATCTTAAATAGGGCTGCTCTTGAGTCTTGGGATTTATTGCAGGGCACTGCTGGATCCCTGTCTGAGAATAATGGGCAGTAATTGCATAAAATAATGAGCTTATGGTCAGTGCTTTAATATCAAATTATTGTAGCATGTCAAATAAGATTAATTTCCGAGACTTTCCCCAGTCTCTTTGCTAACCAGAAGTATAGTCTCCATGCCACTGTAAAACTTCACATGCAGTCCATTTCCTTTTACATTTTATCAAGGCACTTATCTACTGTAATGCAAAATCATTTCAGTTTTCCCACTGAGCTCAATTACAGCAATATTTTAAACATGGCATAAATAGATAAGAAAATTAATAAAGGTAATAATTATCAGGAATAATAGCAGTAAAGTTCCTAAAGGTTTCCCTCCCCATGATAATACCTGAAGTAGAAAGAGTCTGTGTGCATTCCCAGCTAGGTTCACGTATTTACAGTTCAGGTTCTGATGGTTACCTCCTACCTAGATATGTTACTGAACCACATTTACAGCACTTCATAGAATCATAGAATTAGCCGGGTTGGAAGAGACCTCAGAGATCATCAAGTCCAACCCTTGACCCACTGGTGTGGTTGCCAGACCATGGCACTGAGTGCCACATCCAGTCTCTTTTTAAATGTCTCCAGGGACGGAGAATCCACCACCTCACCGGGCAGTCCATTCCAATGCCTGATCACCCTCTCCGTAAAGAAATTCTTTCTAATATCCAACCTAAACCTCCCCTGGCACAACTTAAGACTGTGTCCTCTTGTCTTGTTGAAAGTAGTCTGGGAAAAGAGACCAACCCCCACCTGGCTACAACCTCCTTTCAGGGAGTTGTAGAGAGTGATGAGGTCTCCCCTGAGCCTCCTCTTCTCCAGGCTGAACAGTCCCAGCTCTCTCAGCCTCTCCTCATAGGGTCTGTGCTCGAGTCCCTTCACCAGCCTGGTTGCCCTCCTTTGGACCTGCTCCAGGACCTCGACATCCTTCCTGAACTGAGGAGCCCAGAACTGGACACAGTACTCGAGGTGTGGCCTCACCAGGGCTTAGCTTGCCTCCTTTGAACTCTCTAGGCTGGAACAGAAAATAGCTGCAGATGGAAGAGAAGACACAGTCTTTGATATGAGGGGAGTCATTAGCAGTGGGTAATGCACAGACTTTTTATGCAAACAAGATTCTGTAAGACTGTGACATGAGTGTGGTGACCGCCAGACTGATATTTGAATGAAAGGATTAATCCAGGAGGGTGCCCAGTGTACCAGACCTTGGTATGGTTTTTAAAAATACTCTTTTTCTACAAGAGATTTTCATCTCCTTGATGAACCTGGGACTCTCCCTGCAAGGAAGCCTTTGGGACAGGGCAGGCAATGCAGTTGCTGAGAAGGCTTTGTAGAGGCCTGGAGTAAAGCACCCCTTACCTTGTCAGGTGCTGCTTAGTGTGGCCTGAAGCCATGATCTGTATATTGCCTGTATTTCCCAACCCACCCTTTTTGCTAGAGGATTGCTAGACACTCTTCCTGTGTCCTTCCTGAGAGGCACCAGGCTGGGTTTGGCAGTCCTTGGTGGCCATACACTGACCTTGCTCTGTGCTATCCCCTTTACCTCCAGCTGCAGCTCTGCCTGCACCACCCCATCTTCCAGTCACCTTTCTTTAGCCACTTCCCTGTTCCTCCATCACCAAGACAAATTCTCAAAATGGCAAAGGAACATGAGAAGGTATGGAAAGTAGCTGTGAAAGTGAAGGAAGAAGATCAATCATTGTGACATTCAGTGAATAACATACACACTGTTTCCCAGAGTATTTTAGTATGATCCAGATGCATAGGTTATTACAGCTTTTGTGCATATATGAGTGTGATAACATGCTAAAAACTTTAATCAATTGTCAATTTTCTTAGAAATTAGTATAATGAACTTCACCCTATGTACATTAGTGATGCAGAAAAAGTGAATTTTGAGACGTGTTGATAATTTGGGTAGTTATCAAAACGTGGAGCAGAAATAATGGGAGCAGCAATACAATAAAGCAACACAAAGTGGCTGACTTTACTGAAAGCTCCTCAGCTTGCAAAGCCCTGCTGTATGAAGGCTGTCTGAAGTTGTATCCTTAGTGATGAGCAAAAATATTATCTACGTGTTTGTTCAGATAGAATTTGTAAAACATAAGACTTGGTTCTTTCTGGCTGAGTTCCCCCTTGATGGGAGGCAGCAGCAGCCCTGTGAACCAAATGAAGTGACTGCAGAGGGCAGGGCAAGAGCTGTGTACCCCTCAGCATCCTGGAAGAAACCAGGAGACAGTTGTTAAAATAAAGGGGGGCAGGCAGTGATGACTGTGTGATAAGTACCAAGCAGTTCTGAGAGTGGGCCTGATTGTAGTGACAAAACTTGCCAGCCTCGAAGTTCTGCCAATGCAACATTACCCTGCTTACCAAAGGAAGAATGTAGAAGGTGAGATGGTAACTATATCTCAAGTGAAGACTGAAGGTAAACTGCATTCAGCTGTCCATCCTTCCCATTTCTCTAGGGATCCTTGGAAACTGACTTAGAAACAGCCAACAGGTGGCTGGTTGGAAATTGAAGAGCCTTCAGTGTGCTTAAAAATAAGTTGGGCCACCCAGCAGTAAATGTATGTACTTCTCAAGGGCTCCATGGATCACAAGTGAAAATGATGATGTTACAACTAAAAAGTAGGAGACTGAATGCATCTGTTGGGATCATGTATCTGTCAGTATGCTGTTACCAGAATTCCTGACTGAAGAGGTATGTCAAAAGGAGAAAGACTTCTGGCTTGCACAGACAGTAGAAAAAATACATCAAGCATAAAGTTTTTATGGAAAATCAGCCTGTAGATGTGCTGTAGATTTAATTATTTTTACAATCAGGAAGTTAACTTCTGCTTTTTAACAGTGACAGACCAAGAGGACAGATACTTCCTTTATGATTATAACTACAGGACATGATTCAGTCTCATAATGCAACCTTATGAAGAGTTGTGGGATAGTTTTGATTGCTTCTGTAATCTCCCTGCCTGCACTATCTTCTAGGGTGCTTTGCTTCTCTTCTGTAGAAAAATCGGGTCACAATCAGCATATCAATTGCATTAATGAAGTCACTGGGTGTAAAGAGCCTTTGAAGAACTCATCTTTGAATGCTGGAGTGAGTAACTCTAAGTTTCTCCTCTTAGTTGCTTTCACTGGCACTAACAACCAGCTAGTCATGTCCTTTTTCCATGTTTTTCATTCACCTGTTCCTCCTGCAACTAACCTCTTCCCCAGTTTCCCCCAGCTGGAAGTTTAACAACTGCTGTAGCAGGGTGTTGCCAAACAAGTAGCAGAGCTTGAAGAACCTAACTGCCTTAGTTCTTTATTAACTTTATGGACTTTTTAACAGCTTCAAAATATGGTTATCTCTATGCACAGTGCAGCATAGATATGTAAGGGTAACTCACACTTAGAGTATTGTGGGTTTGTAGTTTTTGTTCATACTCCAGGGACTGTAAAACATCCCAAAGCCCCTATTTGTAAGCAGAAATGTGGCTGAAAGAAACCATCATTAAAGCTTCAGGTGGACAGGCCACACATGTATGCACAAGAATTCAGTTAGGTTACTTTTCTTCCTGCTGCTGTAGGAAAACTGGGTGTTTTGCTGCTTGAGCTGGTGTTATTTACAATAAACATCCTCCTGGTGCTCACCCTTCAATACACTGTGGTATAACAACAGCTATTCCCAGAATATACTGGCAAAACAGGTGTGAGAGGAAAAATTAACGTAATAAGTGTGTGACTGTGGTACAGCTGACTTATTTTTATTCTGGCAGTTTGTTCCAATTGCATTAAAGGGGAGTCTCCAAAACTGATTACAAAGACACTATTGTAATTGTACCAGGGCCAGGCTTGTGGTGGCCTCAGCAGCATTCTGGCTCAGTGAATCCAGAGTTTGTTTTGGATTATCAAAACTCCACAGTTTTCAATGGTTCACTGTGTTACAGTTTTGACAAATATAAAAGGCAGACTGGAT
The DNA here is from genome assembly GCA_038090715.1 of Florisuga fusca. NCBI lineage: Eukaryota > Metazoa > Chordata > Aves > Apodiformes > Trochilidae > Florisuga > Florisuga fusca. Next base: position 23,871,500 of record JAAWXA010000002.1, read on the forward strand.
GAACATGCGAAATGATTTCTTTTTCCTGACTGTATCAAGAACCAAACAGTCAAGACAGGAGAAAACTGTATAATTTAGGGAGAAAAATGTCTCCAGTAGGCTATATTAATGGTTAAATTCAAACATTCTTCTAAATATATATGGCAGTTCCTAGAAAACTAAATGTCAGTAAACTGACAAAAAGTGTTTTATCCTGGTAATGTTACTGTTTTACTGTTCATTTATTTTCCCCACAATTTGGACTTTGTTTTCTTGATTCAGCACTCTTTTTGACTTTACTTTTTTACTCCACTAGCTTCTAAAACCTCAGTGTTTGAATTATAAACACCAAGGTATTGTGTATTTGTTTTACAAATACTTGTCCTGAGAACTTAAGGCATGGGAAACATCTCTGTTGTTTGCAGTTTGTATGAGAACTTGTTTCCAAGTCCACTTGTGTTTCATGTTGGCATTTTTCCTTTAAATCTGTTGAGAATAGATTTAACAAAATACAGTTTCAGCAAAAAAGTTTCAGCTCTCTCCTTATCAGAACAGCTGTTTATTAATGACCATGAAGAGAATGAATGGAGTTCCAGCTGAGTGCATGCCAATTGTTTTGATGCAAACCTAGGAGTATGATAAGGTATATATGAAGGCTTTGCCAGGTCAGTCTGCCTCTAGCTTTGCTAGTTTTTTTTTCCTACTTCCCTCAAGAAGTGGTATCTTAGGTTCACTCACCTGTGAGCATTGGGAGTGCAGTGTCCTTTGGGCACTGCTGCACCACAGCTCTTCTCTTCCTGACCCATCTTTCTTTACAAGCCTCATCAGCCTCTCTACTACCATTACAGGGACCTTCTGTGATGTGGGGTTTTTTTCCACAGGCTCTGATCTAATTCTATGGAATAAACAGGAGCAGTTAATCCTAAATCCTTAGGTTGGATATTAGAAAGAATTTCTTCACTGAGAGGGTGATCAGGCATTGGAATGGGCTGCCCAGGGAAGTAGTGGATTCTCCGTCCCTGGAGATATTTAAAAAGAGACTGGATGTGGCACTCAGTGCCATGGTCTGGTAACTGCAGCGGTAGTGGATCAAGGGTTGGACTTGATGTTCTCTGAGGTCCCTTCCAACCCAGCCAATTCTATGATTCTGTGATTCTAAAACTGGAATTAAAGCAGTAGTATCTTTACAAACCTCATTTTCTTGCATTTAGACCTTTTGTATGAGTTGTGGGAGTCGTGTGGCAGAGTGTTTCATGTGAGCAAGCAAGTCTAGCCAAAGATCCTTTTTGCACCAAGACCCTGTTTCATAGGTGTGTCTCCACACCTCATGTTGTGGTTCAGAGGAACAGGAGACAGTATCCTGACTGACATAAATTAAGTCAGTGTAAGCTGTGTCATGTTGACATGACACTATCCACGTGGTAAGTTTATAGAATCATAGATTGGTTTGGGTTGGAAGGGACCTTAAAGATCATCTAGTTCCAACCCCCCTGCATGGGCAGGAACACCTCCCACAGGACCAGGTTGCTCAAAGCCCCATCCAACCTGGCCTGGAACACTTCCAGGGAGGGGGCAGCCACAACTTCTTGGGCATCCTATTCCAGTGTCTCACCACCCTCAAATTAAAAAGAATTTCTTCCTAATGTCTAACCTAAATGTCCCCTCTTCAAGTTTTACCTGACCCTTAAATAAAAGGAGTAGGGTTTTTTTAATTGAGGAGCAATTACATCCTGGGAGATTGTTCTGATGCACATGCAGGCAAAAGTGAAGAAGTTTAGAATGCATCAGGGCCTGCTAACAAAGAATGGAGGCACATCAGCCTGTGATACTTGACTTAAGGTCCTTCCTTAATGAATTAAAAAAATCACATTTTGTTTTCAATATTTTACAATTAGTGAGACTAAGCAGTGAATTGCTTAAGGGATTACTTTCTACTAAATTTGAAGTTTTGCAACAAATTTGCTTTAAATAAATCGGAGATGTCAGACTTCTGTTTAGCTTTTTAATGTAAGAAAAATGTAAAGAAAATGTAAATCAGCAGTTACATTATGGACTTGGAAATCAATAGGTACTTCACCAAAGATAAAGGATTGAAACCCTTATGTTGTGATAAGGCTATGTCTGTTAAGGACGTGTTTGTAATTAGAACAAAATTGTGAGTTCTTCACAGATTTTAAGCTTTTTGGTTTTGCTTTCATAGTCCCAGCTAAGATCATAGAAAAGACACCAGGGCACAGAGTATATTTTCATTTGCCTCCCAACTGAGCAGGCTGCCAGTTGACTACAGAGGTGGCTGTGTGTTAGGAAAATTTGTTTTCATGTCACTTCTGAAATAAGCACATTTTTGGGGGTGTATTTTTCCTTCTCTTCCTTGGCATATCTTTGGGGCTGGAGCAGGAAGATGGGAGGTGTACTTTTACAATCCTTCTCCATACAGGGGAAAGTGCTGAAGTGCTCTTAGAGTTACACAAGCCATGCATTATCATTCTGCCACCCACTCTGGTATAGAAGCTAAAGGTCAGGTCGTTTTTAATGTGCTGTAGAAATCTCATGTGACTTGCTCAAGGTCATTCTGCAAGCCAGAAACTGTGGGGAATAAAAGCAATGAATCCTGCTGCTCTATAACTACAAGGCCAAACCCCAAAATGTGTAGGTGAGGGGAGACCTTGCTGTGACCACAGTGTGCATGGCACAGACCCAGTTTGCTTTCCTGACCTCCCTCCAGGGAGCTCATGGGTTTTATTCATCAGAACCACTTCTCACCCTCAGCTCCCAGTTGCCCCACTGGGATCCAGCAACCATTCATGCAGGTAGCAGAATAGTTCTCTTCTATAGCATCTCTCTCAAACTCTGTTTAAGGGGCTGAAAAAGAAATAGTGCTAGCACAAACTTCCGAAAATAAACTGGGCTTGGCATCGGAATTACTGGTGAATGAAGGTACTTTTTTCTTCTGATGGGAGTGAACACTTGAAGACTGTTTTCATTTTAATGGAAACATTTTGTCAGGCTGGCAATTCAAAATAAGGTTAGCAAAACAAGGCTAAAAATAGGGAAGGTGTAGTACAGCTAACAAATTGTGAAAGGACTCAGTGAGCTAAAGCTAAATACCATATTTTGGCTCTAGCTGAGCATGTTTTATATATATTTGTGTCTAAAAACAAGTATGTGAATAAAAAAAAAAAAAGTCAAGCTCGGTGGTCTGTTGGATGTGATTACATAACTAGCTGACTGTACTTCAGGTAAATCCAGTTCAAAATATTAGCATTATCAAGAGTGGCTTTAACTTTCAAAAATATGTTGCTTTAAATTGTTAAAAAACCAGTCTGGATAGAGATTGAAATGGGTAGCTTACATCAGGAAGACAAGCTGGTAAATACTCAGCTGAACTTGTACCAGGAGGTAGTGAAATTAGATACAATTAAAAATAATTGTAATTATTAGTTTACCTTAGAGCAGAAATTTAACTAAATCTGAGCTTCTGTAGGCTTTTAGCTTAAATGCTTAAGATACACAGTGAAATAGTATATGCTTTGGGATACTTCCATGATTTGTGGCTGTTCACCTCCTTTTATTAAATTAAACAGTACATGATGTTTAGCTTTCAGGGGTTTAATAAAGAATGCTGTCTTTATTCTTTAGTGCTGAAGAGAATTGGATTGTTTCTGTAGCTTTTAAAATCACAGTTTCTTTAGATAAACAGGGAAGATGGAGGTATATGAATGGGATGCCTTGTCGATGTGAAGTCCAGATCAAGGATGTTTTCAGACACTGCTTGTTGATTCAAGGTTTTTTTTTTTATGTAGCAGGAGAAAACCTTACCACATACAGTTTCTCTAGGTTACACAGCAACCAGCCAGCAAACATTTATTTATTTTATTTTAGGACAAAAGAATTTAGGCCACATGGGGGAATGTTTCTGTAGTTTAGGTCTCTGTAAGAAAAAAAATTAAGTCTTCAAATCAAAAATCTGAAATCATTACTGTAGATTTTTAAAGGTCTGTCTCTTTCCTTAGGCTGATTTAAAGCTTAGAGCCAGTACTGAAAGCTCAGTTCAGTCACTTGCTTATTTGAAGGCAAAGTGGGAAAATATACTGTGAATGTAGGGTGCCCAGGGTGCATTGTGCAGTGGGGCTTTTAGGAGCTGCTAAGAAAAGAAAATGTGAATTTGTAATTTGCAGTGACAGTTTAAGTCTCACAATGTCCTTTGTGGTCAGTACAGTACTATTCATTTTGTATATGAGAATACGTGTTGGAGGTTACATGGCCAGTTACAAAAAGCCCAAGAGAAGGCTGGCATGTACAACTGAAACTGAACTTTTAACCTTTCTGAATGAGTAATGTCCATGAATTGCAGCATACACACTGAGATAAGGCAATAGCTGCTTATCTCATCAGCTAATTCTCTATATATGTCTCCTTCCTCTTCCATATTGTTTCTATAGGCTGTGGAAAATAAAGAATTCCTGTTTACTGTGCCTAAATCTATGTTTTCTCACAGTTTCAAATAAGCTTAATTAGTAGGAGGTAGGCCAAGATGAGAATGAGTAAGCTTGAGTGTTGCAATTCTCAAAAACTAAAGGAGTCTGGTGTTTGGGAAGTCCCAAAGTTTGGGAGAAGATTGCTTAAGCAATGCATAGCTATAATAACTGTATTTAAAAATCTGCTCAAATGGAAACGTTTCACTTTCTGCACAATCAAGGCAGCCTTTCATTAATTATTTAGAAAATTGTTTCCTTGAGTAAGCAGGGATACATTCTTTTCCCTGTGGAAATCTCAGAAGTCAGATTTAAGATAAGGTTAAAGCCAAGATTCTGGATACTCAGTAAGCTAACAATATTAAAAGCAGAACTTGGAAGCAGATTTTTGTTTCTTGTCTTAAAGACTATAGTCATATTGGTAATAAGGCAAGCTGAAAACCTCACAGCTTTTATTGCATAATATCTGAAAGGCATCCAGTTCTGTGAATCTGTGCAATCCTGACAGAAGCTGAAAACTTTGTCTCTGAAGAATGATTCCAAAGGGAAGGGAACTTGGCTGTGAGATCACCGAGTTTGTATTTTTGTTGGGGTTTTTGTTTTTGCTGTTGCATTTTTGTTTGGTTGTTGTTGGTTTTTTTTATTTAAAGTGAAAAATAAATATCAGATGTTACTGGTAATGTTTCACATGCAGACAGTGTCAATGTTAACTGTCTTCTAAAAGCTTGCATCTGCTAGTACTGAGAAGCTGTGCTTTATCTCTCACTTGTCTGAAGCCACCATTTCAGTTACTATTAAGTAACAGTAGTGGTCAGAAATAACAAGGTTTTTTTTTGTTTGTTTTTTTTTAGTGAAACAAGTTTTCATCCAAAATCCAAGTTCTGTATCACTGTATTGGTGTTGTAAAACCATGACCCCCAGTAATTGACTTAGTGAGGGTTCTGATTAATTCCTTGTTATTTGCATTGTAAATGAACACAAACCAGTTCAACCTTTTTTTTAGGCTGAAAATTACTGTATACTTCTATTGCTGCACTATTTGGGCTATTTGATAGAATCATGTGAAGGAAGATCAAATGTCTTTCTTCAGAAGAAAGGAGAGGGAAACAACCAGCCAAGCTGATTAATTTCCTTTGACTAGTTCCTTCCAGCTCAGCCTCAAGCAGCTCTGCAGCTTATGTTCTACCTCTTAGTAGTCTTCATCAAGACTGAAATGGAAGTTCTTTAATCTGAAATGCTTTGCATTAGTCTGAAATGCCCTGCAGTGCATAAAACAGTATCTAGGAATGGGCTGCTGACACTGGAGTGCTTGCTTGCCAACATGAAGAACCCCAGCTGCTATCTGAGGAGTTCCTTGCAAAGGTGGCAGCCACTATGGGGTGGAGCATCCCTGTGGTAGCAGCTTAGTCCTAGTTGCTGTGTTTCCTGAATGGAGGCATCCTTTACAGATGTGTCTTTTGGCAATTCCTGAGGCAAGAAGAGGGACCAGGTATTTGTCTGTCTCCTGCAGGGGAGGAAGTTGGTGGTTTAACTGACCAGAAAAACTGTATTCCTGAGCTGCAAATCTTTAGAAGTAATTTATAAAGGCACTTTTGATAACTATAGTTGGAACGACTTGCATTAATCTGAGGGTGATAAACTTTTATGAGCATTGGATCAGCTATACACTGAGGAAAAATGTTTCAGTATAGAACACTTTTTTTTTGAGAACACCGGTGTAATCTGTTTGTGCTTGATCTGGTTTTGTGGCTTGGTGGAGCAGAGTGCTTGACAAATATTATTATAGAACAAAAAGTTACCAAAATAAAAAATTGAAAGCTCTAACTTTACTTTTGAGTAGCAGATACAGTCAGGGTTTTCCTCTGGAATTTGCCATTTGTTTCTTGCCACAGATGAGAACCAGACCTGCTGAAGTACCATAGAAAAGGAACTGCCAGATAGAAAATAAAAACCAATTAGCAACAGCAGATTTAGGAGTTTCAGTTTGTTTTACATAACTAATATCTTCATTTGGGATAAAGCTCAGTCAAAACAAAAACACTGACTATTCTGAGATCAAGCAAGCTCTTAAGATGTGGATGCTAAATTACATTATATAAATATCTTGCATATTAGAAGTATCTATGTGACTTAGCAAATCTTTTCTGGGAAGTATTAGTGAAGATGTAGCCTCACTGATGTTTTGGTCATTTAGATCTAGCAAGATAATTATTTATAAAATATTAAATTTCATAATTTTGACCAGTGTGGAATCTCATTACTAATATGTGTGTGCTTTAATTATTTTAGGAAATCTACCAGTGGTGTGGCTCCTCATGCAATAAATACGAGCGGCTGAAGGCTACTCAGGTTGCTGTTGGCATTCGGGACAACGAACGAAATGGAAGGTCTAAATTAATTACTGTGGAAGAAGGCAGTGAACCAGACCAGCTCATAGAGGTACTGTAGTATGTGTACCAGCTACTGAAATAGCTGTAAATAAAATGTTTTTATACCTCAGGAACTAAACAGGATTTGGTTGAAACTGTACGTTTTTCAGGGACTTCAGGTAGTCAGATTTAGGTTGTGGTATGCTAGTTTATACTTCTTTGCACTCCCTATCAGAGCAGTGTTAAGTTTTTTGAGAGGCAGAGTGAGACAATAATCTGAGGATACTTTTTCAAGCTCTAAACATCTGCATTTTTGAATTAGCAGTAGGGTGACTGATTCAACAGTATAGATGATACCTCAATTGCACTATCAGCAACCTATGAGTAAAAAACAGCATTAAGGTAGGACAGGATCAAACAGGAGGAGAGACACGGAATGAATCTGTCTAGGATGTCAGAAATGTAGCAAATTGCATGGGGGCAAGCACACTGCATTGCAAAACCACTTCTGTTACCACCTCTTATGCACCTAGCCTCTTGTAACTCTGCTGAGCCCCTTCCTTGTATGTTTAGAAAGTTTAACTGTTTACTTAAAGAAAAATACCAGATTTTTAAACTGACTTGGTTAAAGTTGATTGAAAAAAAGATGCCCCAGTTTGTGGAGTTTTTAGATCTTGAAAAAATGAACGAGCACTTATGCTGCAGGCCACATACAAAGAAAAGCATTGTCATTTGTCATCTGTGTTCTAGACTAAGCTTTTTCCATTCATTCTCTAAAAATAAGGAAGAGGGAGGCAGGGTCATAAAGCAGTCCTTCATAAAGAATGGAAAACATACAGTTAGAATATTATCTTGTACTTCAGATTAACTTTGGGAAGTAGCACTAGTGGTGAGTGCAGCTATGCCCTTATTTTTGATGTGCTTACATTTGGTTTTGTCACATGGGCTGTAACAAGCTAAAGCAGCAAAATGGGCCAGGTGCTCAGCTGCCAGCCCTTGGCCATGCTAGCTCTTGTGACCTTTTTGTATGATCAGTCCATCTGCTTGTGAAGACTTTTTACCTGTGGATATGATTGCAGATGTGGCTGTGCACAGAGTTAGGGGAGGTGTCACTCTGTGCAGCAGAGATTTTTAAAGGAAATAAAATTTTAAACACAGTCCTCCATCTGGATTTTTACTTCCATGTACAGACTTCTCACACTGGCTCTGATGTAGCTCATATTTTACACCTACAGCTTTTTAGAAAAGTACACAGGTTGACAATCAGAGCCCCAGATCTTACTCCTTATTTGAATCATGGTGTGTGGTTGCAGCCTGCTGGGGGCTGCAGCTGGGTGGACCCATGGGAGCCTGCTGGCATAGTCCCCTGGCAGCAGCTTCCTACTGCCAAGCCCATCCCTGCTGGAAGGTCTTGCATGGGGCTTGCAATTTGGAAGCATTTATCATATCAGCTGCGCTTTGCACCTCTTATCTGACTCAGGTACAGATGCAAAGCCAGACTCCTGTGGGGCTGGAGTGAGGCCAGGAGCTGGCTATCCCCTCCCATGACAGGCTGTGAATGGCAGGGATATGCTGGCCTCACCCTTGCATCTGCTTGCCAGAGTTTTTCAGCTGGGTGCAACTGTTTTTGAAGCAACCATAGCAGGTGATTAAGAGCAGGAAAAAGGCCAAGGTTGCATTTTGATCCTGTAGTACATTGCTATTTTATCAGGGAATAAATCTATTCGTCACTTGCTCAGCAACGTATGAAGCTTCTGCTTTTCATTTTGGATTGTGAGTATAGAGGGAATTAAAATAGTTACTTCAGTGCAAGTAGGTTCGTGGCTTTTGTCATAGCCAAGATGATGAGTCTGATTCAAGTGAGTTTGTCAGCGGCCAGGGCTTTACCATCTGCTGAGTAGCCTTGCTTTTGGAAGTGCTGCTCACATAATGGGATTTGCAGCTTGGCTGTGGCCATCCCACCCCAAGAATGTGCTGCTAATAAGCCAGGAGAGTAGTTAACCTCACAAATGTCTAAAACTTACAATCCTTATTCCTGCCTAAATTGTATCCTGTCACAGTGATGTTCATTTTGGTGTCTTCTTGCTCCCACAAAATCGTCTCCAACTTGCTGTAGCACTTGCTGAGGCAGACTGCTCTGAAACTGCTAGCATTATGCTTCCTTCTCTCTGCATCAGGAAGGATGGCTTTTTGCAATGTCCAGCTTTTTAGAAAAATCTTGATTCTTCTAGGGAAAATAATTTTGTTCTTTAAATACTCATTTTGTGGTCCAGCATGGCACTGAAGTCAGAATAGTGTTTCCTAAAATAGTCTCCTCTGATAAATGTCAGGAATTATTCCCCCTCCTGTGAGCTCAAAATCTGCTTCAGCATCAGAAGCTTAATGTGCTTGTGGAGCACAACTAGAAGAGTGTTCACCAGGCAGGGGCTGACATACCCACCACAAGTACCAATGTCAAGAGCTGATTGTGATCTTATTCCTGCTCAAGCAGAGAGTTGTATCTCCTAATGAGTAAAGCAAGACTGCACATCTGCCCCACCATGGAGGCAGGAATCATAGGATCGTTGAATAGTTTAGGTTGGAAGGGACCTTAAAGATGATCTAGTTCCAACCCCCCTGCATGGGCAGGAACACCTCCCACTAGACCAAGTTGCTCTAAGCCCCATCCAGCTTGGCCTTGAACACTTGGGGACATCCACAGCATCCCTGAGCAACATATGCCAGTGTCTCACCACCCTGTGAGTAAAGAATTTCTTCCTAATAACCTGAATCTCCCCTCTTCCAGTTTAAAGCCATTGCCCCTTGTCCTGTCACTACATGTCCTGAACATGGGCTGATTCAGCAAACTCTGTCAGACCTCTCTCCTTCCATGGGATTAGGAGAGGCAGCAGTGGCCATGCCTGGCTGGTATTTCTCAGCCTGCCCACTTTCCCTGTGGGAGCTGGGTGGTAGTTGTGGGTGAGGTGAACTAGCCTGACAAGGGCAGTTGCCTGCTCCTGACTACCATGTTTAGCAAGGACTTGGGAAGAGGATGGCACTTGAACAGTTTGCCCATGGGAGAAAGCTGTCTGGAGCATGCAGTAGAGCTGGATGAACCCCTGTGGCAGGGCAGCATGGGGCAGTTTGCTTGCCCTAGGGAGAGGAAGGTGTCTAAAGTCTGTGTACATGAGCAGTTTTGACAGCAGTAAGCCCTTTTTTTCATCTGATGTAGTCACCAGGGGCCACTTGGGAACACACAGTGACCATCCTGCACTCACACTTGGGAAATGCAGCATGTCTGGAAAGTACAGACCTGCAGTGAGTGCACAGAAGGTCCCAAAAGGTGCTGCAGGAATCACTCGTTACCTTTGTGAAGACGGGGCAGAAACTTTCTTTGTAAGCACCTCAAAGGCATTTAACCTACCCAGTTTCACTTCTGTGTTTGCACTTTAGGTGAGGTACTGACTGGCAGGTTTAAATAAGCAGTGCTGTATAGTTACTGCCTTGGAAATTTAAAAAATAAACTGACCACCTTGGACAATTGCTGCTGTTACTTGCTCAGTAGCTGTGACAGGTCTCCACAGTTGCAGCTGCACATAGTAAAATTCACCAGATGCCAGCTCTGCTCTGGTTTTCTTACATAAACAGCTGAATAGAGTTACTCATTCTGCTGAATCTTAGGTCTGAATGTTCAAATTGTGTTATGGGAAATATTTCATCTGCATGGGACCACTCAAAAAAAATTGGTCTTGGTAATGCTTGATTCAGTTTGGTTGCTTTAAAGTGACCACATTAGAGTTAAAGCAAATTACACTTCTTTTTTTCCTTTTTTTTTTTAAAAAAAATTTCTTTAACCAACAAGAACACTGAATATATAGTTTCAAAGCTAATCTAAAACCAAAATCATCTAGGGTCAGTTGCTAACCCCGTCAGAAATCCCTTGGGGGCAACTGCACTGACACTGATTCTTGTCCTGATGGCTTGAGGTTGCAAGCTGAGATCTCACAGCATTACATTTATGATGAGATTTGGCTATCTTCTTTAATTCTGCATTGGGGACAAAAGTGGAAAAGCTGAATTTTAAAGATAGTTTCCCATGATCTCATTATTTATTGTTATGGGGAATGGGGAGTGGGATGAATAAATGACTGAGAGGCCCACTTTCTCCAGTGAAGTTGTCCACTGCTTGGGTAGACAATGTGTAAGCTGTGCCTCTGCTTTCAGAGTAATGGCGAATTAGACAAACAGGGAATAAGAAATGTCTTTTCTGTTTTCTAGCTTTCTAGTTTGTCAGCAAGCTGAAGCTGCCTGCAGTAATTCAGGAAACACAGAAAATCAGTTCTGAGTCACCCAAGGCAAAGGTGCAAAGCCCATGCAGTGCACCAGCACTTTGATCTGGCATCATAGCTCTAGACATGATAGAGGAGAGGAGGATAAAATCTTAGTATAGCTGGTTTACTACTTTTTTGTAATTTGAAATACTACATGCCCTAAAATATTTTTCTGCTCGGCATTACTGTTCTGACTACTTAGGCTTACTAACAATCTGTCACGGGGGAGGTATCTGGGACAAGTGCAACACTCTGTATGCAGGGTATATGACCCTTTGACAAAGTAAGAGAATCTGAATTTTAACTAGTACTGAGTCTGCATCTGCATTTAGTCAAGAAGTGTTCAGCTAACATCAGGATGGTTCTTGTTTTATATGCAGTCCAAACTGGTTCTTGGGACTATTAGATCATTTCACCACAAATGGCTTCTTTAAAACTGCAGCTCTTGGTAGCCTGTACTTGCTGTAGTTTTTTCTGCCAAGGGTTTTGTATTATTTTTGTAAAGGTTTTTGATGTCATGGCTGAAACAATAAAACCTGAAAAATGTACTGCTGAGGTCCAAAATCACAATAAAATAAAGGTCCATGCATGTTAATACACATCTTTGAAACCACTCTTCTGCCTTAAAAAAAAAAGAAAAAAAAAAAAAGCCATGACTTTTGTTTACTCAGCATTTGCAGTTGTCGTGTGCCTGATTCTGTCAGAGTTCTAGTGGCCCTGAAACAGATGAGTGCAAACTCACTTCTTGTATGTAAATATTCACCTAGTCTCTATCTGTTTACTTAGTGAGCAACAGGAGGAACCTCTTCCTCCTTTCTGATAACTCAGCCTTTCTCTTCCCTTCTTTTTCTTTCAGGGCCCTAAGATATGCTTAATCCTGAGAATTCCTGAATGTCATTGTGTTCAGTGATGGTTAGTTTTGTGTGTGGTGTGAATAAATACTACACATGGAGTTATGGGAAGGGCTTGCAGCCAGTCACACTTTTCCACCTGGGTAAGTGGAAAGGAACTGGTGGGACTACACAGTGCTAACACAGTCAGGTAGATAAAATCTCCAGAGCACAGACCTAAGAAGCACCCATCACAAATGCAAGTTACAGAGGCTTTTCTTGACACTCAAATAATGCAAACAACACTAAAACATTGAGCTTCTGTAAACTTTAACTAGCTGGGTAGGTGTCTGGGCATATGAATGTAAGACTAGGACCGCCTCCTTTCTTGTTAAATTCAAGGCCCTATGAATTGCTACACAACTGAGGTGATTTCCAAGGGTAGCACAGAGCACAGTGAAGTAGCATAAAAAACCTAAGGCTTGCTGTGGCTTGTGACTAGGATAAATGGGTTGGACAGTGCAAGGGCTTTCTTCTCTGAAGGAGCTAGGCAGGTTCCTGCAGTCTTTGGTTCTGTCACATGGATCATTGCATAAGGCTCCTGTGACCCACCAGATTGGTACCTGCTCCATTCCCAGAGCCAGCAAGAGTGGGATCTGCCATCACAGCTCTGTAAAAGCAAAAATTGCTATTGCTGCTCTCATAACATTTGCATTTCTTGTTGTTTTCCCCTTGCTTTTGGTTGTGTTACAAGGTCAAGTCATGCTAGGGAGAAGTTTATTTGTTTTGTATACAGAGGAATGCAGGAACAAGGGGGTGAGGGTGACTCAGGAGGGAGGAGTAATCAAAAGGCATTTGTTAGAGATTAAACAATTGTTTAATCATGTAACTTGTAAGCAGTTTTACTCAACTGCTATGAATTCGGGTGCTGTAAATTGCATATAACTTATGGTTCAGCCTCACCTGTTCACTAGCAAGAAAATGCCCAATATGAAAATATACTAATGAAGTCATGTTAGGCCAAAATGTCCGTGGTTTTGGGAATATGTAAGCCAAAGTAGTATCTTCTGTTATCAAAAATGAGGCAGTTGGAAAAAATGGACAAGTGTTGAGGGAGTTTTGTGAAAGAAATATTACAAATTTATTTCAGTCCCAGGGCAGAGGCAGTATTGAATGTACATGTTCAAAGAAAAATGAATGCCTTGAGAAGAGGGGTGAGGACAATGGAAATTGTACCAGTTCCCAGTGCAGAGTCAGTGATACAGTCAAACATATGTACAGAAGTTAACTACAGTTTTATGAGAGTGCAAAGACTTTAGAAAACTGATGGGCAAAAAATAGCTGACTAATAGCTGTAATTACTAGCTGTAGTTGCATAATCTGTTCAGATGGACAGACAGTTCTGAGGCTGCTTTGAAATGATGGGTCAAATTTATGCCTCAGGAAAACAAATAGACTTCTTCACTGGAATGGCTTTGGATATATGCAGGTGTCAGCAAAAACAACATTTGGGTCTTCAGATTTTGAGCAGTTAGAGTTCATAATAATCCAGGGGGAAAAATACTACATGTGCTCATGTGCGTATCACAGCAACATCTGTCCAGTCTGAGGAGTGGAAGTTTATGAGTCATTACACTGCTTAATTAAAATTTTGATGGGGTGTGAATGTGGACACAAACCCCTTGCTCTACAGGGAGCCAGTTTCAAGCTGTCAAAACCAGGCGTCCTGTTTTCTTTCTAATTACTGAGTGTTTCTACTTCATTAAGGACAGTCCTTTTTCTTGATGCAAATTTCCATCTAAAGGCCTTAATTATGCAACCTGAACTCAGACAAAACCCCTGTGGTTTGGATTTCAGTATAGCATAGCTGTTTTGCACCAGATGATCATTTGGCCCAACGATTTCCCCAGGCCCAGGCAAAAAATCATCAGGGGTTTTGCCTGAGAATGGCAGAGGGTAGTAGAAGACTTCAGCAGCATCATGAGTTACCCATGATGTTCTCCAAGCTGCACTTTTCACTCTTGGCTGCCTGAAGCCACGTATTTAAATGACAGTGAACTGAATAGGAGCTGTAGGTGGCAAGTTCCTTGGAAAGTCAGGCTTTTAATTAAGTCTCTAAATATGAATTTCAGGGCATGCATTAGAAATTTACTTTGGGAAATGTTTGGGCATATTGTATGGCATGGCTTGAACAGCCCAAATAACAGTAGCTGAAAACCTGATTTCTTATGCTACAAGAGATGCTTCTATGCTAGTGAATTTTAGTAAATTTCTAAAATCATAATGAATTCTTGTGTGTGCTTGTCATTAAATTATAACATCTCATTTGCATGCTGGTGAGTCAAAAAAGCACTCATCTTTGTTGTGTTTCCTTCAGCAGCTGTAGAGCTCACAGGGTTACCACATTACACAGTTATAATCCTATAATTACATAATAGACTATTACTAGTTTTGCAATGACTTTTTTCCTTTCTGTGCTAGACGATCAAGAAATCTGTTGATGAAAAAAACCTATAATTTTCAGTTATTAAATGAGCATAATTAAGAAGACAAGGCCAAAGAGTTGTTAGCAGTTCTCTCTACATGGAGTTGTTAGCAGTTACTGCCATGTACTTTGTAGCAACAGGAGGATTTTGTGGAGAAGAACTGAAATGGCAGTTTCCTTGCTGTATAAAAAGCTCAGAGATACGCTGTTCCTGGAGTCCTGCATCTCCCTAAAACAAAATACCTTGAAAGGAATTTTTTTTTTCCTCCCACCAGGTCTACTTCATCCCAACCCCTGTGCAGAGCAATTGTTGAGGGATCTATGCTCAATGTTACCTTTGAATTTACTTCAGTGAACATTCTGCAGAGCAGGAAGGGCTCAGGGAGCAAAATTTTGTAGTTATCAGAGGAGTCTGCATATGCATATATTGGTGTTCCCAAAATGGGTGATGTAATGAAAAAAGCCATGGAAAAAGTCCCCTCACATCTGGGGAAGGGTGAACAGCTGTGTGGGAGAAACTGTTCCACATGTTCTGGGGTCAGTTCAGTATTTCCACCACTGAGTATGTAATGCTGAAAAAATATGTAAATATAATTACTCTGTTTACTGCAAAACATGTTATTAAGGCCAGATCTTTTGCTTACATAACTGCCTGACTTCGATACTATCTGACTTTGCCTGTAAAAAACAGGAGGTAGATAAAATTACGTAAGATGGACTTAAATATTGTAGTAATCAGTGCTGCAACTTCTAACTTTTATACCTTGTACCTTTTTTGAACATTCTGGCTCTTTTACACAAAATTTGAGGAGATGTAGGAACCTAAAACCAGAAATCAGTTAGTAGAGGGCACCTAAACTGTCAGGAGGAAGTTACTTTCAAAGAGCTAAGCACAATGTTATCTCCTGTACAAGCAGCTGAAAGACACATTCTTGCTCTCTGTCTTTTTCTGACTTAATAAATCTTTAATATATATAAAGAATTAGCCAGAGCCATTAAGGAAAATCTATCAAAAATAACCTCTAATCTGCTTTTTTTAAACATTAGAATCCCTGTCTGTGCCCTCCCTTGGGTACTAGAGTTTGAGTGTCATAGCAGAGAGGTGATTCTCTGACATATCTGCTCTGTTGGGCTGTGTAAGACTGGAAATTCTGAGCTTGTGAATACAGCCAGTGGTGCCACTGGGAAAATGTTTCAGTTCCCTAAGTAGCTTTTCCCAGCTTCACATCTCATGGACTACATGCTGAAAACATCTTGCAGAAAACAGCTCCTTCTGCTCACCCTGCTGCTGCTGTGTATCAGTGCTGTCTGCCTCTCTCTCCAGACACTGTAGATCCTCTGAGAACACTGGTTTTATAGCAGAGGCTCTGGCTACCCATCACCTGCTGCTTCCTCCAGCTCATTCCCTGCTGCTTCAAGCTTCACCATACTCTTTTTTTTTTTTTTTTTTCCCAATGTTGATGTGGTCCAGCCTACCACAGCCTCGGGTCCAGCCTGCGTGGTAAAAGTGAAGGCACTTAAAGAGTAAAAAGGTGGGAGTTTTGTGGATTTTAGCAGATAAATAATCTTTGTGTCTGAGGCTCTTTGCTGGAAGTGGTTACTGATTTATTTCCATTATTTTCCAACACATAAGCATGCACTGTCATCCAGTAATTAAGTTTTTTAATCCACAAGGCTTTCAAGCCATGATCTGCAAAGCTACAAAGGCTTCAGTGTGTGCCAAACTGTGTCCCAATAAGGCAGAAAACCAGGCATCTCTAGCACGTGTTAGTCTCTGCAGGATTTGAGTCTCACTTCTAATACCTCTCCTGGTATCAAAGGAAGATTAAACAAAGGAATAAGATACAAAAAAGGAGGTAGAAAGGATTATCATAGAATCATAGAATTAGCTGGGTTGGAAGGGACCTCAGAGATCATCAAGTCCAACCCTTGACCCACCGCTGTGGTTACCAGCCCATGGCACTGAGTGCCACATCCAGTCTCTTTTTAAATATCTCCAGGGATGGAGAATCCACCACCTCACCGGGCAGCCCATTCCAATGCCTGATCACCCTCTCCGTAAAGAAATTCTTTCTAATATCTAACCTAAATTTCCCCTGGCACAACTTAAGACCGTGCCCTCTTGTCTTGCTGGTAGTTGCCTGGGAAAAGAGACCAACCCCCACCTGGCTCCAACCTCCTTTCAGGGAGTTGTAGAGAGTGATGAGGTCTCCCCTGAGCCTCATCTTCTCCAGGCTAAACACCCCCATCTCCCTCAGCCCTTCCACACAGGACTTGTGCTCGAGTCCCTTCACCAGCCTAGTTGCCCTCCTTTGGACCTGCTCCAGCACCTCAATCTCCTTCCTGAACTGAGGAGCCCAGAACTGGACACAGTACTTGAGGTGTGGCCTCACCAGGGCTGAGTAAAGGGGAAGAGTCACTTCCTTGGACCTGCTGGCTACACTGTTCCTGATACAGGCCAGGATGCCATTGGCCTTCTTGGCCACCTGGGCATTATTAGTGTAAATGAAAAAAAAAAAAAAAGATGTAGGGGTGGCTACTTCATGTGTTTTTAATCAAGCTGCAGATCACTGCACAGCTCAATCCTCAACGTTCAGCAGCAGTAAGGGTTACAAAAAATCTGCTGCATTTGCAGTTACTGCCATTCACTCTCCTGGTTTCTGTAGTGTGTGTTCACAGTTCACCCTGGGGGCACCCTAAAACCCAGACATTTGAAGATAACACAGGCTGGCAGTTTCCTCAACTCACTTCTTGCATACCTGGTTTCAGTGTAAATAGCTACCTTAGATACTGCCAGCTGTGCAGTCCTAGTAGGACAGAAGGTAACTTGTTTTACCTCAGAGGCACACTATTGAAAAATATTGAATTTATAGCCTCAGGATGAGATCTATGTACTTTTTTTGTGAACCTGTTTCACATCACCTGTTTAATGTTAGAATATTGTTATCATACCACTAAAGGTTTTATATTTGAATGAACCCAGACAGATATGCAAAGTTGCAAATACTGTCTAAAAAGCTGACAAAGCCTAAAGCCCTATTTTTTTAGGAAGCCAAACACAGAGCTGTGAATAAAATTAGGATTTGCATTTGAAATTCCTGAGACAACAGAACCTGGCTAAAAATGTAGGCCATAATTTATGCATCAAAAAGGGCCAGGATCAACTGATAGGTTTTGCTATTTTATAGCAAGTTGATCAGTCCTAGACCTTAGTACTAGAAAGCAATTTTGATAAATTACATGGTAAAACAAAACAAACAAACAAAAGTTAATGTGCTGGAACTGTTTGTTAGCATAAAACATCCTTGTGTACATTATGGCTGTTCCCATTTTATTTTCAGTCTCTGTTCACACAGGTGAGAGGACTCCTGCTCAAGGTGAGCATGTGATGACATCTGTTGTTGCTGGAGTTGCTATTGAGAGGCAATTTCAGACAGAAATTATAGTGACAGGATTTTTTTTTTCCTGTTGGGAGTGTAATTTTTTTGTAAGACTAAGAATTTTTGCTGAGATTGATGTAAAGAATTCCAGGTACACCAACCAGTGAAATAAACATATTCGGTTGTTCATAATGTCAAAAGCTGGTTTTGTCAGGACCAGAATATCCTCTGCAGTGGTTGTGCTTTGTCAGGATAACAAGCAAGCCAAAGTTATTAAAAATGAAGCTGTGGCTGGACACTTTAGTAGCAAAGCCCTAAAGCTACCTTTGCCTGTTGATCCTCTGGGCACACGTCTGTGCTGATACCCAGAATAAGACAGGTGGTTACTGGCCTGCATCATGTACATCCCATCCTCTCTCTGATGGATTTTTTTCTTTTACTGGCTACTGGAGTAGATATATTCTAAATACTTAAGTAGTTATATTCTAAATATTTGAGGCAGCATTTATTTCACAGAGACATGCCCTGTACTCTTGTTCTTTGCTTTGAAGGTTAATAAAAATCTACCAATGAGTTTACACTAAGTTCAAAGGTGTTGCAGAGAGGATTTATACTCTGTCATAGCATATATGTGTACCATGAGTTTGCAGGAGCAGGATATACTTGCTTATGTCAATGTGCAAGAAAATAAATGATGAGCAACTAATCCTGATGGTTTTCTAAAGCAATAAAATGTCAGGCTCACAAGACAGCTTTATGTTGTGTAAATGTCTCACTTTTCTTTTTTTGGTCTTAGCATATAAAGAGGGGACTTTGGGTGTTTTTGAGATCTCACACTTGGGATCACAGCCACAACAAATAGCTCAATTTCGGACTCAACCACTAACCTAACCTGTGCTCAGTAAGAAGAAACACAAACACAGTGCTAGTGTACACAAGTTGAACTGCACAAAACTCCTTTTCTCTCTTAATTAACCTTCACCTGACGTGTTCTTCGAGTACTGTTTTCCTAGTTGAATTTTCAGCCTCACTGAACTCTTCAAACTTCTTGCTCCCATTAGATATCAACTATTTTATGATGCAGTGCTGGTTTCTTCAGTTATGAAGACAGTATTACTAAATTTCTTATTTCAATGAGCTTATTTTAAATTATTTACTTTGTCACATCTCTGCAGATTAGAAATCATTTGTCTGTGATTTCTATTCTTTTATAAGGACAAATGAAGTGGAGTTTCACTTGTCAGTAAAGGCTTTGGCTCTGTATTTTGCACTTCTCTGAGGAGGTGATATTTATTACAGAGAAGAGCCTGGGTACATGAAAAGGGATTATGGTTTTGCAGACAGAATAAGCTACATTGCGTTTACCGCAAGGTAAGGGTGAACTTGGGCAGTTGTTGTAGAGAAACTGATGTGTTCTGTTGGTTTCCATTCCAGTATTCTTGCACAAACCTAAGCACATCAACAGAAAGGCTTAACAGAACTTAAAACCCCAGAACTTTTAAAATGAATGCATATTTACTTCCTACTATATACCCCATAGACAAGATCTAAAGATGTGGAATTGACGAATACTTTTGATAAAGCAGTGGTAACTCGGCTCTCATTGAAAGATAAGCTGGCATTAGGTTACCGCCATATAAAACAAGGTAGGCCCTGACACAGCCAGCTGTGGGCATTTCTTATTCTGAAATAGCTGTAAAAAAGATAAACATGAGGTGGTTGAACAACCTCATGTATACCACGAGGTCAGAGTGTGCACACTCGCGGTCACTGTAGGATAGCAGCACTACGCCTGTATACACCTTCCCTGAGCAGAATTGCTCATGTTTGTCTCCAGAACTCTGATGAAACTGCATGCAGGAAGCAATGGTGAGGAAAGGATAAGCCTCAGTCTGTGGCTGAGCAGCAGAGAGCAAAGGAAAGGTGGTTTGACACCTTTATCTGTCAATGGCAGATCAGATGAAGTGACAAGAAGAGTGTCTGTTTGGAAATCAGCAGCTGCAAAGAAAGATGCAGCTCAAAGCATGAGGAAGCTGTGACATGGGTATGGTTTCAGGGCATCTAATTATTACTTTGATTACTTCTACCACAGTAAATAAGAATAATGATTTTTAAAAGTGGTTACAAAACCTGTACGTACACCTGTGTGTGAGGTGTACCTATGAGAGGTATCATTCGGAGTTGCCGATACGGTTGGATGACCAGCAAAAAATGTGGCTAGGCTGTGTGTCTCAAAAAAAAGGCATTGCTATTTTCTGGAGGCTAGAGTGGGTCTGTGAATCTGAATTCTTAGCAGGTTTGTGAGTTGGGGTCCCAAGCCTCAGAGCAGCCTGGGAGAGCCAGTCTAGGGCTGTCAGTACTCTGGGTCGTAAGATGTAAAGACCCAGTGGAGCAGCCTGCCTGTCTCTGTAACAAGAATTACCTGAGCAAGACCCTGTATATAGGTACAGAAGAAGGAGCAGAAGTTCTCCCACCTGTGTGAAACTAAGAGTATATGGAAATAGGAAGACTCAGTGTTCTTTAAACTGTTGTTGATTTAAGTATTTTTTTGGGGAAGCCTTGCTGAAAAGCTTTGGTAGCTTTTGACTGTCATCTCATCTGGCATGACGTGTTTCCGTTTTTGATGTATCACATGAGAATTCCCTGTATAAAGGTAAGGTGCTCTGGAGCTCAGCCAGTCATATGCTAAGTAGTGATACAGCATAGCAGTTAGCTGCTGTTCAATACACACTTCATAATCTTACTGATAAAATGATCAGTTTCTTAACATCCAGGTGTAAGCGTGGCTGTGTGAAGCCTCAGCTGTAGCATGGGGGTTTGCTTTAGAAGGAGGAAGGACAGCTTCTCTGGAAGGCACTTCTTTGAGATAGACTTCTTTTTCAGCATAAGTTGCTTTCTGTTTAAACACTGAATTTTTTTCCTTCTGTAGTCTGTCTCATCCTCCAGGCTAAAAGACAGACTGGCTGAAATTAGTGCATGTTGGGAATGATGTAAGTTGTTCCTCGTGATACACTTTGCACTGACTATATGTATTTCATACTGTATCACTTCATGTATTGAATATATTGTATATATTCATGTATTGAATATACTGTATACTGCATCTCTTCACAATTGGTGTCTTCACATGCTGTAGGTGATTTTAACGTTGCATCACCTGGTTGTGATGTCAACATACACACAGGTATACTTTGCTTTACTTTTAGTATTGTTATACATTTTAAGAGTACTGTCATTCCAAAAATTGTGACATGGGCTTACAAAAAGTTTTAATAAAAGTTACTCAGAGGAAAAGAGATATATAAACACAGAGAGAACAGGATCACATAAACCTTCCTATTCGGTGTATTTGTGTGTGTATGTATACTTAGAAGCTTTTCTCTATAAATCATTTCCTATCCTAGTCTAAGGATGACCAGCATATTGGCCTGCAGGAAAGACAGCATGCAGATTTAAAGCTGTTGGGAGATCTGACACAGTTAGTTAAAATTACCCGTATGTTTGTGAACAAGTCACCCGTGTGTTTGGGTTTAGATTGGATTAGATGTAAAGAGGATCCCAATTCATAGTTACTGTATCCAGGTATTTATACTCCAGCACCTACTCTCTGCATTGAATTTGTTATTCTCTGTTGTACAGGTTTTAGGGAGCAAGCCAGAGCTGCCTGAGTGTGATGCTGATGATGATGAGCTGGCTGATATTACAAACAGGAGAAGTGCTAAACTGTACATGGTAAGTTATTTATTTCTTTACTTGCTTACTTAGTTATTTTAGTTAGGTACACTCAACAACATTAGTGCATTCATTCACCCCTCATATATGGAGTTCTGGCTTCAGTTACAGAACTGAAGTTGTGTTAGTTGAATGGACAAGTTTCTCACAGGATGCCAATCAAGACAGATGAGATAATTTGAGGGGAAAAATGTATTACAGTTCTGTTTACTTGGGAAATAAGTTATGCATGGCCTATGAACCACTCCGTGCAGGATAAAGAATTAAATGCTCTTAAATCAAACCATATTTCCTGTCTTCTTGATTTTAACAATGAGAGTTTTAGTAGTTCTATAACATGCAGTTATTCTTAGCAAAGTTTGAGAGATGGACAGTTATATTTTATATATAAATCCAAAGGAATTCAAATGAGCAACCTTTTGCAATCCCCTTTTCCTCCTTTCTCACCTGCAGTAGCTTAGCACTGACTAGGACAGTGCTACTGCCAGAAAAATTGCCTATATACAAAATAGATGAAATATTTACTCCATTGAAATCAGCAGAAGTTTCATGACTACATTCAGTAAGGTTATGATTTTTCCTCATGTCATGTTCTTTTCTAGAAGAGGCATGAAATTTATTCTTTGAAATAACAATATAACAATATACTTACAATACACTATCTTACCTATGACCAACAGCTGTTTTGTTTTCTGAAAACTATTTTCAGGTCTGTATTTATTTATTTATTTATTGTTTTCATATTCTCACACTTGAGAAAAGAAGTGAGAGAGTATTTAGACAACGGGGTTGTTTTTAATGAAATCTACAAAAGACTTTATCCTTCCCTTCCCAATAAAAAAGATTATTTCCTCCTGAAGACTGCAAGAAGAGTGGGGTTTTTTACAAGCTCTCACTGGCATTGAGATCTGGACCTTTCTCTTAAGCACTTTGTGCTTTGGCTCATGCAGTGAAGTTGTCTTCAGGATCTTCATACTGACAGAATCTTTCTCTGGCATACGATTTATTTTCTTCCCTCCCCCTAGTCAGTTAACAAGAAGGGTTTGGTCAACAAGTGGCAACACCCTGGCACCACTGAGTGCTCCTGGATCCTCAGTGTGTGACCATCTACTGTAGCTTTGAAGCTGCTTTGATGGGTGAGAGGGTGAGTCACTGCCTCCTCAGGCCTTGCATCCCACAGCCTGAAGCAGGATGGAGCCACCTCTCTCCCTGTTTTGTGTTTTTAAACCCTACCCATATGTGTGGCTGGGGTTTACAAGAAGCCTGTGTGAGGTGATCATTCTTACAAGGCCATTTTTAGACCTTGTTGTCTATGTGCTGTGTTTAGTTCCCATTAGTCATTCCATTCTTGCCAAAAATTCTGGTGCTTATTTATCTTTATAGCAGGGTTTTAGGAAAAACAAAACAAAACAACCCCATATATATATAAAATAAATATAAATTAGAAGAAAAAGAAGCCCTTCATGTATGATTGGCATTATTGTAGTGAGGCAATACTTCAGAAAAGTGCTTGCAGTGAATTTTGGAATCCTAAGAACTCTCAGAAAATGATGGGAGTAGCTAATAAATTCCTTTAAGTACACGGGTCCTACCAGTAGGGCTCTGTTAGCTGAATCTAAATGTGATGTAACAGTGAGTGTCAGAGTCAGGAGACAGGTCTACAGTGAGGCTTCACAGTGGGTTTAATAGTTGATTTTTATTCGTTGTATACAGTGGTAATTCCCATCATGTTCTTCCATAATATGCAACTTAAGATCTAATGGTGTGTTTAAAATTAATATCTAATTATGAAAAGAAATAAAGGCTGATATAAAAGATATTACAGTAGCAGTAACTTATTTTTAGTAGTAATAGCTGGTCTTTTCAGCCATGCAGGAGTGAATTTTAAAAGGTTTTAAAGGTCTATGTACAGTGATGTTAGAGATTACAAAGCAACTTCTGCAACAGATATTATATTACAGTTTCCAATTAAAGAACCATAGGTTATAAATGTAGGTATTTCACTTGTTAATATCAGCATAGGACTATTTCATTATAATTTCAAATCCTTTTGTTCAGCATGTACATGTACCTGTGGCTTCAGTGCAAGTTCCTTGGCAGCAGAATATGACACACAGGGACTCCACCAGTTCAGCTGAGCATTTAAACTGTAAGGAGTTCACTAGTAAGCACTTAAATTGTAAGTGGAAGATAAGCAGATTTATTTGAAGAGGTTGTGAGGCAGGGATCCAGCAAACTCCCTAAAACTAACACTATATCTCCCTCTATTGGATATAAAATGAAATGATGAAAACTTAAAAAAAAATATCATTAGCCTACTTTACTTTCTAGCAGCACACAAATTTCATACAGATATTTATATAGGGAAGGCAACTGATGTACTTTGGGAGCAGAAATTAATTTGTTTATAAAAGTCAGATCTAAATTTGAAATTATTTCTTGCTTAGGTATCAGATGCAAGTGGATCCATGAAAGTGTCCATGGTAGCAGAGGAGAACCCATTCTCCATGGATATGCTTTTGTCTCAGGAGTGCTTCATTTTGGACAATGGTGCTGCAAGGAAGATCTTTGTGTGGAAAGGTAAGAGATCACTTCTGTTGCTAATGCTGAAGCAACATGGACATTATCTAAAGAGCCAGCACAACACCTTTGAGACCCTGGCAAGCATTCTGTACTGGATGGACACAGTACCCTGGACGTAGTTCTTCCTTGGTGAGGTCAGGGCCCTAAAATTCCTTGTGTGAATGAAAGCCTCAAGACCAATTCCTGTCTATGGATCCTGGCTATTTTTCTGGCATCTGTAAGCCTGAGGTGCTTAAATGCTTTTCTTATTGCAGTTACAGAGCAAACATTAAAAATCCTACACATTTTGTATATTGCCATCAGATCTCTGGGACAAAATCTGGGCAATGAAGGTTTGGTAATGGGTAGGTGCTGTATTTCCATACATTACTCCACAGAGGTGTGAAATTGAAAGCTGAGGGTCCCAGGAATCAGATAAAAGCATCAGCTTGCAAATGCTTTGATGCTTCTTTTTTTCTTAGGAATATTTCTGTGTGGTATCATCAATACTTGAAGAAGTGTCTGCAATTGCTTTGACTGAACATTTCCATGGGGAATACTGCTACTGGTGATTTAGGTCTTGCAGCTGAATTGTGGTGCTGACATTGCATTCAGGGCTGCAATCCTTTTTTGTCTAAGGCAGTGTATTAATTATTCTGTACTATTTTTATTTCTTTTTTACAATATGGAATAGCAAATAATTAATTGATACATTTTTCAAACTGCTGAAGTCAATCCAGGGAGCATTGTAAGCATTTGGCTTGAAAACTTGATTTGCAATCAGATGAACATCCTTTAAATGAGAACATTTTGGGAGAACTTCGCTCAGATGTCCTAAGGTCTGCCTGACCTCCTGATTCCTGGTTTTTATGCTCTGCTTGATAGCTCCTGGAAGAATCAACCTGATAGGATTAGGCATAAAATAAATAAAATGCAGTTTAGGCCTTTTGAATGAAGCCCTTCACACTCCTTTGTGCATCCTCACTTTGCTGCTGTTGGTAACAATAATGTGTGAAGAAAACCCATCAGTCTGTGAGTCTCACCCTAGCACTGGGAGGCTGCAGTTATCATCTCTGCTGGAAATTTTCAGGCCACTAAACTGGAGAGTGTGAATTACTTTGCTAACAGTCTCATTCAAAATGGAATACAATGAATAGCTTATCAGAGCTTC
Source organism: Florisuga fusca (assembly GCA_038090715.1). NCBI lineage: Eukaryota > Metazoa > Chordata > Aves > Apodiformes > Trochilidae > Florisuga > Florisuga fusca. Next base: position 23,896,793 of record JAAWXA010000002.1, read on the forward strand.
TTACTAAACTAAGAGGTCTTTAGAGTATAGACATTGACAGCCAGTTGGGACACAGAGCTGATGATACACAGTATCAACCCACGGAGATTTTGAGAGATGTTTAAGACTGAGCAAAGCTGAACAAGTTGCAGTGGATTGGGAAGGGTGGTGGTAAATTCCAATGCCAGATGAAAATGGGAATTTCTTTTGCTCAGACTGTGGCACTGCCTGAAGAAGTGAAGGCAGTTATGGTCAACAATTTTATTTACCATATTGCACCCCAGCAAGGGAATCTTGATAGAAAAAAGCTAGGATGTTCTTGTACATGCAACCAAACAGATATTATGAACATAATTTTTCGATAGAAACAGACAAGCTAGACAGAAAACCCTTTCCCCCCCTCTTAAAAAAAAAAAAAACAAAACTGTGTTCAAAGTCACTGGGATATAGTGTTTCAGCCATACAGCTTGGTGTGAATACTATTACTCATGTCCAGTGTTTATGTTCAAGACTGAGGCAAAAGGAATGTCAAAGAGAATCTGGCTCAAGGAGATTTTGTTTTTGCAGGATCTGCGAGCTCATTGCTCTTTCTCCTGTATTGTTATCTTTCTGTTTTAACCAGGCAAAGATGCTAACCCACAAGAGAGAAAAGCTGCCATGAAGAATGCTGAACAATTCATACAGCAGATGAATTATCCTGCCAATACACAGGTGGGATCTGTTTATGAGATGAGACCAGGAGAGCATGAGCTCTGTTAAAGATTTTGTTTTCAAATCAGCAAAAAAAAATGTTTTAAGGCCTTACAAGACATAAAGGCAATGTTTCACTAACAGATAATTCTGTTCAAGTAACTGTGTCAGGTTCTTTTTCCTCCCATTTCATGTGTCTTTCTTCATTTCAGATTCAAGTCCTTCCTGAAGGAGGTGAAACGCCAATTTTCAAACAATTTTTCAAAGACTGGAAGGACAAAGATCAAAGTGATGGCTTTGGCAAAGTGTATGTCACAGAGAGAGTGGCTAAAATTGAGCAGATTGAATTTGATGCTACCAAGTTACACGAGTCTCCACAGATGGCTGCCCAGCATAACATGGTAGATGATGGTTCTGGGAAAGTAGAGGTAATTTTTGTGTTTAATTAAATTGTATCCCACCTATCTAATTTAGTCCATTACTTGTAACGGGATAAGCTGCTACTCTGTGTTTTGCCATTTACCTTGTTGTGTAGAGTAACACTACATTAGTGGCACAGTTACTTTTGACAGCCAAAAATGTACTTTGAAGTGGAAAGTGAATCTCTTTGTCAGGGATGATATGATAATTCTATGATGAATCATAATGTGGTGCCATTCGTGTCCTATTATCATATTATGGTGTTAAGAAAGGAAGTTCAACATACATTTTGAGGTGATCATGTGGCATTAAAGCATGGAGACAAAGAAAAGCACACTGCAGTTGGTGGTCATTATTCTTTCATTCAGTGGGTGCAGGGTGTATCCATCTACTTCATGAGAAGTCCTTCCTGGTATTGTTCTGCAGCATTTGAGAACAGTAACAAAAGGTCACTCCAGGGATGTGCAATTGCATCATGGAGATTTTCACAATGAATTTCAGCATGAAGTTCATTCTTATGTTTTCCCAGATCTGGCGTGTGGAAAGCAGTGGCAGAGTTCCTGTGGGACCTGAGACCTATGGACAGTTCTATGGTGGTGACTGCTACATTATCCTCTACACTTACCCTAAAGGGCAGATCATTTACACATGGTATGTTTGGTCTCCTTTGCACAGATTTCCAACATGTGGATAGTGTTTTATGCTGACTTTATGTCCTATTGAGTATCATAGAATCATAGAATGGGCTGGGTTGGAAGGGACCTCAGAGATCATCAAGTCCAACCCTTGATCCACTACCGCTGCGGTTACCAGCCCATGGCACTGAGTGCCACATCCAGTCTCTTTTTACATTTCTGGGCAGCCCATTCCATTGCCTGATCACCCTCTCTGTAAAGAAATTCTTTCTAATATCCAACCTAAACCTCCCCCGGCACAGCTTAAGACCATGCCCTCTTGTCTTGTTGATAGTTGCCTGGGAAAAGAGACCAACCCCCACCTGGTTCCAACCTCCTTTCAGGGAGTTGTAGAGAGCAATGAGGTCTCCCCTGAGCCTCCTCTTCTCCAGGCTGAACAGCCCCAGCTCCCTTAGCCTCTCCTCATAGGATCTGTGCTCAAGTCCCTTCACCAGCCTGGTTGCCCTCCTTTGGACCTGCTCCAGCACCTCAATCTCCTTCCTGAACTGAGGGGCCCAGAACTGGACACAGTACTCGAGGTGTGGCCTCACCAGGGCTGAGTACAGGGGAAGAATCACTTCCTTGGACCTGCTGGCCACACTGTTCCTGACACAGGCCAGGATGCCATTGGCCTTGTTGGCCACCTGGGCACACTGCTGGCTCATGTTCAGCTTCTTGTCGATCCAAACCCCCAGGTCCCTCTCTGTCTGGCTGCTCTCCAGCCACTCTGTGCCCAGCCTGGAGCTCCCCATGGGGTTGTTGTGGCCAAAGTGCAGGACCCGGCACTTGGCCGTGTTGAACCTCATCCCATTGGAATCAGCCCAACTCTCCAACCTAAACCACATGTAGAACCACATGTAAGTGTAAGGTTGTTTTCCTGTGTGTTATGCAGTGTAAGCTCTGGATTATTTTGAAACTTGACATAGGCACTGCCTTTCTCTTGTCTGCCTCAGGCAAGGAGCTCATACTACAAAAGATGAACTGACTGCATCTGCATTTCTGACTGTTCAGCTGGATCGGGTATTGGACGGTCAGGCTGTGCAGGTGAGTGTCTTTTGGACAGCATTCAACAGAGCAGTAATACCTCTGAAAGGAGGAGGTAATATTTGAAGGCTTCTTCTGGTCTGTATTGAGCCAAGCACCATGGGCTCCTTTTAAAGCCAACACAACTTGAAACTGCCTTTTCTTTCCTTCAACTTTTGCTGTCTAAAAGTTGTAGTCCTACCTGTTCTTACAGACTTCACATGGTCAGTGAAGACCAAAGGGTAAGATCTTCCCAGGGAAGCTCACTCTGAGTAGCCTGTGTTGAGCTTCCCTGTCTCCTTTTGATCATATAGGAAGCTGTGATGTTTAGCCCAGACAAGACACCTCACTTTTAGAGGGCCAAAACTGTGAGACATGAAAGCCACATGACAAACAGAAGGGGAGAGCCTGCTGGAGCTGTGCTCCAGGATCTGGCTTGTCTCTGCTGCAGTAAGGAACATAACTTGGGTTTTCCCATCCCCTAGACCTTGCAGCTCTGTGAAAGCAGACACATTGTCACTTGCAGAAATGGGCTGGGCAAGGCAAGGCTCAGGACATTCCTCAGCTAAAAGGTGTGAGGAGATAAGTTAGACCTAGGATGATTAGGGTGTATACTTTCTTTCATCACTAGTGAGGAGTGGTGGGTAAGTGGAGGGGTGAGAGGTTTGCTCTTCCCACAGAAAGACTGGAGCTGGAAAATGACTGGGAATGAGGCAGAGATTTTATAGGCAGCAGGAGGTAATTCTATGCTTCCCATTTCTTAATTACCAAAACAGAGGACTTTCCCACCCACCAAAGTGCAGTTAATTGAGACTGCAAACCATACTTTTAAATATTAATCAGTTATGATTTATGATTGAAACTATAATGGAGAAGGATTAAAACAGATCTGGGTAATTACCTTTTGGAATATTCCTAACCCATGTCCTATCTTTGGACAGAGTTCAGCACAACATGGTCCTGTCTCATAACTAAGGCCAACACTAATACTATTGCTGCTTACAGCTGCAATAATAATGTGCTTTAAAAACCTTTTTATTAAAGCTGAAGGAGATTCATCTCACTCCAATGGGCGTGGTACCTAAAAGTACTTTAAGTCTGCAATGAGTCTAGGAATATACATATGTGAATCTATAGGTATGTGTATATACACACATATGTACCTATGCACGTGTCCATTTGTATGCATGTATGTGGCTACCTAGAATATATTACCTGTGCTTAACACCTGTGCTAGCATTATTTGAAAGGTTTAAAGGCACCATTTTGTGGTCACTAGATGGCACTGCAGTACAAATGACTATTAAAAAGTCATTCCCCTACTTGTTTTGTAGGAATGTTTCCCTCAGCGGGGCTGTTTTTTCTCCTGTGTTTTTGGTTTTGGTTTTGTTTGGTTTTGTGTTTTTGTTGTTGTTGTTGTTTTCTGTTTGGGTTTTTTTGTTGTTTTTTAGCATTTTCAAAGTCCTGCCACAGTTTGGCACCTAAAAATACATATGTACTGGGTATCAGTCTATCTATCCAGCAACAGCACCTGCTGCACAGAATGTCCCCTGCCACCAGGCCACCTCTGCTTCAGCTGTCCCAAGCCTCACCAGGAATAGCTTAAGGGCTGGGACTTTCCACTTCTTCTTCCTTGCTGGCTATTCAGCATGCCTTGGTTCCTGTTTTCCCCCTTTCTTTATGGCAGTGAAAGCAGGGAGTTGCAGCCCTCCACCTTGGCAGATGGTACTGTTATAGAGGAAGAAGAAACAGTTGTATACAAATAACTTTCATCGTATGTTAATCTAAAAATTATAATTCTTCTATCCATTCATAGCTCAATGTTTTTCTGAGAGTGCAATAACATCTGCATTTTTAATGGAAGTTCATTTCTGCCAATTATGTTACCCTCTGCAAGATAGATTTATGCTTATCTTTTTCATCCTCTTGCAGGTGGAATAACAAAATGAAAAAACATTCTCTGCTGCTTAAATACAGGCATCTAAACTTCCAAGATAGTTTTTCTGAGGAATCAAGTCACTATAAAATTGCTCTTCTGAAAAAGAACAATTTTCTTATTACAGTAGATAGCAGCCATTTTAATCAGCTAAACATTATGTTAGAAGTATGAATCTTGTCTTTGTGTCAGTGTGATTGACAAAAAAATCTCACAAATGCTCTAACTTTAATGTGTCTAGAACTATATTTTTAGATCTTCTAAGCTTGGCACTTCTCATTTCTGCTAACATACTTAGCATTATTGGCTAACATCCACTCTGCTATTCAACAAAGACCAAAAATATCTATGTCCTTTTGTTTCTTTCACTTTATTTTTAAACATATGTACAGATCCGCGTCAGCCAAGGTAAAGAGCCTGCACATTTACTCAGCTTGTTCAAAAACAAACCACTTATTGTCTACAAGGATGGGACATCCAAGAAGGAGGGTCAGAAACCTGCCTCACCCACACGACTCTTCCAAATCCGCAGGAACCTGGCAGCCACCACTAGAATTGCAGAGGTAAGGTCACCTGCTAAGTAAACCAACTGTTCCCCATGGGAAATGGTACAGCCATAAATACTAAGCCATGAGCCATAAATAAAGCTTGTTGGGTAGTCACATCTGGTAGGAAGGCAGAACTCCAAATCAAATCTGCTGCTCTGTGTCACCAACCCATCTTATAAATCAAAGAGAATATGTTGTAACTGGCTGCAACAAATCTACATCTTTCAGAGGATCGTGTAAGAAAATCTGTAGTGAACAGTCAGTTGACAAAGAAGAGACAAAAAATCAACAACCCTTATCAGATACTTTTTCTTACTGCCAGATAACTTTTGCCCTTCGAGTCAATTCCCTGTCTCAAGTTAAGTTCTTTTCTAATTTATGGCAGTATAAATCCAGGGGGAAAAAAAAAAAAAAAGCCTAAGTGATGAACATCTATTTAGATATTTTACATAATCATGCAAAATAGCGATGATTTTATTTTAAAATATTAATAGAACAATTTCTTTCTTGATTTAGGTTGATGTTGATGCAATGTCACTAAACTCTAATGATGTCTTCGTTCTGAAACTGCCAAACAACTCTGGCTACACCTGGGTGGGAAAAGGATCAAGCAAAGAAGAGGAACAAGGAGCTCAGTACATAGCCAGTGTTCTTAAATGCCAGACTGCTAAGATTAATGAAGGCCAAGAACCTGGTTAGTATAAGGCCATGTTTATGCTTAATAGGCAGCTGAGAATACACAGCACTGCATGGAAATATGGCCTGAACATTTTTTTGCAATGATATATTTTGTAGGCAAAGCACATGTTCACTTTCTTCCTTTGAAAATCCAGTCTGTCATTTTATCATGGAGATCTGTCCAGAAGTGGCCAATGCACAAGCAATGTGGTGCCCTACAAGTCTGTAGGACAGCAGCAGAAGCTGCAGAGGAATGTGGTCCTTTCTTTACCCTGAGTGCCTGTGAGGAGAGAAAGAAATAGCACATTCCTCTTTCTAGATCTGCAAGGGATATCTTTACTGTTACTTTGTAAAACTGCAGGAAAAACTCTTAAGAAAATGCATCCATCTTCGAATCAGAAAATAAGATAGGGCTTGAGGATTATTGAACAGTGTCTAACAATCTGAAAGAAATGTTAAATCCGTTGCTGAATAAATGGTATATTGTTTATTTCAGAGGAATTCTGGAAAGCACTTGGAGGTAAAAAAAAATACCAGACTTCATCTCAGCTCTTGACAAACGCTGAAGACCACCCCCCTCGCCTGTATGGTTGTTCTAATAAGACTGGAAGATTTATTGTGAGTATATGAGGGACACTTTCCTCTCTGTTTAATTACTTATTTTCTGTTATATTTTGCCTTGGGAATCATAGACATGAAATGAATTTGTGGATCTGTCTTAATTAGCCATGCTTGGCAAGAACTAGAGAGTCAGGGTTTGGTGCTTTAAAATAATCCAAATGCACAGGGCAGAAAAAAGAATTAATGCTGCAGATGTTTGCATGCAGAACTTACTTCAGCCTGGGACTAGAAGCTTGGAGATGCAAAAAGATAAGGCATTTGCCCTGTCAAAGGCATTTGTGTTCTTGCAGAGCATCACCTGACTGCTGTCATTTCACTGAGACAATGCAGGTCAGTGCCTTGCCCCTTATGTGTTTGATAGGGGTGGTGAGGAAATGCCCCTTGCCAAAATTCCTCAGCAGTCTGAAATTTTCCACGGAGAATTAAGACATATAATTATGCCTCCAGGGTATTTGCCTTTGCTCAAAGAAGTAGGAAGGCCTGTTTCCTGAGCAGAAATACCCAGAGCTATGTGCTGGGTAAAAATCATGTGATTCGGGATTAATTACTTACCGTATTCTATGAGGGCAATGCTGTGTCACCAGTTGGCATGGATTTAATTTTAAACACTAATTTTAAGGTAGGGGACATAGTTGGTTACCATCTCTGCAGTCTCCTTAAGGCACAGTCCATTCATTTGGAGAGGAATAAATTAAATAAGATCCTTTAGTATGGACTTTAAAATCTTATGAGAGTAGTAAATGTATTCTTCTAACAATCTTCTAAAGCAATCCTGTGAAATGCAGTAATAGGAACCAGCCTGTCTATTGGAGTCTGCTGGGAGCTTTGCACTTGTTTTGGGTATTAAATTCCTTCCAGCTTCTGTGAAATCCCCTCTTTCCTGTAGCATTTCTCTAGTAATAGAATCACCACCATTAGAGCTCACCACATGAGGTAGGTCAGGTCACTCTGACCTGCTGGCCACTGTAACACAGGGTGGGGAAAACAAATGTCTATTGCACCATCTGCTTATTGTCCCTCCAAGTACTTCTACATGACCAAGCCTACCCAAACCCTTGACAGTCCCTTAAAAGTAGAGGGCTGACCACTAGCTATGGTATTCTCTCTTCTTCACATGCAAAATAGCATTAAACTGCTTTCCTCTCTGCCTGCATATCCTTGGAAGCAGCAAGCAGTCTGCCTTTCCTTTGGGACTTACTCCTCTGTGGCTCAGTCAGCTGTAGTGTCCCATTGTCAAGTGACTGGAAAGCTTTCTTGAGTGTGCATTTCATTGCTGAACTCACCCCCTGCAGACCAAAGCAGTTTCTTTTCCTTACATAGGAACGTAAGCTGCATGAATGTGTGTCAGCTGATGGATTTAGTTTGCTTGGTACAAGGTGCTCTACAGAAATTTCCCTGTCTGCTTCTTCCAGTAGGTTGTGATCCCAGACAATTACAATTACGATTACAATTACAATGTAAACCTCTGCTTCTCCAGAGGATATCCTTATCACTTCTGACAAACAGAGGTGATTTTCTAGAACGTGCAGTTGCCTGATTTGTTTCCATTTAGTGAAACACCTTTGACACATTCATCAAATCAGTTTAGGGTTGACCGTCTAGGAACAAGAATTACACACCAGCTTCTGGACTTAGTCTTCTAAAAATATCTTTGCTCTGTCAAAAATCAGAATATTTTAATAAATATAAAAACCAAAACAACAAACCACAACCCAAAACCTAGTATCTTTTTTAGATTGAGGAGGTCCCAGGAGAATTCACTCAGGACGATTTGGCTGAAGATGATGTTATGTTGCTTGATGCTTGGGAGCAGGTAAGCTGTGTAATTGACCACTGCTTTTTATACTAACAAGGATAATTTATTCCTAATCACTTAGATCCTAAGATGGGAGGAAAAATCATCTCTGTGAGAATGGAAGAGCTTTTGTTTTCTTTAAGTTATACCAGAGAGAGCTATATTTTTTGAGCTATATGATGTGCTAGTGTGAACATACAGGACTGCATTTCCAGGCATAATGTGAGACTACACAGGCACTTCCCATTAGAACCAATAGAGGCTGCAGGAGTATAAGCCCTGGAAGTGTTCTAAATGGCCCTCTATAATGCTCACTAACTTTAATTATTTTTTTTTAAAGTAAGTTATTGCATAGAAGGTATTCAGGAGCCACAGAATCCATGTAGCAGCAATACCTTCAAAAACTCATACAAAAAAAGGGACAAACGCTAGACCTTTACACAGATTTCTTCGGAAGAACTGGGTGGAAGGTGACAGAAACAATCTATGCCATGTTCCCAGGATGACTGAAAATGTTGATTTTGGTTGATAGGCAAACTTACTGTGAGTGCAGAGGGCACCCTGCTCAGGGGTGGTTGGACTAGATGATCTTTCAAGGTCCCTTCCAATCCCTAACTCCCTATGATTCTATGATCTGTTTCTCACAGTACATTCTCTCTACTCCTCCTTCTCCCCTTGGAGGCAAAGAGGAAAGAGGCCAAATGTCTGATGCTTTATTTGTCTTCTTCAGCCTAACCCTTAAAGGGAGAAAAGGCTGAGGTTTTTGGAAATGAGAAGGAATGTCCAAAGTCCATGTGGGAAGGAGTGATGGGGTAAGGTGGGTGGAAAAGCTGGATGGAAAGTAGTTGTAATGTAATGACTCAGGTAAGGAGTCTAGGATGTGGAGCTGGTTTCTGAAAGGATCCTTGACAAAAAATAAATAAATGTGGGGATTGCAGATGGAGGCTCTGGTTGGTTATCCAGCAGTTACACCTGGCTTGCATTGATCACAGTGCACCAGTGTTGATGTGCACGCAGAGGTCAAACCAGAGACAGCTCCTGTTCAGTGTTCTGCCTGCACCTAAAGAGCAATTTCCTTGGCAAAATGTAAAAGACATTCCTGGAAAAGGCAACTAGGATTCCTTTCATCAGAGTGCATAAACGTCCAGCCTTCCAGTGTCAAGAGAGAGGAGAGATTTCAGAGGATAGAACTACAGGAACTACAGTTTTTTTCAAGGGGAAAAAAAAATCAGTTGTGGTTTGTGTATCTCTGCATTCTTCACAATGTATGTGCTTTCTCCTAATGGAATCAACTATTCTGTACTTTACCTGCTGTGCACAACATACCCGTGACAACACTGGAGCTCTATCTGTCTCTCCTCTGCAGGTTTTTGTCTGGATCGGGAAGGATGCTAATGAAACCGAGCGACAGGAATCTGTTAAATCTGGTAAATCAGATCAATTTGTCAGAATTCTGAGTGAGATAGCATAAATACTACTTAAAGTAGTGAAAAAGAAGATGTAGAAGAAATCTAGTTATGCTTACAGTGATTAAAAGGGTTGCTGAGCTTGTTAGGATTTAATACTGGAGAAGATTATTTTCCCCTTTAAATGTGCCAAAAACTCATTGTATCTTTCTTACCTGTAAGTTAAGGGTAAAATTAATCAAGATAACATTACTGCATTGCAAAGCCATGTAAAGAATACATAGGAGAGCACAAAAAACCAAAAAAAGCACAAAAAGCAACTGCACTGAAGGAGTTACTTACTGAGCTGTACCCAACACTAACATACACAGGCACAGGAGTGCCAACAAATCCTCAAGTCCTTACACTGCCACCCTTCACTGACTTAAATCTGGATGAGGAAATCTCATTTGCAGAACAAAACAAGACCCCTCACGTGGAGTGCACCTTCCTGAAAAATGATGTCATCTCCAGTGTAATTTCATGTAGCGGAGCTGTTCTGGCAAAGTTTGTGCTAAAAACACTTGCAGATATTTCCCTGGAGCAGTTAGGGTTCCCTAGCTGCATTTCTGATGAGTACTGATGTCACATTGCCATGTCAAGGGAACCCATACTGGCTTTCACAGAGGACAAACAGGAATGAAGCTTGTGCAACAGCACCAGCAAACACTTTCTCCTGTTCAAGAGCCAAACCCCATTCGTATGGCAGCAAACTGATCAGAGCAACAATCCCTCTTTAATAGCACTGGTTTCATCCAATAGGGGTTTTAATGTATTTTTTTATACCAAAAGAATTAACTAATAGATTGCATGTTTTATTTCCTCTCTGTTCTTAGCCAAACGCTACATTGAAACAGATCCTTCTGGCAGAGATAAGGGGACCCCCATTGTTATTGTGAAGCAGGGACACGAACCCCCAACATTCACAGGCTGGTTCCTGGCCTGGGACTCCAACAAATGGAAGAACTGATCTATCCAAGGAGGCTTCAGCTTCAAGAATTATCAGAGCCCAGCTACTTTCTAGTATTTTTAGGCATAAGCTTATGCAACAATATGATGCATCTGTTGTTACACTTTCCCAAGCTTTGATATATTTTGGTGAATAGCCTAGAAATTCTTAATACTGGAAAGGATAAATTGGTCAAATGGGGTATGTGGGTTTTTCATGTAGTAACTGTAGGAAGTGCTGCCAATACTGTGTTTAATCCACTGACTCTTCAGGCAGAAGCTGTGGATCAGTTTCTTTTAACGTGCTAAAATGGGCCAAGTTCCGCCTTCACTTAAAAATCCAAACTAATGCCAAAGAAACTCCTTTAGAATAAGGTCAGCATAATATTGTGCTGAATGTGGCCTGACAAAGGACTCACTCTACATCTGTTGCAAGGGTAGAACTGGACTCAATGTACTTACAAGGCCAAAATATTGCCACAGTCACATAAAAGTTCAGATGATGCCTGATCCAGAGTGAGGACTTCATCTTGAAGGGGCCAAATAAGGAGTGGGCATTCTGAGAAAGCTGTGCTTGACATGTTTGTCTTGTTGGTACATATATTTGGAGATTTTGGATTGAATGGCTGTAAGAATATGAAGTTGTAGTTGACAAAAGTTTTTTTTGAGGAACTGTCTAACTCACTGGAATGAATTTCTTCAAATTTCTCTCTGTGAACCACCTCCAGCTCCATGAGGTCTTTTTAACCAAAGTTCTTGAATATATTCAAGTTAATGCACTAGTGCTTTTAAATGGAAGCAGAAGAAGTAACAGCTTCAAAAATACATCCTCTGCCTTAAAAAGATTGCACTTAAGCCATACTTTGTCTTGGCTGCCTTACTAAGCAGTACTCAGTTCTTTTCCAGCATGAGAACTGCACACCTTTGTCAGGTGCAGGAGGTGTTTCTACTAATTTTCTGTACAGGTCTTACTCAAATACCAAGTACATTAAGCACAAGGAAACCTCTTGTTTCAGTAGCACTCTGCATCTTGAGAATTTGGAGTGTGAGCAGACACCATAGATTATGGCCTCTTTTCTCTCAGGCACAGTTATTTTGGAATTTTTTTTAATCTGCTTAATTAAAGAGTACATTTTCAAAGGATTTTTTATTTGTAGTCTAGCCAGAAAAGACTACATAAGGGCAGTGGGAAAATCTGCTTCAGATCTGTAGCACAGCTTTAAGCAGTTATCCTGTAATGATTGTTTTAAGCAACAATCTGTACAGCTGTAAATCATGCCAGTGTGGCTTTTTAATGAAAGCATTTTAATGGTTTCTATTATTCTTATAAAGTTAGGTCGGGAAGAGAAATTTCAGACATTTTTGTACTTTTTTAACATTAATTGTGGTTTTGAATCTGGGTAATGCAAACAAGTGAATTTAGTCTGCACTTAATATTAAAGACAAAAGAATTGTAAAGCTAAGATATTAAAGCTAACAAACGCCTATAATTAATCTAATTAAACATTTGTTTTAATCTCTGCTAATATAACTGGGCTGTATATTAATGTAATTTCATTTAAAATAAAATTGCAAATAGCAATATTTTAAATGGCTCTGCATTTCCTTTCTCTGAAATACTGTTCTTCAGTGATTCCATTGATGTCTAGAAAAACTTCCTACAAACCCTAGTAGATGCCATCCTTTTTAGATGGACCATGAGAAGGGGTTTTTTTGTTTGCTTGTTTGTTTTTTCACTTTAGTGCCATTTTCCCAAATTAACTCCTCCCAACAACTTTAAAGTTACAAACCTAAATAAAGTCTAAAAAACTGGGTACCTACTATATTAGGATTTCATCTTGAAGAAAAACTACTATTGTTGTTACCAAACTCTTTGGCTTTTCTGCCTGTGAAAATGATTGACCGTAGAAATAACTATTTTATATAAAAAGAAGGAAAGAGGTGTATATTTGCTTTTAAAGTGTAGGCCTTGCTTTTATTTGTGAGAGTAGATAAGGTGTCACCCTGCTGGAAGGAGCACAAAGCCCTTTTCAGTTCCTCAGCTACTGCACTTCATACAGCCACTGAGCAGCCTGTAATTATCCCAGGGTTGTCTTCAACACATAAATACAATTCTTCTGATTTTTTAAAAAACAATAACAGTTATAGTAGCTTCTTAACCGAGGATTAGACAAGATTTGCCCTCCTTGTACATAAGCATCTTCCAGAACACTGAGGGTTCTGAACCCAGCACAGTCTGCCAGCATATTCTGCAGGACTCTGAAAGCCTCTTTTCAGTTCCCTCGTACAAGACAGAGGAGCTTTTGTGGTCTCCTGGCCTGGGCATTGGGGTTTACAATACATTGTCCTGGCATGTTGATTACTGATGTTGAGAAGAGCATTGAGAGCTCATAAGGGATCACTGTTCTCAACTGAGCTGTAAGCACAGCAGCTGCTAGCAACATTGTTCTTGGGTTTACTCGCTAGAGAGGAAGTTTATTTTTCATGGGCACATGTGCAGTACACACAAAGATACATTTCTTCCTCTCTGAAGATGAGAGAGAGGGAAGGAGGACAGACAGGATGGGCAGACAGGAAGTGTGTTCACGTGTAGTTGTGCCATACAGTTTCTCAGATAAGTGATGCTGAATGCAGGCAAGGGATGAGAGAAAAGGTAAATTTTCCACCTGTTAATGCACCTCTTACTAGAGAGAGCACAAGCAGAAGACTAGTGTAAATGGGGTGTTTCTTCAGCAATGGTTTTGTGCCTTTATGAGAAGAAGGAATAATTACATTTTGTTGTATGACAAAACCACATCCTTTGTCATAGTAAAACATACACTCTTAACATGACACATTGTTCAGTTAAATCAACATTTACTGTGTGTATTGAGAGCGCATAGGGGATGATTGTGTACCAAAACCTTTCCACTGTAATCTGTGTATCAACTTTAAATTTTTGGTACAGTTAATCTGTAGGAAGTCTGATACTTCTGGATTGTAGACTTTGATGTACACACACCGAGCAAGTGGTGTGTAACCAGACAATTAGCAAAACAGAGCAAAGACCAACTCCAATCCTGAATTAAAGCCTAGGAACAAGGATTGCTGGGAGCAGACTGCTCTGCCAGAATAATTGCAGCAGCCCTCTTTCCTAGCTTCTCAGGAATGTGTCTGTGAATCAGAGAAACTCCTCAGATTCCAGGCCAGAGGTTAGCAGCAGCATATTTCCCATGTTCTAAACATGCATACCTTGGAAATATTAAAGATTAAGCTGTTTTCAAGAAGATATTGAAGCATGTGACTTTATGAAGACATAGCAAACCTATCTGCCTTATTTTCAGAATAGACAGAAAAAATATGGAGGTGGATGCAGTACAGTTCAGTCAAGAATAAGTTGTATCTTGCATTATTATCAGACAGTAATAGTATGTTCACTGTATTTGTAATGGCACAATTAGACCCTGAGTTACTGGTTTCATTATGCTACCAAACACCAAGTATTCATATATTCTACTGGTTGTACACATAACATAATTTTTCATCTTTATAGAGTTTCATTTCAACACAAAGATACTCGAAATTCTTCGAGCCAACAGGGCATCATAATACTGTATAGTACTGGTAGTTTACATAAAATGGCCTGAACTTAGAAAATAACTACTGGTAGGACATGAGAGGTACCAGCCTAAATATCCATTCTGAGCATAGCACATGGTGCTGTATAGCATCAGGTTTGCTGTAAATTACTATGTTAAATGTAGCTAAACCCAATTGAACAGTTTGATCTCTTGCCAGTTCAGACTCACAGAGGCTTCACCTGCAACAGGAAAATAATGAAGAGGGTAGACAGTGGGACTGTGGCACTGTCTGTCACAGGACAGCTAAGGAGTCAGAAAATACATTGCTCACTGGATTATAGCACAAGGTGCTCTCACACCTTTGAAGGCTACAGGAACAGTTCTTGTCATAAACTTTGTAATATTTTTGTACTCTTCATTAAACCAAACCAAGCCTATTTTTTTCCATAGACTGAAGTTGCTTATAGAGACCACTTCTCTGTATGAAAGCTTGAAAAATAACCTTCAAACTTCACTTTAGTCTAGGTCTAGAAGCAATTCACTTTAAAATACAATTGCTTCTAGAGCAGCCCACTGAAGTTGTGCCTTTTTGGCTTTACTAAGACAAATGTAAGACAAAAAACCAACCATGCACATGAAATGAAAGCATCAAGTGAGAACATGGATTTTTTATTGTTAGGAAGACAGATCACTTGCTCAGAAAATTACCAGGATGGGGATGAGTAGTGCCAGTGAAGTGATGTGCAAAGTTTCTTTGGCAATTTATCAGGAAACCAGGCAGTGAGGTCGGGACAATCTGAATGGTATCCCACTGGAATGCCCAGAGATAGGTATGTTTGTTTTAGCAGCAGAAATCCTTTGATTAATCTAATGATCGATTAGCCTCTTGCCCAGTGCTACAAGAGTACTAGAAGGCTCTCCCTTGCTCTCTGACAGATTTCAGAGAGGTGACTCAGGGTGATTTCACAACAGTTGGCAACAGTGACACCAGGGCTGAATGTTGGCAACATGAACATCAAGGCTGAATGCAATCAGGTGGTTTTAACATCGTTTACATGACAGTTCACACTGCTTTGTGTTTTCTGATGCCCTTCAGAAGAGCCAGCTACAGCAACAATCCTGAATAAAATAGACCATTTCTAGTAGGAACTTATGACAGATTTCCCCCTGGGCTTAGATTTTTATATCAGTGGCTCTGAAAGGTCACAGGTTTCCTGTAACAGGCACGGTAGCACAGCTGAGTCCCCATTTAACCATCTGAGTGGGGCTACAGGTATCAGTTGGGAAGAACAGCCACAGATTGTTGTCCTTCCCATCTTTACCCAGCTGCTTTCCTGCTGGATTCAGGCAAGAAGTCAGTTGTTTTAGCAAGGAGAAGAGAGAAGGGTGTCAATGGGGTGTTTGAAGTATCATGAGGGGTAATGGTTTTAAACTGAACAGGGGTAGATTTAGACTGGATATGAGGAAGAAATTTGTTACAATGAGGGTGGTGAAATACTGAACAGGTTGCCCAGAGAGATGGGGGAAGTCCCATCCCTGGAGACATTTGAGGTCAATGGGGCTCTGAGCAACTGGATCTAGTTGAAGATGTCCCTGCCCTCTGCAGGACTAGATGAACTTTAAAGGTCTCTTCCTACCCAAACTATTTTATGATTCTATGTCCTACTATGGACAGGTAAAAATCCTACTTTAACAATCCCCTACTTTCTTGCTAGATAGCCCCAGCCAACATCTGCAGACTTCTGCTGTCAGGCTCTATCCCAATCCTAGCATTTGCAGATGCACCTCAGCATCCACTAACCAGGTGTCCTATATGTGAATTTCCAAAGTTCAAAATGAGGGATTTTAAGATTGCATATGGAAAGGTGGTGGAAATTCACCCTGTATTTAAAGCAGAAAAAAGGAAGTGTTTCTTGTGGTCCATACATCTTTGTGCAACTTCAAGTGAATAACTGATTTTTGGTGGTTGTATTCTCCACCTTTTAGCTGAGTATTTCTTCCGCCTTTTCCCTGTTTATTTAAGCTGTGTCTTTTTCCATGTGTTTATACAATGCTTGAGCCAGTGAAGTCACTTCTCAGCACTGGCATCTTGTAGGTAATCCAGACAGCTGCCAGTGCTTACAGACTTGCTCAGAGCAAGACTGGACAACAGGACAAGTGTGATGCCTCAGAGACTTGTTGAAGCAGGGGTGCAGCTCCACTAATGGTGGCACTGGGACAGCAGAGAAAGGGCTGGACACAGCTCAGCTGAGAAGTAAAGCTTGTACAGTGTAACAGGATACAAGCAAAAATAACTGCCCCCAGCAGTGCAGTGCAGGGTTGCTTTGTCAGATCACTGCACAAGCTCTTACTACAGGTGCACCTGCATCAGGTCCATATGAACTCCTCTCAGCTTCAGCTGCTTCTCTGGGGATA
Source organism: Florisuga fusca (assembly GCA_038090715.1). NCBI lineage: Eukaryota > Metazoa > Chordata > Aves > Apodiformes > Trochilidae > Florisuga > Florisuga fusca. The sequence goes on from JAAWXA010000002.1 coordinate 23,913,525, forward strand.
GTGTAAAAGGGAAGAAACACAGCTCAGCTGTGCTTACAAAGGAACAGCAAAATCCTCAGCTGCTTCTTTAGTCACTGGAAGGTGAGAATTTTTGCATTTAAAAGCTGTTTCAATTTGTCTAATTTCTTCTGTCTTCAAATTTTTCTGCTGCTGGTGTTAAAGACATGAGGCCTCTCTGCAGGACAGCTCACTTTGTTTCTGGCAAGTGGGATTTTCTGGGTGACTCAAGGACTGTGGCTGCTGATAATTTATTGGATATTTCTTCTTTCATTACTGAATTATACTGGGTAACAGAGATCTGCTGACACAGCTTCAGTCCCAGAGGCTGTGAGATGTCTCATCCATAGTAAAGTACGTGAACCAAGAGGACCAGAACACGCCTGCTGACTACAGATGGAAGGATGAAGATAACTGCCAAATATCTTGTTAATTTTGAGGCTTTGTTTCTGCATTTTATATGGTATCCCCACCCTTGAAATGTCTGCTGGCTGCTGCTATTGGCTTTACATAAAAGGAAGAATGAAATCTTGGAGTTGTGGCCTCTGTGGCAACTACTACTGGCTCTAATTTTATCTCAACTCTGAATTATCATAGGTCTGAAAAACACAAAATGAATGTGATTTATATGCTAGACTGCTGGACCTTCAACCAATCTTCAGCGAGGACTCAAAGATCAGGAGTTTGAAGGAAGTGCTGTGGTGCTCATCTAAAACAAACTGGAACGGTTCTGAGGTGAAAGACTGCAAATATTTGTGTCCCTAACCAAAAGGGATGTGCTCTGAAGTGAGATTCAGCAGGTAAAATCTCTAAGACTTAATCAGGCTCTTGCAGAATGACCTACAGTTTCAGAGGCCTTCAAGCATCATTAAAATAGGAGGAAGGGATGCAACCACGTGTCTTTTTTTTTTAATGTTCTTATGCCTCCTTTGAAGATTCTGATTGGGGTTGCATGTCCTGCTGGATGTGTCGTATATCTATCATATTACTTGCCATCTGAAATCCAAAGACTTCAAAGCATGAAGAATTCCTTAAATTCCTTAATAATTCCTTAAATAGTCCATTTCTGCTCACAATATATCCATGTTTATTTTTTACTGACATAGAGGAATTATTTATTTTCCTTTTATTTTCCCACAGTATAGAGGCCTTGAATGGAATAAGTAAATTGGAAAAAAAAAAAAAATTATATTCACAATACCCCACCTTCTGCTTCCTAGATTCCTGCCTGGAGTCTTCCTTAATCTTACTTCTGTGTCCTGTCCTGGCAGAGGTGAAGAGGAAGACCATCAAAGATGAGATGAAAACTGCAGATCTTACACTTCTCTCAACTACTGCCTCTTGAAGTATTATCTCCATTCACCGGAGTTAAGTGATGTGATCAAAATCTCAGCAAAACAATCTGTTCCTCCCTAAGTTTGTTTATCTGCCTTCCTTGCTTTGTTTAAAGCCTGCTAAGCAGTGTGATGTGGCCATGAGAGACAGAAAAGGGGAAACCTATACTCTGATAAAAATCTGTAATAACAACATAAGGCTTAAAAAATGTATGCATTTAAAAAATTTGCAGATTTTTATTGGAATTTACAGCTCTAGTGACAACAGCTGTTAGGTGCCAGATTCTCTGGAAGACTTCTACTCTTTTGCAATCTTATGAAACTGGAACATATAACGTGGTTTGTTTGAATCATGTTCTCTGTAAGATGAAAGCAAAAATTATTTTGCAGAGACAGCTTTTATAAGGTCTTCAAAGTGAGTTTACTGTTGTTTCCATCCAAGAATTGAAACCTAGGAGTGTGAATGAAAGCTTTCTGCCTAGCACACTTACGATTAGCTTTGAAATTAATTTTCAATTGACTTAGCTTTTAAACTTTAGCAAAGAGTAGGCCAAATCTTGCATTCATAGGAGTAATTTAGAGATTTATTGTTAACTTTAAAAGAAGACATGGGGAGCTGATAAGACAAAAATTCTAGACTAGAGTTAGGCAATGAGGTGAAATTACTGTTCCCCACCCACCCAATGTTTGTCTTCCTTAGAATCTTTTTCTTTCATCCTCTTTTCTCTGGTTTGTTTCTTCCTTCTTTTTTCACCTAAGCCTAATGCAAGCTTGTGAGTTCCCTATGAGAGCAGTTGGTTTTCCTTTTGCTATATTCATAGAGCACACAGTGGTAGGCTTGGGTTTCTCACTGAAACTCTTTGAGTATTGTGAGTGGGAAGAGCACTTTTTTTGTTTAAGTTTTAGGAACTGCAACAAATATCCAGTACTACATAAGTGTCAGATGCCCATTGTGCATCTATATAAAAGTCTGAAAACTTCATCTATCAGTTAGGCTGCCTGGTGAAACTCTTCATGACCCTGGGGGAAAGAACTCCTCTGACTGCACTGGAACTTTGTAGTTTTTATCACCTGCAGCCAAACAACTCTGTTTAGGTTTGAGAAAAATCCAATCTAGGATGCTTAGCTCTGGTTATATTCTGCTGACTGAAGTCTACTTTTAATGCTGGAAATCAAAGCAAGGGAATATTTGCTTTTTCCATCCCCTAGATCCTCTAAAGCTGATTTTTAAAATGCTGTTATGATCCAAAGCAGAAATTATTGTATTGGGCAAGATCCAAACATGTTTAGGGGTTGGATGCAACTGCCACACACCTGGAGAAGCTGTGGACCTGCACAGCTGCTGCTAAATTACATTTTGTATGTGCTACATCTTCAGAGTGCTCTTGGCTTGGAAGAGGGGAAAATGCAAGTAAGCTTTAGCTCAAAACTCCTCATCCCCAGTAAAACTGTTAATGAAAAGCCAGTCAGAGTCTGTCTTTCCTTGCAAGCAATTAATTGGGCCGTATATCAGCATGCAAAGTTATTTTGCTATGCCAGATTAAGTATTTCACCTGTGCATTTCACATGGCTACAGACCAGAAGACAGATGAGAAAATCTGACCAAAGTGACAAAATTTTTAAAATGTTTCATAAATGCCTCATAACTATAGTGCTACAATGAAATGACTGGGAAAGACATCTGGTGGAAAGTGACATAAGCACTATAGAGGATGAGACTAGTGCACTGCACAATGCTCAGTGAACTTGATCAGGTTTCTATGGTTTACAAAACATCAAGTTAATGTGCCTATTAAGGTATATATTGAATTGTTTATCTTAAAAATTTTTATCTATTAGTTGTCTTATTAAAATATCACAATTACACCTGAGCTTTGTTATGTGACAAAAAATTGTGCCTTCTTTAAAAAAAAATAATGATCTCCCCTGCATCATACGTAGGGAGCTGGCATGTCCTTTTTTCAGTCACCTAAGAAGATGGTTTTGGGAAGCCAAGGCGAAGCTGTATTCCACACATACTTGTTCTGTAGGTGACCAGGAGTTATAAGGAGCACTAGCAAGCTCCTATTATTAGTAGCACTGATAAATCATAGAACAGTGGCTGGAGAACTTCAAATAAATTGTGCTCCATTTCATTACCTCAGCAGGGACTTGTATTAGCTGTTGCTGCTAAACACACTGCTCAAGGAGCTGTGCAATGATCACTATCCTAGCTACAACATTATACACTGAAGCAGATACTTCAGCTTTTTCACAGCCCTCCTGGGAGTTAAGGAGTATCTCCCATAAAATTTTATCACCATACACTGTAATCTCTGTGAAATCTTTTTTTTCTATTGCTGCTGTATCTTTTTTTAGGAGAGCTGAGCAATTGGATTTTGTCTTCAAAGTGTGCACTTAACTTGATTTACACAAAGTTATTACAGATCAACTACCTGCTTGTTTTACAGTCAGTCCTGTATATTGGGTGGGCATCTTTGCTCAGCCAGTGCCAAAAGGGTGAGAACACATCCAGGAGCCTGCTGTGTGCAAACCATGGAGGCACCCGCCACACCCCAGGCCATGGGGACAGGTTGGTCCCTGCAAATCACTGGAGCTGCAGCACTTTTGTCTTTGAAATTCTCTTGCAGCAGGTTTCAGTGCAGGTAAGCATTTATCCCATGTCCTACTCTGTGAGCTAAGTGCTATACATCTTCCTCTCCTTGAGCTACCTTTTGGATATATGCAGTACCCGAGGGACAAAGCATAGTTTCTAAATAAGTACCTGCTCTAAGTGGATGGGTTATTATGAAATAACTGGCTTCAATGAAAGTTTTCACCCACAAACACTTATCAGAAGTCTGTCAGAATTTGCATCTCTTTTTCCCCTACGGTCAATCGCCTGAGAATTTAAAAAAATTAAGCCCTCTTCGTTATGATTTTTGAGGTCTGTTTGTAAATCCTGTGTTTTGTCATTCCAGCAAGTATCGGCACCCTTATGTTAAATATCTGTACAATATTTAGAAAGTTCTCTATAAAAGCAAAAAATTAAACTGTATTCTTCTCTTCATTACTTTGGGCTTGCAATATTGCAAAGCAAACAAGAGCGTTTGATATACTTGTAATAATTAAATTATTATTTTGGAGTGGGGAAAATACTTGCACATATTAAATCTAGCTATGCTGGACAAAACCAAAATAGATCCTGCTCCTGTATTTGAAACTGTGGTACTTTTAATCTGCTTGCAAGCTGCTTCCATTGTATTAAAGAAAAGTGATCTAATAAAAAATTGTGCAACCCTCTTCAAAGGAAGCACTGTGAAAAGAGGAGAGTTGATACTGAAATCTCAGCTTGACAGCATTTTAAACCATTTAGAGTAATTCTGGAATACCAAAAAAAGGTCTAAAGTGCCCATGACTTTTCTAGGTGAAAAAAACACTGGGGAAAATAGAAAGTTCTTGGTACAAGTGCTGCAACTGGCAGGATTTTTCAATAGTAGTGTTAAGTAGCCCAGCATTCTCAGCAAATGAGTGTGTTTGACTTAGGCCAGTAGTTCTAGGAAAACAAAAAAAAAAGTGTCAAACTTGGGGTTGGGAGGTACAGGGTGGAGAACCTGTTGCTGTGGTGAATGATGTCAGATGTCTTTGATTAAAATATAACCACTGAAGAAAATACACAATCCAAGGCTGTAAATCTCATATCCTATCACACATTAACCACGTCTGATTTCCTCATGGTGCAGACATCTTACCCCACATAATGAATGATCAAGGTGGGAGGTGTTTTTTCCATTTATTAAATAAACATATTTACTGTTTGGGTTTTTTGTTTTGTAGCACCAGCTGCTTAGTGAAGTAGCAATAATGAGGTTGGAAAACAGTGTACTTGCAACAATAATGTTTTTTTCCCCACTCTTTAAAAACTGCCACACAACTAGTTCTATGTCTTGGAGAGGGTTTTGTGACTATAAACTTTGTATTCATGTACATGGGATCTATGTTTAATCTTTATTAATTACATGCTGCTCTTAAATGAAGGACCTGTGGTGCAAGTCCTTAACAAGTAGATGGGGCTGGGTATAGCCATTTGGCTGCTCCACCTGATCTGAGGAAGGAGGTGTGCTGCTCACCCAACAACAGGTACAGAAAGTGGTCAGACTGTTACCTGTGAAGGGCAAACCTGGAGTAACTCACTGTCCTGACAGCCACTCTATCAGAGCATTAAGTAACCAAAATTCACAGACTTGGGAAAAGTGGAGATGATTATTTTTGTTACTCTGAAACAACCCTTGCTCAGTACATCTAAGGATATTTATAGGTTAGTGCCACTTTTTTTCAGCTAATAAATCTAAGCAGCATTCAAGATGCAACTCAGTATGACTGTCAGTATCAAAGGCTTTGTGTTTGTTAGCCTGCTATAAGGCATAATGTTTATTTATGAAAAGGAAAGCAGTAAAATGTGTTAGACTTCACGTGAAGGTACATATGACATGAGAACAGGCTTAATTAGCTGGTCTAATCAGAGTGGTAACTTAAATTGCACCACACAGCAACTCCATCTCCTGCTGCTCTAAGCTTTGCTACTTATTGTGAGGAAATAAATTAGACCTGACTACTTTTTAATAATAAAGAGCAAAATAATTCATGCAGCATGTAAGTTTAAAGAATTCAGCAGACATAGCAAAGATGATAAAAGGCTTCTTAGTGCAAAACATTTTGTCTGTCAGTTTAAGATGATCTGAAGAGCAAAATTTCAGGTGTTGCAATTTGCCAGTGACTATATTGTTACTGCTTGTTTTCAAGGGGGTTCTCACAATCCATAGTGAAACTGCTGTAGTATTTTCTGCAGGAACACATGTAGATAAAATGTTGTATCTAGGAAATAGCTGAAGAGCAGTAATTTAAATTTTTGAATGCACAACCAAGATAGAGTTGGTTACTGTAATAATAATAATAAACATTTGTATCATTACATATACATTAATACATACTGCAATAGCCTGGGCTTGTCATGCCACTGAGCTGAAACACTCGATTTTCTCATTAATACACACTGAGGAATCTGCTCAGTTTCTGCACGGAGCAGCAAGATTTGGTGGTGTGATGTGGCTAACATGTCTCTTCCATGAAGACAGAAATGCTGGGATACAATGGTTGTATGCCAGCTACCTGTATCTGGCAGTGCATTGTCCTTGCAATAATTTCATTCTCATTACTTTGTTTTACAGCCAGTTCAGCTCCATGATGCTGCTGGTTTCTTCCTCTCTGCCCTTCTGAACTGCTCGTCTTTGCTTATCCTTTACTGCTCTATAGTTGTGGCTGGATCCCTCTGCACCTGCAGTGCAAGGCGTTTGGGTAATTTCCCTTATGTTACACTTCTAATTTGAACTTTTAATTTGATTGATTTAAATGGATAATAGATTTCATTAGCCTGTTCTACAGAAAAAGGGTGTTTCATCAAAAGGAATATTTTGCTTTTCTGGCCAAGGAAATCCAAGCCCACTGGCTTCACTTTGCAAAGAATTACTCATCTGTTGTGCCACTAGATGTGATTGTATAACAAGTCACATCTACTTGAATTGAATTTACCTTTAAAATGAGCAGCTCTAAGTGAAAGCTCAGGTTTAATGTCTTGCTACAGTGAACTTCTCATGAACTGATAGCTTTTAATTTCCATTAATTGCTATTTCCACATAAAAGGTTCTTGTGAAGAATGCATCAGCCTTACAAGTGGACGCTTGATGATCCTTTGCATTTTTGTTGTTATTTGGGCACTACGGGGCAGCTCCTGCAGCACATGAGGTGATGTGTATTAAAAGGTAACCTAAGTCTCTGCTGGGTAATAATATTAAAATTTCCAGGAAGCTTCTCTTTTTACTCTATGCTGATTTCTTTATGGCAACATTTCAACCAGTTTCATGGTCCCTATCCTTAATAAGGACTATCTGTTTTTCATAGAGGTAGTTAATAGCTGCAACTTTAACCTGCTCTGAAAGAAAGTTATTACTGGACCATTTAAGAATTTTTAAAAATCTTAATTATTTTATCATAATGAAGCAGCCACGTTTTATGCAGGCACTGCTTCTTTTTTCTTGAAATGCAAATATCTGTCCCAGCCTGCTTCTACAGCTTGGAAAATATATGTAGACCGTATGTATGAAACAGATGTATGAAAAATAATATATTACCATTTACCCTGGTAAACTGGTATCAAAGAAGTGAGTAAAACGTTTTTAGCCCAGAGAAGCTGAAGTTGCAATTGTCCTCATGAGCTAATGAGTGCTGAGCCAGAAAGAACTCAGAGACAAGTCAGATAGGAAATGAAAAAAAATGTCAGTAGGCTACAATAGATAAACACCCTCAACACAGAAAACAGGCAGGTCCTTATTTTGTGTTACAAAATCATCACATGGCTCCAGCACTCTGCCATTCAGCTTCCCCATACGTGCATCTCGCAGTTATTGTCACCTGTCATCTAATGACAGCTCCCTCCCCACCACCTGCCTGAGAAGGAAGTAAGAATACTTCTTGCTGTACACTTCCTTCATTCAAGACTTCTACAGGGTAATCAAAGCCTTGCTTCATCCTTACCTTCAGTTATCAGAGGTTGAATGATGTGTCAGCTTTCTTCCACTCCCACTAATTTAGATACCAGGACTCCCTTAACACCTGGAACACCTGCCCAGTCTGCACGTTTGACTTCTAAAGTAGCACGAAGTGCATGGGAGGAGTTGATCAACCTGGATTGTTATTTAATAGCTGCTTTGCATTAATGCCTACAGGCATTAATTAAGATCAAGGTGCTAAGCACTAAAAAGACTTACAAAGAAAAATAGTCCTTGCCCCAGAGAGTTTGTAATTCACTTATAGCAAGTTACAACAGGTGGATGAGATAAATTAACTGCAGGGAGGGAAAGAGTAGAACAAGCTACTTCTCGGAGCATTTCTGGACATTGTGGATCATTTTCATGCATATATTTACAAACAAAGATTTGTAAAGCTTACTTTGCTGAAGATGTTAGTTGCTCTCTCATCTTTAATGATCTCCCTGACGTCATAAAACTCTTCCAAAGAAACACATTACCTATGAGATTCCTTCTTCACCTAATGTGTTGGACATGCTGCACTCCAGGAAACCATCAGTTCTGTATCCCTCCTTTTCCAAGGGCAACAAAATCTGTTATTACGTATTGACTGCTTCTCAGCAGAGCAAGAGATAAAGACAATCTTTCCACTTTTCATGTTTAACATTAGAGTACCTCCAATAAGAGCAGCAGCTGGCCCATTTCCCTTCCTGCAGAATTAATTGTCAATCATGGTATTATAAAGCTGTGGTAAAGTGTGAACAGATCTTGGTAACAATCAGACACTAAGGTTCAGAATGTAATATCTAATACGCTTATTTTTCCATTAAAAATAGGGAATAAGTAATTCTGTAAGTGGAGAAAAAGGCCAATTTGATTTATTTCAGCTTGTCAAGTTTTATGAATATATCTATTACCTTTAGTAATATTCCATAAAAAGGTGTTTCTATCTAGTTTCCACCAGTTTTAAATTACTGAAAACTATCCATGAAATAACTAAGGCTCACTTCTACTGTTACTATAAACATAGCTGTGTGCTGTACAGTTTTTCATGCTATGATTCTGCCAAATGAGGAACTTAGTAGCTGGTCATAGAAGTAGTAACTTACTCCTACTTTTCCACAGCTGTAAAATCACTATCCTGTACAAACAGGCCACCTCCTCCAACCAGAGTCATCCGCAAGATCAGGATGTAAATAACTCACAAAGATAAAAGCAGTGAAACATTAATCTCAGATATAAGCAAATGAGAATTTTTCTATTTTTAGTAGAACTACAATGGGTATCTCAATGCTTTGACTCCTTGCCTACAGCACGCTGTGAAGTTTTGTTGCTACATAATGTCCTTTTACTACTACTCTTTTATACATCATAATTTTGTCATTTAAAATACAATGTGCAACTCTTTCAAAGGGGAAAAAAAGAAATATTACTGCCATAATATTCTTTAAAAATCACTCCTTTTCATCAGCCACATCAATAAATTCAAAAGTCCTCTAGAAGAAAATGCAAGCTTAGTACTGAAAACACCCCCTTTTCAATTTTATTGGAGTGCAGCTTGTCAAAAACTTGGATGATTGTGGTACCAACTAGAAAAGATATACACTCAGAACAGCAGACTTCAGTGGCATAACAGCTTTATTTAGCAGTCAAACAAAAAGACTGATTTATTTAATGAAGGATTATAGATGAATGCTTTTCTAGAATGCCCTGCTCTTAAGGCAGTGTAATCAATCCTTTTGTGTCTCTTGGTGTTTTACACCGCGCTGGTGTAGATGCAACACAGGCAGAAGTAACCATTTACATTGCCACAGCTCTATAAAACCCATAGAGACAAACATATAATGTAAAGAACTCTGGGAAGGAGCTGAATGATGTGAGATACAGCACGAGTATCTGGGACAAATTACTCCTCCAGGCCTCTTCCAAAAAACTGTATGCTCTGGAACCAATCACATACAGACGTGCCTTATTAGATACTAGTAATTAGTTCTGACTTTGAAGGATTTCACTGTTCTAATGAAGCTTAAATATTAAAACGCAGGATTACTTCACTTACACGAGTGATGTGGAGGACACTCCTTGTAACTCAGCCAGATGATATGTACATTTATTCAGACCTGAGCAGTACTGCTGCCTCCACATGCCAGGTGTCTAACAGAATGGTCTCATCCACCCAGCTATTGCCAGATCCTCCCCGACTCTTTCTCTGCTGTTTCATGGGGACAAGGGCAACTACGGTAAGAACACAGAGCCGGGCCCGGGACTTTGGACGGCTCTTACTTGAGACAGCACCAACCCCACCCCCTAATTTCACCTCTATCTATGTCTGCACAAATCCCGGGGGGTGTGTGGTGTGTGTGTGTGTGTGTGTGATGTGTTTATGTCAGGCAGCCAACAAACTTTCCTACAGCCGCTGGGGCTCGACGGCGGCCCACTGCCTGGCATACTTGCTGCGTCACTCCGACGGACCAGGAGCCGTAAGGCTCCAGCACCGCGGCTCCAGCACCGCACCGACCGCACCACAACACCCCAGCCTCCCTCGGCCCTGGCCTTCACCCGGGTCTGCCCAGAACCAGGCACCGACCAGTGGCACCGGCAGACCCGCCACGGCGGCACCACCTCAGCCCCGAGAGAGGGGGCGGAAGATGGCGCCGGGGCTGCCCGTTGCTAGGCGACGGGAGGGCGCGCGGCGCCCGCGGCAGCTGCCGCTGGGAGGAGAGGGATGACGCAGTAGACGGGCGAGCGGAGCAGCCTTAGTGGCCAGCTCTTGCCGTCCCACGCCGGCAGGCTTTCCCGAGGGTGCAGTCAGCGGGAAAGGGTGGCCAGAGAAGGGCGTTGCCGTCGCCACCGCCGCAGGGTGCGCACCCCCGGCAGTGCCGCAGGTGCGCTGCGAGGCGCTGCCGAGCCATCTCCCGGGCCGCTAGGGGGCGGGGATAGAGTGACAGCGCTCACACCCAATGAGAGCCCGCGGCTCTGCTGAGGGGGCGGGGCGGTAAGGCCGGCGAGGGCGTTGGCGCCCTCCCGCCTGCCGCAGGGAGTGAGAAGCCGCTGGCGCCGCCCGCCCGTTGGCTCACGGGCTTTCCCCGATGGGGCCGTGTGAGGCAGCGGCTCCGCCCCGCAGGAGGGCGGAGTAGAGTAGGGTCGCTCAGGCAGAGCGTGGGCCGGCAGCGATGCGCCCCCGCCCGCTGCAGAGGCCGCGACGCTTTTCCCCGACGGCGCTCGGCACCCACATTCGGTACGAATCTGTTCTCCCGGTGAGTGGCTGCTGCCGGCGGCCAATGGGCGAGGCGGAGCGCGCCCTCCTCCCCGCCCCCCGCCGAGCGGCGGAACCAATGGGAGCGGCGGGGCGGGGCGCGCGGGGCTAGGCGCGGGCTGGGAGGCGCTGGGGCCACCAGATGCGGGGGAGTCGCGGCAGCGGCGGCGGCAGTAGCAGCGGCAGTAGTGGCAGCAGCGGCAGCGGTGGCAGCGGCGGCATTGGTGGCGTGCGGGCATGGGGTGGCGGGCTGCCCTCCCCTCCCCGCGCTGAGGGAGGCGCCCGGCGGCGACGCCAAGCGGTAGGCGAGGGGCGGTTGGTGGCGGAGGCGGCGAAGGGCACCGGTGGCCGGGCAGCCGCAGTGTGGTNCGTGGAAGCCCGGCCGAGGGTGGGGTGTTGGGGGGGGTCAGCCGTGAGGTAACGCCGCTTGTGTCGTTGGCAGGATCGGAGCCTAGCGCGGCGGCGAGCGTAGCGGTAGGAGGCGGCCCCTGCTCGTGGCAGCCTGCTGTCACCTTCCCGCCTGGCAATGGGGAATGGACTCTCGGACCAGACGCCCATCCTCTCCAGCCTGCCTTCTTTCCAGAGTTTCCACATCGTCATACTGGGACTGGACTGCGCAGGAAAGACGACCGTGTTGTACAGACTGCAGTTCAATGAGTTCGTCAACACTGTCCCCACTAAAGGATTTAATACGGAGAAAATCAAAGTGACGCTGGGCAACTCGAAAACGGTCACTTTCCACTTCTGGGATGTGGGCGGCCAGGAGAAGCTAAGGCCGCTGTGGAAGTCGTACACAAGGTGCACCGATGGCATTGTGTTTGTGGTGGACTCTGTCGACGTTGAGAGAATGGAGGAGGCCAAAACAGAACTTCATAAAATTACTAGGATATCTGAAAATCAAGGAGTGCCTGTCCTTATAATTGCTAACAAGCAGGACTTGAGGAACTCTCTCTCCCTTTCTGAAATTGAGAAAATGTTAGCAATGAGCGAGCTGAGCTCTTCGACCCCCTGGCATTTGCAGCCTACCTGTGCAATCATTGGAGATGGACTCAAAGAGGGACTGGAGAAACTACACGATATGATCATTAAGCGAAGGAAAATGTTGAGGCAGCAGAAAAAGAAGAGATGAGTTCTATTTTGACCTTTCTATTTTAGAGTAGTTACACGGTCAAAATTTGACATAAGACAGCTTCCAAACCCAGGCCTGCTTGTTTGGATGCCGTTAAGCTTAGTTTCATTAAACAATCAGTTGCACAACCTTGCCTTGTGGAAGGCTGTGTAGTTATGGAACTTTTTTTTATACTAGTCTCTTTTGAGTTTTATGGCTCTGCGTTATTTCAGAAGTCCTAATGATGATGTAATACTATCAGGAAATGGATGGGTGGGTATATGTGACATGGATGTCTTAAGTGGCCAAATAAAATGAGGGGGTTCTGCTTAGTGTTGTATTCATATGTTTGAGGGTGCCCTCTGCAAGCAGTTTGCATTGAAGGTGTTCTGTGTTTTTAAACTTCTAATGCTCGTACGTGGAGTGTTTAGGTGAACATTATACAGCTTTAAAAACATGTATGAAGCTAGTAACCCATTTTTTTCCAAGAGGCTGTTTTTAATCTTGTTTGGGGATTTCTATGAAAGCTTGGCTACATGAGTAGTTTTTTTTTTTAATTTGGCACTGTTTGAAATTGAATTATGTTCAGTTCAGATACTTGAAATTTAAGTGCTGTGGATTCTACAACTGATAAAAGAGACTTTTTGACAAGTATAAATTGTAAACAACATGCTGGAGCATGAAACAGTGGTCTCTCAACATATAGGATGTTTCTGGTATGTAAGATTTTTTTAGAAGTAGCCATTCATCTTTATACAGTCCTAATCAGGTTTAAGCTGTTACTCAAAATTAGTAATTTATTTCTGAATGATGAGTATTATGTCCTCCTCCTGTCAAGTTAAAGTAAATTAATTGCAGTAAAGGAGCTATAAAGAACAACTCTGGCTGCTGTAGTTCTAACCAGAGCAGCATTCTTTGCTTTACTGGTGACTTTTCTGGCAATAAAGCAAAATTATAATGAAGTAAAGATGGAACTAAAATTAGCAGAGCACATCTTGTATCTCCCCAAAATACCCCATTTTATTAAAGTGGTATTGCTATGTCACTTTCAACGTATGCTTTTTTTTTTTATTGTGACTCTTAAAGTATTTTGTGGTCAGGAATGTAACAATGCTTTATACACTCAAACATTTGACATACTGGGGGGGGGGAATCACACCCGTAACCAAGGGGAAAAGCAAATATTTCCTCCCCCTGCCCATGCCCAGNGAACGTATGGCGGTTCTGCGTCGCGCTGCCCGCGGCCGCCTGGGGAGTTGGGGCGGAGGCGCTGCCCGGCGGACCGTGACCGTGGAAGCCCGGCCGAGGGTGGGGTGTTGGGGGGGGTCAGCCGTGAGGTAACGCCGCTTGTGTCGTTGGCAGGATCGGAGCCTAGCGCGGCGGCGAGCGTAGCGGTAGGAGGCGGCCCCTGCTCGTGGCAGCCTGCTGTCACCTTCCCGCCTGGCAATGGGGAATGGACTCTCGGACCAGACGCCCATCCTCTCCAGCCTGCCTTCTTTCCAGAGTTTCCACATCGTCATACTGGGACTGGACTGCGCAGGAAAGACGACCGTGTTGTACAGACTGCAGTTCAATGAGTTCGTCAACACTGTCCCCACTAAAGGATTTAATACGGAGAAAATCAAAGTGACGCTGGGCAACTCGAAAACGGTCACTTTCCACTTCTGGGATGTGGGCGGCCAGGAGAAGCTAAGGCCGCTGTGGAAGTCGTACACAAGGTGCACCGATGGCATTGTGTTTGTGGTGGACTCTGTCGACGTTGAGAGAATGGAGGAGGCCAAAACAGAACTTCATAAAATTACTAGGATATCTGAAAATCAAGGAGTGCCTGTCCTTATAATTGCTAACAAGCAGGACTTGAGGAACTCTCTCTCCCTTTCTGAAATTGAGAAAATGTTAGCAATGAGCGAGCTGAGCTCTTCGACCCCCTGGCATTTGCAGCCTACCTGTGCAATCATTGGAGATGGACTCAAAGAGGGACTGGAGAAACTACACGATATGATCATTAAGCGAAGGAAAATGTTGAGGCAGCAGAAAAAGAAGAGATGAGTTCTATTTTGACCTTTCTATTTTAGAGTAGTTACACGGTCAAAATTTGACATAAGACAGCTTCCAAACCCAGGCCTGCTTGTTTGGATGCCGTTAAGCTTAGTTTCATTAAACAATCAGTTGCACAACCTTGCCTTGTGGAAGGCTGTGTAGTTATGGAACTTTTTTTTATACTAGTCTCTTTTGAGTTTTATGGCTCTGCGTTATTTCAGAAGTCCTAATGATGATGTAATACTATCAGGAAATGGATGGGTGGGTATATGTGACATGGATGTCTTAAGTGGCCAAATAAAATGAGGGGGTTCTGCTTAGTGTTGTATTCATATGTTTGAGGGTGCCCTCTGCAAGCAGTTTGCATTGAAGGTGTTCTGTGTTTTTAAACTTCTAATGCTCGTACGTGGAGTGTTTAGGTGAACATTATACAGCTTTAAAAACATGTATGAAGCTAGTAACCCATTTTTTTCCAAGAGGCTGTTTTTAATCTTGTTTGGGGATTTCTATGAAAGCTTGGCTACATGAGTAGTTTTTTTTTTTAATTTGGCACTGTTTGAAATTGAATTATGTTCAGTTCAGATACTTGAAATTTAAGTGCTGTGGATTCTACAACTGATAAAAGAGACTTTTTGACAAGTATAAATTGTAAACAACATGCTGGAGCATGAAACAGTGGTCTCTCAACATATAGGATGTTTCTGGTATGTAAGATTTTTTTAGAAGTAGCCATTCATCTTTATACAGTCCTAATCAGGTTTAAGCTGTTACTCAAAATTAGTAATTTATTTCTGAATGATGAGTATTATGTCCTCCTCCTGTCAAGTTAAAGTAAATTAATTGCAGTAAAGGAGCTATAAAGAACAACTCTGGCTGCTGTAGTTCTAACCAGAGCAGCATTCTTTGCTTTACTGGTGACTTTTCTGGCAATAAAGCAAAATTATAATGAAGTAAAGATGGAACTAAAATTAGCAGAGCACATCTTGTATCTCCCCAAAATACCCCATTTTATTAAAGTGGTATTGCTATGTCACTTTCAACGTATGCTTTTTTTTTTTATTGTGACTCTTAAAGTATTTTGTGGTCAGGAATGTAACAATGCTTTATACACTCAAACATTTGACATACTGGGGGGGGGAAAGAAGGGGGGAAAAGTTTGGGGGAAAGGGAGGGGAGGAGTTGGGAAAGAAGCTTTTCAAGATGGGCCTGTGTTCTGCTTTAATTATGCTTTAAGCTGTTCTTGTTTACAGAGTGTGCAAACAGTGTTAACTGGGCAGGATAGTGCTTGATGGAAAAGGGAGGGTAGTTTTTCTTACTGGTACAGAGCTTCAAGTCACTCTTTAGATACTTGGCTAGCAATTACAAGGGCTAAAACAGAGCCTGGATTTTTAAGACTAACTTAGTGGTGCTGTAAAAATTTGTCAGAATGTTAGATTCTCTTTAAACTTTTGTTGGAAATACCAGATTAAAAATAAATAAAAGGCAACATTTACTTCCCCTCCTCTTACAGAACCAGCAAAATAATACATTTTTGTTATCTGCTGCCATGTATCAGGAGGATGACAACCACGAACTGGAATGTCAGTCAATGTAACTTAGCTATGTGTAAAAGAAAAAAAAAATTAAACTTTTTAACCAGCAGCTGATCATCCAGGAGGTAACCAAAAATGCACTTTAGTGTCTTCAATAACTGAAAGTGACAGCTGCTGTTTTTTTTTTTTTTTTAATGACATCTTGGTCCTTTTTGAATAAACTGAAGTAGCTTCCAGTGGAGCTTTTGTATGTTGGTTATATATGTACCTGCACTGGTGACATTGTAAGTCACTTACTCAAGTAATGTCTATATTTATAGAAATGTGGATGACTTCTTAAACCTCAATAAAGAATTCAAAACAAGCCTGCAGAGAGAAGGTGTCTGACTTACTGTACTGCAGCAGTACATTCTCAGCCTCTGTGCACATATTGATTCTAGTACCAGTAGAGCTATTTCTGTTGGAAACCAAAGTCTTATATATTGAGGCCCATAAATGCCACAGGGTCATAAATTGCAGGTATCTCATTAAAAACTTTAAGTCAAAGAGTATGTCTGTATGTTCTCAGAAGATATACTGACTGCAGTGACTCCTTTCTGAAGTGATGGACCTTGCATAATTTGAAAAATCCTTCCTGTAGCTGAACCTATTTTGTGTTATGTGCAGTGTTTAATAGGGGATGTTGGGCATTTATCACATGTACTCACTGATGGTGCTTAATGTGTCTCCAGGCTCACACGTCTGAAGCTGGATAAGGGATTCACATGTACGTAAGCCTGGGGACAATCTCTTCCTTGGATTTTATGGCAGTGAGTAGAATGTGGCAAGAGATATGGAAGCTTCTAATTAGTCTCAGGACCTGAAAATAGGCAACACAGATGCTTTTTAGAAGCCTGCAAATCAGAATTGCTAAGTTTGAATAAGACTATGCAAACCTCTCTCTCAGTAACCTGGTATTTTAGTTTATGCAATTGATAGCACATCAAAATGTAGGGTACTAACAGTCTTGAGCTATATTAGTGATGCTGAGCGCTATGAATTTGGGGTATATATTGGTGTATTCTGGATCCCATTTTCCTTCCTAGGAGGTGCGTAGGGTGAGGAAGATGAGCTGACAGGCTGGCTCTTTGTAGCCAGTAAACAAACTGTGCAATACCAAGTAATAATTGCTTAATTTTGAGTACTCATTAGGCTTCTATTCTCCTTGAAAAAGTCAACTGTATTTTGTCCTTCATATTAAACATAATAGTCTTTGTCTGGTGACAGTCTCCCTAAGCTCTTCTATGTATAAGAACTTTGATGAATGAGCTGAAGTACAAAGACAAGATTGACCTATAGCACTCAGGAAGGTAGAAAAGAAAGTGGAGAGTAGTGTTTCTAAAATGTCACAGTTGTTATATGGTTTTTAATATTCCATGAAAACAAAAAAAATTGAGTGGGGGATGAACTTTATGTTCAAGCTATACTTTTTGTCTGTACTAAGACAGTTTTGCTGGAATATCACAGTAACTGTTCTGAGTCAAAAACTGTTTTCTGTTACCGTGATAAAGTCTTCAGCTATGAACAAAATGGTGATTGCAATAGAGCATTTGGAGCCTCACCTAACTGAGTTTCTGCTGGCATATTTCTGTCAGGCTGGGACCACTGTTTTCAATACAATGAATTGGCAGTTCTGGCCTAAATACTATTCTGTGTAAGAAATTCTTCAGAGCAGATAAATAAGCAGGTGTAATTTTGTTACAATGCTGAGGTTACATCCTTTGAATTCTAAAACACATTGTGCTACAATGGGCTACAAATAACACACTGTTCTTTAAGGCACTGGAACAGTTCAACCTTAGACTGCTACTACCTTGAGGGAAGTATGGAATTGCATTCCAATCAGTGCAGTGCTGTTCAAAACGAACAGGCCACAAGCACTTGTAATGTTATCACTGTTTTAGTTTACAAACGCTGGCATGGTATTGCCTCAGCTGGTTATGCATGTGCAATCATTTAAAGTTAACCAGCCTTCAGGATCTGGGCTCTGTTTTCCAACTGCATTTGTGTAGTTTATGACTGTTTCAGCTATTAAAGAGTGCTGTAGGATGGTGAGACTCCTCTAGGCTCATCACTGCTTTTGTGAATGTTCATTTAAATGTAATAATAAATAAATAAAACACTGGCTTTTAGCCAGGTGAGAGGTGAAAATTTTCTCCCTCCAAATTTTCGTGGGTTTTTTTGAGCAGCACCCACTGTGCCAGTCCACAGTTCTCAGCCTGACTTGGGGACTTATTTCTGTACCAGCTTACACAGCCCTTTGGTTTTGCAGGAGTTTATTACTTAGGACTCATCAGTCAAAGAGCAGTGAGGAGGTGAAAGCAGCCATTCTGGACACCACCCCCACCTCCCTTCTTGTTGGACCATTTGTTTACAGGTAAGAGGGGGTTAATTACTGTCAGGCTGAAACTTTTCAGAGTGCTGTTCTTGGCACTGGAAGAGGATTTAGCTACTGATTTGGTAGTACAAAGAAGAGCTTGGTGAGGCAGCTGTGGAACATATAGACAATCTGGATACACTGTATACAGGGGATCGACCTTAATGTGCAATCTTGCTGCAGCTGTGCAGATCACAATGCATGATGGCTCGTAGGCTGTGTGCTCATAATGCTGTCTTCCTGGAGCTGCTTTTGAGAGAGAAATCTCGGCATGAATTGGTGCTTTTTGGATCAGTGTTTGCACTTTAATGTTGGGTGACTCATCTTTCAAAAGGGTCACAGCTTACAGCTCTGCTCTGACAGCAGATAGTGTTGTTTCCCTAAGCTAAAACTAGTCTTGCTGCTGCTGGAAGGGATGTATGGGGAGCTGTGAATGGGCATCCTCTCCCATTTGTTTCATCTGGGGGATGAGGAAAGCATTTTATTATTCTATTATTTTTTTAATCCTGAGTGGCACAGGTATGTGAGGGCCTGGCCATTTCATGCTGCTCGGCAGGCTGTGATTATTTTTAGCAGCAGTACAGGACTGCAGGCATGTGTGGATAAACTTGAATGTGTTTTTAAACCGAGGGGAAATACCCAGCTTGACTTTGCAGCAGGGTGCCACTTAAGGTTGTCATATGGGCTCCCACAGCCATCCTACCTATCTAAAAACAAAACAAAGGGGTGATACATAGCTGAGAAATTGCCTTTCTTTAAAGATTTAATCAGTCTTCTTAAACTAGCAGGAAAGAAGCAAAAAATGCTATTTCAAAAACCTACCTGAAAATAATCCCAATCAGCAAATTAAGGATTTGGGTTTCCTCCCTGGCAGTGTCCTGTTCTATTGGTGCTGGCTGGGAGGGATCTGAGACACCTGTGCAGTGGCTGGGCTATGCTGTCTGCAGTCTGCCTGCTCCCAGTGGGGCCTGGAGAATGGCACAGTTTCTCAGTGTTCACATCTTGATTCTATTCAAAGGCAAATCCAAAACCAAAGGAGAAAAAGTAGACAGGGAGGCCAGACAACTCCTCCAAACTAAGTATCTTCTTGCAAATGGCTCCGAAAGGTGAGAGATGATAATCCCTGATCTGTGGAGATTATGATTTCTTAGCCCCAGCTATATTTACACAGCTGCTCCATCAGAATTAAGAGCTAAGGATGATAGGGTCCTAGGGATAGGGATGGATAGGGATGATAGAAAGGAGAAGGTCGAGTACAATTGTTGGCTGTGAGGTGTGTGGAGAGAGAGATTTGAAACCATTGTGTTTTCCTAGTTTTCCAAGACACATTGAGCCCTAAGGGAAATAGATATGCCTTTAGGCTGCTTAATTGGTTTAAAATCTTTATTGTTTTATGCTCTGTCGTTTTCCTATTGCTGAAATGAAACAATAACTTGTTTAAGAAAGCCACTTAATCACTGCATTGATCTCCAAGCCCTCTGACAAAGTAGAAGGATAGTAGGGGTGCTGAGCCTTGTTAAACATGCTGAGAGCTCCTGGCTGGCTCACAAGCTGCTGCATTTCAAGGTCTTTTCTAAAAATAGCAGAATGGTAGAATTTAGGTCAGGTGAGGTAAAAGTGTGAAGCCTGATACCTCAGACACCACACACAGTTCTGAGATACCGACGATCGTATATCAGCTTATCTTCTGTTACCACTTTATGGTAAAGAGGTATACCACTTATGATCAATATGAATCATTTCCTTTGGAGTATAACATTCTCATCCCATTCCAGTGTCATTTGCTCCAAATGCTTCAACAGGAACGTCTTGAGTTCGGTGTCATATGGATAAGTTTGTGAGTGAAGAGGGCTGAGAAAAAGTGTTCAGCTTTGCTGCAGTGGCCTGACTAGCTAAAACCAGTCTTTTTGTAAAGATGTCTTAACATGGACAAAGATGACTTAGAAGAGGGAAATTTTCTAAAAATATTTTCTTGTTTCTGACATTAGCTGAACTCCACTGCTCTTCTAATTATTGGATGCTTTTGTAGGCATGGGCTGCTGCCAGTTTTTGGATACCAGTTGCAGAATGATCTGTAAGTTGCCTTGAACCATTTGCAGACCATGAATGTAAGATCTCCACAGTAATACTGAATTTATATATCCATGATGTATGTTTTTAGCTGTCTATTTGAGGTGTTTCTGTGTTTTACTTTAATTTCTCAAATAAACTTGATTCTTTGTGAAATATATATTAATTTCTCAGTGTCCCCGCAAACACAGTTTATTCCTCTTTGGTTTGTTATAAGTGATACAGTAAAATAGCCAATCTGTGGATTATTGAAAGCACTATTTCCCTTTAATTCCAGTTATTAAGTTTATGTTTGAATCAGACAGATATACTCAGTTTTTCTTGATACTGTATTTTGTACAGTATCTGAATTGTGCTGACCTTAGAACTGCTAACTCCCTGATTTTAATTAGCTTAGAAAATTGACTTGTACATTTACAGTCACTGTAATTTGGCTGCAATCAGTCATGTTATGCTGGAGACAAATGGGATTCACGGTCTGAGCCCACACAGATGCTTTTTGACAGATCTCCTATTGCCACATCAATACACGTCCCTCACTGTGTGCTATGGTAGCACTGGTACCAGCAAACTGTATTTCTGCATGGTTCAGCAACTGTGTCTCTGCCACTCTGTCATATAATGTACTTATACACAATGTTTGCTTATGTCCTGCTATTGCTGCAACAATGAGAGAGGGCTGTCTGAAAAAATCTGTACAAAGACTGATGTACATTGCAACTTTAAAAATTTAAAGTACTGGAGTTAATGCTGAAAACTGGAAGTTTAAGACTCAAGGCTGCTATGTACATCCCAGCTACTAAGTGCTGTTTATGTTATATTTGAAGTTTCTTCAACTATGTATAAAACAAGAACGTCACAGGTGCTCTTAAAGTTAATGCTTAAAAGTGCTACGAGATATTAAGATTTTACAGAAGTACCATGTAATCAGAAGTAATAAAAAACTGCAATAGTAATTTGGATTTTTCATTTGATTTGTAACATATCTGTATTCAATATTTAGGCATCCAAAAATTGTACCATTCAAAAGTAATATATTTCAGGGTTTAAAAATACAAGTTGAAGAAACTGTGTATTATCTCTGGTTGCATGAGTTTCAGCTTCAGAGAAAAGAAAAGTATTGCCATAGTGGAAAATATTAATGAATTTCATATTCATCAGTCAATAAGTATTCACAAACTGGATAATCTATACCTGATTGTTGTTTGCATTTGACTAAAGCTATTAAGCAAATTGGTCAAAATTATTCAGTTTTATGTTAAAATTAAATTGAGATGAATATATGGTCTTCCATAGCAGGCATATGAAAGTTTTCAATAAAGTTGATTTGGAAAGATCTTCAGTTGAAAGAGTACATTATCTTAAACTGAGCTTTCATTTGGAATAGTAGAAAAAATGGTTGGAAGTTCCTTTGAAAAGATGTCTCTCACTCTACTATATAAAATAAAGCTGTATGTTAGAGTGATTTCAGACCTCAGGATTCAGAGGGTCTCCTGTTCTCACTGCCTTTCTTGGCTGTAATGAATCAGTCTGCACAGGATGTGGCTGCTAACAGATGATAATGCAAAGTGAAGGGCTGGGCCATGAAAAGCCCCAGGGTGGCTCAGCGTGGTGCTGAGTTCTCACGAAGAGCTGATTGCTTTCCAAAAATAAGAACAGGAACTAGGGCAGATAATCCATGTAAAATGCACTTTCCACCCTTACACATCCACAACAATTTATTATTTTCAGCACTGTGGAGCTTTACAGGTTGATTACATACATAATCCCATCTAGGCACATACAGCTACCTACACACACTTCTGGTGTATTCTTGGAATATTCTTGTGAGAATTTCTCTGGGATCCTGTTTTGTGGCTGCAGTTTGAGAATATATAAAGAGATTTATATTTTCCCATTGTCTAAACCCAAATGTGACTTGCAAACATGACAGCATTAGAAATATGAATCTTTAATATAATTTCCTCTGTTTAAAATCCTTTGTTTTGTCAGGATAAGGTAATCTAGGCTGTTCACACTGCATACAAACCATTTTTGGTGGCATACCACTGCTCACAGTTCAGGTTGTGTCAGCATTTCTTTTATAAATATAAATCATTATTTCAGAAGCTTAATAACCTAACAAACCTTGAAATTTCACACTTGTCTGAAACTTGGCACAGAACATTAATTTTGCCTTTTACCCCATTAAATAAAACCATATATGAGCGGAATGTAAATAAAAAAGAACCTTATTGTGTTTTGCTGCCTTTTTCTATCTCAAAGTTAACTTTGTTTATTGAAATGAAATGGCATGGACTCACAGTTCCAAATGGAAACCTTTGAAAAGTGTTTTCTTTTAAATTGAAAGTTGCAATTGTCAGCATTTGCAAATCAGAAGTACACACAGCACACAAACTTGCAGAGCTCACTCATCGTGAGTGAAATTCTCTTGTCAGTGTCAGTAGAGCTATTTCTATGCAGTAACAGTTGTAGGGTTGGACACACATAGAGAATAGAAACATGTACACATCTTTCCTTTGTTTCTTTTATAAATAATTTAAAGTCCTCTCATTTGCTAAGCACATTTTCTTAGGAGTGATGTGTAAATCAAATGTAGGTTCTTTTCCATCTTGTGGAAAAGCCCATGCTTGTAAAATTTCCAGGCTGTCTTCTGAACAATAAAATAAATTAAAAAACCCCAAATAAATAAAAATCATATTGGAGAAGACTCAAGTCTCAGTAGAAGTGCTGAATCTTTTGTTGTTTGGTCATTCTATCTAGATAACCCTCATTCTAACTAGACAATTATCCTGAGAATTACTAAGGGCATAGCTTGCCTGGCCATAGTATCTTCTTGCACAGAAGGGTATTTTTTCTTAAAGGTAGAACTAATACAGGAATCCTTTATTAATGATACTTTTAGTTTGACCTGAATAATTTCTGGCTTTTTCCTTATGGGTTCACTTAGGCCTCTGTGCAGGAGGTGTAGAGTCTGACTGTCTGAATCTGCAATATTTTATGCTCCCTTTGCATTCATTTTAGCTGCTCATACATGCCTGCACAAAACAGCTCTTGCACTACCTTGCCAGGAAGCATTGATCTGCTCACTCTTAATTTACCCAGACTATTTTCTAGATAGCACAAACCCTATTTTGAAAAAAAAAAAAACAAACCCCAAACCAAAACAAAACTCCAAACCAAAACAAAAAAAGCAGTGTTTTTTTTTTTCCCTTCTTCCTTCCTTTTGTTCAAGTAGCAAACTCCCACTTTCTGCAGGATGACCATAATTACCTATATTGTTTATTTATCAAGTTTAGAGTACTCTTCCACCAAACCTCGATTTTCTTTCCTTATTTACCACACTAAGGAAAGTTTTACCATGTCTAAATGGCCTCTCAGGAGCAGTGCTGTGGGTTTTCAGTATAATACAGACTCAACAGTCAGGTTTCATTTTACCTAATATTCTTACAGCATTTCTAGATCTTTTTTTTCCATTCACAGAAAGAAATGTGTTTGTCTAGGATATGATTCATCTTAGTTCAGGACTGATATATAAGGCAGGTCAGATAAATCATCCTGGAATGTAGCTTGCTCTCTGCTCTACAGAAAGCATAAGCTGATTAACTCAAATACAGACACCTGCCTTTTCCACCAACTGTCTATATTTATATCCTAAATGATAGCCCCTAATATGTGCCAGCTACTCTGCTGGAAAATGCAGGTGTCTGCCATTTGAAATCAGTGCCAAGCTGCAGCAGCTGAGAGGCTCTTGCAGTGCTTTTCCTTAGCAAAGCCACCCCAGTGCTTTGGGGTGCTGTTCACAGAAGGAATACATAAAGACTGGTATATTAAATAATAGGTATTAAGTAAAGGGAAGTGAAAGATTTTATGTACAGTGAATACTACATTTCACAGTCCAGATATTCTGGATGGAGAAATCAGTAAACCAAATTACTTCCTCTTCAAGTGTTTTGTGGCTCAGTCAAACTGCTTTCCTATGCAAAGGTAGATTTTTCATTCCATTCAGTAGGAGCAAGATAAGACTATAAGATTGTCCCACAAAACTCCCATCTATAAAATCTTTCAGATATTAAACTTCATGTTTCTTTCTTTGAAAATGTAAGTAAATCCCCATCTACTCATTGACACTGTAATTGAGTCTTGGATCACCTGTGTCTGCTCTTCCATGTGTTGGCAGTTGTAGTCACTCTGGGGTGACCACAGAAAGGCTGCCAGCAATCAGGCTGAAATTGTTAGAGAAAGAGAGGGATTGGCTAAAATAAATTTTGCTAGTTGGTACTTAAGGCTGAGCTGAGGGGTGAAGCAAGTTGTAAGAAGCTCTGTGAGTTGAGCAAATTCTGGACTGCTTTGGTGTTTCCAGGTCTCCTTCTGCCTAACAAGGTATGAGTGTTTGAAAGCTTTTCTGCTGAGAAAACCTTAATTTAGGAGAGGGTATGAAAAGGGGTCTTCCTTGTACTTGTGCTGTGGAAAACTGCAATAGTTTCATAGTTTTTTAAGTACCAGTTCTGGTTAAGCTTCTTATTGGTTAAAGGGTTCAAAAGCTACTATAACTGGTGCTCTGAAATTGCATATAACATCTTGAAAAAGTCAAACTGAAGTGCTGGGAGGTATAGGAGAGAAAGGAAAAGACCTAGAAAGTAAATATTTTACAGTATGGTGCTATGTGCTTTTCTGTTTAGGAAGAGATTGAACTAAGCTTACTGGGGAAAAGTGTGAGACTTTGTTTAGTTCAGGTATTTGCTTGATCTTAAAAAGAAAACTGTTGCCCAGAGTTCCTGGGAGATCTCCATCCCCTAAATCATCATATCACCATGTGAAAGAACAGTGAGGGTGTACCTCCTGAAGGCTTGTTATCTCTGATGTGAGACCAGGTGCTGTGATGTCCTATCAGTTATCTCTAGTGAGAAAATAACTGTACATAGACTCCAAAACAGATATTATCTGTTTCCATAAACATCCTCTTTGCTCTGTATACTCTGTGGATTTAATGGTGAGTTCTGAGGACATCTAAGCTGGAACTGAGGCTGCTGCTGAAAAGCTCTAGTGTGCTTGTTGGCTTGATTTCTCTCTTCTACTTCATATGTGCATAGAAAGTGTTTACCTGTTGCTTCTTAGGCCTGTGGCTGTAAATTATATATGTATGCATAACACGCATAATGTAGCGCAACCACTTATTAGTGATGAATTCACTGCAATTCAGAGAGTCTTCAGCCCTGAAGAAGAGTAGTGCAGGGATATAGTCCAGCAGAGGACCAGCAAGGCTATGGTTTTGGTCTAGGAGTTTCTCTGTTCTGGGGACGGGAATCTGCAGGGGTTCATCTTGTTTATAATGTATCTCATGATGTGGGGTTTTGGGACATTGGTCACACAACCCTGTATTTCAATTCATAATCATAATCACAGCAGGCTCAAAGACCTAAAACAAGCAAAACTCACAGATAAAATTGCAAGAACATACAAAAGTGTTTGGGTTTTTGTTTTGTTTTTTTAGCAGTAGCTTCCAAACCAATATTGAACATAGTTGTAAAGACCATTTGGTAGGCAGCAAGTTAAGTATAATTATATAACCTTTTCTTCTATATGTTTATTTGGCTCTAACAACTGCCTTCTAGTAAGAAGTGACTCCAGGTTTTGTTTGGTAAAACATAGGGTGGGGCATGTGTGGGTTTTGGTGTTTTTTTTTTTTTTTTTTTTTTTTTTTTTTTTTAATTTTTTTTTTTTTTTTCTGTGTGTTCCAAGTGAACTACAGTGGTACTCCTTCTATCAAACCATTCAGTTTATGGACTGGCAGCAGTAAAGCTGTATGGGTGCCCTCTGGAACACAGCTGGTGAAGCAGGCAGCAGACATGGGAGAGCTGCTTTTATTCAGCATGCTGAGTTGCTGGGGGTGTTAGGTTACTTTTGTTGCAAAGCCAGGGTTTGTGTGCTAGCAGCCCAGAACCCTCCTTTTGACTAGCTCTGGACCTGTTTTAACTCTGGGAGTCTGCCTTTGCCCTGTTTGGTGGTGGGAATACCTCCCGCACAGGGTGTTCTATGCAGTAAAAACTCTTACAGTGACAACAGCAGCCCAAAGTGACTGAGGATCCAGTTTGTGTATTGCTCCTTACACCTTGGACTCCTGTCCCTTGCAGCGATGGTGTTTCATCTAACAGATTTCCATCCATGTCTTACCCTATGGTTCTGAAAAGCTCACTTTAAACCCTGATCAAATAATATCCTGTATCCAAGAAGTATGCTGAATTTTATTCTTCTTTCTTGCCTTTAAATAATGCCAAGAGAACAAACACTGAGGATATTGCAGTAACCTCTCCACTTTTTCATAAGGAATGTAAAAACAGGAAAGGATCTCTTGAGAAATATTTTGATGGGGGCACTAATGTTATTGTGTTTGAAAAGTCCTTTGCTGTGTTTCTTTGGTCTGTCAGTGGCATCTAGAAATAGAAACTCAATGTTGGTGTCCCTGGGCCTGCAGAGGGATGCCATCCCCATTGCCCCCCTTTCTCTGACCAGCCAGAGGCTTTGTCTGACTTCTGTGTGCTCTGAAATCTGCTGTGCTGCTCATAAAATCTCTCCTGGGGCGAGCAATTAAAACCGCTCTGATATAGGCTATTGCATAATGATAAGAGCTGAACAAGTGATGTTTCTGTCTCTCTGAAGGGCTGGTGGTGGGGTGGCTATTGCTGCCAGTGATGCCAACACTCACCTTTCTGGGGACTTCAGGAAACCTCTGCTCCTGGGTGATGGGTCTTTGATGTGCTTCTCTGCCCTAGGGTATATTTTGGTAACACCAGTGTCACCAGGCTCTACTGCCTTCCCCCTCCTAAGCAAGGTCTCCTGACAGTCCTGTGCCAAGATACCAGTGTGCAGTTTTGGTAGGCTGCAGCTTGAGGAGGTGGCCCTGTGGTTCAAAGTCCTGTAGAGCAGCCATGCCTTGGGAGGAGGGGTGGGAGAGCCCAGCATGTGTACTCACTCCTCAGCAGTCTTATCTCAAGAGCCTGATGTGTGTAGGGGGTTGCAGCAAGCTGGTGATGATGAGGTGGGTGTCTCGTGTGGTACTTCTGACCAGCCTCAGTAGATGGGACTGAGGACCAGCTCCAGGCAGATCCTACTTGGGATGCCTGCAAACTAGAATGTATTGTTCTTGCTTTGGAAGTGTTCAGATGGCAGACACCAGACAAGGCCTGTTTTTTGATCGTTTGTTTTTGTTTATTTTTTGTTTGTTTTCCCTTTTGAAAATCAGTTCGGACCAAAACACCATGGCAGCTTTTGGCTCTGAAAACACTTCCATGGGGCAGCTGCCTCCTCATCTGCAAGCCCTGGGCACCATAGCTGGTGTGACAATTTCCCCAGGATTCTCTTGAAGGGAGGGGAAGATAGGTCTGCTGTTCCTTGCTGTCTGCTCAAGGCATTCTCCCAATGCCTTGACAAAATCCAGTGCTATGTCTTTGGTTTGTAGTGTGTCCCTGGTCTTGTTATGGCAAGCTTCTTCAATGTTTCCTCTTGGAAACTTTTCTGTGGCTTGCAAGTATTAGCAACTTCTAAATTTCTTCACTGTGGTGTAGCAAAAAGGATACAATCCAGAGGAATGCTGCTTCTCCCAGGGAGAATGTTGTCTGGATAAATGCTTTCCTGGAGCCAAAGTCTGCAGTCTTTTAAGAATGTTATTCCCACTAGTATAATTTCCTTAATTTTTTTTTTAATGATCCTTAGTAGTAACTTGTTTTTTTATTCAACCTTTGGATTATGGTCTATCTTTAATATTGGAAGAGAGCTTAATAAATAAATCCAGATTATCACTTTTGTTTTAAAAGTGAAATCTTGGAGTCCTTGGATTCATAGGATGAAGCAGAAGATTTTGAAAAGTGTAAGCAGCTCTATGTTTTGCCTGTGTCTTTATGGTATGAACTAATAAAAATGTTGCTTTGCAACCTATAGTTGTGCTGGCATGGCTGCTTTTGCAGCTGTACTATGGCCCTTACAGAACTGGCTTCAGTAAAATCTCTGGGTTATCTTCCAGTTTATCAGTTCTGCATCTGGCTGGGCTCGTGTGCCAGCACTACAGGAGGGGGTTGTGCTGGTTTTCAAAAAATGGGGCAATACCTTAAACTAGTGCTGTTGCTGTTGAATTCTGCATCATGAACTAGAGCCTTGGTGTTTGCTAAGTAATAGCAACCTGCACAAAACAGAATTCGACAAAATGGTGCTTTATTTGTTTTGAAAAGGTGCCAAAAATATTACAGACTTGAGGGTTCCTAGATAGGTCTTACAGGACTCACTGGCTGCCACCACCAAAATAAAGAGCTGTAGTTGCTTTAAAAAGGAGTAAGAGGTAAGCCTCAGTTCTTAATGGTGTCTGCCTTAATCTACAAAGGTTTCTTATGATTGCCATTTTGGTATTTTCAAACATTTTCACGGTACAGTGTACTGATGACTTCTGTTTTTTAGTTTCACTGCAACAATTCTAAGGTTTTGAAAAGTTTTAAGTATGTGATCTGCTTATTTGTGGTGATTTTCTCTCTGATTCATTGATCAAAATACAGACTTGTTTCTGTATAACAGGGAAATGTTATGGGCTATAATGTTACAAGCCTGCTTTAAGCTTCAAATGCATCTTGAAATGAAAAAAGGGTGAAATTGGAGGGTGAAAACTCATTGTTTGTTAAATTTTGGGACACTAGGATGTATACAAGGCCAATTACAAGATGTGATGAATGCCAAAGAATTGGAAAATGCCTGGTGGCTTTGGGTGGTTGGTTTGTGGTGGTTTAGTTTTTGTGGTTTTCATTTTCCAAATCTGCAAGAAAAGAAGGATGCAATCTTGATCCTCCTCTGAAAGCTGGCAAATAGAGCTTGGAGACCTCATGGTGGCTTAAAACAAGCTGTCTATATTGAGGGTCACACTACAGAACCCTGTACACACTACAGCATCATGCATGACTGCTTCTTGATGAAGTGGGTAAGAAAGCTTCTTCCTTTCCTCCTCGTTCCTCCCATCAGTGCTGTAAAGAAAAAGCATACCTTAGAAATGTCACAACTCTAAGTTTTTCCTTGGCACCTTATCTTTAACCTTTGGTTCTTTAAATAGTGTGGTGTTGCTTAACACAGGCAACACCTGACTAGAGTATTAAACATTATCGCATCTTAAATTCTGATGTGAAATTCTTTGCCTTCAGATTTCATATTCAACTTCTGAAGTGAGGCTGTCTGCTGACAGCTTCTCAAGTCATCTTGGTCAACTCAGTTCTTGGCTAGGGAATTTTAGACATGTATGAAAGCTTGTAATGATAATGAAGCAAATGTTGCTTCTGGTTTCATTACATTTTTTTTTTTAATTGAATGTCTGAAGTGAGACATTATTTGCTTGGCTCAGACTGTGTGTATTTTCCTTTCAGGAGGAAGTGAGTTGTAGCTACTTTTGAGATGGATTTAGACTCTTTAGAAGACACAGTAACAGCAGAGTTGGCTGCTGTCAGTCTGTCAGATTGTTAGATTAGTAATCAGGTTACCAAATAAAACTGGGGAAGAGGATGCAATTGATCTCCCCTGGCACAACAGCCTTGCTGCCCCCTCCCTTCCCCTGCTGACTGGGTAGCTCAGGAGGCAAAGGGAAGTGGTGGCCGCTCCCAGGGCTGGGAATTACCTGATTAACTGTAATACTACTGCATCTGGGCTTCCAGACAGGCCAAATACTTTTCAGGAAGCTGTTTCTTTCTGCAAGGTGCCTTGAATAGTCTGGGTGCCCTCCATGTGGCATGAGGAGGTGCTCTGGCAGAGAGGACATCTCTATCTTTCTGGTCCTCTGACCCATGAGAACTGCTGACTTGCTGCTGAGCCTGATCCAATCCTGGTGACTACGTACACTGGAACTTATGCAGACCAGCTCCCTCTTTCATGGTAAACCCTCGTCTGCTTCCTTCGTGTGGCT
Source organism: Florisuga fusca (assembly GCA_038090715.1). Classification (NCBI taxonomy): domain Eukaryota; kingdom Metazoa; phylum Chordata; class Aves; order Apodiformes; family Trochilidae; genus Florisuga; species Florisuga fusca. The sequence continues at coordinate 23,943,769 of JAAWXA010000002.1, forward strand.
TTATTAGGGCTTACAGGGGTGTGTGTGTACTTAAGGAAGTTTCAGCTGCTTCTTCACTTCCTTCTAAATTAATGCCTTGTTGCAACAGCACTTGGAGTTTGAGCTGTCCCTGATGGATGCCGCAGGTCCCCTCGCCTCCCTGGCAGAGCTGCCAGGCAGGGAAAGTGCCTGTAGCCCACAGCGTGCCTCTTTCCCCTGCCCAGCCAAACCCTAACTTGGGGCTCACCTCATTGCATCTTGTAGTGCTGCTTGTATCAGGCCAGAAAACTGGGCTGACATAGGGAAAATAGTGTTAATGTATTCACTGTTTAATAAATGGCAAAAAATCCCAACTTGTATTTGGTCCTCCACAGCCTTTTTGCCAGTCTTTCTTTTTGAATATTTACTTAGACAAAAATAGGTTATGATATTCTACTGTGTTATTTAAAGTTAAAATAGTCTTAGCTGAGGGACGTGACTTGCCTTTAAATGTGGCCACCTCTACTGTGATCTCTAGCTCTTTGGGTAGCAAAGTGACAAAAGATCTTGAAACAGCTGAAAATAAACCTGCTGAGACTAAAAAAATAATAATAAAAACTGGAATGATTCTTTTTAGGATTCTAATTGTCTTTTGAGGTACAACCAAATACACTTCAGTTGATTTATGTTACACTTTTCTGCTATTGTATTAGGTAATTGGATTTTTTTCTGTCACACTTTATAAATCAGGAATTTATACTCAATAGAACAGATTAATAGAGGTCAATCTTGTTACACACACAAGTAGCATGTCTTAAGCACAGCAAGAGAAGGCTTCACCCACCATCTTTATGCACAACGCTATGAAGGACTGAACTTATGACAGTGACATCATGTTAATTGTTTGGTAACTTTCTAGTAAAAAGAGATGTTCACACATACTTGGTGAAGTATGATAATTTCTTCAAAGCACTCTACTTCCCAAAGCAGAATTTTTTAAATGATAAAAATGCATGTATAAGTGGGGTGTCTAAGAACTGTCTAGTGGCCAACAATATATTTGGGTTTATCATAATGTAGGTACTCTCTTGGTTCCTATTAAGACCATGCTTGGACATGAAAAAGATGCAGCACCTGCTTTGGAGTTCACTGACTACTTTGCTAGACTTGAAATTAGTGGGAGGGTTTGAGGAAAAACAGAGATAGCTGGAGGAGAGAACAAAGGCTAAGCTTGTGTGGTTGTGCAGCTTACGTCACTTTGTTAAGTAAACAGGGTGGTTCTGCTAAGCCTTCTGACTTTGTAATTGTAAGGATACGTGCCTCTTGTACCATGCCAAACCATCCCACTGATAGAGAAGTTAACTTGCTCTCCAACTAACTGTCACCTTGCCAAAAAACAATGTGTGGATTATGATGTGGGGATAAGATCAAATGTAAGGAATCGGTACTGCCTTTGGGAATATTTCCCTCACTCCTTCTCGTGGGAGACTTTTCTGTTTGCTGTCCCCAGCTGTTAGTCTTACTTTTGCACTGCTCATATTTCATAGACCCGTTCTTCTCGTAACCTCTTCTGCAGCAATCCTTTTAGTGAAGGATGGAGGATATTAAAAAGGCTGATCTAACAAGGATGTAGTTGTATCTCTGTATCTGTTGTCTATCCTCTTATATGCTGGGCTTTGCGCTTCCATTTTTGAAACTTTTTCTGGCAAAGCATTGATGCAAGATGATACCTTGGCAATCTTACATGTGCTGGTGTTCTAAACTTGATCACAACAGAATGAATGCTTGTACTGGCATCATTATACTGGTGAGGTAAGTGAACTTAAAGCATTACACCACAACAAATGCTTTTGCTCATAAGGTGAAGCTGCAGATAAGGAAGGACCTTCCAGTTTTACTCGTATAACTTGGGTATGTCTGTGATCTTACTGTGTTTTTCTCATCGTACCTAATCTGAATCTGATAGTACAAATGAATGGTGATAAACAGTTAGGATTAATTTCAAGGGAAAGATTGTCACTTATGTTTGAAACAAAATGCTTATCTGGAAGTCGCTTTTTCTTTCTGCAGTTTGGAGGTGTATGGGACCCTTGATGGTGCATCTCAGAACAGCTATAGCTGTTTGTATGTACAGAGAAGTCTTTGTCACCACCTAAGAAGCCAGTGCTTTCCTTAACCTGCCATCTGCTGGGGTGATTACAAAGATTTTTTTACCCTGAGCTGTTAGTCCTGACATCACTGCTGGTGACTGTTTGCCTCCCTGGCTGCATACAGTGGATTTGGGACTTACAGAATGATAGAATTTTCAGGGTTGGAAAGGACTTTATATCTAGTTCCAAGACCCCTGACATGGGCAGGGACACCTCCCCCCAGACCAGGTTGCTCAAAGCCCCTTCCAACCTGGCCTTAAACTTCCAGGGATGGGGCTTCCACCACCTCTTTGGGAAACTTGCTCCAGTGCCTCACCACCCTCATGGTGAAGAACTTCTTCTGAACATTTAATCTAAATCTATCCTCCTCTACTTTGAATCCATTCCTCCTATCCTGTCACTTCCTGACATCCTAAAAAGCCCCTCACCAGCTTTCTTGTGGGCCCCCTTCATATGCTGGATGGCTCCTTAGAGCCTTTCCCTCTCCAGACTGAATAACCCCAACTCTCAGTCTGTCTTCATAGGAGAGGTGCTCCAGCCCTCTGATCATCCTTGTCGCCCTCCTCTGGACACGCTGCATCGTGTCCATGTCCCTCCTGTAAGAGGGGCTCCAGAACTGGATGCAGAACTCCAGGTGGGGTCTCATGAGAGCAGAGTAGAGGGGGAGAATCACCTCCCTCAGTCTGCTGGCCACACTTCTCTTGATGCAGCCAAGGATCTGATTGGCTTTCTGGGCTAAAAGTGTACACTGACAGTTCATGTTGAACTTCTCATCCACCAGCACTCCCAAGTCCTTTTTCTCAGGGCTGCTCTCAAGCCAGTCACTGCCCAGCCTATATCATTGCTTGGGATTGCCTTGACCCAGATCCAGGACCTTGCACTTGATCTTGTTGAACTTCCTTCATGAGGTTGGCCTGGGCCCACTCCTGCAGCCTGTAAAGGTCCCTCTGGATGGCATCCCTTCCCTCCTGTGTGTCAGCTGCACCACACAGCCTGGGGTCACCAGCGAACTTGCTGAGGGTGCACTCAATGCTGCTGTCCATGTCACCAAAGATGTTAAACATGGTTGGTCCCAACACTGATCCTTGAGGGACTCAGCTTGTCACTGACTTCCACTTGGGGATGGACCTGTGGACAGCCACTCATTGGGTGAGACCATCAAGCCAGTTCTTAATTCATTGAGTAGACCACCCATCCATCATCAGACTTGTCTCCAATACTCATTTGTTGGACTTGTAAGTCCACTATCACCCTCTGACATGCTCTTGGAGTGACACAACTAGGAGGAAAGAGTTGCCACCTCTCTCCACACCATGCACTTTATGACACTTGCCAGGGTGAAGTGAAGGCACAGCATGTTTCAGATATGGGGCCAGTAAGAGGCCTGAATGAAAACAGGTAATAACAGCTTGATTTTAGGAATACTGTGGGCTTCATGCACTTTTTTTGGTTACTGCACTTAAAATAGTTACCATTTCCTTCAGACAGCTAAAAGTACAGCAAGTTTTTGCTGCTGAACTTAAATTGACTTCTGAGGCAATCTGTCTTTTACAAACATCTTGAAGCGCAATGTGCTCTGTACTCTTTATAGCAGGAGCCTTGGACTCCTGATTACTCTGCCTGATGCAAATGACTACTGATAGTGTCCAGCACTGTGTGCACAGGCAGTTATAAATTGAGCAAATGATTCTGCAGCAGCTTAGCTGTCTAAAGCTGCCACCTGGACTATATGAATCAGCATTCCTTGCTCAATGAAAACTGAAGGGAGTAACTAAAATATCACTCACACTGCCTGATGCCACCTCAACTGATGTGACCACTTCTTTTTGGATGTGATCCAAGAACTCTGCTTCAGTACTTGCCTGACTGTCATTCTTATTTTTTTCTTAGCTGCAATGAGGTACAAGTATGTACTACTGTTACTACAGTAACACTGTAATTGAATGTTCTAGTAAGAAAGACTCCCTTAAAAACTACATTTATTTTTTTTGTGAAGAGCCTCAATTTAGCAGAGACCCTTTGAAACTCAGTTTAATTTTGTTATGCTGTTGCTTTCTTGCAACAAACTTGAAAATATATTATGAACAAATTGTGTATGTGTCTAGAGGGGTTGGCATTTGAAGAATGGTTTCTAAAATTGAGCTAGGTGTCTGAAATAACCACATACAGCAAGCTATAAAATTAATTGATGTTTTTCTCTGGCTAGGAAAACAAAATGAATGAAACTGAAGAGTTAAAACTGAAGTCCTGCATTGGATTTGATGTATGGAGCACAAAGTAAACCATATCGTCTTCTTACTTGCATATGCTTGGATCAAGCCTTGAATTTTAAATGACTGAAATGGAGAGGGGGGTGGGAGATTTTCACTGATCTCAGTGGGTGTTGACTCTGATTATTGCTTTGATCCCTCCTACTAGAAGGACACTCATGTAAGCTAAGGAGGACCTGATTTATCTCCTTCCTTTCCAGCAGTACAAAGTGTCTGGGGCCTGCTATAGCATGAGCAGAAATAAGCAATCCCACTGAAACCTGTGGGCTACCTCCTTGTTAGGTAAATGCTGTCTGTCACAGGTAGAACTTTAGGCTATTAACCAAGCTTGTTGAGCACTGGGAGTACTAATGAACAGCCATGGATGACAGTGATGGAGACTGTTAAACAGGAGGACTCCTGGGTTAGTGAAGGCTTAAGACTGCCTTCCTTGGAAGGGATTTGGACTCTGAAATCTCTTGTCCTGTGCTGGCCACTGACTGAATTACTGAGTTTTTCCAAGCCAGCCTGTTTGTCCCTCTGGAGAGTGTTCAGTTTTAGAGTGTGGGAATATTATTTTATCACAAACTGATGTTATATTGCTCTCTATTCTTAGAATTGAGAGAGTAGTTGGATTACTCTTGCTAGGTGATAAACTGACTGAATGAAGCACTGAAGAAAGAATGTCAAAACTTGTAATGGGAGCAGTGCTCTTCGAGTTAGTAGATCTATTTGATCTAATTTGTATGAACATTGCACTTAAGACCTACTTATAGACCTGCACATAGACCAAAATATCAATATTCATCCTTGTCATCTAAATGAGATGAATAGGAAGGAGAGGAATACAGGATGATGGAAAGTGGGAGGACCTAAGGGAGCAGAGACCAGATGCTGGTGTGCTGTGTGGTGTCATGGAAGCCTTGTATCTGTCAGAACTGGGATGCAAATATATTATCCTGGAACTGAAACAAAACAGGGGGTCAGCTCTGGCTTCTGAGGTTTTTTAGTGCTGTCAACTAAAATATTCCATTTTCAACAGGAATACTCTACTTTGAATATTATAGTGATATTTTTTGGATCATAAATTGAAAATGCCTTAGAAACCATGCTGAAGTCTCTTTGTAGTTTTTGTCCCTTGGAGACTGAAATGGGCAAGATGGTTCCAGAAGACATATTAGAAAGAAATAGGGCATTATTCTGCTGTTAGCTGAATGCTAATACTGCTGACTTGGAAAAGAGGTGTTTAGTAGTCTGCAAATTCATGCAGGTGCAATGGCTTCACTCTCTCCCCTGGGAAATGATTTATCAGCAGCTTAAAGCAGTAACTAACTAAACAATGGCCCTGCAGTTGGTAATAATGCTACTGTGTGAAGTTTGCTATGGGTGAAGAGAAGCCATGATCTCTTTCTATCCTAAACAGGAAATTACTGTTCTGAAAGCAGAAAGTCTCTTCCTTGCTCTTTGAAACTTTAAATTCAGGATTTGAGGGCCTTGTACATAAATGGTTCTGAGATAATCTTATGGTGATCTTGTTAAACTGATAGGGCAGGAGGGCTCTTACCTCTCCTGCTATTATTGTTTATTTAGGTGTGTGGGTATTTCCTGCAAAGCTAACTCAACAGAGAAACTAGAGCCTGGCCACACAGACATCTGTGATTCAGGAAAGCTAAAAGTTCAAGCTGTTCTGCAGTTTGCAGAGATTACTTTTTTTAAACTTGGCAGTTTATAATCTCTTCTGTCTGTTTGTGGATTCTGTTGAGAATCTCCAAGATACTGGAACTTTCTATCTTAAAAATAAAGTAGGGAGAACTGAATACTCTGAAAAATCCTTCAAGCTATTTTTTTCCCTTTTTCAGATGAAAAAAAAAAAACCAACAACACAACCTCATGTGCAGTTATACTTGAGTGTCTTTTTCCCCAGAAAAAAACAGCCTGGGTCTTGGTACTCAAGATTGTTGAATCAAATTCCTGGTGCAAATCCCTGCTCAGAGGAGGGCCACCTCTGAAGTTGGGTGCTTTTGCTCAGAACCTTGCTCAGTCGAGTTGTGAATACCTCAAAGGACTGAGATTCTACAGGCTCTGTGGGCAGCCTGGTCTAGAATTTAGTCATCCTTATTTTGATCCCATTCCTTCAAGGAAACAAAGGTTTTTTTGATGGCTGACCCTTTCAGCCTAGAGGTCCAAACAGTAACCTGCTTCCCTTAAATGTTACCCATCCAGCTTGTACCTCTACAATTTGGCTGATCTGGAGGTACAGGGAGCCTGTTGGAAGGTTTGCCAAAGTAAATGGTAACCACTGCTTTTCCTTTTTTCAAAGTTACTCTTCATAGCAAGAGATCAGGTCAGCTGAGCATTACTTCCCTTTGGAAAATACCTGTTGCCAGTTTGCCATGATCCTTCTCACCCCTACTGTGCCTAGAAATGGCTTTGAAAACTTGTTTCACAGTCTTTCCAGGGACTTCATTAAGACTGTGGTTTCACAAGGTCATCCTTCTGGAAGAGGAATGGAGCATTTTATGTTCTATAACTATTGGGGCCCTCCTGAAATTGCCATGCCCTTTTAAAGGTAATTTAGAATGGCATCTCAATGGTGCTGGCCAAGAGTCTCATGGCCCCATTTGTTGTATGGGCATGTAGGACCAGGAGGATGTTCAATTTGTTCTCCCCGATTCTTCCATTAGGCAGAGGAACCCAAAAGGCCTTAGAGTAAACCTTACCAGTAAATTATCTCTGTGCTTCTGTTACCACCAAGTCCCCCAGATCATTCAGCAATAGAACCATGGCTTCTTTAAAACTTTTGCTAAATCTGCACCAGGAGAAGCCTTTGTTGTTGCCTCTTGTGTTTTCATTAATTTTTGCTCCAGGGGAATTTTGGCCTCCCTAGGACCAATGCTATATATCCTGGCAGTGTTCCTGGCTCCTTCATTCTTCTACTCAGCATACTTCTGTGACATCACATCAGCTCATTCAGGGTGTTTGTATAATTGTTGTTTTTTTTTTTTTAACTAACAAGGTAAAAGAAATGCCTTGGGATTTTGCTTAGATAAAGGAAATTTTTAAGGCTTTAAAAAAAAAACCCTACTAGAACATATGAATACACATGGTTGATGTAAGATGCAGAGCCTGAGACTGAAGTCTTGTGTGGGATGATAAAGCACTTGCAGGTATTAAAAAGGACTGCTAAAGGTGATTTTAGTTTGATGCGAACTCATGAATATTCACTTGCTTCCTTCTCAATTTTATTAGCTCCTTCCTCTTGCAGTCTCCTGTGCTGGGGACATATTCTACACCCACTCTTCAGGTGTTTCCAACTCTCACAAGCATGTTCACTCTGAGAGGAATTGCTTGGCTATGTTTCCTGCATTCTTTTGGTCTTATTCATACTAGCCTGAAGCAGAGCCAAAAAAAAAAAAGGCATGTAAACTTTAAGTACTCCAAGTCAGAAGCCACAGCACTGGCAGCTCATAGCAGTATGGTACAGGACAGCATCAGGGTAGGTATTGGACCAAGTTTCTGGTGATAAGTTCTGACCCCAGTCTCTGCTCTACAGATGCTTCTCCCAGAACTCCCAAGGGGAGGGGTTTAGCCTGTGTGTTCCTTAACCCACTAACTTAATTTTGGTCTCTGTGCAGCTTGCTGAAATCCTTCTGGGTACAGAAACTACTGCAAGTAGAACATGACAGAAACGTAAAATTTCTCTGAACATTAAACAAGGCTGTGTGTTATTTGACAGATTTGTTGGAGCTGAATGAGAGCTTGGAACTGTAAGGTGACTCTTAATGTCCAGACATGTTTCTCTGGCATTGACTTTTGCTTCATTTAGCTTAGGAAAACAGACTACTCTGACATCCATTTTATAAATATGTTACTTAAATTGATTTTTTTTTTCAGCTGCAGCTGCCTTCAAGGCTTCTAGAAAGCCACATGAGAAAGCCAGAAAGAACAATCTGTTGAACTGTGATGCTGAAGTACATTAGCAAACACCAAAAGTGAAGAAAAAACTCTGCTTACAAAACATAAATCACTACAATTTCTGAAATAAACTACTATGATAAAATGGCAATGATTTTTCATGAAGTATAGCAATAGCACCAGATGGCTACTGGGCCTGTGGGAGAATCTCCCATTTCACATTCAATCTGAAAAACAGTGAAAACTATAAATGGCATGCAACATTGATCAGGTCACCCACAATGTGGTGAACGTTGTTAGTCTGGACCTAAAATAAATGTACGGAGTCAAATTTGTTCTAAACTGGCATATATTCCTGGACTCCTAACAGAGGAATGGCTCCATGAGTTCTTGTCTATACAAGCCTCTTTGCAATGTGTAGGAGGGTGATGTTTGGCTTAAATTGCTTTACACTCACACAGTTGTCTTCTGTCGTTGTTTTGTGTTTTTTTTTTTTTACATGTCATACCTTGCTATAATTAACCTGCCTTCTAAGAGAGATTACTCCAACGTGGCATGGAGGAGACCACTGTAAAGCTGACTTGACCTTTACCCATGTCGTCTGAGCTAGAATGGTAGCCTCAGCAGAGCATGACTTTGCTTGTTTTTAGGAAGTCGTGTTTGGCTTTGTTTTCCACTGCTGAAGCAACACTTTTAATAAATGTTGGCATGTGCCCAGCTGTATTTGTCTGCTACTTCAATTTATGGCAAGTTCTAGCCAGGAGTACATTATGTCTTGCACCCTCTGTGCTGCTTCTTGTCATGGGTGGTGACCTGGTATGTCATCCCTACAAGGGGTGACAAACTAGAAATCCTAGAGTATAAATTTTTGTTGATGCAATATACAGGGAAGGAGTAATTCAAGGCTCAACCCTGTGATCTGTCAAAACTGAAGAGGACTGTTTGGTTATAAATTTTCTCTTTGAATCTAATTTTCCCAGAGCCTGGCTTTACCCCATCAACTTTTTATAGTGGCATCTGGGCTGGTTTAACAAAGCCAAAGCATGGTCTTATCTGTCATTGTACTTCTGGAAATGGATTTGAGTAAGGGCCTGGAGTTTGTGTGGGATGTGTGTCTGTGACTCTAACTTAAGACATTGCAGATTAAGGTTTAATGCATGCTTATTCATTTGAGACAACATTAAAAATTGTTTTTTCTTAGTCTTGTGATTTTTATTTTGGTTATTTTAAGTACTCTACAATTTATAACCCCAGTGAAAAAGCTTGGTGGATTCCAAAGCCTTCCTGTAGAGAATTTAACTACCTGCATGTACTTTGCCCTCATCATTCTGCAAACAGGAATTCTGTGCAAACACATGGGTGTATCCACCCTTTGGAGTGAAGTTCAGAGTTCTTATCTGGTTTTGAGGTCACAGATAAATCCATGTGGCACACTAGCCACATTAGCCATGTTGGCTTCAGTGACAAATGGCACAGCTAGATTAGCCTGATTCTATTCCCCAGATACTGTGCCTTGTCTCTCTTCAAAGCTAGCCAGGCTAACCCTGGTGAAGCTGGCTGACAGCTTTCTAACTAGAGATACTCCAGTTTATCAGGATATGTGCTACTGAATATATTTCAAGAGCTACACCCATCCATGAATACCTATGAAAGCAAGGTATAGTTTATGCTCCTGTTTTTAGCAGGACTCCACCTTGGAAAATAGTCAGAGTTTGTGTGTGTGTTTATGTATTTATTTTTCCCTTTTCTGTTTAGGTCTCTCTGTGGGAGCCTTCTGAAAAACATGGTCTGGTATAAAATGGATTGAAGTAATCAAGCCCAAATACTAATTTATAGTTTGGAGACTAATCTAATCATTATTCTATTAATCAGGTGACACTGTACTCTCCTGGAGCAAGAAATCAACACGTGTGGCTTGGTGGGTGGAAGTGAAAGGGGATAGATCTCCAAGACCAGATCTGTAACATGTGCCTAGGGTTGGGTTGGGAGGCAGGAGGCTTGCACAGCCCCATGCCTGTACATAATCCCGTGGGGTGTGCAGGCACCGCACTGGGGAGCAGGAGGAGTTTTGCAACACCAGCAGCTCAGGGGGAAGGTATCGAACTGTATTTCACCATGGGCTGTTTCTGGCCACAGACTTCTGTTTCTCTGGGAGTTGCTGGTGCTCTTCATGTGTTTTCTAGAGTAGTGTACTGCAATATGATAGCAATTGGGTTTTTTTTAAACCCTTAAACATGGCTTGTGCTGCAGAACTACTCAGGCTGGATCTCAGAGCCAAGATTATGACAAGAAGTGCATGAGTTGCAGTGAGAGTACTGCCTGTCCCCTTCCTTTCAGGAAGATGGCATAATTCATGTGATGTGTGCTGTTAGCTGAGCTGTAACGCCTTGTTCCTGACTTCATAAGCAAGCCTTCCCTGAAAACAACTCATCTGTAACTCCTGGGTTTTCTTTTAAAATAAACCACCTCAAATATGACCTTGAAACAAAATGAACGAGAAGATTTAGGAGTGGACTTGACAAAGCCTGTTTAAAAAATAAACCGAAATAAAAATGTGGAGGAGAGTTGAAACTGTGCCAAATAGTTGTGGACAGGTAACTGGATGAAAATAAGAGTGGTTTGGAGAAGAGGAAGCTGGGTGTTATGCAGGAGCTGACTTCTGAAGTAGGTAATGTTACTGTAGTGCAAATAGGTGCAATGTGCAGCTCCAACCCAGCTCTGCAAAATTCTTGTCTGAACGCAAGATTCAGAGGACTTCTGCACAGCAGTGTGCCTCAGCAAAAACAACCAAAAAACCCAGCCCCTGTCACTCATGACTCAATCCATGTATTTATGCTGGTCTTTCAGTCTGTGTTGTAACTGTCTTGAAATGTATGTTTAAGATTTTATTGTTGTCTTTAACTGTATAAAAAATTTGTAACAATACAACTGTTCTATGCCAAAGTCATTCCACCTTAAACAAAACAAACCACTATCTTCTCCTGTCAACCTTCTCAGAGTATAAACACAGGGCTGCTTTTTCTGGCCACAGAACCTCTCTGGCTATTCATAGCATTACAAAAAAACCCAACAACTTTCTGCATTCTCAAGGTACCTATTAGCAGGCCTTTCTTTTTGATAGGGGACAAAAAAGGTTCACAAATATCTACTAGAATGAGACAGGTAGGGAAAGGCTAGATGCTCCAGGGAGAGGCAGCATTTCTGTTGTCCTTTCTTCTTTTTAACAATCATTCTGAAGTCCCACTGCTGATCTACAAGATACTCTACAAGAACAAATCTCTTCTCTTGTGAAAATATCCATTGAAAAGCTTCATGATTCAGAGAACAGGAAGATAAACACCTCTAGGGCTCTCGCTGCTCTGTGATATCTTGTTTTACTGATAAATGGAGATTAGCTGGAGCTGAGAAGTGGTGTTCTGCTGAGCAAAACAAATGCAGGCAGAAGAAGACCGGTGGTTGTGTTGCTCTTTTGTTTCATGATCCTGTTTTTGTTTTAAGTCCCCTGCAAAATCATGCCTCTATGTCTGCTTGTGTAACAACACAAATGATACTTTAGTGCAGGGACAACGCAGCCGAACGTCTTTAAATCTGTCTAAAACTGAAATGAGACTTTTGGAATGACATAGGAGAAGGTGGAAATATTTTGGTTTTGTATTCCTGAACTCTGGCAGCTGTTTTAAATATACTGCAGGAATGAGTCCATGGTGCAGGTGGCTCCGAGCTCTTAAAAAGCCAATTTCTAACCACGGTATGCATACGTGCATATGCAAATACACATTATCTTTTGTGTGTGGCTGACCCTCAAGACCACCCTCTTCCCTTCCCCGTGTCCTACAGCTAGCTGCTGACACCAAGGAGGCAGAGCAGTTCCCACTGCCTGCGTGGGGCTGCTGTGGCTCTGCTTGGGGAAGGGAAGGTGTGTGGCTTCTGAGTGTCAGTGTGAGGTCAAAGAAAGTCAAGTGTGCTGCTGCCATGCTTTTTTTTTTTTTTTTTTTTTTTTTTTTTTTTTTTTTTTTTTTTTTTTTTTTGGTGTTGTGTTTTGTGTGCTTTGTGGAGTTTTCTGTTGTTGTGTTTGGTGGTTTGGTTTTTTTCCCTGATCTTGTCTACACTTTTTTTTTTTTTTTTTTCCCCTCTCCTCGTACTGGCAGAGCCCCTTTCCTCTTCTGCTGTGACAGCATGGAGGGAGGGAGGGAGAGAGCGGCTTTGGTGGGGTTTAGAAATCTAAGAGCGCGTTTCCTTTCCCACTGCTTTCCGCTGAGTCAGAGGAGCGCAGGGGTGTTCCTGACATCTGCCCGCACTGCTGGGCTCTCGCCCTCTCCCTGGACCGCACCCGCCCGCCAGATAAACAGAACACTGTCTGCTTATGAATTCTCTACTTTGGCCAGTTCGAAGCTTTTTTCAGAGCCGCGCTATTGTACCTTTTCCTTTGATGTGCAGGGCTGAGCTGGAGCATGAGCCGCCTCTTTCTCCAACCCCAAACTTGGGAGATAACAGTGTTATCAGAGCATGAGATGAATCTCCATGTAATGTTGTTAATATGCAGATATCTTTAAAGAGATAATGGAAGACTTTCTGTTTGCAACATGTAGGCCGGGCCGAGAAAAGGGGTGAATATGCAATTTCTGACCTTTATTTAGGATAGCTGTTGAAAACAACCCAAAACAACACAACAAACCAAAGGTCCCGCTGTACTCCCGTATTTAACTAGTCAGGTGAAAGAAGAGGAAGTTCCACATCAAACAGACTTTTATCACTGCCCCCAGCTAAGCAAAGCACATGGAAGCAGGAGGAATTCAGTATTCTTTGGAGAAGGTTTCTTCCTCATGAACAGAGAAGCTGAGGAAGCTGTTGTGGACAAAAAAAGCCTTGGAAGAGTAGATGGCAATACCGTTGTTTTAATTGCAGAGGGGGAGAGGGCATTTGTAAACTTTTTCACCAATAGGATTGGCATGGGGTATGTGGGCACAACCTCAAGAGGTAATAGGACCAGCTTGCTAAATTCTTAGGGTAAACTACACAGCCTTGCATTTATTGGGTGGATACAGCCTTTGAGAAGGACATGTTTTAAGGCAGTTGAAGGTAGGGGAAAAAAATCAGACATGTTCTGATTTATTTATTTTTAATACAAATGACACAAAGATGTTCAAACGCCATCTCTGCTTGTGGAAACCACCCAGGGCTCTGGAATGAGTCTTCAGACAATCTTTTTTTTTCCAAGTCCTCTTAACTGGTTACTCTTTGATTCTGTGGACAATTTGTGAGCTAGACAAACACTTTAATCTAGATGTGTGTAATAGGTATGTGGTCTGTATTTTTCACTACAATCATCAGGAGCAATTGGGGTTAACCGCAGGGCTAACTGAAACAACAAACTTACATCCAAAATCTGTATTTGATGGTAAACACGGCTGATGGTGCCTTTGTAGTTCTCCTGTCCTTTGGTTCATAGAGCAAGGGAATGAACTGGGGATCCACACTACACTTTCCTGCACAAACTGTAGCTAAAGCTGCAACACTTGAGTCGTTTGCACATCTTCTGTGATCCTGAAAAACCAAATCTAAACCTGTAGAATATCACCCTGTTAAGTGCACACAATAGTAGTATTTAGATTTCTGAGAAGTAAATGAGGTGTTAGGACTATGAAATCACCCTTTAACAGCTGTTATCATTAATAATGTATTAAAAAGGTTTCTAGCCCCAGGGCTATCATCTCAATGATGCATAATCTCAGAAATGTCAAGGTGACTCAGGGTGACATGATGGACTGTGGCATCTCTGGACTGCTCTCAAACGTGCTGTTTGGAATAGCACGTGTCCTGAAATGCACACGGAGCTCAGATGCAAAGGCTTTGTCACCCTCTGAATCATAAACACACTCCTTGGCAAGGATACAGAGCAGCAGCAGTGTGTATTGCCCTTGCCTCCTAAAAACGTTGGCTTGTTCTTAGTCTTTGGCTGTTGCTATTTTGGGGTATGAGAGATTCTGTAAGAATTTGCACAGAAATAATAATCTCATTCCCTCTCTTTAATGGGTTAAAATACTTTACTCATTTTCACAATGGGGAAAGTTAGGTATAGCCCCCAAATATTGTGGATCCAGTAGAAACATATTTGTTATGTTCTTGTAGTTTAGCTGAAAGTTCTTGCAATTAGCAGTGTCTGTGTGTTTAAGTGTTTTTCTGTGTCACCATTTTTCTCTCTCAGATAACATTACTGCTTTTTATGAGCACGGCCTCTTTTCACACAGCGGGTTAACCAGCACCATATTCTTGTTTGTAAATTGCATTAGAGCAGCTTTGAGGTCTTTTCTGGGATCACTCTAAATCAAAGATGAGTACTGATACCAAAACCTTTCTTACAGCTACTCTGTGACCAGTTGTTTGTTTGATTGAATATTTTTGTGATATGGTCCAATGCAATGACAAAAATAAGTTGGTTATTTGAAGGGAGGTATAGGAAGAGGTTAATGTTAATTCTTCAGAGTGTCATCAAATAAAGGGCAGTTCATCTGAATTTCTGTTGGAGTAGGTAATTACAAAATCTTATGAAACAGCATTCCTAGTAGGGACCAGGTGGTGTAGCCACTCCTCCCACCCCGTGACCTGATGTTTTAGTTTTATTTTTATATGGTTCCTTTCAACAATAGGCTTTTATTATGTTCAGAGGACTGTTTTTCTTATAATGGGCTGAGCTTCCTGACCAGTAGAACATCTACCTCCCTTGATAATTACCCAGGAGTTTATCTCAGAAAGCTCTTCTCCTTAAGTGCATTATGTTTACTCAAGAAACTTGCTCTGCACTTGGCATTCTGAGTGCTTTAGCACAGGTTGGCTTTATAAATTAAAATAGCCTTGCTGGTATAACAATGCATGTGCAAGTTAATTGGGTATTGAACAAAAGTGTGATGGACCTGTGCCACTTCTAATTTTTTATGACAGAGGATTGAAACCCGAGTTGTTCTTGGGTTCTAGTGTGGATTTAGGCTGTGTGCTGGGGAATTTGTGTGGACTCACTCCATGTCATACCACAAAGTGGCTTTGGCAAGTCAGAGCTGTTGTAAACACCTCGCTTTAGTCAAAATAGTAGCCAAGCTCCCACTAATTTCTATAGAGTCAGATTTGCAAATATTTTTTTTCTTTTTTTAATTCAGACTCGAGCATATATCTACCTATGTACGTTTCACTTTATAACCAGGTGACCATGTTAGCTGAGGTAGTGCCATGCCTGAGGCTAAAAAGTAATGGTGAAAGGCTTTCACTGCTAAGTTGGTCTTGGTGCTGTCCTAACACGTTCATACAGACACTCTTTTTTTTCCAGCATGGCACATGAACTGAAAAAATTTTGATCTTCTTGGCAGAAGCCTGCAGTATGCAATGCAAACAGATCCCTGTCTGACATCCAGCTGAGTTATACCAAGTGTGCATTCTTCAGTCCTTCTTTGCAAAATGAGAGTAATTATTTCTTCCTTCTGTAAGATCCTCGGGATGAAAGGTGTTTAATTGATGTGAAGTGTTAACTGTTAGGAATGCACCTTATTGCTTCCAGCTGCTTGTGGGGCTGCCATACAAGCCAATTCTTTTCCTCTCAAACATTACTCAAGTGAGACAGAGAGTGAGTTTTGACTGGTCTTTATGCAGTGATATCCCTGAGTTCATGGCATTGCTGGTGTTTTACCACCCTAATGAGCAGCCGTGATTATACTAATGATTTTCCTAACCCTGGCAAGAAAAGTAACTTTTGCTTCTGTCCAGCAACTCTATAAACGTGTTTGATTGAATCACAGTAAAACTGAGGTTTTTGTCTTTATTTAGGACTCTTCTTAATGAGGAGCAGAGCTTCTTGTAGCTGAAGCATTGTCAGGTTTCTCTGCCTAGTGGCTTTGTCTCATTCTGACACTGCTCACCAAGTTTGGGGATGGGATCTTGTTCTAGAGGCCATCAATCTCTCCTTGTCTTCAGCTGTAATTGAAGAGCCTTTTCTGTTTTTTTCTTTTTCCCTCTTCATTTTTCCTTGAGGGAGATCAGATGCTGCAAATGCAATAAGAAAATCCTCTCAGACAGTATGTTTAGAGGGTATGACTGCATTTTTAAGTGTCTATCAGGTTTAATCAACTGGTTTTAGTTGGTGGCACAGATAGCTCCAGGACTTATTTCCTATGCATTCCTTTATGAGAAAGGTACTGATGGTGAAGTTGGAGGGCTTGGGAGTGGTAAGAAGGGATGTTGCCTTCTTTTGGAGGGGAAAAAACCCCCAAACAAAACCCAGCCCTAAACCTAAACAAAACACTTCATAAACAGTCCTTGCTAGTTCTTTTTTCCATTCTTCTCTGGCCCTGTGGCTGCATCATTCTGTCATGAGGGACCTGTTAGGATTGCAGAGCAGCAGTTCACTCTTAGCAGGTCCTAGCAGAGTCTGATGAGAGGAGTCATTATCTAGTATCTGCCGGCAGCTCTAAGAAGAAAGAAGTGGTATTTGGGTCTCCCTGAAGGCATCTGAATTAAAAGAAATGCAGCCTTCAGGTTCTTATTATGTATAATTGTATAACTAAGGGTTAATTAGGAAAGTCTCTGTGGTATTTCAAATGTTTGAGGGATCTCTTAAAGCTGAGTAAACCAAGCTTTGAGATGAAGACTGAAATCTTAACAAGTAATCCCATGGGACTTTTACAGCCATACGTGACTCTTGCTTTCACTGGCTCCACTCGCTATTTTATAAGCTGTGACACAAATATTAAAGCAAGAATAAGGAAGTATGAATGCCTGATAAGTACTGCAGCAATTTGCAAAGTTGCCAAGTAATTGAATTTGAAGTACATTTGCATATTCATGGTCTGAATGCTAGGACGTATATTAGCACATACACAATCTTGTATAAACAGTCACAATGGAGCTAATTTATTATATATTTGGCTTAGGGTGTATATTGTTTCCTCACTACTGCCAAACTGCAGGCCAGATTTAACAGTGTAGGATGTGTTAAAAAAATACAGATGAGGCTATGAAAGTCAGAAAAGTTGAACCTCTAGGTACTAGTAACTAACTATGAGGAGTCTGTATGTAACTTAACATACAATTATGTTTTGAGCTATGGCTTGATGAACTTAGAATCCTGATTAAATGGCAGCTGTTTGAATAAAATCTGTACAAAAAAGAAACAGTCCATTTTGTAGGAATATGCTTCAGTCAGTTGTGGAACTACTAGGGAAAGAAGCTACAAGGCTCTATTGCAGACGAGTTTGGTTTGTGTTGGGGTTTTGTTTGTTTGGTTTTGGTGGTTTTGTTTTCTTTTTAGATAATCTTGCCAGAAAGTCCTTGGCTCATTTATCTAATAACACAGGATAACTCAAACAGCACAAGGCACTTTAGTTATTCCTGCCTTGCCTCTAGCTGGGTTCCAGGAGGGCCCAGGTCCCATACAGTCTGATCAAATATGTAGCCTTAGGTAGGTTTCTTGGATACCCCAATGAACCGAGTCCAAAGATTTCCAACACAAATCCAAAGCTTTAGGGAATCCATTTCCTGCATTAATACAGTACTGTGGAAAACATAGAGCAAAGATATGTTTTCAGTTTCCTAAAATACAAATTTCTTTAATGTCTCTTCTTACTGGGCATCTGAAAATTCTCTTCCCTCTCCCAAAGCTGGGAAATGCTTTATCTATTTTGTTGGGTTTTTTGTTTGGGGTTTTTTTTGGTGTGTTTTTTGTGGGTTTTATTTATTTATTTTTTAATTTTTTTTAATTTTGTGAATACCATATTCTGTTCAACACCTGCAGTCATAAATTTCAAACTGCCTAGCATCTGATATTAAAAAGTAAAAAATTCCCAAGACCTAATAACTTAGTTTGATCTCGTTTTGTTTCTTAAGTTTTAATAGGAAACAAATCAATTTAATTTTATTTCACTTAGAGTCTTGTTTGAGATCTGTATTAATAAAAAGATACATCAGGATGCAGCGCTGGCTTCCTTCCAGAGGTATATTATGCAGGGTAGCATCAGGGATCTGTGCTCTGGAAAGCCCATCTGAGAGCATGTGGCTGGGAGCACGGGGCTGTGCATTCTGCCTTGCACTGCTGTACAGATCCTAGCAGGGCTCCAGTATCATGGAGCTGCAAATCTGGGCAGATCTTCTTCAACTGGTTTGATGTATAGTGTTTATGACATGAAAAACCATTTAAACTTGTGTTCAAAGTCAGTTGAACTTAGATCATACAATTAAACCTTTACTGTACTTTGAGTCTCCTTACTGTCTTCATGGTAGGAGCTATTTCTAAAATGACTGACATTAGCATGGGACTTTCCCTGATTTTGAGTGAATGGACTAGACATTTACCATTATTTTATGATTCCTTTTTTGTAAACACCTTTGAACACTTTTTTTTTTTTTTTTTTTTTTTTTTTTTCCTGACCAGTAGTGGTGCAAAATCAAGATTATCTTCAGAACTGCATTGGTTATGACAAACTAAGGATCTTACTGTTATCTCTTAGTGTTGAATAAAATAAGGCTATACCCATTTTGCCACAATAGCAAATTACAGCTGTGGGAGGTGTAGGCACAAAAAATGAAGGCTGGTAAGTTTTGCTATAGTATAGTTTTGGCTATTTGGTACATTTGGTCTCAAATGTACTCAGCTCTTGATCCTAGCCCTGCCAAATCATAATATGCAGGGGAGTTGTGTGACCTATCCCTGGGCAGGATGAAGATGGGGAGGGAAAGACTGAAGTTCAAACTTAGCAAAATCTTGCATCTTGGAAAAGTGAAATTGTGGGGATTTACTCTACAGATTAACAACTGTCAATATTGCATCTAAATAAAAAACAAGGAACAGATATTTATAGTCACTTATTTAGGAGATGGATTTACTTTGAGAAGGAGGATTGTCAGTGTAACTGCTTTTCTGCAGCTATTACTATGTTGTAGCTATGTTTTTTATCCTCAAAAAACCCACAAACCTACAGCAAATTATACTGTCATAAATTCAATGTGAGCTTCTTATTGCCTGGCACTCTGTAAATAGTATGGCATACAAAAGGAATGTGATATCCTTTTTTTTTTTTTCCTAAAGATGCATTTCAAAGAATGAAATAGTAGGTGGGTAGGTGGGTAAGAAGGGTAGCTCAAACTCTGTCTGCCAGTCTTGACAACATAGTCTTCTCTAGCAATGGGCTATAGGTGTCCCATAATGGGAAATTTGCCCCAAAACGAAGGTTAGAATATTGCAAAATAAATTTTCTATAGAGTTATAGATATAATAAAGTTATATTAGTGAAGGGTAGAGGTAAGGATAGAGACCACAAAATTGTGGTCTACCTCTTTAAAGCAAACAGTGGGAAATATGTGGACTTGATAAATGGACCACTCTGTAGATAAGGAATTGGCTGGATGGTCACAATGATAGAGCTGCAGTCAATGGCACAATGTCCAAGTGGACATAAGTGGCAAGTGGAGTTCCTCATGGGTAAGTATTGTGACTGGAGATATTTAAAATCTTTGGCAACATGGCCATTGAGCATGAGTGCACCCTCAACAAGCCTTCTGATGACACCAGGCTGTGTGGTGTGGTCAATGCACTGGCTAGAAGGGATGCCACCCAGAGGGATGTCAGGCTTGAGATGAGGGGCCATGTGAACTGCATGAAGTTCAGTGGGGCCAAGTCAGGGCAATCCCAACCACAAACACAGGCTGGATGTAGAATGGTTTGAGAACATCCCTGGGGAAAAGGACTTGGTTTGGTTGATGAGAAGCTCAACATGAGTTGTCAATGTGTGCTTGCAGCCCAGAAAGCTACCTGTATCCTGGGCTGCATCAAAAGAAGTGTGGCCTTAAGGTCAAGGGAGATGATTCTCCCCCTCTACTCTGCTCTTGGGAGACCCCACCAGGAATACTGTGTCTGGTTCTGGAGCCCCCAACATAGGAAGGACATGGAGCTCTTGGAGCAAGTCCAGAGGAGTGCTATGGAGATGATTAGAGGGTTGGAACAGCTCTGCTATGGTCACAGGTTGCTGAGCCTGGAGAAGAGAAGGCTCTGGAGAGACCTTCTAGTGGCTTTCCTGTACCTGAAGGGGGCCTGGAGGAAATCTGGGGAGGGACTTTTTGTAAAGGTATGTAGGGAGTGATAGGATGAGGGGTAGTGGCTTTAAGCTGGAAGAAGGTAGATTTAAGTTAGACATTAGGAAGAAATGCTTTACTGTGGAGGTGGTGAGGCACTGGAACAGATTGCCCAGTGAACCTGTGCATACCCCCTCTGTGGAAGTGTTCAAGGCCACATTGGATGGGGCTTTAAGTAACCTGTTCTGGAGGCAGGTGTCCTTTGCCCGTGCAAGGATATTGGAACTAGGTGATTTTTTTCAAGGTCCCCTCCAACACAAACCATTCTGTTAATTATGAAGAAAATGATGCATGCTTTTCTCCCAAACGCTGGGCTGCATGGCCCAGTGCCACAAGCAGAGAGTGATGATCAGGCAAAGCAGGTGCAGGATGTTGCCATTAAACCTTTTTGGTTTGTTCATTTCTTACCAGCAAGGAGGGGGCTCCATAGGTCTCCATAAGTGCACAAGTACCTGGTCAGATCTCCTGTCTGCTGGCTTGGGGCAGTGCTTGTTGCTCCTGGGGAGAGCTCGTGGTTCTCTGGATGCCTTCAGAAACTGTTGGCTGCTTTTTAGTGCTGTTGAATTATGACCAGGTATTTTTTTTTCTTCTTTTCTATTTTGTTTTTGCCTTCTTGGGTTGCTTCCTCCAAAATCTGTGACCCTCTGCCTTTCCACCTCACGTACCATCTGTTGTTCTTTGTGTTTGATCCCAGCTCCTAAGATGTCCCTGTTTTGGGTGAGAACTTACGGTTAGGATGTGTCTCCTTGCTTTTCTCCTGTGTATTTTCAACATAGACAGTAGCCAATAGCAGACAACTAAGGGAAAATATAAAGACTGTTTGTAATATTCCCTGCAGCTCTAAAGGAAAAATCATTACTCCTTAATGTAAACCTCAGCTCATCAGTTTGGTTTTTACTTTGCCTTTTGCTCAGTTTGCTTTCTTAAGGGCACTGCCTCCCACTTGCTGCAGGTGTGGAGCAGGTGTTCTCTAGGACTGAAGGTGGTCTATTTGGAGTAAGCATCTATCAGCCCAAGTCCCCACCTTCTTGCAGAGTGTCTGCTTCAATATAAAATTCAAAATCAAAAGATGGCTTGAAGCTCAGAGGGAAGGGGAAGTACAGGTAGGGAAGTCTTGGCAGCTGATACAGTTTGAATGTTGTCTGCCTTTGTGTGTTTATATATGTGCAAAGGGAGACAGTTTCATGAAAAAATGCAAAAATGAGCCCATGAGGAGATGTATGTACTCCTTGAGAGCCAGCTGTCATATTTAATGTTGGATTGATGTAATGGGCAATTTCATATTCTTATACTGGAAATCTTTCACTCGACTAGCCTGGGTTTTCCTGTAAAAATTCTTGGAGCGGGAGAGGTGGAGATGTTGACATTCACACACACAAATAAAAAAAAATAAAATTCAATGTCAGTGCTTGTATCCTCTGATGGACCAATTTGAGGGGATATTTTAATATGTAAAAATGAACAAACACACTAGGTCCATGGGTCTATAATATTGTAGTGCAGTGAACTTTTTATCCTTCATTCTAAGTCTATCTCAGACTGATTGCAACATATCAGCATGCGTTAGTTTACATATGCATACATGCTCCCAAGTGTATGAATATGTAGTAACTTCTGGATAATTTTCAATGGGAAGTCAGGGTCTCTGAAGAGAATTTATTAATAGGGCTGAATGGAATTAGAAGCTGAAACACAGCAGTGCTACAATGAGGAGAACTTTGTATAAAGGGCAACACCAGAATGATTTGCATAGCTTTAGCAGTTTTCTGCTACCTGGAAACCTCAAGAGGCTGAATAATGTTCTTTCCTACTTAAAATTTATAAGGGCTATGGTATCTAATCCACAGCTTTCTCTTCACAGAGCTCTTTTCTATCTTTGAGTTTGGCTTCCTGCAATATTTGTGGGGGTAAGTAGGGCTTTTGCCTGCAATGTCCTTGGGTGTGTCTAAAAAATGTTTTCTTTTGATAAAGAATTTGTTTTTTTTGCAGAGCACCCCTCACTGTAGAAATTTGTTTTCAGTTTAATACAGATAGAAAGCTGTTTATTTTTAAAAGAAGTTACCAACAAGCCATACTATTAATTTTTTTTTAATAACAAGTCACAGTCTTTATTAGATAAGTTGACTGAATAGGACCATAGGGTCAGGCTGACAGTACTGAAAGTTTAGAGGTCAATGTGCTCCTTTCCTGTGGCCCCTGCTAACAGTGCTACTCCAGTGGGGTTTCACTGAAAGCCTTTCCTTGTGTTCCATGCAAACATCCTACTGATGAATCGGTGGTGAGAAGTGTTGGGGTGGCTGGAGTGCTCTGTGGATGACACTTTTTAGCCACTGTGGTTGTGTTAGCTTTCTGATGTGGTCCCAGTACCTCATCCCCTTTCTTCCGCCCTGTTCTGGAGCTGCCTGACAGCTTTCCTACCTTGTGTGGTTATCACTAGAGTGAGGAAAAGGCTCACTTGCCTAATTTTTCTGCCTATTTATTATACAGGGAAAGAGTGAGAGGGTGGAGATGAAAACCTTGCTGGAGAACCTGAGCAGGGCTGTGGTGCAGCACTTCATTTCCACTTCCATCTTGCATCCCTCCCACCTGGGTCCTTAAAAATGATTCTGTGGGTGAGCTGGCCCCAGATAACAGTTACTGTTCCATCTGAGAGTCCTCTTGTTACTGGTTTTGATCTGCTGCTGGCTGCATGGAGCCTGGCCTGCAAGCCTCAAAGTATGGGGCTTCTTTTTTTGAGATAGCTCCCTGGGCAGCTTTTCAGGAAAAGATCATCTATTATCTGAGGTATTTTCTCTGGCTTCCTAGGAAAGACCTTGATCTGCTTCTGCTTCATAAGGAATGAGCTGAAAGCCTTTCATATTTGAAAGCTGAGCTGTTATGATCAGATACCAAAATCACATGGGTAGCTGGTCAAAAGTATTCAGTGTTAGATAACGTTGCTGAAAAATGCTTAGTTTTCTTTTTCTCTACCCTCTTCAGCCGGTCTGATAGCCCAGTCTGTGTCTTCTGTTTTGGATTAGGTAACTATAAGAAATCCCATATGTATTAGGTTTACTGCATCAAAATCTGCTCATGAGTTGTTTTCAGTGTTTACTTTTAATTTACCCTGAGTGTCCCAACTGGAAAATGGACTCTGCCAACTATTTATAAAATATTAATTCAAACAATCAACCTCCTGTTGATCAAACAAAGTTTTTGCAGATTTCACTGAATTATTTTTACTTGATAGTTGCCTTGTATTGGTTTATTCCCTTTTATTAAGGTGCTGGGGTAGTAACTTGGAGCATTTTTGTCCACTTATTTATTTCCTCCTGCTCTGCAGCTCAAGAACATTTAGCTCAAGAACCATTACCTAGCACATCTCAAAGGAAAAGAAGACAAAAAGGCAAATGGAATAGGTCTAGGAAGTAGCTGCTACAGCTTTCTGACCTTTACAAATCAGGTGGGTACCCAACAAGTCTCAAGGAGCTGCCTACATATTTGCTGGGCTGTTGTAAATTGTGTCAGCCCCAGTAAGCTCCAGCACTGCCAGGATGCACCAGGGGTACAGCAGTAACCCTTCGCTTTCCAGCTCTCCTTAACACAGATGGCTCAGCAGAGTATACCTCAACAATACAAAAAATATTTTAAGTTACCTGCTTAGCCATTTTCATGACAGGTTTTTGCTATTCTAGAAGCACAATGAACCCAGGAGGTGCCAGAGGCTGTCTCTTATGGCAGTTTCTCAGTAATACTGCTCTACAATTGCTCAACCAAATTGCTGGGAAATGAAAGGACAAAGTTTTAAGTCCACTCAACAAGAACAAGACCAAAACAGTAGTCCCCTAAAGCTCCTAGGTTCAGGTGTTTACAACACATGCCTTTAATAAAAGAGGGTAGGCATTTTTGTCCACTTATTTATTTCCTCCTGCTCTGCAGCTCAAGAACATGGGAGAAAACCTAGAGGAACTGTGACCAAAGAAACCAATTTCCTTTTCCTTGTGTTCAAAGAAACTGAGTTATGAATTTCATAAAAATATGAGCTGCCCTGTGCTTGCTCCTGTTCCAAGAATTTATGTGGGATCCACAGAATCTCTTTGTAGCTGACCCTGAGATATCTAAGTAAGAATTAATGAATTAAGAGCTCTGAATCTTTGTTTTATGAAAGGAAAAGCAAGGCAGGTGTAATGAAAAGTCAGCTGCAAACAAATAACCTTGCTTCTTAGTCTGGAAGGTTGAATAATTCTGTATGCATTAGCAACCTAAATGACAAAGCAAATGTGCTCAGGCAGTGCATCCAGAGGGACTCCATTTTGCAACTAATTTGTTAGTTGTTTTCATGTTAGTGGTCTGTCAAAAGAGCTACTTATCTCCTGTGTGAGTTGTTATTATTCTTGCTAGATGCTGTTCTCTGCTAACAGAAACATTTTCAAAGTTGAAAAACGAGATACTGTAAAGCCCTTAGAAATGAACAGCTTAGCACTGGGCAAACACCATTTGCCTAGCAAACAAGGGAGCCTTTTCAGTTTTATGTCGTTGGCTTGCCTTACATTTTTCCCCTGCCACTTCATGCATGAGCGGAAGATTTCAACATTTTGCATAAAGGGAGAGGAGCAATTAAAGAGTAGAGTGCTAATGAGGGACAGCTCTCCGGACTGTGGGCAGTGCAGCTCTGCCATGGATGCTTGGACCACTGAGTCAGGAGCTGTTGGGGTTTTGTGCTCACAGCTCCAGCTTCCTGAGTCAGAGGAACATATAATTAGCACAGGGCTTGGCTTTTGTCTTCTGCTGTTGAAACCCGAGAGCTTTGCATTGTTGCAGTGCACCTCCCCGACTTAAACGCCGGGCAGTAAATCTGAACTAGTGTCAGAGGGGGTTTCCTCCCACCATCACCATGTGTGGTATCTGGGGCTTAAAGAAAAATACTGTACATTCCTCAACTTACTGCAAAATCATCAGAGCTGGTGTGCTTGGTGTAAACAACCCTGTGGCAGGGTGTGGTGGGACCAGCTGCCTTGTGCCCCCAGCATCACCGCTGCAACCAAAGCAAAGCCCACGGCTTGTTGCCTTACCCCATGCCAGAAATGCATCAGAGCTTTATTTCAGAAATAGGGTTTAATCCTTCCCCTTGGCAGCTCCGTTCAAAAAGCACTTTTTTGTTTGTTTGTTTTTGGTTTCATTTCGTTTGGTTTTTTTGTTTGTTTGTTTTTTCCCAAATATTCAGGATCAGTATTTAGGCCATACTAATCCATTTGGGCATCTGGAGTGCTGCAAGAAGCCACCCAGGGAGCTTTGGAGCCAGGGTCTCACATAACCCTTGTGTATGAAACTGAGCTTAGTTTGCATGGTGACTCTGTCAAACTCTGCTGATTAATTAAAAATGTAGTAATTGGCAGCAATTCACTGGCAGCCGTTCAGGCTTAGAAGACCATCCAACTGTTACTCTTCTTTATTTCTAATAATTTCTGGCATAGTAAAAGAATGTGGAGTCTTTCTTTTGTTTTTGCCTCATAGCCTTGCAGGACACTTGGCATAAAGGATACTTCTGATTTCAAGTGAAGCAGTGATCAATGAAGTGATGAGAGGTGTAGACATAAATACATTAATCCTGAATTTCTAACTTACCATCATATACACTTGTGGTTTTTACACACTCATTGGCAGCCCTCTGTTTGAGTTCAGGCATGCTTCTTGCAGTTGTTTTTGACTGCCCAGGAGTTCCTGGCTAACACCTTTCAACAGAAACCCTTGCTCAGTGTAGGCACTTTAAGTTATTAGTTCCTAGACTGGCTTAGATGAAGGGATAGTCTTTAACCTCTTTTCCTCTATTAATTATAGGGCTGGGTAATGAATGATCCAGAGTGCTGTTAGGAGAGGTGGCCTCTCCTCTAGGAATGGAATGCTGTTTGCCCATCACTCTGAAATCTTTTTTTTGCCACTTGATGGTTAAGGTTAAAAAAAATATAAATAAAAACCTTGCACATCCTGAGTATGGATAGCAGAGATGGCCTACAGAGAAATGTGCAGAAAGAAAATCTTTCTTCATTTCTGCATGGATAATTTTAATATTTTCTCCCCTTTCTATATTGTTGAGATACCAAGTTTTTGAAGATACTTTTGAAAATTAGAAATGCTTGGTACTAATACTTTTGTTAAATAGAGCCCCTCGACTAAAAGGTTGCATGTCTTCCTTTGTATGGAAGCTGGATATTTTGTGTATATTCAACATACTTAATCCACCTGCTGTAAATTCCTTGATCAATTAATTATTAGTGATACTTATTTTAGCCCTCTTCCTACCAGATCATTTGACCTCCCAGCTTTAAGACTAGAACAGCTGATGCCATTTGGATTGGAGTAGAGCTCCCTTGGGTTAGAGTAACTATTTACCTGGTGCTTACCAATCTGAAAACAAAGCACAGGTTACCTTTCTGCTTAGCAGGGGCTTGTAGAGGCAGGTGTAGAAGCCCATTTTGGCACAAAAGCTTTTTAACCATATAAGCCTATTAAAAAAAAAAAAAGTTTTAGTGAGTGTAGGTGATTTAACCAAACTATGACAAACCTGCAACATTAGCGAATTGCTTAAAACACGAAGACTGGAACTTGGGAATCTTAGAGGTGGGTGTTGGTTTTGTGTGTTTTTTATTTTTAAAAAAACCCCTCTCATTGCAGAGGAGATCCTAAAATATACTACTCTAGGACTTCTTAAATTACTAGAAACCAAGGAAAACAAGTGAAATTATAAAACTTTCCACATATAATATATGTAAAATATCTATTTAATAGAAAAGTATAGGTACAAGTGGATTTTTGTGATTTTTGGCCTTGCACAGGTTTGGCATACTTTGTGCTGGTGGTAGGAAAGGTGTGGGGTTGGACTGAAGCTTATAGTAGGAAGTGTAAGCTGAAAGAATTTTTCAGAAGGGCTGACTTCTAACATGGGCAAAGAAGGTGACCTGGAGCTGAAAATACAAAAGAAATGCACATCAGCTGGGCAGGTGGTCCAGGCAGAATGAAAATGGCAAGAAAAGGCATGAAACCACCAGGCAACACTTGTTAATCATTAAAGCTCTGGGAATTCTGCACACAACAACATTGTTAAGCAAATGTTCTTGATGATCATGATATAGGCAACAAGGAATATGAAAGTTTTGCTGAATAAATTTAGGCAAGTTTGATGTTAAGTCCTGTTTGTAAGGATAACTTGAAAGGTCTGGTTTAGGTGATATAAAAAAAAAGTGCATTTGCAGAATGGAGTAGCAATTGGAAATGCTATGCAAGTACTAACAGAGATCCACAGGATCCACTTCTCTCCACAGGCTAAAGGGTACCTGGAACTTCAAAATGAAGTGTGTAAAAGAGAAAGGGACTCTTTGAAAGAGAAACTTTGATACCTTTTTCTGCTTACAGATAATGACCTCAGTATAAAGCCTGTTTATCTTTGCTATGGGCCTGAACACTTCCCTCCCAAATACAGTTGGTCTATGTAATATAAACTATTTGTTTGTCCTTCTTTGCTGTTGGCAGGACAAATTTTTTTTTGCTTTTTTTTTTTTTTTTTTTTTTTTTTTTGTGGTGTGTGTGTGTGAAAGAAAACTAAGATTAATTGTTTTTTTCCCCTGTGGTCCCCCCCACTTTAGCTCTCATCTTTATATTCTGAGAGAAAAAACTTCAGTCCTGGGCCAGCCCTTCTATACAAATGAAGAAGACTGAAATTCACTGACTTTTCAGAGCTTGTAAATTAAGTAGTTCTCTCTTAAGACAAACTACTTGATGCCTTCCCTAAGTTTCTCTGTAATGGTTGTGAAAAAGACTTGAAGTTTACAGTATGTGTGCACTGAAGCTCTTTTAATGTATTAGTGAGAGGTGTCTGATAGAAAATATGACTTGAAACCATAACAGAAATTTCCATTCCCTTCTTCAGCAGCAGTGTTGGAAATAGTTATAATTTGGTGACTGCTTTAAAAGGTAGCTTGATTGCAGACACAGGCATATTGTCTTCCCCTGAAAAAAAAGGAAGGACACAAACTTGCCTAGTTCTTCAGATAAGACAGTTTCTATTCTCTGTCCTTATACAAAGTCTGGAGCTGTGGGCTGGGAGGAATCCCAGGGACCAGTTAATCTGTGTGCTGATGTGAGGTCAAGTGTACTCAGCCCTCTCTAATGTGTGTTCTGTTGGTATCTGCTCTGGAAAACCTTCAGGGCTGATTTTCCAGTCTCTCTAGCCAGTCTAACATTGTGTTTCAGCTCTCTTAATGCCTTCAGAATTTCTTCCAGTGTTTAAGATGAGTGTTATTTATTGCAAGTTAAGCTGAAGCTCCTGCTTTTCTGTTTTAGTTGTCATGAAAAACAATTGCTTGTTATCTTATTTTAATTTGAAAACTGATATTCTATCTGCTTCTGGAATAAGTTTTTTGGGTTTGTTTTTTTCCTCTGAATCAAATATAGTGGCAGGTTTTTTTCCAGCACTTCTTTTGTTCTTTTCTAAATTTACAGAAATAATTTTTTTGCAGAGAAAAGGGGTCTAACAGAAGTTGATGTAGCTTCATGATATACACTTAGAGTGTAATTAATGTATTTATATCTTTCATTCCAGATATCCAAGTGCTATTTAATTTCACTCTATCTTTTCCAGAGCCCTGTTGCATTCTTCTCACTGTACCCCTCCCAGAGTTTAATTTTCTTTTAGTGTCCTTCTGGTTTAACATGAAGTGCTAACTTCAGATTGATAACTGTTCAATCAAGAGGGCGGAGGGAGAGGTTGCAAAATGCTGAAAGAAAACTAAATTCCTTAGCAGCTTTTTGACTTCAGCATAAAGTAGACAAGCATGAGACTTTGCTGTGGTTTGCAGGGGGTGTTAAGAGATCTGAACACCAGTCAGACTGTTATGATCATCTAGATATCACCCCATTTTTCCTACAGCCACCCTCAGACATCTGACTGAGATAGGGCAAGAATGTTTCCCTTAACCCTAGATATCTCTATCTAAAGACTTCAAATGATTGTAAATGGGATTTTACCTGTGTGGATTTCTTGATCCAATATTACTGTGGAAGAGGTGTATATGTTAGTTCTAGTTTTGGATCTCCCCTTACTCCATGCTTTTTCTTCAGCTGCTTTCCACTGCCATCTGCTCCAGTTTTCTGTGCCCCGTATGGGCATTTGTCAGCAAATGTTTGGGTTTTTTCCACCACAGATATTTAGTAAATCAGCCACAAGACCAGGAAACCCCCAACCATATCTGAGGTCAAGTTTTATCATAAAGTTTTATCACTTGTTAATGATACATCTCAACAGATTCCAAGAGATGTCTGTTGTAAGTAAAGAAAATCGACTGAAATTATGTTAAGTGGCTGTCTCTTCAAAACATCATCTCTTGCTCGTTCATCCCTGTGTTGCTGTAGCTGTGAACAGCAGCTGTAGTGAGAGCAGCATAACATGATAATTTTGGTTGCACTCCTAAGTGTTGAGCTGAAGGAAATATTTCATTTTTTTTGCTGTGTGAGTGGAGCAGCCAGTCTCTCTCACAAGGAGAAGAAACACGAAGCTGAACTGAAATTACTCATTGTTCATTGCATTTGCATTCAGCAGGAGAGCCTGTGCATGGAGGGCTTGCCTTGCTGAATCACTGATTGCACTTTGCTTTCCTACAATAGTGAGAGGTGATGGGTATGAATAATGCTGAGGTCTAAATGTGTATAATTCTTATGCTGCCTTTATTCTCGTGGATATGTGGGAGCTTGCCATGTCAACAGCAATTCCTTCCTCCCCCCTTTGTCCCCATCAGTCATTTCTAAAGCTATTTGCATGTGAATCCCTATGGGCATCCCTTGCAACACAGGGACTGACCTGCTAAATGTAGGTCTCCTAGGCTTTCAATCTTCTTGCCATACATAATAGCTAAATAATCCTGTCTGCCTGCAAGAAAATGACCTGCATGCTGAAGGAAAGGGCAGCTGAAGGTTCTGACACTAGCTGCTCAGACAGCACACTGGTTCAGAGCAACAGACCACAAAAAAACCCCAACACAAAACAATGAAACTGTTGCCAATATCCTGACCTGCACATCTTACCTAATAACCTGCTCAAGGTATTGACTGCCCTCACCATGGTAAGAAAGGTTGCACAGTGTCTACTACTCCCCTGGAGACTCTTCTGCATTACCCCGTTTCCTAAAATATATCTGCTGGCAATCACAGCCGGTTAATGAAGTTAACACATGAAGTTAGATGTGTTACTAGGTCTTGGACATTAGATAGCAGCACCTGGTAACTGTGCACAGGTATGACTTCAGAAACCTTGTCTGAAGGCTCAGTGGGCAGCATTGCATGCTGCAGTGTGGAAGATGCAGGCTTTGGATGGGTAGTGTTGGACAGTCTCTGCTAAACAAACCCTGCCAGGGACTGGCAGAATCTTGTTTCCTGCAGAAAGTGGAATTTCATCCACTGTCTGTCATAACTATTCTGTCACAGACTGCAACGAGAAAGCAACACTGTGGCATTTCTAAAGCTGTTTTCCCTTGGATGGTGCCATGAGTGCAGCTGCTGCTGGCAACTCGAATGACTTGGCATTATGTTGGGCAAAATGGCATTCACATAAGGAGTAGGGAAAAAACAAGCTATGAATAGCAGTTGCAGGAAATAGTGTTTGGAAAAGTGTGTTCAGATTCATTAATGTCAGTAATTATCATTCTCCTTGTGCTGAAGGATTTACTTGTGGCTCTACAAAAAATAGAGGCTTACTTGGATATAGTGCTACCTTTGCTCCATGATACGAGTTATCATCTAGCTAAGGTAGCTAAGGACAAGCTGATAGTTTCATATGCTGTTCTTACCAGACTTTCCAGGCATTGCACAGTGCAACCCAGTAAACAGCATAAGAAATTAGGAGCAGCAGTATTTGTATTTTTTCACTTTTAATCAATAGGGTTAATGAGTTGTAAGTCTTTGTGGTGCGCTCCTGGTCATCTTCTAGTTGAGCAAGTCAGCAAAGCTTGGTTTTGGAAGTGTTCACATAAATGTAGCTTTAGTTTTGTTTGAAATATCATGACAGAATGCTCCAGAACATCTTTGCCTGGGTGTAAATGATGTGATGCACGGATAAAGACAAGGGGAAATAAAACTCACTTTACTTTTTCTATACACATTTACTCTTAATCTTCTCATGGAGAAGCCTGTACAGTTACAGAACTGTGGAAAGGCAAGCACCTAAGCTTTGAGGTTACTTAACCTGCTGTCACTACACCTTTTGGTACTAACTTTTCTTAGATCTGAAGGCTGATCCTTTCCTTCTCAGACCTGCTTTTCTGATGGGAATCCCAGAGGCATTTTTATGATACAATTTTCACTACTATATTTACTGAAATAATTGTAGATGGGTGTTTTTTTACCTCTTATTCTCCCACCTCACCCATTCATTTTAAAATATTTTGAGAATTTAAACCTTAATTGGTTTCTCTAAGGAGCCCTGATATTGGCTGTAGAGACCATTTTGTTTCTGTGAGAGTTGTTTGATAAATTGGTCATTCATGTCAGCTGAGGCTCTGAAAGTGTTCTTGTAGGAGTTCAACTGATGCCTTTGACTTCAGCTCTAAAACCTTGTCATTAATATTCTCTTGAAACTATTACCTTAGTAATAAATTTTTGATGTTTATTGTGGATTTTTTCCATCACCACTGGGGCATGAGGACAGCTGTTCTGATCTTCTGAAAGGCAGACTTCTGAGAAATAAAGTAATTGGAAATTAAAAAATCATCAAATTATTAGTAATTTACTAATATCTCATCTTCTAAAACAAAATTATAGTACAGTCCTGTAAGTAAATGGTGATGCTTCTGGATTTATTATTTTTTTTATGTTACAAATAATTTGGACTGCTGACTTTCTGCTTTTCCTGCTCTGCACATGGCTTGGAAGAATAGAGTCTGACACTTTTTTTTTTTTTTTTTCCCAATATGTGCCTGCCGGGCCTCAGATCTCATGTGCTTTATCTTACATAGGAAGTATCTCATGTATCAAATTCAAATATGGGTTTTGTTTGTATGTTTGTTGGCTATTTTTTAGGCAACAGGGCAACAGAGAAGTATATGACTGTTCATTATTTTTAAAAGTAGCTAATAGGAATTAGAGTGAACTAATCTTTCTTTGATAAGAATCTTTTTTCAACCAAGACTTAGTCCCTAGAGTATTCTTTTTGAAAGTCTTTTGAGGATTTAAATCTGTGCAGGAAAATAGAGTAGGTAAGAGTTGGTATAGCTTTGTGGTGTGTTTGTCTCTGGCAATAGGAGACAGAAGGCAATGACCTAGTCCTGAATCTTTATATTAGGGGTAGCAAAGCTTGTTACTCTTTCTCACCACGTAACTTACCTCTTGTATGGTTCCCTTGCAAACCCTTGGTGCCTTGTGTTGGAGTTTAGTATGACAGCAGATTGTAGCCATGTCCTGAAGCACTGTTTTCTCTTGGTAATACTTTGGAACTGTGGTTAAGAGGAAGTCTTTTGAAGAGAAATATGTGAAAGGGCAATGCATAGAACGGGTTTTATGGTTATATATGTCCCTTATAATGAATAATCTAAAAGTCAGAAATTGCAGGCAAAATATCGATGCCAGAGGACCATGCTTATGGTTGGTAGGTAGGAATAAGGGATTGCCTCTTAGAAGGAGAATGAGTAGAAGAAGGATCAACTATTGCTGTTCAGAACTCTTTAAAAATAAACAGCTTTTCTTTATTAGAACCATAGAGAAAACAGCTACTGTTTGTCATGAATGCCAGTGTTTTGCATCTGAAGCCTGACTCCAGCTTTGCCTGCCCTTTCCCAGCATGCTGGAGGACAAGGGTCTTTTGTTTTGAAATACAACAACCTAACCCCTGCTTTAAAAATTGTTTTCATTCAACTTCAGCCACTGGGGTTATGTGCCATTTTTATCCACCTTACTATAATGTCATCTCATCAGTTTCTTGATGCAGAAAAATCAAAGGTCAGGCTAGGTCTCTCTCTCACTGGGTGTTCAATCATCTAGTTGATGTGTATTCATTATTAAATTGTTTTGTACAAGAAAAGTGAAAAGCAATTAAATACAAAACAATGAAATCTGTTACCCCAAAGAATGCTGTGCATGTATGTTTTCCCCTCTCCCCTTGTAGTGCAATGTGAAAGTATGCTTGAAAACCACAGTGATGGGGCACAACAAAAAAATCCCAACTCGGGATAATAGAAACTATGCCAAACTAAAAGCAGGGGAAAGTCTGCTAAAGCAAACATCTTTGATTCTGTGGCAGCAGAACTTGAAAGACTGGACCTGCCTAATGACAGTCTTGAAGTCCTCGCTGGATGAATTTGTACAAAGCACTAATGAAGGCAAACAGTTTATTTAGGCATCACTGGAAAGCTCTCATTCAGCTAGCAGCTGGCATGAATGTTGGCAGTCAGAAGACATAAGCAAGTGACAAATAACTGGATATGTGGAAAAAATGGGATGACAATGAGCTGATTTCTCATTAGCACTTCTTTTCTTCTTCTTTAGATATTATAAACGCATTATTCAGGGTTGGATGTGCCAGCCTCCTAAATGCCAATAAGTCACTGCTGAAGCAGTGTGCAGATGGGAAGCTGCTGCCTGGGTGGGAGGATGGTCCCACTCCCCAGGAGCCACGCACTTTGCATCCTGAGGTATTCACAACCTTCTGTGCTCCCAAAGTAGTTTCTGTGGGGCACAAGAAAAGCCAATCCTGTATGGTGGGTGTTGCTGTGAAGTGCCAACAGACTTTTCTTGCTCTTATTTCAAAGCAAGCTATTTTAATGAAAATTAGAGGAAAGATTTCTGTCAAAAGCAGTGCTGACAGAATACTGGAAAAGTATATTATCAAAGTAGAACAGCCTTCCCCTGCCCCCTCCTCAGTCTTTGTAGATTTGGTGTGTTCTTTTTCTTTGGGTAATGAAAATTATTAAATAACTAAATTAGAAGCAATGAAAAATGTTGCAGAGTTGCCTGGGGAAGCCTTCAGCTGTAGGTCAGGTTTCTCAGCAGTGTGAATGGCCCAAGACTGCAATGCTTTAGGTTCAGCTTCACATCCCATGTGAAAAAGGGAGCTGTTTGGTCCAACAGTTAATTTTGCATTCTAGAAACTGGAATCCAATATAAATAGGACTTCAGTTAAATTATGATGTTTTTAAATGGCTGAATGCTGTCTGAGGTTTGTTCATTTCCAGCATCTTACCTCCCTTCCTTCCCTTGGCACCCCATCTCTTCAGGCTTGCCACGCACAGCCATGATAGTTTGGTCACTGATATAAAATCAGGTGGTACAAAGCAGACAAGTCCCACTGTGGCATTCTGTTGAACTGCTTGTGGGTTTCCTAGCTTCCTCTTCCCTATGCTTTGCCCTGATATCCATACCTGATGTTTGACTTACATGAGACTTCAAATCCTAAAGAAGAATGTGGGAGTTTCTGCTTTCAGGTGGCCTGTCCAGCCCAGTATGACAAGTTCTCGAAATACTCATAAGTTTGTGCTGTATGCAAGTTGGCTTGTTTTGGTCTTTTGTTCCTCTTCCACTCCCCCAAATCACTAGACAACTGTTCTCTGTGTTTTTCATGTGATACTGTATGTTGTTCAATTTAATAGGACTGAAAGTTTCATGTCTGTATATGTAGACATATAGTCAAATGTTGCCTCTGCTTCCCTGAGGAGACCATTACTATAGTCAACTGGTAGATCCATTTCTTCCAGGTGCTTCAAATCCACCACAACTGATTCAAATTATTAGTCATCCCAGATTTATAGTGCTATTTTCTCTCCTTTCTTCCTCTTTCCACATAATCATCTGTCCTCTGAAGTACCTACAGGCATTTGAAAATCCCACTTGGTGCTTATTTACTTTTTTGAAATCATGTTGAAAACATAGCCCTTAGCTTGTTTACATCTGTGAAGAATGATAATACTTTCTTATCTTTAAAGGAAGAATTTTGCACAGTTGGGGAACCTGGGCTGCCCTGGTAACACCCAGCTGGAAGATCTATTTACTGGGGCTCTTTTTAGTGCACTCAGACATTCTTGGGGCGTGAGACTCTTCCCCCACGTGATGGGAGGCACCTGCTTTTGCTGCCCAGTTGTGATGTGAAGGTGTTTATATTTTTCTAACTTGAAGAAGAAGTTCAAGTTTTACAGTACAGCAGAGATGATGTAACTTCAGGCTGACGCCAAAAAGCCCCTTTTTATGTCTCTTTCCCCTTCTTTATGATGTTTTTTGTCTGACCACTGACCTAGCTGTACTCTAGCTGTGGCTTAGGACCCTCTGCTCCCCAAGGGATTCTTTTCTTCTGCCCCTTCTCTGCACTCCCACTTCTGCTTTTCATGTTTTCACGTACCTGCCAGGCTTCTCCTTCCTTTTCAAGATGATTATTTTTACATGTTCTGGCCTTCACTGACACCGTGAATGGTCAGTGATAAATAAAGCAAAAATCATAAAGGAGAACCCACAACACCCAACCTCCCAAGAAACTTCCTTAGAGATAACATTTTCCTGATGATAATCCCTGATAAATGATAAGTGGTGCTCCATTATGTGCAATATTATGGGGGGGTTTGGATCTTTGCATATTTTAGCAGTGTACATATCCATGAATGAACATCAAGTCGGCCTCTTTCTCCTCTGAGTCAAGATTCATG
Organism: Florisuga fusca; assembly: GCA_038090715.1. Lineage (NCBI taxonomy): Eukaryota > Metazoa > Chordata > Aves > Apodiformes > Trochilidae > Florisuga > Florisuga fusca. Next base: position 23,979,796 of record JAAWXA010000002.1, read on the forward strand.
CTGGCAGTTCATGAAAGTAACTTCTGAAAACAAGAAGTATGCTAGGCAGTAAAAGAAGACCTATGCTGAAGCACTGAACTGGGTCTGGTTCAGCCTTTTGGTCCTCTCCATCAGTGCAGGGAATGATGTGTCATGCATTCACTGTGAAATAAAAACATAACTTCAAAATAAATAGTGGCAGTTGCAGTGTTACATTTTTTTCAGGGTTCTGAAGCTGGTTGTATGTAATTTGTAATAAAGGTGTGTCTCTTCACAACCTCACTTTGTCTTTGATGTGTTTTATTGATCATAAAAATTGTTCAATCACTGTTCAATATTTTATTACTCTGGTGTGCCAGTATGTCTTAGAGTAAAAAAACAACAACCCTGAAGTAATATTCCATCCTCAGATAATCTTTGCCCATTGATTTTAGTATTACATTCTGAATAGGAATTAATTGGTTAAATAAGTATATTGGAATGAATCTTGCAATATTAATCAGGAAAACAAATGACAGAAACAGCACAGAGGGATGAAGATAGAGAAAGATGCATATGGGGTTAAACTGCTGCCTAGGATAATTTTCCTTTGCTTCCTCTCCCTGCCATGGATTGCCTGTCTGTCCATGTTTTTAGCAACATAAATCGACATGGAGAGGGTTATTTTTGTTAGTTTAGTTTTAGGTTTTTTTGTGGTGTGTGTGTGAGTTGGGGGTTTTGGTTTTTTTCCTTTTTTTGTGTATGTGGTGTGTTTTGGGTTTGTTTTTTTTTTTTCTTCCCTGGGTTTAGATTGCAAAGTTTTTCAGCTACAGTTTTACTCTTAGTATGTATGTCAGGTAGTACACCCTGGGGTCCTAATTTGGTTACAGACTCAAAATAGCACTGTAATAGTGTCTAATAATGATCACGATGGAAAGATACAAGTTTAGAACTACACATGTGATAAATTTTGGGGAAGGCTTCTACCTTCATGATGTAGGTGATGTTGATGGTTCCCATCATTCTGGCTGTCATTTTATTTTGAGGAGCACTTTTTGCTTTCAGTTTTCACCAAAGGAGAAAATGTTTATTCAGTCTTACAGGATTACACTAAAGGGAAATGACCTTAGGCTGGTTTTATCTGAAACATGCCCTACAGCATCTTGAATTCTATATTGTGCCAATAGGTTGCTGAGACTATAGGGAAACTCCCATGCTAGGACTGTGGTTCACAAGCAGTCTGGGTAATGATCTAGGCAATTTTAAATATTTCTAGGGTAGAAGTACTGGAATAGCATGAAGTTATTGCTGTAGGGGGGGACTAAAAGGAGGAAAAAAAAAAACCAACCAGAAATGTATGAAGTGGCTGATTTTGGTGGTAGAAGAATAGATACACAGGTAGAGAGCCTTTTATTGGAAATAAACTGCAAACTCAAAGTTTCAGGGTAAAAAAGAATTTAAAATAATAGGGTTCTCATAGCAGAGGGGATTTAACTGTCTTTCTGTAGTGCATGTTCTGCGATAAAGGATTTTTTTTTTCTCCGTGTGGTCCCATTTGATTACAATGCTAGGAGTGCCTGGCTGCCTTCCATATATAATTGATTGCTGCTTTGGTTTCAGATTGCAGCAGGGCCTGCCTGCCTCTACCCCTTGCACTTGTTCTCATCTTTAGATAGCTTTCCACCATGCCAGCTGGGGAGTGAATGGAGCCTTTCACAGCAAGCCTAATAGACATGAATGGTGGAGTCATTGTCTCTGTTGGCTCTCTCTAGTTAATCTAGTGACAAACAAGGTTGGAGCTGCTGCAGTTGACGTTTTCTTTATTGCCTGTGTTTTCAGCATAAGCACTGTGTGTAAAGGGATTTCATCTTTTTGCCAGCTCCTTTTTGTTTCTTGCTGGGTTTGGAAGGAAAATATTCTTTATGAAGAGAGGTACCAGTAGAAGCTGCTATGTGTTATGTTCATTTGTTTACTTTTGGCTTCCAGCAAAGCAGACAGTTGAGCACCTCAGGTTGTGTGTTTCAGGTTCCAAGTTTTAATTTTTTTTTTATTCCTTCCAAAGTTCAATTTCTCTCTACTTGCCAAAATGATTTCTGCATTGCATGTGGAGTTAAGTTACACTAAGCTCTCTCTTGTTCTTCCCTGCTTGTAGGGATGTGTTTCTGAACAGTTGGTTATCTATTTATTTATGCAGCATAGAAACTTAATTTTTTTTTAAAGGATGTCTCTCATGCTACAGAGAAATGTTATAGATATAAAAAAGAAAAAAAGATTTATTTTTAATACCTTTTTGATAGGTGCGGAAAGTAGTATAAATTCTATGCTAACTGGGAAATTCTGTAACAACAGAAAGTGTCTTTTTATAGGTAATTTTCAATGCTGTATGAGCATAAGACAATTTTTTATAATACTTCTTCTATTCCTCTTGCTAAATTTTAAAAGGTAAACGAACTTGAGCATGTAGTAAAAGAAAGTCATCAGAGATGCAAATAAGTTCAATGTAGTGTTTGAAAACCACCTGTTCTTTCACAGATGTTTTTGCTTGGTTTAGATATCTGAAAAGTTTTTATTTTAAAGTATTTTCTGAGCTCAAGAAGGAAGAAGGAACATGTGCCAAATTTATTTCCCTATTTTATAGTTCTTTCAAAATCAAAGAAGGAAAAGTGAGTCAAAAGGGCAGGAGCAGTGTTGAACAAAACTGCTCACTGCCAATCCTGTCATTTATGGAGTCAGGATAAACAAAATTACAGTTCTGACATTTGTATAATGAATAGTGTGTAGTATAAAAAAATACAACTCAATGACAACTTCCCAGTCTTCCTACAGTAGAAAAGAGTTTTACAGTGAGAAATACGGGCACTGTTGTAACCTCATTCCACATGGCAGTGGTGTGATATGGGCATTACAGGGTGAGCCCTGGGCTCTGATAGAGGCTTCCATGTACCTGAGCTCATCAGCATTGCTGGGGGGGGAGAATTTCACACTCTGCCTGGGGGACCTGTGAAGAGACAATACCCTGGATAGCAGCATGGTGATGTCTGATCTGCCAGAGAGGCAGGATGCCTTCCTGAGCCCCCCAGATAGAGGACCCATGCTGCTTGTGTATCCGTGCTCTATTCTGAGCTGCTCTTCTCATCCAGCAATGGTGGAGTTTTGCAGAGGCAGAGATCCACTTTAACTGCTGAAAAATGTTTTTTCATGCATCAAATAAAATGAGATGATCTTTAATAACAGTTCTTGCATGCCACCTGCTTCTTTGTTTCCACAATAAAACATCTTTCTGGAATCTCCCTGGGTCTCTGCCCGGGTCTGTAGTTATGAATGAACAATATGCATGTTTCACTGTGATTAACGGGCCTAATATCAGCTCAAATAGAGACATTCTGGGAGTTGTAGGGGTTAGCTGGGGCAGGGCCTGCTATAACTCTAATGCAGAGGAACTGGGAGAAAAACTATCAATTAATGCTAAAGCAGAAGTTTGCCTAATTCCCTGCTAACCAAGATGAAAATCTTCCCCAAGAGACAAGATTTAATAGTCATAATTTAATTTGATTTGCATTACCCATCTTTGCGTAATTAAAAATTTATATGAAAAAGCAGAAGAGGGAGAAAATAAGCTGTTAAGCTCTTCTGTATTTGGGGCTTGCTGTGATATTTCACCAGGGCAGTAAGACCAGGAAGAAAACATCCCATCCTTTTGTAATTCTGCCACATTTTTGGACAGCTATCTAGCAACAGTGGCAATTGACAGACAGACAGTGTTAACTTTCTTGTCTGTTAATCTGAAAAATATGCTACTTGTTTGCAAGGGTAGTGAGAAATCTAACTACAGAATAGGTATGAGGCTTGCTTTATTTAGACTAAGCAATTTTTTTTCTTTTTTTTTACCCTACTTCTATATTTTATTTATAGTTGCATTTAAACTGAGATCTTTTCTTATCACGATAACCTACAATTAAATCCTCTCTTTCTCGTTTTCTTTTCTACTATATAATTTTCTTCTGTAGTCTTATCTAAATAATCCCATGGATTTGGTTTATTAAAGCAAGTAAATACAGCTACATTTGACCAATTCTTGTTGATCTTTAGGTCCTTCCTATTTTTGCACTGCTCCCCTGTCATTGAGAAGTTAAAATGTTGTATTTGATATGATCCTTTACATGATTGTAGGTTTGGTGGTGTGATTTTTTTTTTTCTTTTTTTGTTTTTTTTTTTTTTTTCCTCCTTCCCCCCCACCCCCCAAGGATTTATTTGAAATTTGGTGTTCTAGCACTAAAAAGAAAAAAAAAAGGGGGTGGTGTGGGTGTTGATGGAATTTGTTCATTGCTTCCTTCTTTGTGTTGGAGCTTCCCTGAGAGCCCCACATGTGATGTAGTCAGTGTGCTTCAGTTTTTCTGTGCAAAAATTTTTCTCTCTGTTCCAGGAGTCTTTATGGCTGAAGGTCACAGGCTAAATGTTATTTCATTTGGAATTTGGAAGCTGGCTAAAAGAAAACTCTGGGATCCAAAGCTAAATGATGCTTACAGGGATTTTACCAAAAAAAGATGATAAAATTTCATTTTATGAACAAAGCAAAATCTGTTTTCTTCTTTAAATCTTCCTTTTTTGCAATAATAGTTGCATGAGTGGGTGTTATGTTCTGCACAAGAGTTTTCTGCAGAGGGTTTGCTGAAGAATTTTTAGCATTAAGAAATACCTTGGAAGGATTAGGGTAAGACTCTTAGCAGGCTAAGTCTCCAGATGACATTCTTGATTACACGTGACTGGCTTCTGACTTTTGACCTTCCATTTTAAAGTGTAGACATCAGAATAGTTATCACAAGACACTATAGAAAACCAAATGTTTAAATGCTTGCCTCCAACTAAGGGTTTTTTAATATGCAAATGGAATGTTACATATGTAGAAGTCCCTTATTGGTGGCTCTTTATGGTAATGACATAACAGTCACAGCAAAAATAGTGCTTTTCAAACCTGCTGAACTGTATCTTGATTCAAGGAGTAGTTTTAACTGCACTGAAAGAATTAAGAACAAAAATGAACAGATTTCTGGATCTATCTACTCTCAGTCATCTTCTGATTTCCCTATCTTGCCCATCACCTTTTTAGTCTCACTAAAAGGGGGGGTCTAAAACATTCCTTTACTGTCAGCAGTGATGTGTTTGCACTACTGCTAGAATAGTCCACTCTGAGCACTTTGCTATTATTGTGGAGATGAACCCAAAATGTTTCCATGAGGGCTGGGGTTAAAGTCTAGCAGGCACCTGACATTCTCCCACTTGTTTCACTCCTTGAGCTGTTTTTGAGGTGGCAGAGGCAAGGGTCATTTCAGAAGAAAGTGCTGGCCACACCACAACTATCCTCAAAAACAGACCTTTAGAAATTAATACAGAGAAATTCTGCATTCAGTATTCTCACTGCTGTTTTAGTAAATTCTTGTGGGACTTGGATATTTTTCTTTTTCCGCTGAAAACAATCACATTTTTCCTGCCTAAAAAGAAGGTTTTTGTTAAAGCCTTTGCAAATGGTCCCTGATTTCAGTTTGAATTTCTGAGTTTTTCTTCCTTCTCAGCCTGTCAGTTTGAGGGAGCAGCAAAATCACTATGGCAGCAGGCTGCTTCCCAGACTTGTCAAAGAAACCTGCCAAGTTTCATAGGTTGATTGTGTGCAGTGCTGAGATTCTCTTTTGTATTTCTCACGCAATCAGTAAAAAACCAGTGGTATTTGAACTAAGTTTTCACACTCTTATTTTGTCCCTGGCAGGCTGCTGTGTGTTTCCTCATCCATGTCAGTCTCGTGCTTGTCCCCGAGAGGATGGAAAGGAAACAGTGGGGCAAAAGCTGCCTTAATTTGCTTCAGAATACAAAGGTCTCATCAAGCCTATTGTACTGGAGCATTGGTACAAAAATCAAAACAACAGCCCCCTGAGAGTTTTCAAATGGGTTTTTCTGGGACAGTGTTGCATTTTTTTCCTCCACTGGAAGGTCAGAAGGGCTCAGTAAAGTCGATAACAGGGGATCAATCTTGCCTGTGGTGCAATGCTGAGCCTTTATTTTTAATTACGTCGAGGGGTGGCATCCCCAGCAGAGCAGTTACTATTGCTCTGGTAGGATGTGTTATTGCCATTGGGAAAGCACTTCCACAGCTTTGGCACATGTTTACTCCAATATACCAAATGAACTTCCTAGCTCTGGTTTGGACTTATTCTTTCAAATTGCTTTTGAGATATTCTGGGATGATTTACCTAGTTATATGCCTTTTCAGGCTGAGGGCTGTGGGAGTGTGGTCACAGTGTTAAAAAACCTACCCCTGCACACTGCACATCTGTGAAGAACATCCTTGGGTCTGATTTTTGTGGCATCCCCACTGGTATTCAGTTGTGCAGTGTAGACAAGTCCTGATTCTCCAGCTGTGGAAGCTGCTCCTTCTGGTAATGACATTAAGTCAAAAGGATGACCTAGCACCTTTTCTCATAAGTGTGTTGTGCTTTATTTTTGAGACATCCACTGGAGAATATAGGTGGTCCTCTGTGCTCATACAGTGGGTTTTGATGTATGCCTGTGTTTTGATTACTTAATGTAAGTTACAGGCTGCTCTACTGATTCCCTATCAAATGGCCAAATGGTGCTTGGAGCCAAAGGTGCCTCAGTTAAATGCTTAGAATTGTTCTTCAGAGGAATTTTTCTTTCAACTGACCATAGGGGAAACAAATTCCTAGCTTAAGCTCTTTGAGTCACCTTGTTGGTCTGTGTACCTTTGCAATGCTGAAATAAGTAATCTGAATCCAGCACATACCCTTTGAAGTGCCTGATTTAGAGCCTTTTGTTGCATTGCTCTTTTGTTATTGGCCATTTTTCTCCCTTTTGCATCAATAACAACAAAGAAATCCTCATTTCAGTGCAATTCCATCAGTCATGTACAGAAATAGAGCAAATACCTAGGAAATGGGAATGGATCCCAGAAGGGCCTCATGGCAATTTCTGTTCCAACTTCAAAAGATACCATTTACATAATGCAACATCTTCACTGGAATGAATAAACTATGGTTTATCACAAGATCTTTTCTCTTTTATACCTTACATTTAAATAATAGTAACATGAAAATTAAAATACGGCAAAGAGCAGTGTTTGGTTAATTAAGCTGTGAAATGGAATCTTGTTTCTGATGCACAGAATCAAAAGGAGTTTTCACTCCTACTTTGGCAAGTAGTGAGAGGCAGGTTCATATTAGTTGATATAATTCAGGGCATCTTCACATTATCTTATTCTCAGCTGCTCCTTATGTTAGTTTCTAATTTCTGTATTACTGGGCTCCTTATGGTTTCCTCTCCTGCTACCCTCTGGCTGTTTATGACTGTAGACAGCTCAGAAAGAATCACCCTTTTCTAAGACAAGCATGGACATTTAAAGATAAGTGTCTGTTCACCCTTTTCTTGGCTTAGACCTGTGCCCCTGCCTTGTATAAGGATGGAATCTAACATCTCTAGCTCTTGTAAGAAAACAATATTTTATTTCCGTCCAAAAGTGCCTTATGTTTTTTGTTTTGTTTTGTTTTTTTTTTTTAACCACAATGGGATCATTCTCTGAAAGCGTGGGGGATCTCCTTCTGCTCTAACCAAAGGCTTTAACCACTTCAGATGCTTCTTTATATAGAATTTATACAGCTTGCAGCCTCCTACAGGCTTCTCTCCTTATATATGTTTCCCATCCAGTTATTCTTTCTTTTTATTCATGGTTGTGGGGTTGGTGGGGTTTTTTTCCCTTAAAGCTTTTGGGAAAACTGTTTGCCTTAACTTCCTCTGGCTCCCCATGCTTCTCAGGTCCCTCTTCAGCCTTCCTCAGGGGGTGTTTTCTTTATAAGCTATAGGCAGCCCAGTAAAGGGACCCTTGCAGCCTTTCACTCACTACAACTGTTGCACATCCCTTCATTGAGCAGCTAGCTTAAAGGAAACCAGTTTTCAAAATGTTAAAAATTAGCAAAGCTCACCCAGCATATATTTTATGTGCCACCTGTTACAAACCAGAATGAGGTTATGCTGGAAAAAGAATGCACTGAGAGGGAGAATAAATCCTGTTCCTTACTCTGTGCCACACTGTGCTCTGCAGGTCCTGCCCTTCCATCATTTTCCCAACTACTTCAGGTTTCCATTACAGATTTGACTTTCAGCCTTTCCCTAAGGCATGCAAAGAGACTTCACATCTACTCCTATCCTGTACCTAAAGCACCGGTCATCTATACTGCCCTTCTAACTGGAAGTACAGTGCAAGCAAATCCCAGGTGCTCTTAGAACAGATAATGTTGTAGGAAGAAGTGTCTTCTACCTTTCCAATGTTTGTACTTTGGCTTTCTGGTCTATCTTTCCAATTTCAAACTGGTCACCTAGTTGTTTCTTTTTGGTTTATTCTGTTTCAACATAATCAGATGATGGAGGACAGCCAAGATTTACCACTAGTTCTGTTTACTATGCCTTCCATGCTCCAGCTGCAATAAATCTCAAGCTACATTGTTATTTGGCATCCAAATGTATTGTGTTGATGCTATGAAGAAGGCAAAAAAACCTGCAAAAAAACCACCAAACCAAAAAATCCCTGACCCCTCTAATGAGTCTATACCTGTTTCTCACAGGAAATTTCAAGTGGGTTGCTACATTCTTACCTCCTATTTTCAGTCTTTCTTGTGTGTGTGTGAGCATGTGCCTAACAGAAGGGAACATGGCCAGCTTTTGTATTTTTCTTAAAACAGAGTCCCAAAGACTAAACTATAAGCTTGAATGAGGTAGGATTGCTCCTGCTTATCAAGATTGGGAATGGTGCAGAACAGGGGATAAATCAAGTTCTCTAGCACTAGTGATTCTTTTATTCACCTGCCCTGCAAGTGTTGACATAAGGATTTGCAGCAGGTTTTTCCTCTCTATTACAGACTATATTTTATGTCCTTCAAAGGTACTTGCTTAGTACACAGTAATTCTCCAGAAGCAAGCACTTCATGAGAAATACCCTTCCAATCAAAAATTCCTCCATTTCCCTCTCCTCCCCCGCTCTCCCCCAGCTCTCTAATAATGAGGAATGGTAACTAAAGGAATAAAAAAGGAATAAAGTTTTTCTAAGATAGAAAGCATGAAAGCACGTGCAATGTCATTGCATATTTTTGACTAATCTGAGGACAAATGCTTAAGACAACAAAGACTTACTCCCCCATGCATGACCTCACTGGATCCTGACAGCACAGGCACCCTTCACACCTCTGCACATTAGCAGTGACTCAAGAACTTCTGTTAATGGCTTTCAGAGAGGCTAGACAAACTTTTTCAAGTTATAAACCTGATTTTTTTTTTTTTTTATTTGGGAGGTTCAGTATTTTGGGGGCTTTTGTTTTGTTTACATTAGCTACTTAGGATGAGTGCTGGCAACCAAAAGGCTCCTGTGTTGATACTGGAAAACAAGAGGCAGTGTTGGTGACTGCAATAGACCCTGATAACAGCCAGCTTTTAGGTTGGTTAACTGTCAGGAGTAGCATCTGTATGACTTGAACTGAAGTATTTATGAATGGAACAGAACGACTTGCTGTTTCCATATTTATATTAAAAGAGATTTAAATTCATTATCAATAGCGAATCTCCCTGTTTTGGTTTTTTTTTTTTTTTTTTTTTTTTTTTTTTTTTTTTTTTTTTTTTTTTTTATTCAGAATTAGATTTTGCTGTAGTTTGAGTGGCCTGCAGACATGCTTTCGCAAAAGCATTATCCTAGTTATACCAAGTTAATTTACTTCAGTCCCTGAATAAAAGAGATGCAAATGAGATCAGAATCCAGGTTGTAATATCTACTGCACATTACTGTCAACATAAGGGAAATTATTATGTTTTCCTCTCTGACGGTAAGACCTAGTGTGTCATTAGGATTTTTGCCAGGGGAAATCCATATGCCTGGCACTTTTAAGACATCAGAGCTACATTAGAAACTCCTTGGTTACTAAAACGTTGTTGAACCTTATTGATGCAGACACGGGGAGAAAAGGCTGCGGCAGCAAAAACAAATGCACTCCTGCAGGTTAAAAATGTGCAGTGCTTCAGTTCAATGCACCTGCAGAATCCCTGGAGTCTTCAATAAATTAGAGCAGCTCAAAAAATGGGAGAACTGGAAGAATCTTGCCTGAACTATTTTAAAGAAAGAAAATTTCATCTTCTGAATTCACAGCTCTCTAGTTTCATTCTAGTGTATGTAGCATATGCTGAAAGATCAATTTGTTTTCAAGTGTGAGTTGTTTGGGGTTTTTTGTTTGGTTTTTTTTGTGGGTTTTTTTCCCTCTTAAATGTGAATTGACTATTCTAGAAGGGTTTACTGAAGAGTAAGTCCCAGAGGATGGGAATTCAACAAGGGAAAAGGATATTTCATCAAGATGCTAAAATAGTAGATTGAATTAATTGCTCATTTACATAGCTGGCAAAAGGCTTGGAGAATGTGTAGGATGCTGGGTCAGCAAGGGGAAAAAAAAAGAATGATGGTAAGAAGAGGAGGAGAAATTTATTTACTTGACTCTTCTGTAATCCCTGGTGGATTTGAGGAGCCCTGCTAGAGGAACAGAGGGTAGGGACGGGGGAATTGCCAACTGGAGGTTATCATCAACCTTCTTTATAAACAAAGCAATTCTGAATTGAGGTAAATGCCAAAATGTTTTTTGTCCAGCTTGTTCATCTCCTTAGCTGCTCTTCATATACTCAAATAATTCATTTCACTAGGTAGAATAAAGCTTAGTTCCTTGAAGCATCAAACTGCTACTGCAAGAGACTGGTGAAAATAAATTGCATTTGCATCTCTTACAGAGATCACGTGGCAGGAAAAATACTGTCACTGTTTCAGTATTAAAAGACTACAAAGGTCTTGTCCCTGACTTTGGAGGTCAAGATGTGGTGTGGCCGATGCTGGGATTATAAAAAATAATGAAAAACATGAAGGTGACACATTTTTACATAGCACTCTAGACTAGTGCAGGGAGTAATTACATTCGGTTTTGAGAAAAAAACACAATATTTTCTTTTGAGAAAAATGACAGCCATATCTAGACAGATGTGTTAAGTGATCCACAAAATGGCAGGTCCTGATACAACACTTCTGACAGTGAGTGTTTCCCGAATGCCTAAGGAGAATGTGTATGGTGTTCCTACTGTTACAAGAAGTTAAGCAGCACACCGATATTCATTCCTTTCTACAGCTGGAAAATCCTTTCAACAAGGAGGAAAAAAAATCCAACCATTGTTAAGGCAAGCAGCTCCATGGGACAAAGGATCTTGTCTGTTGAACAGTGACTTCTTAACATTTGTGACTCTTGCTAGATTTTCTGACATCTAGAGTGGTTTAAGTTTTGAGGGAATCTTTTTCTGTCTGTGAGATATTAGCCCTCCTCCTGTAGGGTTTTCTGTTGTACTTGTATGGGCTAGTTAGTTTTAATTATTTTTAAATTTTTTTTCTTGAAGTGTGTGGAAAATCAAGTTGGAAATACATAAACCTTCCAGATGAGTGACATGAAGAGGAACATTTGCCTTACGTTTCACTTTGCCAGTCTTAAAAAAGACATTGTCAAGATTGGCTGGTAGCTTTAACACTCATTGAGGCAGCTGAGCCTCTATGTCTGAACCAATTACTATGGTTTTAGTGGGATTGGGCAAAAAGGCAGTTCAATTCAAACTGCTTTACTGGCATGACTACTGTCACAAGCTTTGCCAAAAGGCACAGCACCACTAGGGATTTGGGAGATTCAACATGTCAGAATGATTTTGCTCTTAAAATAAAGGCTATTTGATACTTTATTCTGCAATGATTAGAACTGGATAAGGTTTTGTTCTCTGCTCCTGGTTTTGGAGGTTCACATAAACTGTTTTGGTAATGGCAGTGTAACCCTGCATCAGCTGTGCAGCTGAGGAAACACTTGGTCTTTCCATATAAAAACTGACATGGCCAAGCTGTAAGATCCTTTTCTGTGTCTGGAGAGAGTCTGGAAAGTAGAATTTGGCTTTAGCACACAAAGCACAAATCCCCAAACAAAGTCTTTTCTAAAACAGAAAGAAAAGGCAAAATCCTTGCAACTGGTCTGTTAATTTGCAAGTAATTGCTGTGATAGGAAAGTTCCCAGCTAGCTGGGATCCTTGGTCAGTATTTAGAATGACAATGCAAAGAGTTAAATCCTGTTTTCTTTCAATCCAATATTAAAACATCATGCAAAAATGCCCCAGAAAATGTATGTAAGTTATAAACAGGCTGGTTTGTACTTCTCAGAGTCTAGTGTTGTGTACTGGAAAATGTTAAGCTGATAAGGAGTAAAGGGCTGTGCTATTTTAAGCTCTCTTATCCAGTTAGCTGACTAAAACTGTTTTATAGCTAGAACAGAGCATCTGGGCTGGTACACATAGCATTCATCAGTGAGTCTAAATCTGTGAAAAAGAGCAGGGATACAACAAGCTTGGAATAGATTGTGTCAAGCCCATAACATCTGAACAATTTGTAGTCAGAAAACCCTGCTGATGCTCAGAAATCACAAGTATCTGCCAGACCTTCAAGATTTTTCTCTGTGCCCATGTGCTGTTTTTCTGAAATTTCTATGTGCCTTCTAAAAAAAAAAAAAAAAAAAAGTGAGAGAAGGAACATACAGTACTGAGCAACAAATCAAAGAGGCCAGCACTGAAAGGAGAAAATTCAGACTGGGACCCTTCTGCTATCTCTGAAATTATCATAGTTTGAATATAAAAGGATGTAAAAATCAGTTGTTTTCTTTGTTCCTCTTGAAGTTTTAATATCAATACTCATTAGTGCCCTATTGCTCCCCCTAAAATCTCCAAAGAGGTCATGGAGTTTATAAAGGATTGCCTGCCTGGGGCAGGCCCTCATCTACCAGATGTAGTACTTAATCTTGTCTGTAGCATTTTTAACTTGAGCTGTGTCTTCCAGCCACTGTAAGAGGATCAGTAGTTCAATAACATGTGCATTGGTTTCCTGATTCTTAATTAAGCAAGTAAAAATCCAGAAATTTACTATTTCAATATCCTTTCTTGCAAAGATCCCTATGAAGTACTTAACTGTCTATTTTCGGTCTTAACAGAGGATTTTTTTACTAGATCAGTGTTTACTAGAATGAATCAAAGAATCCTGAAGCCAGATCTACATTTGCAGAGTAGAGAGCTGCGTTCAAAGATCTAATAATGCCAAAAAAACACTTTAACCTCCCGAGTACTGGGAAGTAAAATATTATTTCCTTTTTGATAGCAAAACATATTATGAATTGCTCACTTAACATGCATTAGAAAAGTGAAGAAAAATGTAAAAAAAGCAGCTGTATTTTGGGATGACTGTATAATTTTGGATCATTACTTGTATAGGTTTAATTTTCAAACTCTGAGTGCACTTAAAAGTGAACTTGAATGGAATATAGCACTCTCAAAGCATAGCAAAATTAGATTTTCAGAGAAAGGCTCTCCAGTGGAGGATATTGAAATAAAAAGGTGCTGTAGATGATAATTCTGTGGGCTGATAACACTGTGAAATTTCCGGTTTTGGTCTTGAAAACTACAGGACCTAAGGGAGGTGAGGTGTGTCGTTGGATAGAAAGTGTGAAAGCCAGTTTGGGGGTTCTTTTACAGTCATCTGCTTTGTAGATGCTTCACTGAAGACAATTGTTCTGGCCTCTGCTTTCTGGATGCTTCAGAGCATGAAACTTTTGGGAAAATCATTGCCTTAAGGAAATACCAATTCCACTCAGGTCTGTTCCTACTCCCTTGCTGGAGGGGTGGGATGGAGAGAAGCTACAGAGCTTTGGTTTTGCATAAGTCCAAACGCATGGGCAGCCTTGACGGCCTGGACCAAGTGGTATCTATTGACAGGACTAATGCATCTCCAGAAGCTCCTGGAAATTGTGGCTGGGACTGAGCCAACTCTTTGGGGCAGCCTGCATCTAACCCTGTCCAGGAAGCTCAGCTGTGGACTTCTCTGGAGGTTTGCCATCTCTGCTTCCCTGTTTGACCCTGAGCAGTTCCCTGTGTGTGTGGGATGATGAACATGTCAGACTGCCTCACACTCATCTGCCCTCCGTGTGCCGGCTAGCTTGGACTGCAAACTGTCGGGAGAGGCTGACTGTTTTATTCCAAATATACAACATGTAGTATTTCACAGCAGTTTCTAGGGCTATGTTTCCTTAACAAGAACACTCCCAACAGTGAGATCAGGCTGTGGAAGATCACCTCTCTGAGGAGAAGGGTGGAGAATGGTGATCGCTCTGAATGCTGAGCCTGTCAGGGATGGTGGTGGTAAATGTTTTCTTGGACATGACAGTAGTGGTTCTTCCTCAGCTTAATGAGCTGGTGAGCCGCCTGGGACAAGTATTGGCTGTATCTGGGCTTATTTCTGAGTTGGCTGCTTTTTGCTGGGACAATTCAGCTCTGACACTTCGTGGTGTTGGCTGATACCAAGTGATGCATCCAGGCTCTGCTTTCCCTCCATTTCCAACACCAAAGCAGCTGTCATATAGGTGTCCTGCTGTCCTCCCACACCCACCAGACACAGTGGGGAGGCACCTGGGCCTGTGTCTTGTATGTGAGAGCACCAGAGGAACCTTCCCTGGGCACCCTACAGCCCACGTGAGACAGAAGCTCTGAGCCATCAAGCTGCTGGTGAGCGTGGACTGACTTTCCGTCTTGGGGCAGGAGGGAGAAGGTATTACAACAAAACTTGTCCAAGGCCTGAGAGCTCAGCCCTAGCATGGGCTTTTCCCTTCCCCTGGTGTCTGTTTATGTGCTCTGTGTCTAGCAAAATAATTAGATAATTTTTCAAGCAATTTTCTTCTCACTGAAGTGGAGCGATAAGGAGTTACAGGCCGTACCCTTCATAAAAATGTCTGGCAGAGCAGTGCAGTGCTCAGCAATGTGTCTGAGCCAGGGGTAGCTGGAAGGTGTCCGTCAGCACTTTGGGAGGGAGGAGGCAGCCAGGGTAGTGCAGGTAAACTGAGACAGGCAGAAGGAGCAGGCTGTCCTGGGGTTAAAATCAGGGGCTACACAAGACTGAGGAGGCTCCTTGTCTGCATGCTTACCCTAGGGTGTTTGCTTTTAATGTTGGCATGCTGTGAGGGCTTAAATTTTCCCCGCCCCATGGTAGCAGTTGCCAACCTCATTAAACAAGTATCTCCTATCTTTGGCTTGCTATGGAGTGGGTGGACTGACTCCCACTGTATCTGATCTGGTTGCTAGTGCCAGCTCTTGTTTGATCCCTGCTCATTACACAAATAAAACACTGGTTTGGAGATCCCTTACCAAAACTGCTTTTTGTTCTTCTTGAGTGCAGAGCACTAAATGTTGAAAGTAGAGCAACAGCAAGTGGCTGAGAGAGATCGAGGATGGAGTTTTATTAGGGGAAAAGGAAACAATTTATGGAGTTGAGTTACTTGCAAACCAGTTTGCTCTTATGGCTGAAACACAGGTGGGTGACCCCCCCCGCTATGTTCTCTGGGTGACCTGTTTGCTGCCAATTAAAGAGCTTGTTATTCATGCATAATTCTGTTCAGATTTCATACTTGCCCTGTCACAGACCTCCAAAAAATTATTTTTTGACCACTTTCTACAGAATCACAGGCTTGTTTAACATTGGAAAAGTTTCTACTTTTGGCTTTTCTCCACGAAAGAGCTTTTCCTAAATAACAATCCCCAATTGCTGATTGTCATCTGAGGTGGGATGGAAAGCCTGGAGGGGGAAGTGGAAGCACAGCTGGGTTTGGGAGCTGTGGGTTGAGTGTAAACTGCAAGCTGTGAAGAAGAGGTTTGGAGAATATCCCTTCCATTAAGGTTTCAAGCTGAGACCATTGTATGGACCTTATCATGAATATCAGATGCAAAACACGTGGAGGTGTTACCTTGTTTTTTCTGTGTTTGTGCAACTTGAATAGAAAGAAGTAAGACAGACCAGGAAGTGATAATACTGAACTAATAGTTACTTGGTCAAAGGATGTCCTTAGATAGTTTTGTTGTTGTTGCTTTCTGCTCTACCACAATATGCTTCGCAGCCCATTGCAGTCCAGAATAGCACAATGCAGGAGGGAATTATCTTGTCTTCACTATATGGAAATGGGGTTGTAATTTATTTTGTGTTTCCAGGAAGAGGAGTGAAGCTGCTTGTGACACAGATATTAAATTTATTTTTTGCTACTTGTGCCCTTTTGTTATGGATTAATTGCACCTGGCATCTACACAGCTTGGTAGAGATTATGGAAAGCTGAAAAAAAGCTGAAATTTTATAATTTAAAGTATCCAAAGCTATTGTATTAAAGCAAGACTTGGCAGCCAAATTCCATGTGAACATGACTTTGTCTAGTTTCTCTCTTTAATAGCCAAGACCTTGGAGTCAATATAATTCATTGTGCTCCATGTAAATGAGGCTGTACTAAATGAGTAACACATGGTATCCACATACATCTGAGATGAGGCATCTAGGGGGAAATGATAGTATCTGACTGATAACAGCTATCCACCAGGGAAGTCCCTGGCCTTCATTTCTATGAAGATATGAGCACAAATGTATCATTACATTGCTAAAAGCCAGAGGAAGGAAGTCTTCTCCCTGCCCTTTTTTGAGGCCCTCAGATCTTTATGCTTCAAGCCAAGAGCAATTTTCACAGCAATCTGTCTTCTTGAGGGATTAAGTCAGTGTCAGAGACAGGGGAGGCAGAACTGTTAATTGCAGGCAAATCAGTTGGGGTAAAAATGCAATTAGAAAAGACACTGTGGGAATTGGCAAGTGGCAGACAGTTTCTTTATACCAAGATTTTCTATACTTTGATTCATGTGTTAAGACCTGCCAAGCTACCTGCTTGGTAAAGCCTGTAACAAAAAGGGAATTTATCAGCAATTTATGATGAAGACATGGAAAACCTCTCAGGCATCTCATGTCAAATTGGACATTATTCACCTGCTAGTGCACTTGTTTAAGGTTATATAGACCTACATATGCCTGGATTATTTTTAAATGTACACATTTTCAAGCAGTTAACAAGAACATCTATGTGAAAAAAAGGCTCTATAAAAACAAACTTTCAGCCAAGGAAAGGCCAAGCCCAGGCTTGAAGCACAGATGACTGAACTGGGTTAATTAGCTGTTCACCTAAAAGATAGTGTGGTCCTTGGAAGGGTAAGGTCCATTACCAGAATAGGTATTTTGTAAGTAGTCATCCTGTACAAAGAATTTGATTCAGTGTACATTTTGCACAGTTTCTACTCAGATCTGGACCTGTTCTTCTTATCCCCACAGTCATCATTTGGAAATCATCTAATGCAACACTTAAGAAAATGAACAATCAACCCCAGTAAAATTCATAGAGAAAGAACTCTGAAATAAAATGCCTATAAAGAAAGATCTCTTAGAATACACGAAAATTAACTTGTACAACTGAGGCAGTGAAGCTCTTAGGTCTCTTAGACCCTTCTGCTCCCTTTCCACTATTCACAAAGGTATTAATTTTAAAATTTCATTTGTTTATTTATTTTTTACCTTTGATGTGTAGGATCCATACAGGATTTCTGCTATGGAGAAACTAATGAAAAAAAATTTGTCTGTAAAAAGACTTCTTTCCAGGCTCCTGGGACTCTGATTCTCTCAAATTCAAATACCTTAAAATTCAAGCTGTGATGGACAAAGTTTTGATGTTGAGGTCAGTATCTATATGACTAGGGCTCTAGGTCTGGTCTGAAGCAGTACTAACATGTTCACAGGCTATTTGTACTTTACTAATGCTTCCTACCACTCTTAGACATACTGTGCAGAATTATAAGAAAATCCCCAAACAAATCTGAGGAAGGGGGAATAGTTGAGAGCTGATCTCTGGCTGAAGCTGAAAAATGTAATTTGACCAGAACTTAATTAACATGTTATTTGGAACATATTAATCAAACAGGAGTGTTGGTTCTGATCTCTATTCCCTGATTCTTGATAAAGCCTGAACAGGACATTAACACAATTTGTCTATTTCCTTTTGCATTAAATGGCAGAGTATAATGAAGAAATTTGTAAAGAATTTGCAACACTCTAAATAAAACCAAAACCAGAAAACAAACAAAAACCCAACCAACTCTAGGCAATGAAAATTACTTGTGAACAATACCTGTCTTGAACTCTCTCTTAAAAAGGAAGGGGTTTTTATTAGTTCATTTTTTAAATATTGCTTCAGGTGACATAGTATCTATAATCTTGGTTATGGCATTTGAACCCCATCTAGTTCACCCTGCCTTTTCTCACATTTCACAACCTATACTGTAGTAAAAAGAGTGGCTGTGGGTTGTTCAGGTACTCCTGAGATAGCTTAGAAGTAGCTGAACTACCTTAAAACATAGAGATCTGGCAAGATTAAAACATTTTTAACTTACAGAAAGTTTTTTAATCCAGGTTCCTACACACATGCTGCTGTAGTTGAAGTGTTGCTGGTGCCCATTGTGATTTCATGTCTGGCTAAACACTGATGGAAGTCACTGCTCCTGGGGGTCAGAAGTCCATTCTCCCACCCAGACAACTTTGTTAAGCCACTCCCATCCTTTTTTCTTGAGGCAGTGGTAGTGATTGGACTGCTGAGTTGACTCTGCTTGCTGGTACAGATGAAGGATGGTTATGAGTCTAGATTGGGAGCAGGGAGTGTGACTTGCCCCTTCTCACAGCAGTGTGGTCTTAAAGCATCAGTGAAACAGTGCCCTGACCTGGTTTCAGGCTGATTCAGGCAAGCCTACACAGGGTGTACTTACAGCTTTGATCTCTGTGTGTGAAAATTTGAAATGTTACGGGTGGCATGGCAAGAATAAAACTCCAACTCAAACAGTGTTAATGATGCTGGATTCTGGACTGTGGTGTTCCCACAATTGACTTAAGGTGAAAAGAAGCAATATAATTTTTTTTNCTCTTTAATAGCCAAGACCTTGAAGTCAATATAATTCATTGTGCTCCATGTAAATGAGGCTGTACTAAATGAGTAACACATGGTATCCACATACATCTGAGATGAGGCATCTAGGGGGAAATGATAGTATCTGACTGATAACAGCTATCCACCAGGGAAGTCCCTGGCCTTCATTTCTATGAAGATATGAGCACAAATGTATCATTACATTGCTAAAAGCCAGAGGAAGGAAGTCTTCTCCCTGCCCTTTTTTGAGGCCCTCAGATCTTTATGCTTCAAGCCAAGAGCAATTTTCACAGCAATCTGTCTTCTTGAGGGATTAAGTCAGTGTCAGAGACAGGGGAGGCAGAACTGTTAATTGCAGGCAAATCAGTTGGGGTAAAAATGCAATTAGAAAAGACACTGTGGGAATTGGCAAGTGGCAGACAGTTTCTTTATACCAAGATTTTCTATACTTTGATTCATGTGTTAAGACCTGCCAAGCTACCTGCTTGGTAAAGCCTGTAACAAAAAGGGGATTTATCAGCAATTTATGATGAAGACATGGAAAACCTCTCAGGCATCTCATGTCAAATTGGATATTATTCACCTGCTAGTGCACTTGTTTAAGGTTGTATAGACCTACCTATGCCTGGATTATTTTTAAATGTACACATTTTCAAGCAGTTAACAAGAACATCTATGTGAAAAAAAGGCTCCATAAAAACAAACTTTCAGCCAAGGAAAGGCCAAGCCCAGGCTTGAAGCACAGATGACTGAACTGGATTAATCAGCTGTTCACCTAAAAGATAGTGTGGTCCTTGGAAGGATAGTCGTCCTGTACAAAGAATTTGATTCAGTAAGGATTCAGTGTCCATTTTGCACAGTTTCTACTCAGATCTGGACCTGTTCTTCTTATCCCCACAGCCATCATTTGGAAATAATCTAATGCAACACTTAAGAAAATGAACAATCAAACCCAGTAAAATTCATAGAGAAAGAACTCTGAAATAAAATGCCTATAAAGAAAGATCTCTTAGAATACACAAAAATTAACTTGTACAACTGAGGCAGTGAAGCTCTTATGTCTCTTAGACCCTTCTGCTCCCTTTCCACTATTCACAAAGGTATTAATTTTAAAATTTTATTTGTTTATTTATTTTTTACCTTTGATGTATAGGATCCATACAGGATTTCTGCTATGGAGAAACTAATGAAAAAAAATTTGTCTGTAAAAAGACTTCTTTCCAGGCTCTTGGGACTCTGATTCTCTCAAATTCAAATACCTTAAAATTCAAGCTGTGATGGACAAAGTTTTGATATTGAGGTCAGTATCTATATGACTAGGGCTCTAGGTCTGGTCTGAAGCAGTACTAACATGTTCACAGGCTATTTGTACTTTCCTAATGCTTCCTCTGATATAAAAGGTAATTGTCATGACATTTGAAATCCATTTACCACTCTTAGACATACTGTGCAGAATTATAAGAAAATCCCCAAACAAATCTGAGGAAGGGGGAATAGTTGAGAGCTGATCTCTGGCTGAAGCTGAAAAATGTAATTTGACCAGAACTTAATAAACATGTTACTTGGAACATATTAACCAAACAGGAGTGTTGGTTCTGGTCTCTATTCCCTGATTCTTGATAATGCCTGAACAGGACATTAACACAATTTGTCTATTTCCTTTTGCATTAAACAGCAGAGTATAATGAAGAAATTTGTAAAGAATTTGCAACACTCTAAATAAAACCAAAACTGGAAAACAAACAAAAACCCAACCAACTCTAGGCAATGAAAATTACTTGTGAACAATACCTGTCTTGAAATCTCTCTTAAAAAGTTTTGTTTTAGTTCATTTTTAAAATATTGCTTCAGGTGACATAGTATCTATAATCTTGGTTATGGCATTTGAACCTCATCTATGGGGTTTACCATGCCTTTTCTCACACTTCACAACCTATACCGTAGTCAAAAGAGTGGATGTGGATTGTTCAGGTACTCCTGAGATAGCCTAGAAGTAGCTGAACTAGCTTAAAGCATAGAGATCTGGCAAGATTAAAACATTTTTAACTTCCAGAAAAATTTTTTAATCAGGTTTCTACACACATGCTGCTGTAGTTCAGGTGTTGCTGGTGCCTGTTGTGATTTCATGACTGATGGAAGTCACTGCTCCTGGGGGTCAGAAGTCCATTCTCCCACCCAGACAACTTTGTTAAGCCACTCCCATCCTTTTTTCTTGAGGCAGTGGTAGTGACTGGACTGCTGAGTTGACTCTGCTTGCTGGTACAGATGAAGGATGGTTATGAGTCTAGATTGGGAGCAGGGAGTGTGACTTGCCCCTTCTCACAGCAGCGTGGTCTTAAAGCATCAGTGAAACAGTGCCCTGACCTGGTTTCAGGCTGATTCAGGCAAGCCTACACAGGGTGTACTTACAGCTTTGATCTCTGTGTGTGAAAATTTGAAATGTTACGGGTGGCATGGCAAGAATAAAACTCCAACTCAAACAGTGTTAATGATGCTGGATTCTGGACTGTGGTGTTCCCACAATTGACTTAAGGTGAAAAGAAGCAATATAATTTTTTTTGCTGCTACAGTAACCGAGTTTTAGATGTGTCTTCTCTTGAATGCAATCCAGAGCATATGTACCACGTGCCCAGGTTTGCCAGCTAGGAGACCCAGGGGTGCTGTAGATGAACATGCTGGGGCAGTTTAAGAAGTTACTACAGGCAGCTCTCTCTTCTGCTCTTTTGTAGGAGTTTCTAGTCAGCTCTGTATCAGAGCTGACAAAGGCAATGTGTAACCACACCAAAGCTACCTCAGATCATAACCTGGCACTGTAGCTTAGACTCATAATGGCTCTGACTCATGTTTGCAGGGAGATGTAGCTGCTGCTAAACAGGGTCTGCCCTGTCCCCACACAAAAGTTTGGAAGGGAGAGCTAAACAGGACCCTTGGCTGCTTCTGAGCTATCTCGCTTTGCACTGATAATATCTGCAAATGAAGCAGCTGAGGTGTGGATCCACATTCTCTGCAGGTGCCCCTGTTACAATGCCACAGCTGTAGCAGAGGATAGTGTTGGGCAATGGGAAATGTCCCCGTTAGCTGTCCCTGCTAAACCTGCCCAGGAAAGGAGCTGGAGCCACGCTGTGTCAGGCCTTACGGAGTTGTGGCCATGGTTCCTGTCTGCCAATGTTGTCTTGGGATCTCTTTCGGTAGAGATATAGAAGGAATAAGGTGTATGAGAGGGGGAAAGCAAGAGGGTCAAATTACTTAACTGTGACAACAAGAGTCAGCAGTTGAACTTTAGTGCTTGTGGCATCTCTAGATGTCTCAGAAGGCTGGTGTGGAGCAGGCAGTTGTCTAAAATCACCGCTGTTGAACTAAAAACTCACCAATATGTAATGCTGAGGAAGAGGAAATTCTGAATGCGGCTGGTCATGTATCTGCTCAGGTAGAGAGGTTTCAAGGTGAAAATTTGGGACCCAACAATCTAAATTCTGCTGAATTCCTTCAACTTTTCATTCTCCTTCAAGACCTCGGGGACAGACTACCTCCTTTACTAGTCCATTCTACTGTTCATGAATAACATGAGTAGACTCTTAATGTTGCACCAAGGCAGATGGGTTGGTGATCTCTGGCAAGTTAGGTGGAAAATGTGATCCTTCTCTTTACTCTAATTTTCACAGTATGTAAAGCTCTGCTAATGTTTTCTGTTAGTTCACATTGTTTATGTGGGATATGAGCTGTACAGACTCTCATTAACTAACAAAAGAAAAATCTTTAATATGCATGTATTAGATTGAAAGACTTTCCATGGTGAAGATTAAGAAAGCCAGTGGCAGTGTTTCTGTATCTCTCTGCTGTAATATTTCATAATGCCATAAGTGACAAATTCATTAATCTGCTCCTTTAGCTCTCATGAATCTAGCTTTCTCCCTCTCCCATTTTTTTTTAGATTCTATGAATCAGAGAATCACCAAGCCTGTTTAAAAACGGTCTGTGTTAGAAGAACAGAAAAACTCTCCTAAAAACCAGATAGATGGGTGTTAGCTCCTCTGATTATCTTTCAGTTGGCGTGCAAGTCCCTGACTTAATATGCCAAATACAAGAACCTCGAGGTTCCCTAAACAAAACATCTGCAACTTCTATTTTTTGAGAGAAATTTGAATCTGTCAAAAAAAGAGCAATGTGCTCTGAGACTACCTACCAGGCCAGGTGCTTTGGGAGTTTATGGTGAGGAGTTGCAGATCCCTGTGCAGGCTGAGTGGGAGCCTGATACTTGATGGCTCAGCCCAGAGTGATCCTGCAGCTGGGGCACCGGGTGAGGTCAGGCAGTGACTGGGTTGGGTCATGGTCTGGTGTTTACAGCTTTGGATTCTGTGAGTTTCCTTTCCACCTGGATTCTTTATTCATTTTAGCCCTATAGCTCTAAGGGCCTTTTTAGGAGTGTTTTGCAGATCAAGGAGATAACTGTGTACCTAGCTTAGTTCAGTCATATTGTAGATTTGGTATGGCTCAAGTTGCTCTCATGTTTCAAAATTCAGACTGTCATTCTTGAAATCTTCATCCTTAAGTATGCTTTTATTAGCCTTTTATTAGCCTTTATTAAAGCATCCTATTAGTATGCTTTACCTGAACCTTATAACCACTGGAATGCCATTTTTCCTACTTACCTTGGTAACACAAGTAGAATCATACTTTTTCCAAATTTCTTGTAGAAATGCTTTACTTCCCAGCCAAAGTAATTTTAAGGGGCTCTCCAGATAAGTTTTTTTTTTATAATATCATTGTTACTAAACTGCATTTATTTTCTGCCTCAAGTACTTTCATTCTGCTATTACCTAACTGCTAGAGACTACAACTAGCTGGAGGGAAATCAGATACAGTTTAAAATCACTTCATGAATTATTTTGTCACATCACTGACGAGAATAACCTGATAAGTAGTGGCAGTTTATTTGTCAGTTGGAATCCAGAATAAGATTTTCTGTACAAACACAATGTGAACACCTGAAGACTGAATAGTTGACCATAAAGTTCCTTTTTTTCTAAAATATATACAAGTCTCACAGCAATTCTCAAGCTTCTCAAGCCTCTGTGTGCTTAGTACCATCTCTTTAGTTAAGGGAATGCAGGCTCACCTTTTTCCAGGCCCCTCACCTGGCATCTGTCAGATGTCAGGTTATCAAAGTCTAGTTGCCTCCCTGCACCATTAAGATGTGGGAGAAAGCAACAACCAAAGTTTAACAGAGGAAGAACTGGTAAACATTTTAAAGAAGATCTTAAACATTTAGTATAATGCAGACAACTGTTTTCCTCACTACAAGGTGGAATAACCAAGGATTGAATTATAAGGAAGTATTTCAGACTGTGTTGTTACAAAGTGCTTAAGGATAGATCTCTCCTGATGTGATCGGTGTTTAGGACTTGGTCTATGGTATTTTCAGGATGTACTGTAGCTCTGTTTCACTGGAACAGGGTGGAGTAGTTTTAATGAAACTGAGAGCAAACTGTAGTGGTGTAATACTTGGGGAGGATGTGCTGTGCCTCAGAAATGCTCCCAGACTCCACTAGTGCTAGAGGAAAAAATTTCTAGCATAATTTCACTAGAAAACATCAAGGTTGACTTTTCTACCCAAACCCTGGAGGAGATGAGAATCCATTTGGGAAAGAAACATTGGCTGGCATTTCATTGCCATGGGAGCTCTGTGGGAAGCACTGCCATGTCAGTATGATTACTTTAAAAAGAACAAGAAAGGCCAGTTTTCCCTAAAATATTTTACCTGTCATACAGGTGTAAAAATGAAGACTCAGAGGTTTGAAAAAAAGACAACAAAATTTGATCATTTTATTCTGAAAAATAGATCCTCAAAAGCCATTCTGTGTTGTGAGATCATCTGAAAGTTTTGTGAAGTGCTTTTGTTAGAAAGCAGAAGAAAATTTGAAACTTTTTACAAACCCAGGGGTATTCTCATGTTTATCATAACAGAAACATATTACAGAAGCCTTACACAGGCCTAAGCCATTAAGTAAGGTGTATGGCAGTTGAAATTGATGTCCTCTGTATAGGCTGCAATTTCCTGCAACAGCTTAGATAACAAAAATTGTTTATGCAAGCTCCTGGCCAATCCTAGCTATCAGTTTTCTAACTCCAAACCACATTTCTCTATCACTCGTGCCAATACAATTGGTTTTCGGTCAGGAAACATCACCTGATGTAAAGTATGTCCTTGCAGGTGGTTCTGCTAGAGGGTTGAGGTGGAAAATGCCATGGTATGGAGTGGGGAGGAGCAAGCAAAGGAGACTATGCTTCAGCTGGGCCATTGCCACTGGTGTTGGCATGTAAAACTGATGGTGTAGACCAGAAAATTTGAATCTCAGAAGTAGTAAATCATATAGTGAAGCTGAAAATGGCAATGTTGTGTAGGCTTTAGGTGGTTGAGGATTCATCTCACTGGTTCCTCTCCTCCCTCTCATTTGACTTATTTTGAATGCTTATCTTCTATAGAGATGTGCACTGGGCTTATGAGCATGGTTAATACCTCTGTTCTCAGCAGTTTACTGCTTCATAGGGCAAATTTAAGAAGAAAAAAAAAAAGTCATTTTCTGTTTTAGCCTTCCATGATGTGCTCACTCTGCTCCTGGGTTTTGTGCCTCCTGGACAATTTCAGCATTGAGGATGTTTATTTCAAGAGGCTTTTCAGGTGCAACAGAATGATTTTAAGTAAATGTGACTCTTGGAGTGAAGCCAGTCTAGTTTTGCTCTGCTTGAAAACAAGCAAATCAAAGATGCTTTGATAAATGTTTCTCTTGGCTGTGGAAGTGGGACATGGAGAAAAAATACTTGGCTAGTCTAGGTAGCACCTGCATTATAGCTTTTGATGTATACAAGGGCCTTGCACATACTAGTTTATCAGAGGGGCACTAGAAACATTGAAGCATCACTGATTTTAACTAAAAGAAATAGTCTTATTTCCAGTGTAATTTCTACTCTAGCAGATTACCTTCCTACCTCTCAAGCAAGCAAGGCACCATACAAAAAGCTTTTGCTGGATGAACACGTTTGTCCCACTAAATATTTTAGAAGCATATCCTCTGGAAGTGTCTTTGAGTATCAAATATTTGCTAGGGAGACTGCGTTGCAAGTGTGTTCACCACAGTTCCTGATGGTGTATGCATAAGCAAAGAGTCTGCACTCCTTTGTGATAAAATGAAGAGATAATATACACGGTAAACCAGCTCAGTGACTGTCACTGAAAGGTTGTCTTTGCTTCTTCCCCCTTTTTTTCATTCTGTCTGCTCCCAGCTTCAAGGTCCTGTTTTCTTGCTCTGCTTTGTCCTTGCTCTGGGGCTGACCAAACTGGTTGGTGCTTAAATTCACTGTCCCATATAAAAGCTAATAACACAGCTTTTTAAATTACTGCACTCCCCACCCATCTCACTATGCCATTGAGTTGAAACAGTTCACTGGCTGTCCAGAGAAGGCACAAGGGAGACCACAGGCATCTGGGGATATGGGGGGGTGACATCTTTGAGATCTTAGACTTCTTAAGTCCAGTACTTTTTAATTGCAATATGATGCCCTAGGATAAAAATGACTGACTAATGCTACTTTTCTTTTTATTTGGTTCCTAGCTTAGTTTCAGCTTTAGACAGAAAAAATGAGGAGATCACAGGATCACCTATTATCCCTTGCTTTGTGGGTTTAATTTCTTTCCTGCCTATAGTTCAGCCTCTGTCTTATAAATAGCATCTGATAATTGCTGCAGAAATAATTACCAAATATATTTCATGTAAACTGAGTTTATTCCAGGAGTAATCATAGTCATCGGATTAACTTTCAGTAGATTATTTTATTTAATAAAGATTTGTCAATAAAACTTTGTGAAAATTCTGGTCAGTATACCTCATTATTCAAGTATTTGCACAAACTTATATGTGCACAAGTGCTTGGACTAAAATTTTCAAGTCACATTCCTGAAAACTTTTTGAACTTTGAAAGGCATCCCAGCAGCAAATAGAACAAATCTGCTTCTCTATTGTGGTCATTCATTAGCTATTATTAAAAAAAATAAAGAACTCATCACTCTTTAGTGAATAATCTACTAGCTGAAACATATTTCTAAATATTAAAAGACTGGCTTAAGGAAAAAGATGGAAACAGCAGAAGGCTCATAAATAAGTCTGACCTCTACAAAGATTTCTGGCTTGAATAAATTCATGTTGAACACACTTCATGTGTTCAAAGGAAGCTAAGCCAGTTTAAATAAACTGAATATCTTCCATTTTCAATGGGGACTAATATTTGACCAGCTGTAGCACTAAGAATTGTATAACTCATTAAAATTTCCAAAAAGCCTACTTTTTTCTTAAATGTACCAACTCGGTTTGCCTTCAAATTTAACTCTTCAAATGCCATTTTGAGTTTTCTTGGTGAGTTAGCACAGTCTTATTGCCCCTCAATAGGGCAAAAAGACTTTGTTCCCATTGAAAAAGTAAAAGCAGGTTAAAGCTTTGGGCCAGATCAGAGTTATGAAAGCATTTAGATAGACATGGAGCGTTGTTAGGTGATGTGTTTGAGGTTAGACACTATTAGGTAGTGGAGGGTGGGGAGGGAGTTTCCTTGATCAGTGTGATTTCATCTGAAGCCTACAGAGAAGAAATAAATACTGCTTAGTCCTATCTTAATCTCTAATAGTTTCTGTCTTTCCATCTGTTGCTTCAGAGCATAATTTGATTATTTTATTAGGGGTCTCTTGAGGCTTGGTTTCTGTTGGATGTTTTCCTGTAGCAGTGGAAGTTGTTTCTTCCTCTGGGCAAGGAAAATTTGTGCATGACTTGTGTAGTGCCATGGCCACAGCCTGGCTTATAGCTATAAGGTGACAATGAAGACAGAATTGCAGCAGTGTGACAAGTTGTGAAGAGAGATCCAAGCATGTTTCTGCTGGTTCTCTGGTGATGATGTAAAAACCAGTTAATGTGTGAACAAAGGTTTATTCAGTATGAGTTTTATGGTTAACTTTTTTCCTTGTTAATTGTCTGCCTTTCTGTGGAGAAGAAAGAGCAAACATTTCAAATGTTGGATTAATTCCAGCATTGAAAAACTTTAATTGTCTGAATATGTAATGTTAAATTTTGTGGGCAATTGAGAAGGTCAGTTCATAGCTCACCTAGGCCTTTGTTTACTACAAAAATCTATGGGGGAAAGTCTTTTTTAACAGCATTTTTATGTAAAATGCAAGCAACTTCTTTTATAGCCATTGAGGAGGAAAACCAAAAGAATTTGAGGGCAGAAAGTTTCGGGTGAGATTTAAGTTTAATGCTCTTCATGAGGGTATTTGGAGGTACTCGGCCCTTTGAGGAAGTTAAATTGAGCAATGCTGAGACAGGAAGGAATCTTAATTTGGCTCTTCCTCATGCTCCCATTCCTCCAGTTCCTTATTAGCAGCTCAGCCCTATTTGCAGTCCTGTCTGGTTTCTCATACTGTGCTCACTGTGCATGTACCTCTGACTATCAGTACTCCAGTGGTACTGAGACAAGCTAATCTCTCCCTACCAATAATAACTCTGCTTATAAGATTGCCTTCTAGTTGGAAAAGTAGCCCTTGGGCTTCTGCTGGAGAAATCTTAGGATGTACTTCACTGGATTCGCTTAATTAGTGTGGCTTAAATAGAAGAAAAAAAAAAAGAAAAAAAGCTCAAACTGTTCAGCAAAAGCAATGAGGGATTCACAGCTGTGAGGCAGGAATGATGAAGATGTGACTGTGTTGTCTGTTCTGCATTTTCACTGTTACAAGCAGCCTGGAAAAGGCAAAGTTCAGGAGCAGCTGGCTGTGTGTAAGCGACACGTTCTGAGGTCAAGAGAATGCATTAAACCTTAGTAAACTGGTTGTGTGAGTGAAGATAGGTACTTTTAGAAAACAACATGGAAAAACCCAACCAAACTTGCCCTCCTGCCCAATGGAGCATATCCAGAGATAAGGACCTCACTCTTAAAAAAATGAGGATTAATAGCCAGCCTGAAGGATGGGGAATACTCAAGTCTGTTTTTTTTCAGGAAACAAAAGCATGTTGGTCATATATCAGCTTCTTTCTGTGCTTGGTCTCTGTGAGTACTGAATTTCTCAGGCCCAATGCCTTTTTTTGGGAAAAGTACATTTAAAACATGTGCTCTTCATTAGTGGAGTCACAAGTTATGCCTTTTGTGTTGTGAGAACACTTGATAAAGTAGAATGGTTCATCAGAAATCTTTTTCCAGAGATTCAGTACAAATCTTTTTAAACAATCCAAAAAATGTATCTGTATCCACTAAGACTGGGCATGGAAGGAACTGTATTTCAACTTTGCATACTCAGATGATGGATTTTTCCAGAAACACGGACTTCCTAAGATTTGTTTTCTCCATCATATTGTCCTACTACTTTCCTTTAGTGAATTTTGCCTAATTTCTGAGACATAGCTACAGCTGGGGATGTAACCAGAGGAAAGAGCTACCTTACTTTATCATCTTTTTTTTAAATTGAAATGAGTATTACCTGTGCAATATAAATGATTTGCCATTCATATTCAAAAGTATTCTTTGCTACTCTGTTTCAGTATAGTTGTCTAAATTGGTAAAAAATATTGACTCTGTCTAATAAAACACGTGCTATCATATTCTGGCTGGTCATTTGAGGAAAAAATGCCATTCTTTCCCTTTCCTTTCTCCTTCTGCCTATTTCCCTTGAGTGTCACAGGGAGAATTGATAAAGATCAGTAACTAAGACACCTATGGGATAAAGATGTTTTTGAGGAGCTTATGTGCCCAAACCCATGGTGCTGCTGGTCTGGAGATGTTACAGGGAGTTTCTCTCCTGCAATGCTCTGGAGTGTGATTCAGGCTGGAGTAGCACTGTGTTCAGTAAGCAGAGAGCTGATGCAGTCCCCTTAGCTACAACGGGAGACCAAGATAAACATGCCAGCCAAAAAGTCCCTTTCTTAGAGAAATTAATCCATTTCTAACTAATCATAGAATCATAGAATTAGCCGGGTTGGAAGGGACCTCAGAGATCATCTAGTCCAACCCTTGACCCACCGGAGCAGTTGCTAGACCATGGCACTGAGTGCCACATCCAGTCTTTTTTTAAATGTCTCCAGGGACGGAGAATCCACCACCTCACCGGGCAGTCCATTCCATAGCCTAATCACCCTCTCCGTGAAGAAATTCTTTCTAATATCTAACCTAATCATTTTATGAGAAAACCATAAATGTCTTAGTGGTGACTATGGGGTTTTTTTGGTTTTTTTAATACTTTTTTCTGTGGCTGAATTCAGGTTGAAGGAGCCCTGCTCCTGCATAAATTTAGGTGTTTTGAATATTCATTAACATTATGAGTGATTTAAGATGTCTGTAGGAATTTGGTAGTGTGAACTGCCCACTTCCTACCAGTGATACTCTTGAAGGTGGTAATACATTGTCAGCTTGTGGAGTTTTCCCAGGGAGTAGAGGGAAGAAAGAAAAAAAAAAACACCAAAACAAACTGTTACAGATATTTTAAATAATAAAAAAAATAGCTTTTCTAAAAGTGACCAGAATGTGCTTGAAGCTATGAATATTCACAAGTGAGGCAATGACTATACATTGAAATTCTACATCTCTGCTTTGCAAGAGAAAGTAATAACTTAACTTTGTAAAAATTCCTGAAGCTGAAAAGTATTTCTATTCTTTCTGTCTTTCTAAAGATGTTTTTAACAGGAGAAAAAACAACCAAACCCAAGAGTGAGTTTACAAATAGGGCTCATGGCATGTCTGCCTGAATGCTAATGGTGGGTGGGAAAGGATAAGGAAAGGTAGGAGCAGCCAAGAGAGCAAGGGTGGTATTGCTGATTTTGGCATCAACCCACAGAACCCCACAACCCACTAATTTAAAGTAGTTATGAAACTTAAATAGCTCTAGGGTAGTGCTAAGGAGACATAACCACAGGTTCCTGCTGAAAGGGGAAGTGCTTCTCCCCTGCTCATTCCAGCTGCTTCCTGTGTTCCAGCACTAGCACTTTAGCTGACCTCACCCTGGATCTGTGCAGGCATCTNTCAGATGATGGATTTTTCCAGAAACACGGACTTCCTAAGATTTGTTTTCTCCATCATATTGTCCTACTACTTTCCTTTAGTGAATCTTACCTAATTTTTGAGACATAGCTACAGCTGGGGATGTAACCAGAGGAAAGAGCTACCTTACTTTATCATCTTTTTTTTAAATTGAAATGAGTATTACCTGTGCAATATAAATGATTTGCCATTCATATTCAAAAGTATTCTTTGCTACTCTGTTTC
Source organism: Florisuga fusca (assembly GCA_038090715.1). NCBI lineage: Eukaryota > Metazoa > Chordata > Aves > Apodiformes > Trochilidae > Florisuga > Florisuga fusca. Next base: position 24,010,956 of record JAAWXA010000002.1, read on the forward strand.
AGTATAGTTGTCTAAATTGGTAAAAAATATTGACTCTGTCTAGTAAAACACTTGCTATCATATTCTGGCTGGTCATTTGAGGAAAAAATGCCATTCTTTCCCTTTCCTTTCTCCTTCTGCCTATTTCCCTTGAGTGTCACAGGGAGAATTGATAAAGATCAGTAACTAAGACACCTATGGGATAAAGATGTTTTTGAGGAGCTTATGTGCCCAAACCCATGGTGCTGCTGGTCTGGAGATGTTACAGGGAGTTTCTCTCCTGCAATGCTCTGGAGTGTGATTCAGGCTGGAGTAGCACTGTGTTCAGTAAGCAGAGAGCTGATGCAGTCCACTTAGCTACAATGGGAGACCGAGATAAACATGCCAGCCAAAAAGTCCCTTTCTTAGAGAAATTAATCCATTTCTAACTAATCATTTTATGAGACAACCCCAAATGTCTTAGTGGTGACTATGGGTTTTTTTGGATTTTTTTAATACTTTTTCCTGTGGCTGAATTCAGGTTGAAGGAGCCCTGCTCCTGCATAAATTTAGGTGTTTTGAATATTCATTAACATTATGAGGGATTTAAGATGTCTGTAGGAATTTGGTAGTGTGAACTGCCCACTTCCTACCAGTGATACTCTTGAAGGTGGTAATACATTGTCAGCTTGTGGAGTTTTCCCAGGGAGTAGAGGGAAGAAAGAAAAAAAAAAACACCAAAACAAACTGTTACAGATATTTTAAATCATAAAAAAAATAGTTTTTCTAAAAGTGACCAGAATGTGCTTGAAGCTATGAATATTCACAAGTGAGGCAATGACTATACATTGAAATTCTACATCTCTGCTTTGCAAGAGAAAGTAATAACTTAACTTTGTAAAAATTCCTGAAACTGAAAAGTATTTCTATTCTTTCTGTCTTTCTAGAGATGTTTTTAACAGGAGAAAAAACAACCAAACCCAAGAGTGAGTTTACAAATAGGGCTCATGGCATGTCTGCCTGAATGCTAATGGTGGGTGGGAAAGGATAAGGAAAGGTAGGAGCAGCCAAGAGAGCAAGGGTGGTATTGCTGATTTTGGCATCAACCCACAGAACCCCACAACCCACTAATTTAAAGTAGTTATGAAACTTAAATAGCTCTAGGGTAGTGCTAAGGAGACATAACCACAGGTTCCTGCTGAAAGGGGTAGTGCTTCTCCCCTGCTCATTCCAGCTGCTTCCTGTGTTCCAGCACTAGCACTTTAGCTGACCTCACCCTGGATCTGTGCAGGCATCTCACTCAAAAAGGACATAGAACACCTGCAAGAAAAGATATGGGCTTTCACTTTGATTTCCTAAGCCAGTGTGTTGTAGGTGCAGGGCAAAGAAGGGAGTACAAGCACACACAGCAGAGGACACAGGGATTTATTTTGGACAGTGGAAAACCATGAGAGATTTTAGCTGTTGTGTAAAATGTAAACAGAGGGACTTGCTCTGTGGATTTGAGTCAAAGCAAGAAATTGAATTTGCATGTCCCACTTGCTGTTAATGAGCACAGCTATCTAACTATTGCCTAATTTGAAGGAGTTGGTATGCATGTGGGTGACGTGGGTGTTGTGGGGGACAACAAAAAACCACCACAATTTGGTTTTAGCTATGCTATATTTTTTGATGGAGATGGAGTTTCTGTTATACAAAATGTCACAGTTGTTACAGTGTTTTATTATTCATATCGCCACTTGATACATAGCTTGTTTTATGGGCTTGCATCTAAGCACACCACATGTGTGGGACTTGGAAGATGCTCACACTTTGTTTCAGTGCACACTCTAGTCTCAGGTTAATTTATCTTTCTAAGAGTTTCCCAGCTGTCCCTTTAGCTACTACAGTTAAAATTTAAAAGATGTTATATTTGAAGATCAGATTTTGTAGTTCATAGTTGATCTGAATATTTTGTCACTTTTTTATTGATACTAAACATGAAAACACTAAAATAGTTCTTCATATTAGCACAAATTCCTTTGTACAGACTTCTTGCTTTGGCTTGGTTTGTACAGAAGAGGTTTTTCCTGGACATTTGGTCTGCAGCATGTAGTGTTTTTCTCTTTAGAGATTATTAGCACTTTTTTTGCACTCTGTATTAACAGTAGAGGCAGATGGACAGTTTTGTATGTTTTAATGGTCTTTAATTTAGCCTAAGTTTGGTTGCTGGCCAAACACTCATCACCTGTGGATCAGACCTTTTGTTTCACAGCCAGATATTTTGTTCATGTGATTGTTTCCTTTTGAAACACCATGCCAAAGTACAGCTGAAAAGCAAACAGAACGCATTACTGGATTTCAAATAACAAAGAACTGCTGAATATGTAATTTCTCTTGTTTTGGTCCTTTTTGGATCATTATTCAGTGCTTTTATTGGCATAGCTGCCAAAGACTAGGACATAAACAATTAACTGGAACTCATCTTTTTTTTTTCTTTTTAATTTTTTTTTCTTCTCTCCCTTCCCTGCATGCAGGAAGTTTAGCACAGTACATCCTGTTCTTTTAGCGTAGACCTCTGTTTTGATTATTGTTCTTCATTTTCTTAAATAGTTGTCATGGTTTAACCACAACTGGTAGCTAAGCACTACTTGGCCACTTACCCTCTTCCCCTTCCCAACAGGATGGGGAGAACACAGTTAGAAGGGTAAAAGTGAGAAAACTCATGGGTTGATTAAGAATAGTTTAATAATTGAAATGAAATAAAAATAGTAATTGTGGTGCCAAGGAAAATAACAAAGCGAGAGAAATAAAACCCAAGAAAGACAAATGATGTAAGTGAAGACAATTGTTCACCACCAAACAAGTGATGCCTACCAGTCACTGAGCATCAGTCCCCTGACCAGCCTTCTGCCTTGTTTTATTGCTGAAAACAACGTCATATGATATGGAACATCCTTTTGGTCAACTGGTGTCACCAGTCCCTGCCGTGTCCCCTCCCAACATTTTGTGCACCCCCAGCCTACTTGCTATTGAGGTGGTGTGGAGAACAGAAAAGGCCTTGATTCTGTGTAAACACTGCTCAGTATAATTAGAACATCTTTGTATTATCAACACTGTTTTCTGCACAAATCCAAAATGTAGCCCCATACTAGTTACCATGAAGAAAATTAACTCTGTCCCAGCCAAAACTATCACAATAATAATAATTAGTGTGTCACAGGCTATAAATAGTTGAGAGGAAAACATTGATCTAATACAAAAAATAAGCTTGTATTGTTGCCTGTAGAACACCCTGGATTGAATCCGACTCCACTGTTTCTTACTGCAACCTAATTTCATTGGAGTGATGTCTCTGATACGACCACTGAAGCTGAGTTAGAGGTCTCTTATTTCCAGTGCAATTTTCCCTGGGGGTGTTTTAGTCCCCCTGTCCACTGTAGGGCAGTTGCCAGTCTATTTAGAAGAGATGATTAGGTAATAGGGACAACCTAATGGAGCATTCACTCACTTAAACCACAGCTACAATGGCTGATGTGACCCATTTGTGTCACCAGGAGACCACTCTATGCCAGACTGAATCTCAGATGTCCTGTCACACTTATGTTAGATTAGTCAATCTGGGTGATACAGTGTGAAGTGATGGAAATGAAGAAGGGGATCTGGGCTTAACTCTGCAAGGTGATTAGTTTATTGTTTCTGTTTGAACAGTAGGGTAAGCCTGATACCACCATGACGTTCAGGAGGACAGGGATAAAGAGCTAACTCCAAGAAGCATGGACTTCTCTAAAGAAAATTGCTGGTTTAGGTGTCTAACATTGTTCATTTTATTACATGAAATATGCCTTTGTAGGAACAAGTTTAAACAAGTAAGTAGTGAATTTTCTACTTTTTTCTTTAATAGTCAGAATTTGTAATGTAGAATATTAAAAATATAAAAATACCCTCTAAATGTGACTCATACCTACCACAAATTTGTTGATGTTAAATTTGCAAAATGATCTTTCTTTATCTGGCTCTGTCAGTAGGCTAATAAACGTCTTAAAGATTTATGAACCAGGCTACCCAGCTTTCTGTTTTCCAGAATCACAGTAAAGGTGCTAGAAGGGACCTCTTGAAGCCCATTCTTTCCCTCAAAGATAGATTATTGTTACCACTAGGTTGGATATAGAAAACTGCTGATAAACATTTCACAGAGCTACCTCCTGCCCAGGTGAGCTATGGATTATGGTTTTTGTTTTTTTTTTTAGGGTTTTTTGGTTGTTTTTGTGTGGAGTTTTTGGTTTTTAAAAGCTTTTCCTAATGTCCCAACACAGAGCTCTTTTCTCTTGTCCATGTTTAGCTTGCTTACTACTATTCACAAGAGCTTCATTTAGTTGTCATCTGTAACTGCCCTTCAAGCAGGAGTAGAAGCTCAATACAGAATCACTGGCAGTGGCTCTCTATAGAGCATGCAAAGGTGTAGCTAATCACATTAATTTGATTCAAGAATTTCAGCTGGGACATATTTATGCTTCCACTTCTAGATGTAGATGCTACAGTACAAAAGATGCTTTAAAAATTTCAATTTCTTTAGCTTGTTTGTGCCCCAACGTTTATCTTGAACCATTCAAGATTTGTCTTTGCTACAGAAAATAAAGATTTCTGGCTATGGGAATGTTAGCCAGGAGAATACATCTGACAAATCTGGTTTCTTCAGATGAAAGAACCTGGAGATGGTAAAACTATTTTGTCAATACCTTTAATTTCCTGGGCATGGTTTCTTGCCCAGAAAAGAAGCCTTGAAAAGGTGGGGTTAGCTACCATACAGAACAACCTGAGCCACACTGCAGGTTCTCTGGTGTTAGCTGCATTTACACAGAGATATTTTGAGTTTTACAGTGGCATTGGAAAAGTGGTTCTGCTACAGTCCTGGTCTCAAGGTCTGCAAACCCTTCCTTTTGCAAACTTGGGCATTTACTCTTAGCAAGAAAGGTTCACTTTCTGAAAGGGTGTACCTGCCTTCACTATATTTCCTCTGCTGGTGGGGTCAATGAACTAGATTATCTGGGAAAGAAGCAAGGTATTTTTTGTGCTGTTCTGTACTCCTTTGATTACAGAAGCACCAATACATGGTAACTGTCATAAAAGCCCATTGTATCTTAAAAAGCTTCTCCTATTAGTCAATCTTTTCTTCATTTATCCTGGAAGATGGAGTTAGTCACAATGGAAGAGAAAGCCTGAATTGGGTCAGTTATTTACAGTGCATTCAGTTGTCTTTTGTGTCTGAAAAGATTTCTATTTAGTTTCTATATGTTTAGGATAAAAGACAGAGGAAGCTGCCAGGGGAAGGAGCACAGAATTTTGGGTAACTGCTTTTAGCAACATAAAAATAGTATTGAAGCAAGAATACCAGATATTTAAGACTTGCTGGAACAAACCCAATTTAGGAAGACATTTCTAAGCTGTTTATTAGTCTGCTCTTTCCCCAGATTCCTGTTTTCACACCTCCTTATTGACAGAAAGATATGGCTTGGGTCAGTAGCAATTTGGGAAAGAAAGCAGAACAAATTTCCTGATCACTATGTGATAGTACATCTGTCGTTTCATTTTAAGCCAGCATCTGACACTGCTGCATTTGTAGGCATTTGGCCAGATTCTGATCTCACTGGCATTAGTTCCAGGCTTGTGCAGCTACTCTGTAAATCAGGGTAACTCCAGTGTAGACAGCCATGTAAGAGGCAAATAAGGCTTATTATTACCAGGTCAGGTGTTTTTTTTTTGTAGAGTCCTGGAAATTCATCTTAGTCTCATAGTTGTTTCTTATCTGTTGTAATTAATCTTCCTGGACTCTATCTCTACAGTGTCCTACTTTACTCAAATGTTGGGTGTAGAAAAGAGGAAGCTATTGCTTGTGATCTGTATCTTGAGGCAACCATTATAATCTGTTATGTTTTGAGGGTTGTCTTTTTGGTATTCAAAATTTTAATGTAGGATAATTTACCTAAATCCAAACTTTTTGATTCAGTGGGATGCACGAAAGCTTGAACGAATATGTTTGATTAATCCAATAAATAAGAAAATATGACTCATTTGGAAGTGAAATAATTGAGAATAAACAGATGTAAAATACCCCAAAATATCCTATAGGGATGAGTCCTCCTATTTATTTGAAGAATATTTGAACCAATAGCCCCTTCAGAGCTTTTAGCCAGGTTAGCAACATAGCATTTCTGGTGCTGATACTACAGTTCCAACAGTATTACAAGGAGTCCTTAAGTAACACAAACATCTGAATCTTAAATGTCAGTTGATTAAAAAATAGCAAAATCTGATAACAGGAATGTTTCTAAAGGCACAAAAGAGTACGTGAAAGAAATTGTCATGTCACAAGATAGTAAAGCACAGTGGTCCACTGTCATTTTTCAGTGTGATGTCCTTTTAGTAGGATGATCTTGATTTAGGCACTGTTTTTTTCTCTTCTGGGCAAGTTTATGCTGATTTTGCACCTAGAATAGATCCTATTAAATCTCTGTGGTTTTGATAAGCCAGAGAGACAACATGTCATCTAGAAGGACCTGGCTAAAACTTGAGAGTGGGCCCAGACGGGTCCTGCACTTGGGTCAGAACAACCCACACTATCATTACAGTCCTGGGGATGAGGTATTAGAAAGTAGCCCTGCAGAAAAGGACCTGGGAGTGCTGCTGGATGTGAGCCATCAGTGCAAGCTCGCACACCAGAGGGACATTTCATCCTGGGCTGCAGCAGAAGAAGTGTGGCCAGCAGATTGAGAGAGGTGATTTGATCTAATATGGCCTCACATGGAGTATTGCATCCAGCTCTGAAGCCCTCAACACAGGAAAGACATGGACCTGATGGAGCAGGTCCAGAGGAGGGCTACAGAGATGATCAGGGGGCTGGAACCCCTCTCCTACAAAGCCAGGCTGAGGGAGCTGGGGTTGTTCGCCTCTGGGGAGACCTAATAGTGACCTTCCAGAACCCGAAGGGGCCTCCAGAAAGGCTGGAGATGGACTGGGTATTAGAGCTTGTAGTGATAGGATGAGGGGCAATGGTTTTAAATTAGAGAAAAGTAGATTTAAATTGGGTGTTCGGAAAAAATTCTTCACCATCTTTTTCCATTAGTGGAAAAATAGAACAGCTTGTGCAGGGAGGTAGTTGAGGTCTGATCCCTGAAGATACTCAAGGTGTGGCTTGATGAGGCTCTGAGCAGCCGTGTCTAGATGAGGGTGTCTCTGCTTACAGCACGGGGGTTCGACCAGGTGACCTTCAGAGATCCGTTCCAACCCAAATTATTCTATGATTCTACCTTTCAGTGGTGGTGTTGAGCTGTTACATTGCACAGTGTGACCCCAGACTCCTGCATTTCAGCTCCCTTTACTTTAGGGGCATATTTACAGCAGCTGAAACATCAGTGGATGCTTCACAGGCCCACGAGGACCCTGGCTACGAACACAGGCCTTGCATGGTGAAGTTTGTGGTCTAGTGGCTGGTACTTGTCAAAATAAATTCTCTCTCTTGTTGCTGCAGTCACACTTGGGACTGTAGTGAGGACATAACCTTTGTTTGGGGGTATCCAAAAACTCCTTAAGCCATGGTGTGTGTAGCTGCTAACCCAAGATAAGCATACAGGAATGCATTTGTTACAGTATGTGGCTGCATGCAATAGGAGATAAAAAATGAGGTTAATAACAAAACTGGAATTTGGTTGAGGGTTTTGATAATATTAGGAACTTGAGAGAAGGGTGACCAATAAGATTTCTTTAGATCATAATATGATTGAATTACAGCATTAGTGATCTTGCAGGCTATTTAAACTTGTATCCTTTAATAACTGGAAAAGCAAGGAGAGTACTTGCATCCTGAAAACTACTTCCAGGGACCTTTGTTTAAAGGAAAAAAAAACCCAGAAAACTCCAAACTGAAAAGAAAATATATAAATATTTCAGAGTATGCAAATGACATCATGCTAATGGAGATGTTTTTCTTCCTTATCTTTTAAATGCTTTACTTTCTGTGTCTGATGATTAAAGGGACTGTTTTATTTTTCTGTGAATTTTATTATATGTCACAATATCATCCCTGAGAAACCAAGCATAACTCTAATAGATTTATTCTCTAAATATCTTCAGAGAAAAAACTGCAGACCTTTCTCAGTTTCTGCTCCAGAAAAGTGCTAGGAGTAAGGTTCACTCTTAGACCAGGGTAGATTCTTTTCCCTGCATTTTTTTACCATTAATGTCATATGCAAGCACATCAGCTAAACCTTAACTTCATAATTTTAATGAAAACAGTGTAGAAACAAAGCAAATATATCATTATTAATTGTTGTTTGTGAAGTACTTTGGGATGCTGTATTTGGATGAATGCCAAGCACATAGACAAACTTCTGTATTGACAGGAAGAGATTAAACATCTTGATCCTGTTCTGCTTTCTGCTACTGAAATAATTTGAAGGGAATCTCAAAAGATATTTTATTGTTTGGATAGGCAAGCCAATGTTTGTCTTGTTATCTGCAGCTTAGATGAACTAACCAAAATTTTGGATTGAACGTTGGCTACAAATCTCGCAGGACTTGTCATCCCATTGAGGTTTCTGGTATTCTGTCTTGACAGAAAGATGAAAATAAAAGTTTTATTCAAAATTGTCTGCCAAAAAAATTCTGTTTATTTCTTCAAACTTTTTCCATCTTCTTTTTTGAAGATGGAAAATTCTGCCACTCATAGTCCTGCCAAGCAAGACCATTGCTGGACTGTGAGATATCCCCAGCAAAAGCATTATAAATTCCCAGGGGGTTGATAAAATAACATCTACATTCTAAAGGTAACTTGCCAGCCATTTCAGATCATGACATCCTGCAATACTGATGGCTTATTGAAGCTGTAGTGTTAAGTGAAGAAGTGTAACTATGCTTGCCATGGGATACAGAATTTGCATATCTTTTTTTTTTTTTTAACAAAGAAGTTCAGTAAAACCATTTATAAGTTAAATAAAAGTTGTTTTTTAACATTAGCTTCTCCTTTTCTTGCTCAGTACTCCAAATATTTATTTTAATTAGTTACAGACTTCAAACATCTTTTCCTTCCTTTGTAGGTAAGAAACTGTTGAGAATTATTTTGAAGTACTTGTGACATCAAAAAGTTTCATTTTCTTCTGAGAATGTAACAGAAGATTAATTTGAATAATTTCAGAATTAAAAACAAAAATGAGAGGGTATTTTTATTTATTAAAAAAAAAATCTAAAAGTGGTAAACCCACCAATGTAAGAAGTCACCTGACTTGGTATTTTCTTTTCTAAGGCCACAGTTTATGTCTCAGGGGCACACATCTAAAATGTCTGTCTCACAAGTGTTCCTATCTCAACAGAGATCTTCAGGCTGCTTAGAGGTGCCAAGGTCCTGCTATGGTTACTCTTGTTAAAAAAAGGTGACAGACATGGGTGAATCAGGCTCATTTTCTATTTATGTCTTTGTGTATTTAATACTGTGTGTATTTAACAAGGTTTTCATTGACTGCACCTGCATATTATGCCAAGACATCATTCAGCAGGCAATAATCTAGGGAATGATTCCACCACTGCCCTGATTTTTATGTTCAAGACCTGGTACTATCTGTCCACAGGACAAGTAATTGAGACACAAATTAGGACAGATTGAGTGAGCTGCACGTTAGACTGTACCATTAATTAGGTAAGCATCACTCATTAAACTAATTAAACATAATTGCTTTTTTTACTTTGAGCATGGAATACCATGGCCATTACTCCTATACTAATCTTTAAAGAGTCTTTACTCTTCATAGAAATATTGAAAGTTATTTTTAAAAATAATTATCATAGTGCTGATGAACAGGTCTGAATAAAATTGGGTGCCTTTCTGAGTTGGAAATGAAGATTATTGTGGCCAAATATAGGGAAAAGTCATGACAGCTCATTTGGTACATCATAAAAGACACTTCTGTACCTGATGGTTACTTAGTGAAGCTGCTTGACCTTATAAAAATAATCAGGTAGTTAATGTACCAGCATTGCTTCAACTGCAGGACATCAAACTATAGCTGTCAGTACTACTTGAAAGAGCACAGCTGCGCTTGGAGTACAGTGTCTGGGGCAAAATATCTCCATCTGCACATCCCTTTACTATGTGTGCCTTTAAAATATATATATGCGTTTAAATTGCTTCAAGAACTGTGGCAATACTATGCCTCACAGATATTCCAAATGCTTCTAACCAATACTGGAGACTGAAGCCTGGAAACCAAATTTCTTTAGGATTAAGAGTTTACCTGGGTAATGTGAATCAACTTGTGAACAAATTCCCTAGTCCCAAGGTCTGTATCCCACAGTCTTTTTTTTTTCACACTAGAAGCCACAAGGCAAGACATGCATAGTTTATGTGTATCCCTGCTATCAGTTGTTTGCATAGATATTCACATTGACAGCAAATTACTTGGTATAGTGTACAGGATTTTTCTAAGGATCTTTAAAAGAAGAATTCTTAAGAAGAGTGTTTGAGCAAAAATGCAGAGAATACTAGAACATGATGAGTTTTCTACAAGGCTGTTTCTTCATTCACAAATGGATACATCTCCCCAGATTCCCAAGCTCAAAATACGTTAAAGGAAGCAAAAGGAATCTTAGGCACTGATTGTATTACAGAATTTTCCCCAAGAAAGTAGCACAGTATTCACAAGGCCTTCNGAATTATTTTTCGATTTTTTTTCCTGTTTGCTAGTTAACCTTTTAATTTAACCAGCACTGGTTGAAGTTACATGAGAGTTTGATTTTTATGTTCAAGACCTGGTACTATCTGTCCACAGGACAAGTAATTGAGACACAAATTAGGACAGATTGAGTGAGCTGCACGTTAGACTGTACCATTAATTAGGTAAGCATCACTCATTAAACTAATTAAACATAATTGCTTTTTTTACTTTGAGCATGGAATACCATGGCCATTACTCCTATACTAATCTTTAAAGAGTCTTTACTCTTCATAGAAATATTGAAAGTTATTTTTAAAAATAATTATCATAGTGCTGATGAACAGGTCTGAATAAAATTGGGTGCCTTTCTGAGTTGGAAATGAAGATTATTGTGGCCAAATATAGGGAAAAGTCATGACAGCTCATTTGGTACATCATAAAAGACACTTCTGTACCTGATGGTTACTTAGTGAAGCTGCTTGACCTTATAAAAATAATCAGGTAGTTAATGTACCAGCATTGCTTCAACTGCAGGACATCAAACTATAGCTGTCAGTACTACTTGAAAGAGCACAGCTGCACTTGGAGTACAGTGTCTGGGGCAAAATATCTCCATCTGCACATCCCTTTAGTATGTGCGCCTTTAAAATATATATATGCGTTTAAATTGCTTCAAGAGCTGTGGCAATACTATGCCTCACAGATATTCCAAATGCTTCTAACCAATACTGGAGACTGAAGCCTGGAAACCAAATTTCTTTAGGATTAAGAGTTTACCTGGGTAATGTGAATCAACTTGTGAACAAATTCCCTAGTCCCAAGGTCTGTATCCCATGGCAAGCATAGTTACACTTCTTCACTTAACACTACAGCTTCAATAAGCCATCAGTATTGCAGGATGTCATGATCTGAAATGGCTGGCAAGTTACCTTTAGAATGTAGATGTTATTTTATCAACCCCCTGGGAATTTATAATGCTTTTGCTGGGGATATCTCACAGTCCAGCAATGGTCTTGCTTGGCAGGACTATGAGTGGCAGAATTTTCCATCTTCAAAAAAGAAGATGGAAAAAGTTTGAAGAAATAAACAGAATTTTTTTGGCAGACAATTTTGAATAAAACTTTTATTTTCANTTTGTATGGCAGGTTAATGAGGTTGATAAAATAACATCTACATTCTAAAGGTAACTTGCCAGCCATTTCAGATCATGACATCCTGCAATACTGATGGCTTATTGAAGCTGTAGTGTTAAGTGAAGAAGTGTAACTATGCTTGCCATGGGATACAGAATTTGCATATCTTTTTTTTTTTTTTAACAAAGAAGTTCAGTAAAACCATTTATAAGTTAAATAAAAGTTGTTTTTTAACATTAGCTTCTCCTTTTCTTGCTCAGTACTCCAAATATTTATTTTAATTAGTTACAGACTTCAAACATCTTTTCCTTCCTTTGTAGGTAAGAAACTGTTGAGAATTATTTTGAAGTACTTGTGACATCAAAAAGTTTCATTTTCTTCTGAGAATGTAACAGAAGATTAATTTGAATAATTTCAGAATTAAAAACAAAAATGAGAGGGTATTTTTATTTATTAAAAAAAAAATCTAAAAGTGGTAAACCCACCAATGTAAGAAGTCACCTGACTTGGTATTTTCTTTTCTAAGGCCACAGTTTATGTCTCAGGGGCACACATCTAAAATGTCTGTCTCACAAGTGTTCCTATCTCAACAGAGATCTTCAGGCTGCTTAGAGGTGCCAAGGTCCTGCTATGGTTACTCTTGTTAAAAAAAGGTGACAGACATGGGTGAATCAGGCTCATTTTCTATTTATGTCTTTGTGTATTTAATACTGTGTGTATTTAACAAGGTTTTCATTGACTGCACCTGCATATTATGCCAAGACATCATTCAGCAGGCAATAATCTAGGGAATGATTCCACCACTGCCCTGATTTTTATGTTCAAGACCTGGTACTATCTGTCCACAGGACAAGTAATTGAGACACAAATTAGGACAGATTGAGTGAGCTGCACGTTAGACTGTACCATTAATTAGGTAAGCATCACTCATTAAACTAATTAAACATAATTGCTTTTTTTACTTTGAGCATGGAATACCATGGCCATTACTCCTATACTAATCTTTAAAGAGTCTTTACTCTTCATAGAAATATTGAAAGTTATTTTTAAAAATAATTATCATAGTGCTGATGAACAGGTCTGAATAAAATTGGGTGCCTTTCTGAGTTGGAAATGAAGATTATTGTGGCCAAATATAGGGAAAAGTCATGACAGCTCATTTGGTACGTCATAAAAGACACTTCTGAACCTGATGGTTACTTAGTGAAGCTGCTTGACCTTATAAAAATAATCAGGTAGTTAATGTACCAGCATTGCTTCAACTGCAGGACATCAAACTATAGCTGTCAGTACTACTTGAAAGAGCACAGCTGCGCTTGGAGTACAGTGTCTGGGGCAAAATATCTCCATCTGCACATCCCTTTAGTATGTGCGCCTTTAAAATATATATATGCGTTTAAATTGCTTCAAGAACTGTGGCAATACTATGCCTCACAGATATTCCAAATGCTTCTAACCAATACTGGAGACTGACGCCTGGAAACCAAATTTCTTTAGGATTAAGAATTTACCTGGGTAATGTGAATCAACTTTTGAACAAAATCCCTAGTCCCAAGGTCTCTATCCCACAGTCTTTTTTTTTTTTTACACTAGAAGCCACAAGGCAAGACATGCACAGTTTATGTGTATCCTTGGTATCAGTTTTTTGCATAGACATTCACATTGACAGCAAATTATTTGATATAGTGTACAGGATTTTTCTAAGGATCTTTAAAAGAAGAATTCTTAAGAACAGTGTTTGAGCAAAAATGCAGGGAATACTAGAATATGATGAGTTTTCTACAAGGCTGTTTCTTCATTCACAAATGGATACATCTCCCCAGATTCCCAAGCTCAAAATACGTTAAAGGAAGCAAAAGGAATCTTAGACACTGATTGTATTACAGAATTTTCCCCAAGAAAGTAGCACAGTATTCACAAGGCCTTCCTCATGTCTCAGGCATCTAGACATCCTCGCATCAATGTAACAAGGTGTCAAATGTTTTGGACTGTAAAAGGAAATACTGCTTAAAATTTTTTATATGATCAGGTTTGTTTGAAGTTGGCCTGGGATTCAGTAAGTGCCCAAAAAACTGAGCATTGGTGCATAAAGGAAGTGAGAGGATAAAAAATAAGGAAAACAAAGCTTGTGATAGCTTATTTGGTTTGTTCTTTTGGAACCTCAGATTAACAGCCTGGAGGTCCCATGGTCTTTTTTTTTCCTAGATATGTTTTCCCAGCACAGTCAGCAAAATAGTGAGAGAAGTAGACATTATTGGTTTTCTGTGCATAAGTGGGAGATTCAAGTTACCAAGTCTTCTAGGTCTGCTTTTTATTTTTTATTAAAAGAAAAAAATAGACATCATTTTCAAGAATGTGGCTGTGAATCTCAGAAAGTATTTTAGTCAGCACTTCTTGATAGAGCTCTGATTACGTGTAATTATGTAACTGGAACACGTTGCCCGGAGAGGTGGTAGAAGTCCCATCCCTGGAAACATTCAAGGTCAGGCTGAACATCTCTCTGAACAGCCTGATCTAGTTGAATATGTCCCTGCTTGCTGCAGGGGCGTTGGACTAGATGACCTTTGAAGATCCTTTCTAACACGATGATTTTAGTGATTCTAATTATTAGATGGTATATTTTTAGCAATTGAACAAGTTTTGTAGTATTTTCTCAGTGCAATCTTGTGTTTTGACTGCTTGGTGCAGAGAGATTCCTCTATATGTAATATTTACAGCACGTGGGAGACACAGCAACGTTTTACTGAATCTTAATGCTTTCAAAACCTTTGGTTTTGCTTAAAATTTATGTATATGGGCAGGTGTGGACAGGAATGCACAGTCCCAAACCTTGAGGTCACCTGCCTGTGTTAGTGCACAAATGTTACACCCTGAAGTGTTTATCCATGACTCTTGGAGGTTGTTGGCTTTTTCCAGGCGTTGCTTACAGAGCTGGGCTACCAGCTTCCCTGCTAGGTTGGTTAGTGTCCATCCAGCATGAATTATCCCAATAACATGCCCATATCTGCTTGTGATGGTTCTTATAAATTGATCATAACTTTTCTTAGGCTTAGAGTTTTCTGGGAGACATAGTGATTTCTAGCTCTGCCAGGTGAGATTATCTGAAATTAATACATATGTAAGTCCATATACACGTGTATACTTGTATAGTTTTATAAATGTTAGGATGAGAATAATTGCAAGATTACAATATTATTTGTTGAATCACAAGTATGATATGAAAAGACCCTAGTGTTTTAAAAAGGACCAGCTACAGTGATTTTTTTTTTAAACAGATGCACCCCATGCTAGTAGTTTTTCCACAAGAATAATGTGTTGAATAAGTATGCTATGTATACTAGAAGTTTTTTCTTCATCTTGTTTACTATAATTTAATTGAATAAGGGCAGAAAAGCAACTTTAAGCACCATATTAGGGGGAGTAGTTTGTTTCCCAGAAAAAGAATTAGGGATACATCTCTAGGTTTCTATCTGTGTATTGCGTCTCTGGGTCTAAATTTAATAGAAGTTAAACTCACTTTGATAATAACGATTTGACCAACATATTAGTGCTGCTACATAAGCAGACAGAGATTTTTTTTTTTTAATACAATCAACAGCATTCTTTAAATCAAATCCCCCAGAGCTGATTCCTTGTTTAAAATGCTCCTAAAGCTTTTTAGGAGCTATACAGTAGCTGCTATTTTTATTACAGGCTATTTTCAGCAGAAAAAGTCCTACCATTTATGTTCTGTCTAGCCTCTAGTCGTTAAAAGTTAGCTGGTACAACATGTGTGGATTTGTACAGCAGAACAATTGGTTGTGAGGAACTGTGTCCACACAATACATATTATTTACAGTTTTCTTTTAAGTAGCTCAAGCCTGGTCCCTAAGGCTGAACATCTAGTAGGGAATGGAGCTTACTGGGTACCCCCCTGGAGAGCATTATTTTCCCAGAAAGAATCCAGTTCACGAGATCGTTTTGCAATACAAAAGAAAATGTGGGAAACAAACAGAATTGGGAGATATGTTCCTTTGGTTCTGTCCTGATTTGAGTAACAAATGGGGATGTATCTGCAGCCCGAATTAAATATTATCTTCCTCTTGCAAATGGGATCTGTGGAATAATGTCTGTTCTCAGTTTTTTAGTTTTTATTTTCTGTATTCAAAAGGCATCAGAGGAGCAGGGCATGAAGTGGTTTCTGATTCTACAAAGTACTTTGTGGGTGCACTTTCCCTGTTTCACCACCCAGGATAATGTTGGCAGCTTTTAAATGTCTGCATGAAAAACTAGGTTAAGGGAGAGAGACTCTGAAAACTGCTAGCAGTGTATTTTCTTCTGAGAAAGGCTGGTCTCTTGAGAGAATCTTCAGTTCCAGTGAGTGAATTTGGCAATTTCAACAAAAATGCTTTATCAGCTTAACTTTGTATGGCAGGTTAATGAGGTTGATAAATGAACTTTTTGAACCAAATTTATTGAGATCTTATTAAAGTTTTTAGTCTTTACAAATAAAATCCAAAGCAATGTGGAGAAGCTAGCATTAGGAGAACATTATTTCAGTAAATACAGACGTAGAGACAAAAAAAATTTGCCATAGTGTCCCATTTGCCTAGCATCATCTTGTGTTGTAGAAAGAGTCTCAGAGATGAAAATGGAAAGATGCACATTAAATACTAATGTAATTTCCACTTGCTGCAATAAATGTGCTACTGAAATTTATTATCCATCATAATAGTGTTAGTACTGACCTAACTTGTTGGCCATATATTAAATATTTAATATATAATCATGATTAAATATTTAATACATAAGAATGAATATATAACCACATAGTATTGCCCACTGATGAATATGAAGAATTTCCTCAAGAAATAGATGTCTCTAAACAGTAATGAATTTGTTCATAATTCTTCATGAAATAGAACCAGAAGAGAGCATCTAGACTATCTGGATGATCTCTGAAAAGGGTTCTGCCATTTTTGCTTGTCTTTATATAGATCTAAACTTAGTACATGCAGAATGCTTTGCATTTGGTATGTGGAATGACTGGTAATTCTTTAGCTCTTTTTATGCAAGAATCAATAAGTGCCGAGCTAAACATATGCCATAAGGAAGTTAATTAAATACTTCTAGGTCTTGTAGGTTTTTTTGTTTGTTTGTTGTTTGCTGTTTTGTTGGAGCTTTTTCTCTCACTAAATTCCCAGTGCTATTGATGCCCACCACTGAAGACAATTTGTTTTGTAGTTTGATTACTAAGGGCCTTATCTGTAAATAAAAGTATTAATTCACAAGACTAGCTGCTCCCTTATAGAGGGAAAGTGTGGAAGACTTCTGGCTGGAATTTTATTATTTCTCATTCTGGGCTTTGTTGTTCTTGCCTGTGCTTACTACAGAGTTTACCAAAGGCATCTCTTACTAAGGATTACTTCATAGGAAGTGGAGATACAAGGGTCATGCTCCACATATATTTGGACTCACCATTAAAACTAAAAGTGTATGGTCTCTGGAATGATCCTCATCCACACATTTGCCCTAACAAAAAAACAAAACAACATTTTTCTCTGTTCCTTTGAGATGCTAATGTGTAATCTTGACCCTTTCTTTCAGCAGCTACATGTGCTGTATAAGTCATGAAGTGAGAATGCTCACACTCTTTTCTTTTACAAGAACATGTATTTTAAAAACTATATTTAAATAGCTTTTTGTGGAGACTTAATAAAAAAAACACTTAAACCTTGCCTTTGGAGTGCTTTGCCATGCCACTTTTAAATAGAGGGACTTCTGTATCTGTGCTGTCTCCTGAAGTCTTCAGCATGGCACAATGGGTTGGTGGTCCCTGCTTCTCATGAAGTGTAGACACTGGTCAGGATTGCTCCGTGTCCAGAAAAAGAGCTATTTACACACATGCCAACAACCAGGATTATTCCAAGTGGGATATCTTTTGATTCAAGAGCTTTTTCAGAGCAGATGTCCAGGTGATGATCTGACAGAATGCTCTAAACTAAAATAACCTCTTTAAGTTAGGAAATGACAGCTTCTCCTTTCCTAGTATATATGGCAATGGCTGTGGATTTATGGAGGAGGAATTTCAATCCAAAAGTTTCAAAACAGCCTCAGGCTGCCAAGATGTTAAGTGTGTGAATGTTTGTGTTTTTCTCAAAAGTTTCTTCTCTGTGTTGCACCACAGAAAATGCATCGGTGCAGTGTGGAACACAAAACTCCTGCTTACATGTTTTATTTGAAGATAGTTTCTTGCATTGGTGTAGAATAAATGCATGTTAGGGCAATGTTTTAGATGGTTTGAAATATGAATCTAGCTAACTTAAAGAGTAAAGATCCGATTCTTTGAGAGACTTGTATGGCTTCTTTTTGCTAATGAGATCTGTGGACTCAGACAAGTCCACTGATGTGTTTGGAGCCTCAGGATTTTTCTTCGGCCAAGCTCTTTGCAGCAGCGCAAACTGAAATTAATCTCAATACGGGAGGGAAAGTTGACAGGAGTGCTAATAAGTAGGATATTGACTCAGTGAATGTCAAAATGACCATAGGAAACTTTAGTTACTCGCTCATGGTCATCTTTAGGCAAACTTCGCTTGGAGAAAATATTCTGTCCTTTTCTTCCCTGGGTTTGCAATGGTTCATCCATCTATTTCCCATACTTGCTGCCTTCATTAGCACCTGTGCTGTGAAGTGATTAGTGTAGGTGAGGAGATTAAAATCTTGCTTGTTAGGTTTCAAGTGCATCCTCACACTTCAAAAATGTTTTAAATCAAAGCCTCTATAAAGTGTATTTACTGTTTAAATTCAATACTTAGCAGCTGTAGTGAGAGGTAGGCCCCTTCACAGGAGAATGAAAAGATTACATGTGCCCTAACAGGGCAAGGGCTAATTTGCTACTGAAGCAGCTTTCTAAAGCAGTACCAGGCTACTTTGCTGTATAGTTTTAATGGCTTTAATGTGACTAAATCTCCTGGACTGCTGTGGCATTGCTCAAACAATGGTTGTGACTTCCGACGTCCTTGTTACAGCACATTCAGTGGAGAAGACATTCAGTTCAGATATACAATGTGCTGTGGGTCAGCTCTTGTATCAAGGTGATTAGTCCCTGAAAGGAATAACAAATGATTCAAAAATGCAGTGGAAGGCGATGTCAGACCCTGCTTGAAGTTGCTGTGCTTAAACTACCACCATACGAATGTAGCACTGAGAAGTTCTAAGCTGAGGTAAATTGAATTAGTAGAGAAAAAATTATTTAGAAATCTGATATTCTTGCATTGAGGTTGCAAATTAGAGATGCAAATTGAGATGCATATTAGGTGTAAATAGCTTTACACCTTTTCTATAGAGATGTCTTGGAGCACATCTAAAAGAAGGCAGTAACCTCCACTCTCCACTCTAGTACTACCTTGCCTTAAGAGCAGGGGTCACATTACAGAGTGCTGGTGCATTGTCAAGGAGGGGAAGGTGAGTTAGTGTAGTGACCTCTGTGTCACACATCAGTACTACTTCACCTCTTCTACTTTTTTGGGTGTGATGAGAGGCATAATGACAAAATTTCTGGTGGTTCAGTAAATGGTGACTCGTTTTTCAGTGTACTGTGGAGTATGTGTCTGTTGTCTCTTTATGCCAATGATCCAAATAACCTGAGAGGTTAATCAGTTCTGGTGTGGTATATGCTGGACTGTTGACTGGTAGCTTTAGGGTAGCACACAAACTATGTGTAAAACTGGAGTAAAGAGACAGCTAGTGAAGCTTTTCATGGCTGAAAGAAATCTTCATTTTTGTCCAGCATGTATTGCATCTGTCATATTATTTTTTATTCTAAAGAACAAAAATATGCTGCAATGTATCTCTAGCCACTCTGCTGTTTTATTTATACTAAGCTGAAGATCTTTGTGGCATTTTGGTGAGTTAAACACAAATTAACCCGTTTATGAAAATTAATTGCCACACTTTTCTTGCTGTGGTTGTTTTGCTTTACTGTTTTGATAATCCATAGCAAATTCTCTTATAAATATGTATTTTTTGTTAATTGATGTAGTTTTAGTGGAAAAAAAGCAGTTTCTGCTTGCTTCCTTAAAATATGTTACTCACAAATTAAAACAAACAAAGCAGTTTTTAGAATTACCTGACCTCGTACAGGAAAAGAAAGAATTTCCTTATGTAAAATGTACACCCTCAGAACCGGCCCTCAGTGACAAAAGTGAAACTACAATTTATCTTTTCTGTATGACATTCAGAGCAGCTTTCAGCAGCTGCTACCTCACCACAACACAGTTTCGTACGCTTGCTGACACATCATTAAAAATCTATCATTGTTAGTCATCTGTCATCATAGAAATCAATGGATAAGGTTTGCTGATCCTGTGTTTATCCTGCAGAGCAAGAGCATGTAACAAGACAACAACCAGAGAAAAAGCTGCATTGTACAGCATAGTTATTAATTATCAAGCAGATTACTGGAGGGAAAATTGCAAGTTAGAAATGAATCTAGATAGAGTTATGAAGTGTGAATTCTGAAATATTCTTGTTTTATAAGTGTCAGGGCTGAACCATACAGGAAATTCTTTTTATCTGTTTAAACCAGATGTTTGTTCTTGGTGGTCTCATTACATCACAGATATTCTAAGTGGTCTATGATTTATTTGGCTCAAGATTCTTCTGAACACAACTTTTAAAAATTTATGTTATCTTCCTTTATTCCCTGGAAGAATAATCTTTAACCTCACAAAAATTACTGTCTTCATCACAATTTATTACACCTTCTGCTATATAGCCACTGAAAATGTGCTTTCTGCTCTACATCTCTCCAGCAAAATAAGAAGCAACTTCAACATACAGTTCATATATGTGAACTACTCAGGTAGAGGAGGAAATGGAATAATACAGTAGAAATTAGCAGGTTGTGAAGCTATCAAAAATTTATGGAAAGTACTTTCTTTGTGCAGCAGGTAATGCTAAGAATACTAATCATGTCCTTGAAAAATGTTCCCAGGGCTTTCCCAGAGAAAGGAAGTTGACTTGTTGCTGTCTTCCTTACCGCATTTAATCTGTGATGGTTGTTTATTACTAGATGGTAGAAATCAGAAACCTGTTAGTGTCTGATTTGACAGAATTTATTCATGGCTTTTCACTTGCTCCATTAAATGAAATAGTGTCTCATTCAACACCAAAGCAAAAACCAAAGGGTAAGGATAAAACAACAAGCTATAAGTGATATGATAAAGTCCATTGTTTTCCGCGAAGGAAAGAAGTGCGTATTCTGCAAAGCTTTGACACTGCAGAGCTCCCAGGTATTAAAATGGGAAATCTGCTGAGGTTAGTTTCATTTGTAGCAGATCAGTGAGGTCTAAAGTATTTGGAAACTTATGTACCTTCTGCTGGCATTTAAATAGACACTATAGGATGGCAAGTAGTAACTGACCTGCCCTTTTTTCTTTGTCCTTCTCTATTGTCACTATCAGTGTAGACTCCACAACAAGAAATGCCTCTCATTTTGCTTTCCAAAGCCTTCCACACTGAGGGACAGATATTACTCAGCTTCTGAAGAATCCCACTGGTAGTTCCTTACTGTGAGTACCGCCCAGAAACTTGTTAGACTAGTGTAGGGCAGAGGGCTGCTCCTTTTTGATCTGGCACCAAATTGGAACAAATTAGTCTGTTCCTGCTGAAGCCACCAGAAACAAGCAAGCTCAGCTTTTCAAATATCAGAAAAAAAGTGCAGAAACCTTGCCACAGCGGAGTGGTGCAAAAATCCCATGTCTGTGAGGAAACTAAAAGAACTGATAGGTTCACTAAGGGAAATAGTTTGTGCATATATATTCTGCTGTCCTCAGTGTTTCCCGGTTGAGCATCAGTCCAGCCAGCTTGCATTTCCACAGCAGTGCTGCATCTATATCTTCTGTTGACTCTGCCTGACTTTGAGATGTGGGAAGCCCTTGGGGCTTTCTCCTTAACTGCTCATACAAGACCTTTAGACACCTTCAGACCAGGCATCAAGTATCTCAGTGTGGATTTGGCTGCCCAAAATGGCTGCCCAAATTTGAAGATGCTGATTATCCTGAATTGCATCCATATAATAACCTAGTGTGGTTTCCACTTGGTCTTAAAAGATGAAAAAAGCTGCCAGAGAAGGTATGTGAAATATTTATAATGTCTTCTAGTTTATGGATTGACTTTAAAAATATAGCAACCCAAAGCAACATTTTTTCATCAGAAAATAACTGTCAATCACTTAAAAAGAGACATGTAGCAAGGAAAGAGCCAAATATTTAGCCCTTTAATCAAGGACGTGGTCTGACTGCATACATTACCTGGATGTTAAACTATCTGTATTTCCATTTATTCACACATCTGCTTTTTTCTCAAAAGTGTAAGAACTTAAAAGCTTCTTATTCCATACTAAATCTGCTCTGTTTCCTTAAGAGAGATACTGTGGGATAGCTGATCTCTCCCAATTCTCCAAATAGAAGCTGGTGAAGGAAATAAGTAGGAGAGAAATGTAGAGCTGGGTGAAGGAAGACAATGCAGGGAACAACTAAAGAACATGAAATATGAAAATAAAAATTGGCAAGGATAGTGAGAAGAGTAAATTGAATGAGAAGAGAGATTAATGAAAGTTGAAAAGGGCAATTTAGAACAATGGAGGCACAAAAATGTCTAGACAAGTGAGAAAAACAGGAAGGTAGTAAAAGAAAAGTAAAGCAGTATGCCCCAGAGGTGAGATTTTCAAAGGGAAGATGTGTAATTAACTAGAGTTAATAGAAGTTGTACTACTGCTGTTTTCTGAGTCTTAACATCTCACTTGTCTTTGTCGTGGTTATTTCACTGTAAGAGGAAAAGCTGCTTAGAAATTCTCAGGTTAATGTTGTGCTGTTTTTTACACATGTTAATTTGTCAAAGACAAGTATTTTACTGAAAGGGCTAATATCTGAAAAAAATATTGTTTGGAATTTGGGGTAGGAAAAAGAGAAAGATAGTGGAAAGGCCATATCTGAAAGGTGAAACTACAGCCCAGTGGCCTGTCAGGACCCATCCTGCAGACTGGGACTATGGGTTGGGTTTGTTTTTTTGTTTTGTTTTGTGTTTTTTTTTTTTAATTATTATTATTAGTTTTAAATTTTTTTTATTTTGGTTTGGTTTGGGGTTTTTTTTGGTTTTTTTTTGTTTTTTGTAAATATGGGTTTTCTTGGATGCTCATGCATGAGATCTCTCATTGATTGAACATTTTTACATAAAGAATCATTAGGTTATGTTGCTATGTTTTCTTACACTGAGCCTTGGTGTTTAGCACCCTCACATTATATTAGTCCTGTTGTAGTTTTTGCCTCCCTCTAGACTGAAAAATCTCTATTTCTTACTATACCTCCCTTGCTCCATCCCAAGTGTAATTTTTTTCTACAGCTATCCTCTTTTTCTCCAGTCAACACCCTTTCTCGAGGCCTTTATTTTGAATTTAGCAAACATCTCAGATTAGTTCTCCACCTTCAACATGAGACTGGAGAAATGAATGCTGCTCATTATCCCTGTTGTGTGTTTGCCAGCCACTGTCTTTGACTGGTCACAAACTTTTTGTCTCAGTCTTTTGTTTGTTGTCTGAAGGGGCAATTTATGTGTGTATGGATATGTATACTTACGTATGTACACCTGTATAGGTGGATACACACACGTACACACACAAATATGTATACACATATATTTGTGAATTCAAATATCTCTCCTGGTAATTCTCAGTTAATAGTCTGCTCAGTTAATAGTCTGCAGTATTTGTTTTTTTTCTGGAGAGTAAAGTGGATGCTTTGAACTTGTTTTGCTTTCGCTGGAGTTACTAGAAGGGACCCATACAAGTTTGGCTGGCCTTCAAAACGTTACCAAAATCCTTGTAATTACTGTCATTGTGTCACCACCTGAGGTTTGCTACCTTCTAGCAGAGTGGGTGTGCCATGGTTAGCTTTTGTTTTCATGCTATTAATAGGGAAAGCACAGAAAGAGATGAGTAGGTATGAGTTCTCGGGTATGGTGCACATACCTGGGAGTGCAAGAAGTTTCCCAGTGTCAGACCCATTGTTCCCCCAAGCGTAACCATTTGTTTATAATTGGAATAAGAAGCATATTTTGGCAATCCTCCATCTGGGGAACATGTGTAAGAAACAAGTGTCAAGACAAATGCAAGTGTTACTTGCATTTGAAGCCTCAAATTAGACTTGAATATGCAGTTTTAAACAGGTGTTTTGAAACATCCTTTGTCCTAATGAAGTCTTTCACTCTCAGTAACTCAAAGAGCTGACAGTCAATATTTTGCAGACTCTGACTTTCTTGTAATATTTTCCTGTACATTTCAGGAGCGTCTTGCATTCAACAGCTGGAAGGACAAGGTACTATGTTGTCATTTTCTTGATGAAATTTACTTTTTGGGGGTGAAACCCATCACCGTTCGTATGAGTAACAACTAAAATGCTGTGTGTTTAATTTGTTCCAGTTTAACACAGCTGCTTCATTTTCAAAGCTTCTGGTGGCCATGAGTGGGAGGCTTGTCATGTGGAGAAGCCTTAACAAACCTTTGTCCTTTTGAACTAGGTTGCAGAAATCTTGCATCAAATCATGGTGCTCTTACGTTATGTTGTTGAGTAACTGGGTGACAATGCTGCATGGTGAAATGGAGTGACACGAGCAAAGTGATATCAAACTTTCAATGGCCAGCAACTGGGTATCCAGTTTTGAGGAGGTGGATCTCTTCCTCTTACCTTTATCTGGGAGAACCCCAGGGCTTCATCTGTTCCGGCCACTTCTACAGTTCTCATTTCTTTTATTACTTGGCTGCTTAATTTTTTCCAAATCTTTTCTCTTGGCTGTAGTAACCCACAGAATGAAATGGTTTCTTAAGGTCTGGTCCTGCTTTAATTCAGGGAGGGACATCAATGAAGAGAAAGTTGAGGAAGACAAAATGCTGGTAAATACTGTTGAGAAGGTATATGCATCAGTGTTTGTGAGCTATTGAAAATCTTACAGTTCATAAACATCACCAGTTGCAATGCAGTTTACAAAGACTCTCACTGAAACTTGTAATTAGAGGTTACACAAGGGCAGGTAACATTTCAGAAACAGGTAAGACACCTGACCCAACATGCCTGCTGAAATGGAATGGCTGTAGGCTCTCCTGAGATCATCACAGAGCAATTCCTCAGATTTCAGTTAAAGGACTTTCCTTGACCTCAGTACAGGTTTGTCCTTTAAGAAAAGGAAATATTTTCTCACTTGTCAAGAGATTTTCTGCAAGTTCTAAACTCCTCACGTTGTTTACAATGTTTTAAAAACTGGCAAAATCACTTCCCAGACTTGGGGGAAAAAACCCCCATCCATCCTGCATTTGGACAGCACTAGTTGTGTGCTTATTAGCATTCTTGTTCTCACACCATGTTCTCTCAGTGACAGCAGTTACCCCCACCTCAGCTGATAAAATTTAGCTGCACGCTTTTTGACAGCTGCTGTAGAGGCTTAAAATTGGAGGCATTTGAAATTGCCTTGCCAGCATTTTTCATCGCTTGGTTTTAAATCAGTCTCATACTAAAATGCTTGCACTTTGCCATTGCTTTGGCTCTGAGATCTCAGAGCACTGTGTTCCAATTTGAATTTAGCATCTCAATCCTATATTGTTGAGGGGTAAACTAAGCCCGAGATGATACAGAATATCACCTGCCGAATTCATAATCTAACTTAAACAGAAAAAAATGTTATTCACTTCTAATCTTTTAAATCTTTCTTTTTTTGGATAACTGGTGGACCCACTGGACAAGTTTCCTCGGCTGCTATCACTTCTTTTTCTGCATGGGTGAACCACTGGGTTCCTTCAGCACAGGGAGGAGGAGAGGAAGGCAGCTTCATCTGAGGAGGACAGTTTGGAGTTGGCTGCTCAGCTCCTTCCCAGTGCACAGAGAGCAGGAGAGTGTGCCCTTGAATCTGCTGCTCCTTTGCGTTTTTGAGTAATACCTGAACCAACTAATAGGTTTTGCAAGTGTGTCAGAAATGAACACTCAGAGTGAGATTTTATGTGCCAGTTGCCCTGATCTAACACAAACCTGTCCTTCTTCTTTTTATTTAGTCTTCCACCAGGTTAGTGAGCTAAAATCTTGGAGCTACTGAAAACAGTGGGGTGCATCAGCAGGGGCAGAGGTGGGGTGAGAGTGAGCTCACCCTGTTTGCTTGGCAGCACGCCATCTGATGTGTGAAATACCACTCCCATTCCTGAGCTGTGGAAAGGAGCAGTAAGAAGCATTCAAAGCTGTATGTATTTATTTTAGTGATGTAGCTTGCTTTAAGGAAATCCTGTGCTCACTGAGAGTCTCCCCCACCCTTATCCTCTAGCACGTGTTGCCACCTGCATTGCAACCCTGTGCCAGTTCAGCTGTTTACAGTACTGGGAAGTGAATGGACCAAGGAATCAACTAGGGTGGAAAGTAATCCAATAAAAAATGTTATGCTTAACTATGATTAGTTCTGGGCTTACAATTAGGTTTACTATAGCTATCTTCATTATTTCTGCAAAATGATGTTTTAATTTCCTGCCTTTTGTTCCCTCCACAAAACTATAAGGATCCAATTATTTTTCCTTCACTTGAATTGGTGAAATTTTTTTTTAGTTTAGTGCCCCAGGAAATAACAGGTATAAATTCATTCAGGTCCCCCTTTCAGAGGTGTTCATCCAGGCTAGTATGGTTACTACCATGGGGACTCACTGAGGCTTTGCCTGCCCTTCAGAAACATTGTAGGACAAATTTTTCATGCAGTATTTCTGTGTATCTATTTAGACTCACTCATATTCTGGGAAGGTTTATTATTTCATTCTCATTCTCTGATGGTCCCAATTTGAAATGAGTACCTTATGTAGTTTGGGTGACAGGCCTAGGAATGTGTGTCTGATGTGAATAATCTAGTTGCTTTTTACTATGAATAATAATGCTGTAGGAAAAATGGGTTACAACCAGGAGTGGGAATGTGGAGGTGCTGAAATGAAAAATAACAGGACATCTATACCTACACAGGGGGTGATATGCTTCTTAATTTATTTTTCTGGACTTATTCCAGCTTGGATAAGAACACTTGTATTTTTTAAGCACTATGTGATGGGTGTATTTCAAGGGATAACTGGATTTTGGTGAATTTCTACCTTTTGTGTTGAAACATGGTGATGTTTGACACATCCCTGTGACCTTGTATTATAATTTTCTTTAAATTTACATCCATATTTCTCATTATCATATTGCACACTAACAAAGATTTTACAGCCTGTGAAAGATGGGATTGTCCTCGCAGATTCATCGAGGTGACAGTTTTTCTAGATGCAAATTTATTTTCCCCTCAGCATAAATGCAGTCCTATTCTTTTATGCTCATCATACAATTCTAGAAGATAACCCCATATTTGTAAATCTACAGCTCAAAAGTGGCAAAGTTATGTAGCAAATTTGCTAAAGGTGCTGATTCAACCCTCAGGATAAAATGTTAGGTATGAAGGTTGTTCTGCATAGCATACTCTTAATATGTGGCTTTCATTGCCACAAGCAGTACTAGAACTAAATATATTTAAACATCATAACCAAATAGTTTTTGACTCTTTATAACAATTCAAACCTTAAATCTTTACTTTTGCACTCACTTCATTCTGTGCTGGGATTTTTTTTTGCTCAACCAGAATCAGGAATTTTGTACAGTGGCTGGAATTTCTAAATACCTGACTGGGCTATGGCCAGGCAGAAATCCAAATCCAATGCACTGAACACTGACAGTTGGACTTCATGATAATTTTCTAATGAATTTGTGCTTCTGTTTTGCATCAGAGCTGCTCTGTGTGCCTAACTTCATATGTGTCTCAGAGAGCTCAGCCTTCAAATGCTATACAGAACATAAACTTATTTTTTATTATGTGTAATAACTAGAGAAAAGTATTATGGTTCTGTATTGACCTGATCTGCTTATGTAGGTGGAGGAAAATGGAAATCTAGCTTACAAGGTAAAGATATGTTGAACGCTGAATACAGCCTTCCAAAGGCTGAAGAGTGTTATCCAAAATGCTGAGGTCCTCTTCGATTTTTTTTTTGCTATTAGTCTTACTTGAAACAGACTTCTCTTCTTCCAGGATGCTGTATATTGCAGTGACTGATCCAGCTCGGTTATTCTGAAATGAGTATGTAATTATCCACACCCCTACTAAGAGTGAGATGAGTCTTTGACAGCCTTCTTATTTTTTTTTTTTTTCCTAAACGATGTAACAATGCCTAATTATTTCTCAAGCAATCTACTTGTAGTCTAAATTTAGCAGTTGTTTCTCAAGCCAGCTGTTCTCTGTATAATTGATAAATTGGGCTGATTTAGTGGTTTGGTGAACAGCAATAATGATTTCCTAAATGTTAAATTTTGTACTGTTTGAAATCGAAATATAATCCATGAACAGTCTGGTCTCACTCAGAAATAAGAATGAGAAAACATCAATAGAGAAGAATGGCAAAAAACCCAAATAAACACAAAGTTGAAAATAATTTATCATGGAAGGATATTCAGTATTAATTTCTGGAAATATATCTCTGCAGGTAGTGCATAGATTGGGTAGAAACACCGTTTTGAATTATTTTAATGAAACCTACGAGCAGTCACCTTTGGTGACTTTCTTTCAAAGAAACCACAGATTTTACCATTTAAATGACACAGGGAAATCCTGAAATAAGTTTTTATGCCAACTTGAGTTTCTGTGGTTTACTTTTCCTGGCAAGAATAGAAAATGAAATGTGGCATATAGTACATAAACAATTGAGTGTATTTGCAAAAGACAAAGACTTCATCCAACATTTGTTATGTTAAATAGACATGCAAGCAGTGATTGCTTTGTTCTCCAGAGACTCTGTAGTAAGTACAGCTATATTACAGCATCCTAGAGCAAGAGGTTTCCATCTTGGTTTGCCAGTCTGCCACCATCACAGAGGTCAGTCAGCTTGGCATGTGGGAGGAGCACCAACTGTTCAGAGCTTGTTTTAAACCAGTTTCAACTCCTTGCGCCAGTTTTGTGACTAAGAGAAGGGCATGAAACTGGTCAGGTTCTCAGCCCACAAGTGTGCTGCTTGTAGCAGAAACTGGAATAGCCCGAGACTCCTGTTGAGGTTCTCTTGTGTAACAAGCTTGGAACTAGCCATGCCTCAGCTAAGAGGAGGTTTTGTGTTTTGTTTTGTTCTTTTTTGTTTTAGATTCCGCACCCTCTGAACGAGGGGTGTAGGTTTAGTAAGGCAGACTTCACACCACAGATATATTTCTGTAGAAAGGAAAGATCACCAACCTGTGGAAATCCGTGAGGACTCTTACCCCTCCGCAGCTGAATGTAAAGATGAGAGTAGGGCGTGGGGCAGGGCAGGGCACCTACACCTCTGCCTTACAAAAGTTCCAGTCTAAAGAATTGTTGTGAGGTGTTTTATTTTATTTGTGTGTTTATTTTATTTGTTTTTATGTTGTTTGTTTTACTTGTGTTTGTCTTTAATAAGACCAGTTCTACAGCAGTCCGAACACCTACGCAGGCTGTCCTGCTGCCTGGTATTTTCAAGCTCGGATTTGCTTGCAACACAGCAAAATTAAAAAGAAAACCAAAAGTATTTGCAGACCTATCTTCAAAGGACCTTCAAAGTTAAGAATAAGGTATCTGTCCTCATTACTTTAGCAATATTAATGTGAAATTCAATAAAGAATAGATTGAATTTTTCTGTTCTTTTAAAGTTTCCTAGTCCTATTTCCCTTTCAACCACAAAATCTTGCAAAATGTATCATATTGCATTATTGCATTGTTTTACATGACTGTTCACCTTCTTGTACCTCACAATAATTTTCTTTTTACTTATTGTGTATAATACTACACCAAGGAAAATGCCTGTTTCTGCCAGGCATTTTTAGTCCTGCAGTGTAAATGAAGATATGTTGAAATAATTGGAATCTGTACAGGTGAAGTACCTGATATACACATTTCACCACTTTTGCACTGCATTACCACTGCAAAATGAGAGATGTGGACTGTACAGGAAAGGTCGTGAAGGATCTACACATAAATTGGAAAGAATTTGGGACGGTGATTGCTGATAATCTACGGGTAAACAAAGAATCATAGGGAGTGGGTGTATAATGCGGTCACGATCCAATTCTTTATGTAGTCATAGTATATCCAATAATAATAGCATACAATACTGTGAGACACTTGAATCCCCTCTTAGGCTATATGGAGTCATGCTGTTTTGTGTTAGGAGTGTGGATCTAGTGCCAAACATGGATGGCCAGCTCCACCACATTCCTTCAAAGCAGTAGTTAGTAGATGTGTGTTCTAATAGGTTTGCTTTTGGTTTTGTTTTTTAATTTTATGTAGCCAGTCTGAAGCTAGTGATTGAAATTGTGAAGCATGTGAAAGAATAAGACGATTGACTTCAATTTCCTTTTAAAGTAATTCCACTAAATGAAATATATCAGGTAGACCAATACTGCATTTCCAAGGCAAGTTTAAATTTACCCTGTGTTGGGTTTACCTATTAAATTTTAGCTAACAATGCAGCTGAACTGACCACCTGATCTCTCTGAGCACCTGTATGGTATGACTTGTATGTGACCCATGCTCACATACAAAGCACTGGTGCACACAAGGGCACAGCTGTGAACTGGGACTTACCAGCCACCTGGGCATCCCTGCGCATCCAGCATTTCCAGATTGGGAGAGTGGACAGCACTGTCCTTGCCTGGCAGTTACCTTCATATAGAAAGGACATTGGGCACTGATCTACAGGCTGCCTTTACTTTAACTTCATGGCCAAGTAGAATCACTGCGGGGAAAATGCTGGACACTGACTTGATCCCTGGTCTGGCCACTAATGATACAGTATAAATGTTAACTTTGAGCCTAAGTTGCAAAATTCCCCTTCCTGGGTCTTTGTATGCACATAAAATCTATCAGTGGAAGTCATCAGAACACAAATTATGCTGGCTGATCACAGCACTGAAAGGCCACTAACTTCCTCATCCTTTTGTCCCAACAGCAACTTCTAATCTGGCAGCTGTCAAGAACCTTTTGTGCATTATTGTGCTTTTCCAACCTCCTGTTCTAGTACCAGATAATCAGCCAGCTGTCCATCACCAAGTGCCCATGGTATACTGAAGTTCTTGTTTATTTTCTTTCTGATTTCCATCTGTAGCATAACTATGCTGCTCTCTGTGAAGGGTAAAATACCAAAAAAGAAAACTTGCATAGCTGCTGGTTTTGGGACACCAGGGAAGAGAGTGCCAGAACTCACCTACTTCACCTTGGTTGGAAAAATTTTTATTTTTTTTTAATTGAATATTCAGTCTTTCTATAAAAGGCTTCCAGGGAATTATAACACTGCATTGGCAAAACATTAAACAAAAATAAATACAATTATGGTATTTTCTTTCTTAATTACTAACTGAAGTTCATAAGCTCATGAAATGAGTGCTTTCATGCTTGCCCACTGCCTGCTCTTTCTTAGTCTCTGCAGTGCAAGAATTCAGGCTCCTTCCTCTCCTCTCATTTATGTTACTATGGTGAAGAAAGCATGTAGCATTTAGAGCTGCAAGCTAAATATAGCTATTTTTCTATAATCCATTTTCAGTATTATGACAGTAATTTGCTGGAATAATTAATATTGTGGAAAGCATGATCTATGTGCCCTAAACAGACACACATACACATGCTTAACAAACATTCTAGGACACCAACAAGGGACAGCAGCCCTGGCTTTAAACCAGCACCTACTTCTGAATCCAACACTGTCCAAGTCTAAAATAGCATCCTTTCCATTTCTAGAAATACTATTCTGATACAAGTAAGGGAAAGGAGTGATATTTCTAGTCTTTCACAAATTCTTAATTCTAGTAACTTTTTTTTTAAAAAAAAAAAGTTGATTATATTCCAGCATGATTTACTAGGTAATGATTACCTTAAAGTTTAAGCCAAAAGCTTATAGCAGAAAATAGTCATATTAAATCTGGAAAAAAATAGTAAATTTAATAATTTGGGCCCTACTGGAACAAAGTATGGAATTGTATGCTATCAGTCTCATGACAACAATTTATTGCAAGTCAGTCACACGTGTAGCTCCAAAATAAAACTGGAAATATCCTTTCAATTTTTCCAAAGTGTTTGCTCGAGTTATATTAGAAGATACAGCTGGTTTATTGTGTTGGAATTGTTTTCTGGTATATATTTATAAAGAATGGCCATAGGATGCATAGATCATTTAGACGGATGCTCCCTTAAGCTACAACCATATTCATAATAAATTAACAAATAACCTTTTCAGTTAATGGCCACTAAAGATCTTAATGCAATAAATAGAGTTTCTGAATAATTCACCCTTTTTTTTTCTTATTATGGGTAATAATTGTACTGTGAGCTAACAAATGTTCTTTCCAAGAGAATGGTCAAGAGTAGGCTCAAGGGGCTCACCTGATCTATTTGTATGCTTGGTCAAGTACATTGAGAATATCTGAAGGATCTGAGTCTTAGGTGATGTTTAATATCACCTAGGAAAGGCTGGAGGAATAATTCGTGACTGTGTTGCTACTTCTGAGCAAAGGTTTTCTTTTCCTGAGAAATTATCTGGTGAAAAACATGCAGTAGCCTGGTGGTGAATCTGACCTTCAGTTCTGGGACAGCTCTGATGCTAAAGACCCAGCCATGTGTAGTTTGGTGTGACTGGTGAGGTGTGGGTATCCCCACCTCAGAGAGACACTGAGGACCACCAAATTGTGAGAGGGCTGCTGGGGAAAGGGTGTCTGAACTGGGAGCCCCAGAAGGTGGGATGAGGCTGCAGCTCTGGGTGCCAGCTCAGGCAGGGGCTGGGAGCTGGGCTAGGTACCCAGACAAGCTGGGATGGGTGAAGTCCCATTGATAGCTCTGACTGAATTAGAGTTTTATGTGGAAGGTACATCTTGCTGGGAAATTTTTTCATGCATCTAAAAAATGAAGTGTGTATCATCTCTTTCTCATCAAACATGAGATAGGTGGGACAGAACCTGAGTCTAGAGAGGGTCACCCGGGCACCCCAGCCATGAGTCTGTCCCTTGTTTGCTTTTCTTTCTCAGGCACAGCACAATGTCTGCCTTCAATGTTAAATGATTTTCAAGTCCCATGCACACGTAAACCTCGAGGTCTCCCTGGTCTTGGCTCATCCCCTAGCAAAAGGAACTTGAAGGAAACTGCAGTGTGTATGCAGTGTGACCTTACACGTCAGCTGATCTAATAGGAAATGACACTGGTGAGGGCCAGCTGCTCATCCTCCCCTGGACCAGGTGACTTGCCATCCATTCGTCCACAGATCTTGCAGATTATTGTCTTCAGGGTGAACCAGCTTGCAGCATAATCTGAGAATATTATTATTTTTTTATTTTCAGAAGGTCAATTCTCTCCTTAAGTATTTATTTGCATATTCAGGGTCCCGAAATTTAATGGAAGGGAAGTGGCAGGAGAACACATCCTGCCAGAGATGGAAAAGTAGAGTGAAACTTTGTCATCTTAGCCCTGATGCTGAACATTGCACCTTGGCTGTAACCAGAGTGCTCTGCAACATTCTCATGCAGTGATATGGGTGTGTTTGCTAAAGACTGAGAAAACAAATAGGTGTGATAAGTTGGATTTCAGAATTTCCTCATTAATTAGGGAAATCTGTGGCAAAGTTAGTATGATCTAAAATTGTGATGCTATGAAGGCAAAACCATTTCCATTCAGTGTACTCCAACACTCTCCTTTGTGGGCACTCTTGTTTGCAGAATTCCATCCTAGCGGGATGCTAGCACTGATCTTTTAAATCTGATGCCTATTTTTGTTTGTTTGTTTGTATTTTGCTTGTTTTGGGAGTTTTTTTGAGTGATGCCTGAAATACAAAACAGTTTTTTCAACTTATACTTCAGAAGTTCCCATCAGCAAGTTAATCTTTCTAGTTTGCCTGTATTTAAACCCTGGAAAGGTTGATGAAGATTGTGTTTGTGGAAGACACTAGGACTAACAAAGCCAAGAAAAAAAGTACAAATTCTGGCAGGCATGGCAGTGCTGCTTAGTGACATAATCCAAGGGAAAAAGAAATGTGAATGAATTGCTTATTAAAATACAGAATTTTCTTGTTCTTGTCAGCATGACTTCATCTATACCTGTGATTTTGACAGTGTTAAAGGTTGCTAAAGAATCCCTAAATGCGATAAAGCTTTTATCAAAGAAAAATATTAGTCTGTTTAGCTTTAGAGAGTGCATCAGAACTCTAACTCTACAAATACTTTTATAACGCTCTTGTGACCATGACTTTCAGTGAGCTAAGAAAAACCAAAGATTCTGTTTTGCAAGGTCAGTGAGCTTCTCATTACTAATTATTGACTGTTTGTAAATGTACTGCAGTGCTCCCATTTCATTTATATCTTGGTGCATTGGCTATATTGTACTTACTGATAATACAAATATACATATGAGTGAAAATTTCTCTTTTCCCTTCAGAAAATATGTAGACCTGGCAACAAAACCAGGATATTCTAATTCATTATTCTGTGGCTATGCTACATGCAAAACTGAGTTGATAAGAATTCTATCGCCAAGTGGGTTTATGCTTGCATTTAGTAAAACCCACCAGGGATAATAACTATATCAAGAATAACAAAAGAAATAAGAATATGCTAGCCATGCATATCAAAACAGTATTTTATTTGTATAAAGGTGTTTCTCCATATCAGCTACTGGCAGTATTTTATATTTGTAGGTGTGCATCTAAGACTAAGTAATTACAGTAGAATGATAAAGTTCCAGACTTTTGTCCTCATTCAATTGAAGTCAATGCGAGTCACACAGAGGGTGGTAACCCTTTCAGCCCATTAACTTTTGAGTAATTAGAAACTGCTAAACTGCATCTTTCAGAAAAACCAATGTATTTCCCAGAATAAATGATCTGACGGCATAGAAAAAAGTTTGCCTTGACCAACTGAGAGTGAATCACAGTATCAGCCAGGTTGGAAAAAACCTCTGAGATCATCAAGTCCAACCCCTAATCCACTGCGGTTACCAGACCATGGCACTGAGTGCCACATCAGTCTCTTTTTAAAAACCTCCAGGGATGGAGAATCCACTACCTCCCTGAGCAGCCCATTCCAACGCCTGGTCATCCTCTGTAAAGAATTTTTTCCTAATATCCAACTAAACCTCCCCTGGCAGAGCTTAGGACTATGCCCTTTTGTCTTATTGGTAGCTACTTGGGAGAAGAGACCGACCCCGACCCCCCCTGGCTCCAACCTCCTTTCAGGGAGTTGTAGAGAGTGATGAGGTCTCCCCTGTGCCTCCTCTTCTTCAGACTGAACACCCCCAGCTCCCTCAGCCCTTCCTCACAAGACTTGTGCTGGAGTCCCCTCACCAGCCTTAAGCTGTTTGAGCATTATCCTGTATTTATTTTAAGACGAACAAAACCTGTTAGGTTAGGTTAGGTTTAGGCTGCTGTCTCAGGATCAACTGAGCAACAGTTGCATTTCTGTTGGGAAAGGGATATACTTCACCTCTCCTCTTGTCTTTTTCTCAACCTCTTGCAGGTTGAGTCCTGTGCCCTATTTCTTTGTGGCTCTGGCCCTCACAGGGAGCTTTGTGGAGCTGTTCAACTCACGTAGCTTGACAGACACCCTCCAGTTGTTTTTTGCTGAATTGCTTTCCTGCCAGGTTAGCAAAGGGACCTGAGAAACAGCAGAAGGGATGCGAAGGAAGCAGAGGGAGAGTGAGGATGTGAATGGGGAGAGCTTAGTGGGGGGAAATGCTTTCCCCTTCAGTGTCTGCAAACTGTGAAAGAGGCCAAGCTGGCTACTGCAAGCTCACCCCCTTGATGGCACTTGCTGGCTAAGAGTTTGCTCAACTACCGTCCTCTGATCAGGGTGAATCCTTTTGAGCTACAAGTTTTCATGGGGTTATTACTAAAATGTAGCTTGGGTGTTGGGAGGTGATGAGTGAAAGGCAGCTCAGGACCAGGCTTTTACTCAAAGATTTTAATGCAATTCTCAAAGAGACAGAGCTGCTTTTCTGGGCAGTTGCTGGCTGATGGTTCAAATGCAGCTGCAGTCTGCAGTGGGATGTAAACTTTGCAGCTGTGTTTTCTGTGAAGTATCAGTAGCTGCTTTAAGAGCTCCCAGCTCTTGAAATCAGCTTTCATACACATGGAATTTTTGGAGGTATTTTTTTTCTTCTTCTTAGTAGTAACTAAAGGAAACTGCTCTCTGAAGTCTTTTGTGGAGAAAAACAACTTAAAATATGGAGTCAGACCCTCTCAAGTGTGGTGAAAAACAGAATCACTCTATGATTAGAGCGATTCTGTAGTGCTCAGATCTCAGAACCGAGTATTTTCTGCTCTTTTTATTTTACCTCTGTTCCTTGTCCACATCAGACAGAAGGGTTTAATCTTGTTTTACATAAGATCCATAAACAACTAGAATATTATTTAATTGATTGTTAGATGATGTCTGAAGTTGCTCTTTTGGTCAAATAATTCTCTAGTGGGGACAAGTTAACCTAGCATAAACAGGTATGCACTCCACAAAAAAAGTTCCCAAAATGTTTTTAGGAATTTTTTTCACCCCCGTTTTTGTTCAGAAAATTCCTAACCATGTGTAGCATTATCTTCCTTACTTTTGCATTAACATGAAATACATATGTAAGGAGGAACGTTGTGGAGTCAGGCTTATTTTTTCATTGCAAAGAGAAAAGATTTCTGGAAAACAGATACTACATTTGCACAAATCTGAGTAAATAGATTTTTAAAGGTAATTTGGAGTACATATGACCCCTAGAACTTCACAGGTTGGTTGTTTGTTTTTTTTTAAGCTGTGAAATGCCCTTCCTACTTTGAAGATAACAAATATTACTACATTATTTACAGATAATATGAATATTTTTAAAATTAGAATGTGTGAAGGGTTACATTGGGATGATGTTATGATGGAGTTAAAGTATAAATGTGTGCGGACTGCCCTCCAGTTCTGCTACAATTTTTCTTTATCATTGCTTAAGCTGTGCATAAGGCTAGCTGGACTTTTTAACATCTTTTTCAGATGGAAATTTTCAACCACAAAATTCCAACCACAGTCTGGTTTTCATGATATTTTAATGCAAACCTTCAAGTTCATGAAAAACTTATGAACTTGAAGTATTTCAGACACAATATCATGCACATCAGACACATTTTCTTTTCTTTTCTTTTTTTTTTTTTCTCACTGAAAAGTTTTACTGAAAGGCAGTTAAGATGAGATGTCTTCAGTGAACCCCATTCTTTGTGCTTTACATTTCTAATCTGTCAGTCAGGGTAGTACTGCCACAGAAGTTTCTCTGTGTGAGATGTATCCAGCAGAGCTGTGTGATCCAAGGCCAGAGGCAGGAGATACTGTTCCTCTTTTCAGAGAGCAGAAATTTGATAAGTCAAATAGTTACGTATGAAGCTTTCCAGGGTTAAGGAGAACCGTATTGTAGAAGGGATGGTGGCACCAGAGCCTGCCAATAGTCACCTGGGAGTCCATGAGGTGGTTGAGAAGGAACAGAAGATGAAGCGACTACGTGATCATCAAGCTGCATGATTTTGGGAACTTTAGGAAAGACACTGGTTTTGCAGCGTGCAAATTCCTGACTGCAACCTTGAATGAAAATGTAGATAGGACTTCTCAAATCCAGCTGAGGGTCCTGGAAGCAACTAAGAGAACTGAGTAAGGTGTTTTGCCAAAGCATGTGAAGTGCAGGCCAGCCCTTCAGTGAAGAGGCAGAGCCCATGATAATTAGGCAGAAAGACTTGAACGTTATATGGACCTAAGAAAACCATTTTGGCTTGAGGTATTTTTTTGTGGGGGTTTGTTTTCTATATACATATAATGAAATAGTTTTACGTGGCAAAATGATTACTGTTGGTATGGAGAAGGGCTAAGGAATTTCAAACATCCAGCTATCCAGCTGTCTCAGTAAGTTACTTGGAAACCTTTCTCACAAATCATGTTTTGAGGTGTAACAGAGTTTACCATGTTTTTGAAGTGTTTGAAGATCTTGGGAGAGATAAGAATAAGAACACTTAGATACTGTGACTCCTTCATCTTACTATTTACTTTTTACTAGCAGAAATAATCTTGTTAAAAAACTTGTTTAGCTTCAAAGCACAGATATGTCTCCTCCTCACTATAAACACTGTGGGAAGGAAAAGACTGTAAAAACTTGATGCCAGAAGCAAGACAAGTTGCCTTAATAAGACTCAAGTCATTATTATGATTTTCTCTCTTTGTGACACTTAAGCATATCTATCAAGAAGACAAAATGTTTTATAGGTTAATCAAAACCAAAGGTGTCTTAATATACACTTACAAAATGTTGAAACAGTTTGTAATAGCAGATAGTGTTCTCCTTGTTTCTCTTTTCCCAGGAATCCTTGGTTGTAATAGGAGCAAAAAGGGGACTGTGCAGAATTGGCCTGAAGAAATAAGTGTAAAATTGTTTTCTCATATTCACACATGAGGCGTCCTTAATTTATTTCATGTCCTTAATACATGCTCTTTGTGTACTGACTTGTGCATCCTTTTCAGACAGGTTAAAGAATTCCCTCTCTACTGGAGAGGGAAGTGAATACGCAAAGGCAGATATTATCATTAATTATCTGCATTTATGTTTGTAACTCAGTAACCTCACAGTAAAACTTTGCATTTAATGTTTAATTTATATCGCTATGTATTTCTCTTAGAAACAATAGGAAAGAGTAGCATAGCAATTATTTTTGGTAGAACTTCTAATTTTATAGTCATTTCAGGAATGTGTTTAATGACTGGAAAGACAAAGGCTTGGCTTTTAAACTCTCTGTAGTGTCTCCAACTTAGAAATTTTAAGCTGTAGGAGGGCAGAGGAACTGGAAAAATGTGCAGACTTGATACCACATTGAGCTTTCATTTTGACAGCGATGTTATGAGGTGTTTTACATATGCTAGACCTTTGCAATATTAAAACATCAAATTATACTCATAGCTGATAGCTCTATTCACCAATAATTATATGGAACATAAGAAAATGACATGAGCAGTATGTAGGAGGTATAGGTATGAAATTGGAATCTCAAACAGTGTAAGGTGAGTCGAAGGACACAAATAGCCAGTGTAAAAAGGCAACCAGTCCAACAGGAGTGAGAAATTATTAAGTGAATAACATCTTGTCCATGATTCTGTCCTGAAAATACTAAGCTCCCCACAGCCAGTCTGGTGGCATATGTTATTTATCATATAGTATTGCTAATCTGAATGTTAGATCAAAGTCTGACCAGATTCTAAAAAAAAAAACCAAACCCTTTTTTAAAGGGTATTGAGAAAATTAAAAAAAGAAAAATTATGAAAATGATCTTAGTCTTCATGTCAGTATTGTGACCGCTGCTGTTGTGTACACAGTATACTTTTATTCTTTTCAGAAGTCTGCTTATAAAATATGGAGTTTTATTCCACATGCAGAAAAACAGGGGAGAGTCAAACACCAGTGATTACTCTCTGTCTTCATTTTAGCTCTGAACAGACACATTGCTATCATGTCATCCCCTGCCTTTGGACGCTTCTGTACTTATTTCATTGTGGATGACAGAAGTGACACAAGCAGTCAAGGGGAAGTCACAAATTGTTTCTCATTTAAAAATCAGGGTGGAAACAACTGATTTCCTAGGATCCTGGTGTGTTTATAAGGCAAAGCACTTCTAGTCCTGGCAGGTGGCCATGCTGCCTGCCAGATGAAGGCATCTTTCACTTTGCCCCATTACCTTGTTGTAACATGCCACCACAGCTCTATGCCTATGGCTGGAATTGCTGTCCACTGATTCCTTCCCCACTTTTGGGGAAATGTGGTGCCTCCAAAGTTAAATGGTAGGAAATAAACTCTCCACTTCTATCATTAAGAAGTGCTTTTCAGACCATTCACACCTTGGCCTTTCCTGCCACGGACCTGTTGAGACAGGAGACCTGTGCATCAGTCTGTTGGCAGCATGGTTCACTACCTGTGGAGCAAAGACAACATTCACAGCAGCTCTGAAGCTGAAGTACAGGTGTGAGTATGTTCAGGAACCCAAATTACCTTTTGGATAGTGGCCCCTGGCTACTGGCTTGTGTAGGCAAGTTATTTTTCACCGGGAGGAGAAAGGAAAAAACAGAGGTATGAGAGGGGGTGAAGGAGGAGTGATGGTGCAGCGTGGCAAAGGCTGCTCTGGCTGAATAGGCAGATGTGCTTTCAGGGGGGTGATGATGGGCTGGCCTTGCCTGGGAGTCTCTATCTTTCCTTCTGCCTTGAAAAATGAATGAGAGGGAAATGTTTTGGGCCAAGAATAGCCTAGAAGATTTTGGAAATCACTGGTCAGAAAACCTTGTTTTCTGATTCTACCCTTACCTGTGGAAAAAAGGACTTCATACATTTTATTTTGAAAAGATACACTTATTTGCAAAGACATTAATACATCAGTTTACCATGAAAGCAGGACTTCACTGAAAAAATTAATAGATTGGGTCAAAAGGGAATGTGCTACTTCTTTGTGAAGTTTGTCTTGGAGTCTTTACTGCCAGAAAAGCACATGCAAGGAATTGGTTATGCCAGCTGGGAACAAGGAGTGCCTTTTTTATTTAAGTGGTCTAAAGAATAGCAATACATGCTTCAAAAATAATGCATCTCTGAGGGTTATAGATCTGCTATGAGAAGAGCTCTCAGAGTGAACGTCAGCATTACAATAAAATATTTAATACTCCTTCTATATGAAAAGTGATCAGATGTCCTTTATTTGTTAAGTGTATGCGTGTGTTCATTGTATTTTACTTCTATCCATATATACAAAACTCTGGATCATGGCTTGTAAAATAGGTCTCTAAGTATTCTAAAAGGCTATTCAAAAAGATTGTTGTAGCATATGCTGTCTTGCTAGTGCTGAATGGAGTCTATAAATAACTAAAAGCTGTGATGTTTCAGTAATGACTATTTTGTTCCTATTCACATGGCATCTGGATTTTGGATAAT
The DNA here is from genome assembly GCA_038090715.1 of Florisuga fusca. NCBI lineage: Eukaryota > Metazoa > Chordata > Aves > Apodiformes > Trochilidae > Florisuga > Florisuga fusca. Next base: position 24,051,748 of record JAAWXA010000002.1, read on the forward strand.
ATTATTCTGCCCTTACTCATTCTGGCAGAATCTTATTCTAACATGAGGAAGGATGCGGAAATAAAGTGGCAACATTTTGGTTCCTACTTCGGCATAGGCAGAGCAAAATACTGCATGCAAAATTAAATTTAAAAACTTTGTTGTGGGTTTTGTGCATTAAATTTAGTTTAGTGATTTGGGGCAATCTGAGCCTTACTGGAAAAAATTGCTTTGAAGTAAATGGAAACAGTTTTTAATTTCTCTTGAACTTGTATTTTGGGGAATGTGGGCTATTTACTGAAAAATACAACCAAGTTAATGAGCAATAATATATTTTTAATAAGATAACCTATTTTTGTTTTGTGTACAGTCATCAAATGCCTTCAGTTGATTGACTACTTTGTATTAGAACATACATCTGCAGACATACTAGTATGGATGTGTAGTAATGTCTGTGCATGTGTACTTGTGTTTAAGCATTTAACCTTAGAAACAACCTATTTTAATTTTGTATAATAATGACCACAGACTGTAGTAGAGAACCTTCTAAGTTACAGATGAGATAAGAGCTAATATTAGCAGACCTGAAAAGAGTATGGCATTGATTTTTTTGCCTGTGAAATTCGGAAAAATGTTGAAAATAAGGCAACAGGAATGTGTCTAGCTTTGCAGTGCATTAAAATATTTATTGTGGAATATTTGGTGCAGCTATAAATGTTTAATAACAAGTGTGCACTTATGGGGTTTTCCATGTTTCTGTTAAATTTTAGATACAAGATATTAGATGGTGGCAAATGAAAAGGAAGGAAAATATACTCTTTGTAGCTTTGAGCCAATGTTTTGAATTATTCCACAGTGTGTAGAAGTATTCCCCTTTCTGGTCCACAGAACTGAATATTGCCCAAATTAACTATTATTCATGTGAAATTCCTTCACTTACAAGAATTTTCTGAGATGGAGGAGGTTCAGTATGTGCATGTGAGAGACAGTCTCCAAAATAGAAAGCAGGATTTTCTTCTCACCTTTTGATCTCTCAGAAATAAGTCAGTGATGGAGAAGAATTTAGTCATAGCAAGTCTTCAGGGAAGACTAAAAAAAAAAATTAACCACCTTTAGCGAGCATCTCATTTGCAAATTGTCCCTACAGATTATATCTAGTGGTGTGAATTCATAATGGACAGTTCTTACAACAAAATCACCTTTCTCATACTGTATCAGAGCCCTTACAGTATGCTGCAGTGTGTGTGCTGATAAGTAGGTGCTTTTTAAAAATTGTGAAAGTCTGAAGGAAGGGTGAAATTTTGGAGGCTGTAAAAATCTGTGTGCTCCATGATGGAGCTTTCCTCTTCTGCACTGCTGGTTTATGTTGTGTTGCTAAACTTTACCTGTCAAACCTAAGCATACTACCTCCCTTTAAAAAATGTGCTTTTAAATGTGAAACAGCTCAGAAATCCATGAGAGAAATACCATTGCATGCATGTATTTGCACCCTGATCGCTGTGGGAGGAAGAGGCCACTGACCATGAGGTGTTATGTGACCACCAAGTGTTCTGGGGGCATGTACTGGGGTGACTGTTGTCACCTAATACTTCATCCATACAGATTTTGGGCATTCATCAGAAGGAGAGATGGACTCCTTTTAGTGAAGACCAGTGCTATGCTGTGGTTCATTGAGTACAGGGAAGCCAGTCTGAATATGCACTGTTGTATCAGGGCTTTTTTTGTTAGGTTTGTTTGGTTTTGCTTTTTTTTAACCTGATGCCACGTCATCTAAGCCAGGCAGCAAACTGTTTCTTTATAGATCTAGCAAAGATACCATAAGCATCTGCTGCAAAGCCTTCATACTGTGCATTGTTGATAAGAGTTTAATTTGTCTAAATTTAGTTTGATGAAATGAAAAGCATTTGGTTAAGCAGTTCATTGATCTGAAGGAAAATTAAACACTTCAGTAAAAGCAGTACCAGTATATGCACTGCCTTAATGGGCTGCCATGACACCTGCACTCTGTCTTTAAATGGATTATTTTGGAAATCTCTTAGGATGCCTGTCCTAGTTTGAAAAATCAAAGCAATACTCAAGCTGAAGCTACAATCTGGACTATGAGAAGCTCCCAAGTTGCCCTAGTGTTGATCAATACTCTTGTCAGGCTGTGCTTGTAATGTCATTGGTTGTTTCTTAATCTAGAACTTGGTGTTGCATTTTCAAGCCACACCAATAAAATAAAATATTAAACTTATTTTTTTAAGGAAAATATTTTGATGTATCAAGCTTACAAAACTGATTTATTTTTATCCTCTTAGCTCAAGCAGAGTTTACTAGTGTGTAGTGGCACACTGTGAAGCAAATTTATTGCCTGGGGCAACTTTAGACTATCCATAACTTTGTCACTGGGAAAAAAACAGCTGGATTTTCCCTGTGTGTCAGCGGGACCGGGCAAGTTTTGACAGTCTTGTCTCTCTCTTACTCACTTTCTATCATACCTCCAGGCATACAGATTCTCCGTGGATTAGAGTGTTTTAATGTGATATCAAAGTTATTGTGAAATGCATTTCTTGTAGAAAGTAGTGGATAGGAGAAATAGCAATGCACAGCAGTTATAAAACTAAGGATGGAAGAGATACTTCTAAGACCTGCTGATTTCTGTTATCTATAGCTGCCATCTCATCTCAAGTCCATCTCCACTTACTCCTAAAGGCTTGTTCTTGAATTTAATCTTTTTCTTAAGAACAGTCAGATTAGAAAGATTAAATATTTTTGACCATCTCAACTAATTTCATGGGAGGATAGTTAAAGAGAAAAAACAAAATGCAGATGTTTACCTAAAACTCAATTAGAATTCAGGCAACAAAGAATTGCAGAAGCAGGCCACATCCCAGAACAAAGCCAACATTTCGAATGTAACCTGATATTTGGGCTCTTTTAACTCTCATACAGATGATGCATTCTTCTGGAGAACTGATACTCCTGAATTTTCTGACATGTTGGCTCAATTGTATGGAGTAAACTGTTGTGGTGGATGGGCAGGGCTGGGGAGCCAAGCTTTTTGCCATGTGTTTTTGTGGGACAGGAAGGCTTGGGTGGTGATCTGTGACAACACATTTATGCTTTTTTAGAGTGCCTGTTCTGGAATTGTCCTTTAAACCTTAAGCAAGGTATTATTTCAGGTGCTTCAGTAGGATTGCCCCAGAAACCTCCATTCTGTGCCTCTTTTCCAAACTGGTGGCACACCAGAGTGGGCAGGGCTGGTGCAAGAGTTAGATCCTGAAGTTATTTAGTTCTGCAGGAGTGGAAGCAAACTGAATGAAGGTTCAAATGAAGTGGCAACAAGCTTGACCAAACGTACAGAAACACAGCTGAAATACTTGGAAAGGGTGTGGTCTATCACCTTACTACTCCCATACAAAATGTGTGACATAAGTATTTGGTAGGATGGTGGAGGTAAATGCCCATGTGAATGATTACCTGGAGTCTTGAATGAACTCTCTACTTCAATGTCAGCTTGCACATGGCAGCACAGAGGCTTCCCAAAGTGACACAGACCTTACACACAATGCTGCAAAATGGAAAGAGGGGCAGACTTTTGAAAGTAGCTCAGCTCATGCTGTGTCCTTTGCATACAGAAGAGCCTTCAGCTAATTCTGGCATCTCATTAGAAAACATTGCCCTACTTTTCTTTAACCTGCAGCTCAGAATATTCTCAAACTGACAGGCCTTCTGCATGGAATCAGAAGGCAAGAAGTGATAGTAGGCAGAGACCCCAAGTTTTGGGAACAAAACTGGAGGCCTACAGTAATATGGAAAGAAGTTTGCCTGCCTGCATACAAGCTGGGGAAGTGGAAGTGCTGCCACTCCTGCAGGAGGAAGAAAAAGATGAGAAAGAGAAATATGATGGATGATTGGGGAGAGGAGTCCCTAGAGAGTATATGATTCCATATATAGTTCCACAGCCACAGACGTTTGTTGGATTTTGATTTTTTTGCATCTACCTATTTTCCTGTATTTTTTCTCATGTTCATTTCCAGTCTCATCCATTACAATCTCCATGGATCACTATCTATGATGACCAATCTACATCGCCATATGCTACTGTTTGTTAAAAAAATTATGCAATGGTCTTTGACAGTGTTTTATCAAAAGAAGCCAATATTCCTATTGCCATTTCTTTCTCCTTTCTACTTATAAAAGATGAAGGATATACTTGAAATGCTTTAACAGATTCATTCCTATATAGTGCTGACTCAGTCATCCAGATCATATAGCACTGTCCACAAAGAGAAAAAAGCAGTTTCTAGCTTGTAAACTGGGAGACAGAGAAATAAACCCTCTGGTTTGGACAGAGAACCAGAACAAAGTGAGAAAAAATGGAAAATCCTGGAGGATCCATAGAGGTCACTGAGAACCTGCAAGAATGAGGGGAGGAAATGTTTGCCAGTGTTTTTCTCTTGAGTGCTTTTATTTACAGTACTAGTAAAGGACGGGGAAATTCCTAGCTGTTTTATCAAACACGAGCATTTCTTCACTGCCACTGTTAGAGGTCTATGGGAGCAGGTGATCTGGGAGAGCAGCAAGAACTCAGTATGTTAAGAAACAATGTGTAACAGCTGTTTTGAGAGATTGGGAAGTGGATTCAGGGAACTGCATTGCTCCTGAAATTGCCTGCAAGTTCCCATTTCTTAGAAAAATAAGGCAGTATGGTAGGGATACTAAAATTAATACTGAAGTCTGCTCAGGTTAAGGATGCCTTTTGAGCCTTGAGCCCTACATCAGGGTAACTCAATGCATTAGCTTGCTGAGCATCCTGCTGGCCAAAATATACTTGTGTTGTGACTAAAGGATTTAGTTTTGGTGTAAAGTTTTGGCAAACAAGTGAACAGACCAAATGAATGAAAAGGACTGTCAGATTGTATTATGATTTCAAGCCTGTAATTCCAGGGACATGTAGGGGCTCCTGGGAGCTTTGTGGATTTTGAGTGTGATTCCTTCAAAATAAAAAAGGAAAAGAACAAACCCCCAAAATACATCATATTTTTAGACAGCTAGATTTAAGTTTCTTCTCTGGTCAGCCTTCTCCAGCATTGAAAAGAGGGGGCTAGGCTTCATTTTACAGTAATTTTAAATAGGGATGTTGAAATCACCTTCAGAAATTTGTATTGTGTTCCACTGACAATAGAGTGAGATAATATGACTTGCAAAGACTTGGTGACAAACTTGTACACAACGCTAGAAAGGAGGAATATAGCCCTTTGATTCAGCAAGTTGTTTTTTTTCCATTTCTCCATTGGTGCTGCTGGCACTGTTGACCACAAATAGTGCTCTGAAAAGAATTTATTCAAATGTTTTCAGGGAAGATGGCATCCTGATCTTCTATAAACTTCATGTTCTTCACAAGATCGTAGTGGTGTTAAGTCTTTGAAGCATTCCATGGAAAGAATTCTGGGTATTTTTGATATTTCTTTTAATAGACTCTATTGGAACTTTCTCTGTTTTTTTTTCTACCATATATTGGTCATTGGAAAGACTAAAATGAAAGTAGCAGACTTGAGCAGAATAAAAACAGAAGCCTTTTGTAGTTTTCTGACAGAAATGAATTTTGGCATTGGGAAATGGGAAAAAAAGAAGCTTGGATTTACTTCACTCAGCAGTCAAGCTTCAAAGGATCACAAGGCAGAGAAAAATCTGCATGACTGGATGTTTGGCTTAGAGGGAAGATATTAAAGGTTGATATAATAAAAGTGCTTTGTATAGCATCTTAGTGCAGCTGCATGGCAAAAAGTTTATAAATGGTTGAGACATCTTCCTAGATTTCTTTAGTCAGCTTTATATTTTGTTCAATATTTATTCTATCAGGCTCTATGTAGTAATTTTTCTCTCTCACAATTCAGTGTACACATTTGGAAACACTTCAAAGTACCCCCAATTACAGTAATTCTTCAAGACAACAAGGCTAGCTTGATTAAAGATTCATCGTTTTTCTTCTGGAGAAGAAAGTTTAAAAGCAGCTCTCCTGCTATGTTATTAATGTGTAACCCTTTTACTGGTCAGTATCTAAAGATCACATATCTCCTGCTTGGTCACATTTAATATTCTATCCTAGGTCCTTTGTACACTGTATATTTGCAACCCACGAGTATATGTGGTGGCTTGACCCTGGCTGGCAAATAAGTCCCAGCTCTGCAGTGGAATAGGAAGGAGATTTGGAAAAGCAAGACAAGCCCACAGGTCTAGATAAAGACAGTTTAATAAGTGAAAGGGGAAAAAAAACCCAGACCCCCCAAGTGATATAAAGGTAATCACCACCTCCCATCAGCTAAAACACTGGTATCCTGTCAACACTATATGGTCACAAACCTGAAACACAGCACCATAGAGGCTGCAGTGGAGTAAGCTAACTCCAACCCAGCCAGTCTCAATACTGAATCAATAATGCAATCATTTTAGCAGCAGTCCATTAGCAGTTGGCGAACATAATTTTTAGCAGTTAGGAAGATATATGGTTACTTAACCTAACTTTGCAATATCTTAAACCATTACCAGCAAAATTAGGGAAGTTTAGACTCACCTGGATATTCATCCTTGTCATTCTTTAATTATCCAAAAGAAGTCTACTAGAAAGTCAATCTCCCCCATAGCTCCCAAGTCTGGTACTTTATTTCCAAACTCTGACAGGTGTAGGGAGAAATAATCCTGAAAAATAAAGTTTTCACATCCATAAAAATCTTGATTTGTTAGATTTCATTGGTTTGTGAAGAATAGCTAAAAATTCAGCATTGATTAAATCTACTGGTTCACAAATAAATTTTATTTCCTTGTTATTTTGTGGGACTCAGAGAAGGGACATTTACCCTGAAGTGACTTGCAAAATTGTGACAGATTATAGGTACATAAACACCTTGCAAGAGACTGTAGCTGCTCCTCGTATTTATTTTTTGTTCTTAGACAGGAGCTACTAAAACAAATCACCAGTGTCCAAGTGGTAATTACAGTTAGACTTCTTTGTTCTTGGTTAAAAGTGATTTGTCATTAAGCAGAATCAAAGGCTGCCATTTAGTTCAAGTACAGACAAAAAATGCTTGTATAATAAGCTGTACTCCATATTTAAGGTTGTCTTTAATCATGTTGTGGAATCTCGATTTACAAAGGCGCACACATAATAGGGAATTGGAATATTAACATCAGCATGCTTTGTTCTTAAATTTCAATTATATACTATTGTTTTCTTTCGACTCACTAGAAGTAATTAAATCTATCATACTTGTGGTCAGTCCCCAGGCCCAACTTGTGCTGCTACTCACTTCATAAATGCATTTTACAACAGACTTTTGAGTAGCTATAAGGAAAGAGAAATCTTCACTCAACTATTCCAACAGAAAAACCTTGATGTAGGAGCATGAAGATCTAAATTATGTTTACACAGGTGCACACCTTGATAATAATGTTTGCTTTGGCTGAATGAAGCTAGGTTTGCATTGGTGGAGCAAAAGGGAAAGGTTAATTCAATGGGCCAAATTCACAATGATTAAATTTGTACTACATGTTGTCTGAGGAATCTGAGGAATACTGTTGAGAAGCTCTGTTTGCAAGCTCAGAGTAAATTGTTAACTTGTGTTACTCAGAAATTGTAATAATTCACAGCCTGTCTGCAGAAACACGCATGCACCGTACTAAGACACTCATAATCTTTGCAGTACTTTGAACTCAGATTTTTCACACTCTCTCTGCCTCACTGTTATTTGAAAATAATGGTTGAAACGTATGTTTTGGGTTGTCAAATATCATAGACTGCTGTAGGCTCTTTGACTTCAGAGGAACTGGGAATTATTATGGGTGCTTATTTAGCTTTTTTACCTATTCTTGTAACAGTTTCATACAATTATTGCTTTCTATAGTTCTGAACCCTTAGGGAAACTATGGACAAAGTATTTTGCTTCCTCAGACATCTCATAAAAGTCAAATTGACTGTGAATTCTCCCAAGAATGATTAATAAAAGTCAATATTTGGAAAATATATGAAGCAACATACATTTTTAGGAGTCGCCATATGAGCAGTAGTACTGAGATGTACAAAATGTACAGCTGACAGTTGGAAAGGCATTATTTCAAAGCAATTTATCCAACAAATTAATATATGCTGTTTGAAATGTAAATCATAGGGAAATAGCCTCGGCCTTCATACTGTGTGACTGGCAGACACCCCACCTTGAGTGTGTTGCTTTTTCCCCTCCGTTAGCTCATGTATGTGATTACCTAAGGAGCATCTTCTTGAAAAACATGCCTGACCATTCCTGAATTGCATGAAACTTTCAAAGGGGTGGTTAGGCAGCAAATAAACATAAAGCAAGCAAATAAAAAAATCCCTCAGAAGCATGGCACGGCCCATAAATGTTCCCTGGGCAACTAAGTCAGTCTACTACTGCTGACTGGTACTATGGTAGGTGTTTGAAAAACCTATCAAATTCTGTTTTCTCCATCTGATCAATGCATGTATAAGGGGAATTTATATTTAAATATTTCCACCTAAATCTAATTTGAACTCTTGTGGAAATATTGTTGCAATGTGAAATCTGGGAGACAATTATTCTGGTGAAGCAGTGTCTTCTCTTTTTTTTAGGTTTTGGGGTTTTTTTTTTTCTGTTCACTTTTAGCTGAGCTACAGTAAAATACTCTTTTTCTAAAGCTTTAAAGTTACTGTTGTACCTTGATTTCATTTAGTGTGCTATCACAGATGAGTCATGCAATTTTTCTTCCTATTTAGGTTTGGACTTCATAGTGCCTTGTAATATCACTGTAGTTAATATCATTGGGTAAACCTGATTTAAATATAATACGTAATGCTATAATGTCACAATGATATTATGCCATTCTTTTCCTACTAAAATTTGGGAGAAATGAACACCATAAAATAACAAGCAAAATTCAGATGTACATTTGACATAAAAATCAGCTCAGGTCTAACCTTTATGGTATCTGTGGGGGATTTTTTGGTTGGTTTGTTTTGTGGTTTTTTTTAACAACCACATTCAAATTAATTCTTTCAGTTTTTCTAAGTCTGCAATAACACTGTTATAGCATCTTTCAGTTTATGGTTTTTGTAGACTGTTTCAGAGGTATCTGCCTAAGAGTGTATTATTGCACGTATTTTTGAACCTAAATGTGAAAACAAGTCCCTGGTATACTGCAATTGAAAGTTTTATTTCAGCTTAGTTGGTTAGGTTTTGTGTGGCCTTTAAAAAAATTATCTTCCCCCATCAACTATCCCTGCACCTCCTTCTTTCCTTCCTCTTTTACATATCTGGACAATAAGCAAGGGTTTTAGGGCTGCGGCTTGGGTGGAATTTCATTTAATTGTACCCTTCAGCTGGGAAGTGTCTGCTGCATCATGCCACAGTTCAAACAAGATAGTCATATGAAGAAGGGTCATTTCGAGTTTGAATACAGCCTTAGAACTGTGGTAGCAATACAATAATGGTTTTGTAGACTGACATGTCATGTGGTCTGTGAACCACAATGTGCTTAACTCACAATCAGACCTTCCTGGAGGCTGGACTGTTTCAGGGGTTCTATTGATAGTAAAAGAAGCAGCTTTTTGGTCAAGAAAGTCAACCATAGATACATAATACCTAAGGGTTTCCTCTGGTTTGCTCAGGCCTCCGAGTGACTATCTGAGGACTGGTCTTACCATTTTCAAAAAAAAAGAGAAAGGGTAAGAACAGGTTCCAGTTATAAGATCCCAGTCATCCTAAGCTGGGACTGCTGCTAAGACAATGGTTCAGCTCTACCCTCTTCCTGGTTGCCTCTTCCTCTGCTCTCTTTCCTCCTCCTCCTTTCTTACACCCATACAATAGTTTCCATGGCTCTTCAGTGAATGAGATGGGGGAAATGGTTCTGAAATGGTTACTACTCGAACATATTTTCCCAGAAGTGTTGGTTAAGTTCCCTGATACAGCTCAGGGTGGGCTGGGAGCAGGAGAAAGGTCAGGCAGTGGCAGCACATGTCTGGGCATGGAGCAAGGAGAGGACCTGTTCTTGCAGCTGCAGACCAAGGTACTGGAAAAGCCCTTGGGATTAGACAGAGGTGTTGAAAAATGCTTGAAAAGCTGTAATGCTCAATCAAACCCTGTTATACCAGAAAGTCTTTGCAAAGTTTGGCTTGCTGTCATACATTTAGTCATAAAGTAAACAGCTCTAGGAAAGTAAACAGCCCTAGGAAAGTAAGTAAGAACTGTTATGTGCTTGCAGGATTTTACCCCATGTGAGAGCAGTATCTCTCAATAGGTTTAGTTCTTCTATCCCTTTACTTCAAGACCTTGCCTCTCCAGGAGATGAAACTTGGTGTTCCTCTTTAGGCTGGTCTTCCACACTACTGGACTCATCTCCCCTCTCTTCGTCCTTTGAAAAATATTAACTGTGGACTGACCATATGCCTGAAGTTCAGCCACAAACAGAAAGGAGAGATTGGCTATCATTTCCTCTGGCATCCATTTTCAAAACTATGATAAATGGTTGCCCCAGCTACAGTTCCATGGGTTTGGGAGCTGCATCAACATGTGAAGGTGAAGAGATGTTTGTACAGCTTAGTGTTAAGATATTTGAGTATAGTAAAAAGTTTTTCTTTCCAACTTGTTCTCTTTTGAGTAATTTTCTGGGAAAATCTTAAAGTCTTTATTAGGTTATATTTGGAAAGATGATTTTGCGTGGAGAACTTACGAGTACATTGTTTTGATATATGTTAATGCCATTTTCTACCCAAATCAATTTATTAAAACAACCAATCCAATCCCTACCCAGAAATAAAACACTATCTGGAGTTGATGAAGCTTTTAAATTTAATTAGTCTAAGCTCTTTTCTTTGGACATTTCAGTCAGCCTTTCCAGGAAGCTCAGCATGTTCTTCTGATGAAATAAGCCCTCACTACTACTATCAACACATCATTATTCACATTGCTTGCATATTTAGGATTCTGTTTTTTGATGACTACAGTGTAATGTCTGTATTTGCAAATCAAAGCTGTGTACAAATTTTTAAAAGCTGCACCTATGCATAGGGACCAGAACATGCAGTTTAAGAAAAAAAGAAATAAGCCATTCTTAAGGACTTTCAGTATTATTAGACTTATCCATTATGTTTTTTTCATCAGTATTTCTTAGAATATAGTACATACCAAACACTGCTCCCAGTTTGACTTCAATTTTTGTTGTTAAAAAACAGTAATAAGCTCAGGATTTCTAGTGGTTTCTGAAAAAAACAATCATTTCTCCCTCTGAGTGTGAGCATGGGATTTTTTGCTACTAGGGTGTTTTCCTCCTGGGGCAGATAATGGTGTTAGTGTTTTCCTGGGGATTCACCAGGATGCTGTTGTACTGCACCCACAGACATGCATCTTCTTACCATAAAAAGTGCAGTGTTGCTATTGTTATTTTAATTTAAGTCAAGTATTTGTAACCACTGTTAGAAATAATATCAAAGTTACTCCATGTAGATAGCTTTGTGCCATTTCTGTAATGGACTGATTTTATTTTGGTGTGTCTTCAATGAAAGAATTTAATTATGGATACAAACCAATGTGTTCAACTTCCAATGCAGTTAAGTTCATTGGCGTAGGGGAACTGGAAACTCAACAGTCCTTTTAAGCATCTAAGCAGTTTCCAATGTGTCACAGGATACAGGATGCTGTGCATGTATTGTGCTTAGACTTTCAAAAATTTCAATAGTAAATGGCCTACTAGGACTAGTGTTTCTCATTAATTCTATATAGTATTGTAAACAGCAGAAATATCTGTCCCTGAGCTGGTAATAGATCAGTTTTTTGAGGAAATGTATAAAATACATTGTTTTATTGTGGCATTAACCAGGCTCCTGTTGAAGCAATTACACCATTTCCTAATGGCTTAAAAGGGAGTCAAATAAAGTCTGTATTGTTCTGCTGATTTTTTTGTTGTTTAGTGTTTCATATACTCTCACAGGTCTAAGATGGGAAACTGGTCCAAAGAGAAAAGCTGTGCCTTTGCAGTGAGAGCTGTACCTTGAAAGAGCTGTCATCTGCAACTGCACGAATAGAGCCCAACTGCCTTGTGGGATTAACGTGGGACTCAGAAGCACAGCTGTGAATAAGCATGACTGGAATTTAGCAAAGTTCTTACTAAAGGCTGCTACAGCTGCTAGTTGCTTCCTAAAGCTAAAACTCAAAAAGGAGCACACGCCTAGGACCTAAATATACAAACAGCATAACTTGTTTTGGTATCTGCCTTGTAGAAAAAGCAGAGGGCCTATAAGCATCTTACCCCAAGCAGTGCAGGGATAAATAGTGGTGATTTTAATACTGCAGAAGCACTTCTTGTCTTCACACAAGCTTAATAGGTTCTGGGTGAAGAGTACTCATCTGATTTCCCATGTAAATTGTTGTCTCATTTTGCCTGTTGAAGCAAGCACAGGACAGTACAACGTGAGTAATAAGCTGTTTGGGCCAGACAGGTTCTGCATTGCCCTCTGCTCATTGCAGTCTGTTTGGCCTTTGCCAAAACACGTGGGAAGTTGTGGCTGCTGAATGCTCTTTGCACCCTGAGTGCTTTGAGGAGCAGCGTGTTTAAAGAAATTTGGGCTGTGTTTAGCTGTATTAGTCAAAGCTTTCAATTAATGAGTAACAGTCCAAAAGAGGCTGTGCTCTCAACAGACCTCAGATGCCAAGAATAACCACATATATAATTATATACACACAATTTTTCAAAATTGCATGGCATATCAAACTTTGGCCCCAATTCAGCTTTGTGTTTGCTAATACAGTAGCAATCCCAGGAGTGTTATTTTTTTATTTTTCTTTTTAAATATGTATCTCCCTACAAATTGAGGAACAGTGAACTTTCCAAGTTGCATCTACACTACTAGTGTGATTTACTTACCAAATTTACTAACTGGAGAGCTAAGGAAAATGTTAAAATCTGCTGTTTTCTATAGCAGAAAACCAAGAAGTCACTCCTGCAGAAACATTACCTTGAAGGATGGTCCGTAGGTTAGAATCCAGTTCTCTGTATGTAAACCAGGTTTGTGATTCTTGTCTTATGGTGTCACAAAGTGTAAAACTGATCAGAAGGAATTTCTAAATATTGGTGTTTCTTCCTATATAAGAAGTAATTTTCTCTTCTACCTCTTGGCTCATTTTCTTTTTTACTGGTCTTTGATTGATCTTCAGAAGACAGAATGTAGAATGCAATTTGTTGTACTCATCAGAAGTAGCTGCTGATCCAGGTGTTCTTGTCCCAAAGGACACAACGCAGAACTGTTCATACCATCACTTCACATGAGACCTGAAAACTGAATCTTTTCACATGGCACATGTATGAGTGCATTTGTAAGTGTCTGGCCCTATGTATGTTTAAAGAGAGAAGAGAACAGATCAGCATGTATATGATGTGGCTTCCTTTGACTGTATCATTGAAGAAGGCTGTGATGGGATGCATGTAGGGTTCTTTAGGCATTAAGTTGCCAGCTGCATTTACCAAACTTTCTATTTAGCTTCCAAATAAACTTAGGTCTTGGTTAGGATTGTCCTTGTAGAGCGTGCTCTTTGGTAGGTAGGTTCTGCCTCTATCCCAATGGAAGTCCATAGATGACTTTTGTGGGAGAGGGTTAGAGAACAACTTCTTTTAGGGCATCCTAGCAAATGCTGATGTATTAGTACTCAAGAGTTCATAATAGATAGCTAAAGAATCCTGTCTACATTTGATTCAAGTAACTGTTCATAGAGATTGGTGCTGTGGAATGCTAAGGGTAGGGAGCATAAATCTGATGTCCCATTTCCAGGCTGCCCTTGTGAAAAGTGGCATCCTTCTTCAGGTTTCTCTCTGCTGATGCTAGATCACTAATTTTTTAAATTCATAATGTTAATTACATATCTCCAAAAAGTGGGTCCTGCATATTGAAAGCCATAAATTTAGAAAAAGAAAATTAATTATGGAATACAAACTGTTTAGAAAGATCTGTTTTAAAGTAATATTACTGATGGACACAGTTAACTGTAAGTACAAAAGAATGAATGGTACTTGAAGGCTTCTTTTGAAATTCAAAGCTTGCTGCCTTTATCTTGCTTAAAATGTTCACAAGAGCTATTAGGTGATGGAACTGCTTTTTAGGTAACAGAATTAATAGTTGAAGTAAGTGTGCTAACTAAGACTTGCTCGATTTGACAAATTTTTCTATTTTTTATATTTTCTGTGATTTTTTTTTGGTGAAATGCCAGAGTAGAAACATTCTCCCCACTGGCTAGTACAAGGCAAGAGTTTAGTTTGATCTCACTGTCCTGCTGTCAGAGAAACCAACAGTCACTGTACCCTTGTCTTCAGCAATTTCTGTGTTTTCTTGAACAAGGACTGCAGTTTTTCCCAGCCCTCACAAGGTGAATAAAGAGGCAAAGCATGCAGATGTCATTGGCAAATACCCTATTCATTGGGTTTTTGCCCAGGAGCTATGCATCAGTGACTGTAATGCTCTTTCCTGGTGTGTCTTTAGTGCTTTGTCTTTGAAGCCTCTAATCAGCACATTTTCCTGACAAGAAATCACCTGAGATCAGTCTTATACCAGACTCTGGGCACTAGCCATTTATAGAATTCTTATAATTAATTCAGAAAGTACTGATTTAATATATACAACAGCTTCTGTGGGAATGTACTTACAGTCAGTAAGGTTCTTTGCAGAAAGCAGATGATTTGGCCAGCTTGTCTTTGAATTTCTTATGTGGTTGTCAAAGTATTTTCTTTCCACTGCACTCCTAATATCTAGCAATCCTTTCCACTCAATATTCAGGCTTAGTCTTGGCTAAAGCAGAGGCAATGCCTGATTTGTGTAGGCTGTAGACTCTTGAGAATCACTTATCTTGTTGTTTTTTTAAGGGTTTGGGTTTTTTAAGGAAAAAAGTGGAAATTTACCACTAATCCAAGCTAAAATGTTTCTATTTGAAAAAAAATGCTACTACTACTAATAATAATAAAAAAGGACTTGCGGATTTTTGATCCATGCTAATCAGGACTGTGGTAGTAATATCCTTGATAGATGCAGAAAGGTGCAGGGACACGACCAAGGACTCTTCCATTAGGAAGAGATTTGGGGGATTTTGTCTGCGAATTCCTCAAAACAGCAGCTGCTCCTTAAACATGTGGCATTGTTTGGAGTCCTATGGCCAAGGAAGCATTCCTTCCAGGGCAAAAAAGTATATGTTACATGATACCCTGCAGTTTGAGAGAGCCTGGGTATTTCCTAAATTAGCTATCCATTGCCTGTGTGTTTGTTTATATTTTGGAATGCTTGTATGGCTGCAGAATTGCTCAGATAACAAAGATGACAAATCTTACATATTTAGCATATTACTGACAGTTAATAACTACCAAAGCCATCTGCTATCACAATGAGCTAGGAAATAAGAAACAAATGAAGTGAATGGTTGGGTATCATAGCTGTTTTTGCAGCCAATGATTGCATGCTGTTCAAGAGAGAAAGAACTATTCTGGTCAATATCTTTAGGCTAATTGTTACTTTCCTGTCTTCAGAGTAGAGAAGATCTGAAATTGCAAGGAACCATTATATCCATGGTAACACTGGAAAATTCATTCACATACTTAGTCCTACAGAGCTAAACACTGTATAGGCAAAGAGAAGAAAAAAAAGTACCTCTCTAAAGGTAAAAATAGCTTTCCAATCTATATATAAAGAGAGAAGAGTCGGATGCAGCAAGCACAAGGTAACAGGCAGAAAGCTCAAGACAACAGTGATTTATTTATGCTTAACATAATAGGCACTGGTCATACATCCCTCTAGCCTCTACTTTCTCAAGTGTTAGATGCCATCTTGGAGAAACTAAAAGTTGAGTCTTTGGGAGACAGTGAGAGGAAGGCAGATGAGGGAAAGAAGAGGGGAGCCTAACACTGCTTGAAGAAATGTTTTCTCCTGTGCAAAAGTATCTGAGAGCTGCCATATGCAGATAAAAGGCTCGTCTGTCTTTGTGAAATCTTTGCCAGATTCTACCAATCAGTAATTTAAGCAGTAATCCTTATGACACTAATTTAACAGAAACGTACAAATATTCTTGAGATTGAATAAGATATATATAGATATAAACGCTAATAATGAAGATGATGTGACAGAAGGAAGTGACTGACACAACTGCAATACAGGTCATGGCTTGTGTGTAAAGTTGTACTACAAAAATTGCGTGAAATTGTAAAAAGAAAGGTTCTTTTTTTGGTCCTTGTACATTTTCACCTATCTAAAATAGGTTTTCAGTGTTTTTCTGCACCTAGAAAAAAATTCAAGCCTTACGAAGTTTATAAGGTCAAAGAAAAACGTGTTAAGAATTCACACTATGTGTGGGTGCACTCAAGTCAG
Organism: Florisuga fusca; assembly: GCA_038090715.1. Taxonomy (NCBI): domain Eukaryota; kingdom Metazoa; phylum Chordata; class Aves; order Apodiformes; family Trochilidae; genus Florisuga; species Florisuga fusca. Next base: position 24,068,096 of record JAAWXA010000002.1, read on the forward strand.
TTTTTACTGTTGTTGGTTTCATCTGGTTTCAAAGAGGTCGTCAAGTTTTTCAGATGTAATTTAAGTCTTCCGAAGTTTTGGAAAAGCGGATCTCTAGGAAGAGTAGATAAATCCTACAACTCACCCACAAAGGAAGTTTAATTGAGGCTTGCCTCTTGAATAGCTAAATCAGCCATATGTGAGCTGCAAATCCACAGGGAACCAGTCTTGCTTGTAATTATGCTTCAGTCTGGTCTCACAGAAATTCTCATTTAGCCAGATGACCTTATTTATGGCTTCTATGTTGGTTAGGAGGATAAATCAATAATGATAATGGCAGCTATTTCTTTTATATAGTCCCTCATTGCTTGCAAAACATAGGCAATCTCATATTTGACTGAACACATCAGGAATCAAGGAGTGAAAGACCATTTTTCTTCACCCTTCTCACAAAGCTTGGTATTACTTTCACCAATGCTTCTTAGACCACCAACTTCCCCTGAATGTCATTGCTGTTCTTAATACGATTCCTGCAGTTTTCCTCAAGGACATGTAATACCACCAGACAGTGTTTTTTGCACATGGCTAAAGTGCCTGCTCAGTCTGCCTGTGCTTTGGGCCATTCTGTGTTTTGGTTTTTGTTTTGTATTTTTTTTTTCCTAGTTTTTCAGCAATCTTGTTTCATAAAAAGAATTTACAACTTAATTATTTTTACTTCTCCAAAGGTTTGCAAGGCTTACCATAAGTAATTTTAAACTGATAAGTTTGTTAGGATAAAAAATTTGGCTTAATATGTTGGAAGTGTTTGGAAAATTCATATTGCTGGCAGATCTGAGGTTGGAACAATTTCAGTAATTAGGAAAAAAAATATTTTGTTGCTATATTAGTACTTAGATTTTAATTATTACTAGGTAACCATGAAAATTACAGTGTGAGTTCCATTATATTTAATTAACAGTTATTGTCTCATTTGACAGTTATGTATTCTGGAAATATTCTGGAAAATATTCATAGACCCACAAGTTCTGTACAGTTCTCCTTTCCTTGAATCAACTGTAATAATATACTACTTGTGCTGATATATAATCTTTTTTCTTAAAGTAGCCTTTGTTGTGGCATGAAGATTAAAACAGAGTAAAACTTGAAGAGAACTAAAAGAATAATTCGTGCAGATTATTTCTACATATCTATACCACATGTTCCAAATCAGTTCTGTTTAGCTTACTGTATTGCAATTAATGCACCGATTATACATTTTTAAATTAAATACTTGTGAACAATAAATCTTCTGGTGTTTATTATTTGAAATATTTCTTGACTGCAGTTGATTATGATATTCTGTAGAGCTTGTGCAACTATGTATTAATAAATAGGTGGAAATATGTGTATTTTTATATACTTGCCAAGGGACTTCTAGATCTGACAGTCTGAATATGTGTCTTTACTCTTTTTAAGTGGAAAAAGACTAAATTGTGAAGAGGAGTTTGAGTATTTTGCCAGACCCTGTAAGAAATTCATGCCCTTTCGCAGGACAGTGACACTCCTTTTAAGCTGGTCAGGTTTACCATTCAGGAAAAAGCCACTAGAGGTTTCTCTACAGCTTCAGTGGAAAATATGGCATCTTTTGTCCTAGCTGTAAATATATATTTCAGGTGCATGTTTTACACTTTACATATAGTATAGGAATGTACATAACATTCATGTCCTGATTAAAGGATGACAGAGTTGTTTGGAAAAATGTCAGAAAGTAACCGCAGAGCCAAGTAAAATTCTAAGCAAATTTTCACTGCCATGACTATGTCAAAGTGTTTCACTATTATTTCACCCACATGCTGATACTTTGGAGGATGTAAGAAGTTTGTGTATTTCTCTAAAACCTGGTACTGTGTGCTAAGAAGAATGGACATTTCATGGAGTGGGAGTCCGTACTGAAAATTTCTTCCTTATCAGTGTTTGAATAAGTTTACAGAAGTTTCCATTACACTTAATGGATTATTTGTAATTGTTAAAATATAATTTAGCCTTTTGAGATGTATTTAGTTATGTAGAGTGGTTAGTGAAGAGTCAAAATCAGATTTATGCACTAGGTATTTTTAGTGTTATTACCATGAACAAATCTTCTGAATAAAAAAAAAGGAAAAGTCTGTAACTGTACAGCTGTAGCTCACAATTGACCATGGAAGCTGTTTCAAAGGAATGTGGAAGGATGGAAGACTTGTGTTGTCAAGTAGCTGGGCAGTTTAATGTCAATCTTGGATATAGAGGCAGATGAGTTTGACTTGGGAGGGAAATGGTGATTTTGTACCTAGCAAGTAGTACTTACCTTTGAAGTGTAAAATGTCAAAATGCAGATCTAGAGGACAAGCCTCAGCTATTTATGCACTGATTATTGACAACTTTTTCTACCATCCCTGAATTTCAAAGAATATCCTGGGTGTTTTGGCCTTGCCTTTCTCTTCTTTTTCTTCTGTGATTTTAAATGTTCAGATTTTATGTCAAAGATTCAGTTCCTGGACTGTGCTAAAGTGCCTTGCTTGTCATGACTACATGATCTGATCATAAACGTTATCTGTGTAGGCTCAGACCCAAGGAAACAACACAACTATGGCAGTCTAGAGAAGTGAATTTGATTGTTGGCATGCGGTTTTCTAACTGAGAGCATGATGTTCTCTGACTTAGAGTCTGGCCAGCGATACCTTCTAGGCATGGAGAGAAAGTTTCTTTGGAGTGTCTAGGCTTTGTTTTTACTCCATGACACAGCCCATCAGAGCAGCATTCTTGGTCAAGCAGTCTGTACAATGGATTTTGGATGGCAGCACTCTATGATTTCCACATTTGGAAATGTCACAGTTGTAAAAATGGCTAAGGTGCTGAAAAATGTTTGTGCTTAATTTTTGTCCTGATTTTATCCTTGTAATTTTCTGAAAGGGCAAAAAGCAATCTGATGTCAGATAGGATCACTCTCTTTGGTAAAGGTTTCCTTCCCTGGTGCTAACTCTCTTTCATTGCATTCATAGCAGCTAACTCCTTTGTGATGATCAAGTGAGTATCCTCTGGCTATATAATGGCATTGTGTGGGCCTGCTGCTAGAAATAGTAGGGTTTTCAGGACTGTACTGGCTAGTTTCATGAAACCAGATCAATTGTCACACAGCTGTGTGTTGATTTGATCCAATATAAGAGGAATAAAATGGGCCTGGAATAATAAACTCTAGTTCTACTTTAAAGCTTCTGAAGTAGCCTGACAATAGACCTTCCTGGAACTGTTAGCTGAACTGCTGAGACTTAACACTGGGGTGGGTCTGGGTGAGGGAAAGCAAGCCAACTTTATGTAGAAGACAAGTCTTTGAAACAAGGGTTTCATAGGTTGGTTTGTGCAGGTTATAGCACCTAATCCTGGTGTAGGGCTTCTGGGTGTTGGGGCAATACATCAGAAAAACATTTAAAACATGACAGCAGTGCAGGCAGATGAGTTCACTGGGTTTACAAATGTTAAATCACACCCACAAACTACTTTCCTTTGTGCACTGCCTGAGCCTGTGACACATTCCAAAGGAGAATTAAATGTATATGACTGAGCTGACCTACCTCATGTGCAGAATGACTATTAGTTGCACTAGGGAAAGAACAACATATATTACGTGCTTTTACTCAAGCCTACATGGTGCTGAATGATCTGTTTTGTGTGTGTGTAGAGGAAACAAAATTAATAAGTGCTTGAATGTAACAATAATTAGTGGAATTATTAGCAGCATAAATAATTTGGGGTCTAATTTATGTTTAGCATCAAAGTGAAAGCATGCCCTATATATTTTTCTAATGATACCCCAATGTATGTTTTAGAAATATTGCCCTAATTTCCTACTAGCCCCTGCACAATTTCATGTTGCTGTCCTGTGTAAAATTCATAGTGCACAAATAAATATGGCTGGGTTTTTTTATGTAGTTGGCACACGTGCTAATTTTTTTTTTTTTTAATTAAACTTGTGAGTGGAAGTAGACATAGGAAACAGAATTGTAGTTCTTTGGTTCAGTCTAATCATTAATGAGAGTTAAACTTTAAAAAGATCTTGAAGGCACTGCCTTGTAGTGCCTCCCCTTCTTAACAGGCAGTGAAACTATTTGTTCCCTGCCTCTTGATCAAAAACGAAGTTTTAGTTTCATATGAAGCCACTACTTTGATGTAGCACATATTTTCAGCTATACACACAGCCATACATTCTGCCTGGACACCCTTTTGCTTTCTGGCATGCACACAGCAGGTGAGGTCTCTCCAACTGCATCAGAGCTGTTTACATCAATTTCCACTGGGGGTGTAAATCCTGCAACACGAGAGACAGACTTGGGTAGGAATGAGCTGCTTTTATGACCAGGATTGTGGAGAATGCAGCTTTGCAGCTATAGGCAGAATTCTGTTCTGAACATGCTTTCCAAGAGCAGGCAGAGGAATTTTTTAATTTAACCTGGAAAGATATTTAAATACAAAACTGCACTATATAAGTCTTTCTGATCTCTTGAAAGGGTTTTTCAGAGCTCTGTCAATCAATGTTTAAATGAATAAACCCCAAAGGTGTTGTTATTTGGCACAGTGCACTGTGTGAGCAAGCTTCCATATATTATTTTGAAACATAATTTCATTTAAGGCCATGTGTATAAAATGCATATATTCCTTCAGAAAGAACTTCAAAGAATTCTGTCAAAACTCAGATGAGAGAGTGGTAATTCATAGGAGAAAATTATGAAAATAATACTAAAATATAAGTTTAAAATTACCATTAAGGTCACAATTATGGGAAACTAAACTCCTGAAAGAGTAGACATCAGTAATTTAAAGACCAAGCTACTTTTTGAGAGCCAAGTGAACGTTGCTGACACACAAGAAGGCATCACTCTGCTTTATGAGCCATCAAACCAGACTCGTTCAGGACTATCAAACAATAAAGTCTCTAGCCAAGATAATCTTCCAGGCTGTCTTGGCTGGAGTAGGTGTGGTCTTTGCAGACTTCCAGCTTCCAAGCTCTATGCAGTGAAGCAAAGAGCTGCTGTGATATAAATTGGTCGCCTTGTGCTGGATGTTGCTGCCCTCCTTGCAGGATTTAACACATGTCATGGCTTAACCCCTGTTTTCCAGGGCCAAGCAGTGCTTCCTTCAGAGGGCTGGGATATGGAGCAAAGGGCTAACAGAGCATTTCTTAAAATTTTGCAGAAAGATCTCTGAGATCTTCTTCTTTCTGGATCTCTCCAGAAACTTAAGACTTGGTGGCGAAAGGATTTTGAAAGTTCTTTGGGAGAAAACTTAAATGCACCTGGATTAAAAAAACACAACACCAAAAAACCAACCAAACAAAAAAACCCACCCCAAAACCAAAAAAACAAAAAACCCCAACAAAACAACAAAACCAAACACAAGCAAACAAACAAAAATACAACTGGGGGAGAACACGGAAGTTTTGACATCGTGGTTTCAACCTCCACAGTATAATTTAGGTGTATCTAATTGCTCAGATCTGCTTGTAAAGCTGATTTACCATAATATGACATACTAGGCTAGGAGATCACCCCTAATAAGCCAGTATTTTTCAAAGCAGGATGGTATGGCTGTGTACCCAGTTCTTGTCAAGTGTTTTATGCCCTCTGGGCAATAATTCTCTTGAGGTCTTTAGAGTGGCTAGGCTATGCTTCTGGTGCTGTGATCCAGCTGCTAGGTGGTTAACATAACATGAGACAATCACAGATGTCTCCCTTTCTTTTTGGGAAGAGCAACACTCCTAATTGCTGCTGGAGAGCCAGAAATATTGCCCATTATCAGCAGCTCTCAGAGAGGTAGAAAGATTAGACAAACCAAACCTTGCTGCTAAATAATTCAGAATAGTGAGAAATCAAGAAAAAAATCAAAAAAAGCAATACAATCAATCTTACACAGAGATGCTTGAAAATATCTTTTTAGTTGAAGTGTTTTTTTCAAACACTAGCCTAATAAAAAGGAGAGCTTTTATTTCTGTGATGGATATATTTGTCTAAAAGTAAGGTTTCAGAAGCAGTGCTAAATGTGCTTTGATACATTGAGGCTGTAAATATCTTGCTGTACACTCTTTTGTGTGTCAACAATCACCCATGGAAGAATGACTTCTCAAGCTTTATTTTTCTTCACTAATCCTTAGGTTTGGCCAGGTGTACCTGTGGTCTGTGTAACACCAAAGAGGATTTTTCTCTGAGTGAATTCTCAATTAAGCTTATAGTCAAACATCCAATTTTCTTAACAATCCTATTTCTATTGACTTTTTGACCTAGTAACCAAAATCATAAGCTACACAGAATGAGTTTTATTTGCATAGTCATCTCAGAGAAAACAGTGCAGATGCAGCCCAAGATGCTTAAGCAAAGTTGCTGAGGCAGGTCTCTTCTTGCTTTTGTGTGGTAAAAGGCTGTTGTTTTTTTTTTAATTTAAAATATTTTTCCATAACAATTTTTTTTAATTTAAGACCTTTAATTAAAGGCTAAAGAAGCCATATTTTTACCTCAGTTTGCTGAATGCTCTGAGTCATCCCAAGAGGAGATGCTTTAGCTGTGCTGTGAGAGACACTTGCTGAGGTCTATCCCAGGCTGAGCTGCATGCTGCAATTCAACATAACATGTCTTGTACTTACTGTGCTTTAAAGTGAGGATGAGTGTGCATATTGGTCTCTCAACCTAGTGCTTATGAGATTCTTCTTTAATAAGGTCAAACTCATAGCAGTATCAGTCATATAAAGTCTGGTCTCCATTCTGCTGTGGAGTGAAATGAGATGTCCAGTGAGCAGTCACTATCTGTATTTAGCAGATAAGAAAGCTGCCCCTTAAAAAACAACTGTTTTTAAAAATTTCTTTTTATATTTGTTACCTACTGATAGTAGCTGTATATTCTAGTCTAATTTGCAGGTTGGATCCAACTTTAAATTTGACCCTGTTCCATGTGTGAGCCTGCTGCAGAGATTCCTTCCAGACTAAACTGTATCAGGAGTATGCGAACAATCAAAGTGATTCAGTCATTTTCTCGTTAATTAAAAAATAATAAAAATTATATTGAAAACTCATTTTTTCCTTCGCAGGACTCTTATTCTGCATTTTTAATAGTCCATGTTTTCATAGAGCTTTTCTTTACTGTAGTTCTTACTTCGTAAAATGTTTGCTAGCTAATCAGAAAAACCATGAATCTGCAGTGATTCACAACTGGAAAAATTAGCAACCACATTTCTTTCATTCCATCAAAATTTGTTCCTTGTGAGATTTAGTGTTGGATGGACAGATGCCCTTTTGCAGAACTTCCCCTTTCTCAGGACTCCCTTTTCTCTCTCTCAGATCTCTTTACCAAGGCTCCTGTACAAGCTCTCCCTAAGCCACTTGAGTCACAACTTATCTTTCAGCTTAAACTGTTCAAATATGAGATCGCGGCTGAACTTTGGCCTCTGAAACTTAAGCCATTTCCAGGGCCTCACACAGGCAAGTCCTCCAGCAGGTCTGCAGAGCAATGATAGTGCATAGCTGGGGGTGAGTGCTCATTTCTTATGTCCATGTAGCTCTTAGCCCAGTGGTCTTCCACCTTCCTGATGTTTCAGTGCTTTCAGCAACTGCTTTATCTGAACATTTCCATACACATCTGCACCTGAGAAGAAATAGCAGGTGGACTGCTGCCACCATCCACATATGAATTTGAATTACACACAAAGATCAATTTGGCTGAGCTGTAAGCAGAGATTTTGCCTTTAGTGGTCACAAGTGAAGAGACAGAGGAGACAGTGGTGGTTGTGGTAATATGTCCATCCTCTGGAGCTGTGTGCTTCAGTGGATGTGTCCTGGGCTCTTGGGATGAATCCTGAGAAATAACTGTACTACTGTAAGTTTTGTAGTTCTGTAAACTTTTAAGAATCTTTTTTTCACTCTGGTCCAAATGCAAAAATGAATCTGCAGCTCCTTATCTATAGGACAAAACTTTAGGGAAGGGACTGCATTTTGTAATAACTATAGGCATTGCTCTCTGCACTATAAACATTATTAATCCTATCCACAGTAAGAAATAGAACATGTTGGTTGTGTATAGGCATTTCCACAAGTGATGTAAATTGTGGATTTTTTTCAGATATTTATATTATTTAATGTAAAGGAAACTGTATCTGTTTCAAATTGTCTGTCCTCAAATGATTCTCCTTTCAAAACGCATGTGGTACTAGATTCAGAGATGTCATCACTGGATTTTACATGATGAGGAAGGGTTGTTACACCTAGATATTCCAAGACTGTAGCTCCTGGGGCTGGATGCAGATCAGTTTCATGCTGGAACAAAACCTGAATTATCTCCCATTGCTCTTTTTGTGCCCTGGTTTCAATGAAGAAACTTCAGACATGGGCAAGAGACATTTTTGTGATGCCCCAGAGATTCCTGTGCTCCATCATATTAAGATCAAGAAATAAGAACTGTAGGAAATGTCTGCTGAGGTAAGCAAGCCATAGATAACCATCTTTTTGTTCTTCCTTTCTTCACAAGATCTTGCAGTGCAAAACCTGGCATGTGTTTTAGATGTATTGTCCAAGTACTACAATGTTTCCAGGCAGGAACATGCTAGCATCTGCACGCTGTTATCTCTTGATAGTGGAAAAGTACAAGCTCTGATTTTTCAAACAAATCTTGTCTTAACAAGAAGGATTTTGTTCTACAGACTGAACCCAGGAGTCCCTCACAACAAAGCCTGCCAGGGGTATACTTTAATCTTGAAGTACCCAGAAGATCGAGGCAAATTCAGACTAGATATTCACTGAAGCCCAAAGCAAAACTCACAGTTACCAATACGCTTAAGTCACAGAAAATAGCACTTTTTCATGAACAAGACAAATGAAAGAGCAGATCTCCTTACAGCTCCTCCAGTGACTTTAAATCTCAGTGAGCCTAGAGGACAAAAGTTCCTGCTTATTCTGGAAAACGTGTAAGGTCAGGGCAGCAAAGGGTGAAGGTCAGGAGTCATGTCACAGGAGGTGTGATGAAAGCCCTATTTGCAGCATTGCCTGGCAATTGCTTGTGTTGAACCAAGAAAGTAGGGCTTCTGTCTCATCTCTTTAACTAGAGTTGGCCAGTTGCCTTTGAAACCCCAGCTCTGACAGAAACTCTGTAGGTGTTTGTGTTTACAATAGATTTAACAAAATCCCCAAGCTGTGTCACACAGCATGTTTAATTGATCTAGAAGTTGATTTTGGCCCCAAATCAACTTTTCCATTTCCCATTCATGGCGAAATTGCCAGATTTTTATTCAGAAAGCTGCAAGTCTAGCAGAAAGAAGGTTAGACTTTACCAGGCTGGATATCATAGGCCCCTTGCACACTTTCCTTGCAGGTCTTCCTTCTGCTGGGCATCCTGTGGTACTTGCATACTCTCACCTCACACTCAATCTAGCAGCTCATGGGGAAAGAAATTGCTAACTTGTTAAAAATGTTTGGGTTTTTCTCATTATTAATCTTCAGAGTCCAGCAAATGATTTGTTAGAAGTTAATCAAGTATTTTAGAAAGTGCAAAACCAGGAACTCTAACAATTTCTGTATGACAGGAAAATTGTAAAAGACATCTTTAACTGGACTTATTTTTGCTTTCCATCTTGCCTCTTCTCTTCTGGCTTACTAGCTGTGGTCAGTTAATTCATGTACAGAGGAAGTAGTGCCACACTATAAAGCTGCTTCTATTATCAGTGCACGGTTCCATATGCAAGAAACCTTTATTCGATGCAGCCAAAGCATTTTGTTGGATTGAGCTCATGCTGGGGGCCTGCAGTTTTGAAAGTGAACTTGTGTCCTCAAAACTGAATAGTTTTGAACCAGGTTTAACAGGCTCAGTAGACAAGACTTGTGTGATAACATTTCTCCCTTCAAAACGGGAAATTCAGAGGCACATTCAATGTAGATGTAGACTGCACAATGCATAATAATAAAAGACAAAAGAAGAGGTGTACCTTACCCCTGAGTTTGGAAAACCCCTGTACCCTTTCTTATACACTTCCTTTTTCAAAGTAACATTATTGAAGCTGTTTCATTTCAGAGCACAGATAAATCATGAAGTAGAATCAAATATAGATGATGTGAAACCCTGTCAAGGTTACAGACCAGGCCTTCACAGTGCTTCCTTTGTATTTCATTTGAATCATTGAGTGTCTTCCTGTTCCAATGGCATTCTCTTTCCTTCTATTCAGGAGTTTTCTATTACCTTCCAGACTATTGTATGACTACGCAAGTAACACAAAGTCCTTTGTACAGTAGAAATCAGGCACAAAATAAACACACCTTTATCCTGCACTCTAAACCCCTTCCTTCTTTCTGCACCTAAGTACAGTTCTTATTGAAAAGAGGTAAAAAAATAAAAATAGCACTATAAAACTGATGTTGCAGTGTTAGCCATCTGGTAAACTCTTAAAAGCACTGGCAGCTTTCTTTCATGAAGTCTGCTGCCCCTGTGACAAAGCTCTGCTGCTGCAAACAATTGCCCAGTAATGCGACTGTTCCAGTTTCCTATACTGACAGTCACAGCACTGACTTCAGTCTGTGTAGAAAAGGAAATGATATACAGCCACATGAAGTGGGGAGTCTGGGCCTCTCAATGACACCAAGCTTTGGAATTTTATTCTTTTCATGTGTTTACTCAGCCCTTTCCTATTCTTGTATCCGGCATAATAAAATCATTTATTCAAGTGCTGTTTTCTGCCTTTCGGTTCTGCACAGTTATGCAAGGGAAGAAAAAGGAGGAAAGAGCTTTTCCCTTTGTGCAGGTTGCAATCCTTTCAGTCTCTCCTGTCCAGTGTCAGCAGAAGCACTTCACAAGGAAAGGCAGGGTCTCAGCAGCCATAAGCAGCCACTGAGCATGGGAAGGAGGAGCTGTGATTTTCACTGTTTGTTCTGGTCCATATTGCCTGGGTTAGTGAGGAACAGTATGACTCTACCACACAGAGCAACTTAAAAAATAGCCTGGGCTCAGACATACGCAGGTTTTTTTGTTGTTTGTTTGGTTTGGTTGGTTTTTTTTCTTGTCCTTTCTCTTGGAACAGGTATAATTTTTTCCCTGCCCCTCGGCTCCTTGCACCAATTTCCCACAGATTTATGAACAACTTGTCCATGCCTGACATAATTTAACTAATGAGTCAGCAGGGAATTAGACAGTGTTTTAATGTAACTTGTCTCATGTTCTATACTCACTCAAATTACTAGAGTACCCAGCATGGTTGCCCTAAGTATTCCTGAGGGTGCCTTTCTCACTGATTAAAAAATTATTTGGGTTCAGGGGTTTTCCCCCTGCAGCTGACAGAATTGTCGTGAAATCCTGAAACTGCTTGAGACAACTGTACTTCTGTTAGGCACCCTCTGCCATGTCAAGGACCTTCTGCTCTTTTCTGTGTACTATTTGGAGCTAAGGAGAAACTTGGGAAACTCTCATGATATATATAAAACTATCAAAAAATTATATATACATTCTGCCAAGGGCCTCTGAAGGGGAATGTGGATCTTTATTTTACAATACGGATTAAATGTTGGCTTGTCAGAAGTCTTCTGTCTCTCTTAGGTCTGTAAAGAGCATTTGGTACTCAGATGCTTTGTTGGGAGTTCTAAAATGCTGTGACAAAAGTAACAAAAAGCAATGGGCATCTAGTGTGTTTGCTTTGCATATGTACTTAAAAATTTGCATATGTTCTAAAGATATCAGTGTTGCTTTGTTAAGAAGCAGCTTCCTTTGGCTGAAATGCCAAAAATTCAATTACAAGAGCTTAGTGGAGGCACTGTTGTAGATTAGAGGGATGGAAAGCTGTGTGCTGATGACATGGGTGGTAGGAGCATGTATTCAAAAGGAAGATATTACTCTAAGAGCAAAGTAAAACAGAAATGACCTATTTTAAGAGGTAACAGGAAAGACTTAGCTATGCAGATTTTGTGACGTGTTTGGAGGGGTTATATTTTGAGGTATAACCTTTAGGATGAAAGTGAGTCCTGTGTAAAGGAGTCACAATGGTTCAATGCATGATTAGAGCTACATTTTCATTTTGCTTTGATCCCCAATGCAGGAGAAAATCTGGGTGTCGTATATTCCTGGTGCCCATCCAGTAGAGACCAGAACAAATAGCATTTTTCTGGGATGTGAAATCACATCTTAATTAACCTTTGCACTGGTGTACACATTCCTTTCACTTGTTCAAGTGTAAATAAATGTAACTCAGGCTGGGATTTTCAAAGGAGCTTTGGTGAATTAGTTATCCAAATCCTGGAAAAAATTGATTCTGAAAAATATTTATTCATTGTGCAGTTGTTTTAACTGGCTATTAAGTAAAATGTAATGTTGCAATTTTATTTTAGTTACAGATCATGCTTATGATTTAAAGTTATTTGGACAATTAATCGAGAAAGTAAGAACCTATAATTTTTTTTACGGTTCTCTTTCTGTCTGGTTTTTTTTTTTCATGAAGATATCTGTCAGATTTTATAGACTTGTGTTTTTTTGCTGTATTTCCAAAATTAAAGTAGTATCTTATGCAGAACACTCCACATGGAGAACAGACTGAATCAGTAGAGGAAAAATGTACGTTGTATATTTTCATCAATAAAATACTCCAAATACAAAAGAAGATTAAGGGTAGGAGAAAGGCTATCTCTTCTATTAATGCCTTTCAAGAAATGAGATTCAAAAATGCCTGTTTGTCACTGACAGACAATATAGAATTTAGACTATTTTTGGGGGATATTTGTATTAGCTTGGAGTCTTATTAGAATATAATGGAGATGATGGTAGTGGTTCAGTGGAGCCATCAGCAAGAGTGTTTGGTTAGTGGCTAGGTTAGTGCCTGTCATAAGGGAGCAAGAAATTTTATGACACGAGGTTATGTTGTCCATAAGATGATCATAAAAAGGAGAAGGTTTGCCAGTGCCTATGGGCCATGGCAAGTGAGCTTTTCTAGGCTTAGAAAAGGAGTATGAGATGATCATGATCATGATAACCTTGGTTTAAAAGTCTCTGAAAATCTAGATTTAAAGTTCAGAATTACACTTGAGTTTTGGCACAGAGTACAGCAAGAAATGTCTGTTGTTCTATACCAATACCAGTCATATCTATCTGCTAAGATAATAGCAGGTGTTTAGGATAATTCAGGACAGCTATACAACCAGAGAAAACAAAAGTGTGGGAATATAACACGTGAAGAATCATATATTCAAGACAAGACTTGGAACAAAGGAGGTCGAGCACATGCAGATAGTATTTTTTTCCAATTTTCCTAGTTGCATTTATGTGCTATGTTTCCAGAGAGCAACTCCAGCTACTGTCTCTGAATCACAGATTAAGGAAAAAAGCAAAGTCTTGGACTACTAAACTATACTAAACTAAACTCTAGCTACTAACTCCTGAAGTCTGGGTTTCACAGGTGGGTTTCAAACATTCTTGGGAGATGGATCTGCTCAAAAGAGAATCTCTAGAGTTTTGTTTTGATTTAATTTATTTATCCAGAGAGAACTTGCAGACCTTTGAAATTTTGCCAGGCACAATTTAGAGCCAGGAAAACAGTGTTTTCTTGTGCATAATATTTAGTGTTATTGTTCAGTGCTGTGCACATAGATATGGTGCTAACCAGCCTGAAGAGTTCATAACATAGAGAACATAATAACTAGCTCAAGAGATTTCTAATCTTTACATTAAAAAAATAAAATTAAAATTATGTTCTCCATGGCATGACAATTCATTTAATTTTATACATGCAGAGAGGTAACATCCACATACTAGCTGCATATTTAGTTACAACTATCAGGTTGGAGAAATGAACTTCAAGAAGAGTGTTTTGCTACCAAATTAGAATCGACAGAGAAAAGGGGAGAAAACATACCCTTCCCTTCAATTTTGATTTTTCTTTTCTGTTTTCTTGAATCATGAATGCCAGTCTCTTGATGCTTCTTTTCAATAAAAGAAAAACGTTAGTCTCTGATAATAAGCATTAACTAGTCCACACCAAAACACCTGTTAGCAATAATTTATTTGGCCATGGATAATAACTGAAGATGCCTGATCCTGTTCATGCTGTTTGTCTCCATCCATTTAATTTTCTTTCAGTTGTGGGAAAGGCACCTGATGAATGTAGAAGATGGGAATCAGGACTTTTGGGTTGTTTCCACATCTGCAGTGTTTTTTTATGGGTACTCTTGTGGGAAGATATTTGCAGGTACTGAATGCTTGTAAGTCCAGCTCATTGGGACCAGTGAGTAGCCAACCTCTACAAATGCTAGCGCTTCATATTGGGTGTACCTCACTTTCCTCAGCTGTATCATTTAAACTGTAATGTGTGTGTGCCTCAAAGAATGAGTAATTAAAAAATGTTTGCAAAACATGCTGAGAGGCTCTGGTAAAAAATACTGGGAATGTGCAAGCAAACCATTGTTCATGCTGGTGTGCATTCTTCCTGGATTCCAGCTTCCTAACCAGGTAGGATCAAGTACAAGAGAAAGTCACAGCAGTTTTCAAAGTGCAGAAACTCCAAGGAAGAGCAAAAAGCACTGGAGATATTACAGCTGTATGGCAGCTGACTGAAGAAAGCTTCAATAATGGAGCACTTTGTGACCCTCTTATTTTTTTCTAAACTGCAAGCTATTCATTGAACGCATCAGCCTGACTGCACATAAACAAGTCTGTATCTTTCTATAGCTGAAGGATGCCAGAAGCTGAAGAGAAAAAAAAACAACACAAAGCCACAGCCCATCAGAAAAGAATAAAAACCCATGAAAGAACTCAAGCTAATGGAAGGAGTGCTTGAGATGGTGAAGTGCTTAGCTGCAAGCCCAGGGCCATAGAGGGATTGTAGGATAGAGGCTCACCATGCTTGAGTTATAACATGTGGATCTTAGCTAATATATTGTTAACACAGTGCTCAGGGCCAAATTCACTCTCAGTAGTACAATTTGAGCCAAACAGTGCCCAAAGCACACAGAGGTGGAAAGGGCAATAGTCCAGCACATTTCTGAAGTGTTAGGAAAATAAGGGAGTGCTGCTTATGTTGGGAACTGCTCTCAGGAGATTACCCACATATAAAAAATGAGATGTAGAGCTCTCCTAGAACAACTAATTCTGCTAATTAGAAACTGCAAATGATATCTGGCTCTTTGGGGTGTCTTAGTGCTAGAGATCAAAATGCTTTCATAATACAAGGATTACGAGAAATGCAGAAGCCTTTTTTCTCTCCACTCCTGTAAGGTTTCACCCAGGATTCAGTGAAGAGAATATATAGACTACCAGTGGATTTAATGGGTTTTGGGTTAAAATCCTAGTGCCAGGAAGGACAGCACAGAGCAGTAAAAGCAGTGTTTTTAAGAGCAGCATATTTTATCAGAAAAGTAGACTGTGGAAAAATGTGTTAAAGTAACACTGAACACTGTTTCAGATAAACATCCAAGTGCTTCTCCTGTGCTCCATTCTCACAATAATTTTATTTGTCCCTTGTAGATTGTGCAGATCAGTTAATTAGATACTGCTTGTTTTAATTCTCTTTGAAATTCAATTTAAAACAGAAAAAAAATCTGGAATATTCAGTAAAATATTTCTACTGAATCTAAAATTCATTATTCCTTCATTAAAATTCAATCTATCTTTACACTGAATAACATGTTAGCTTTGACAGAAAATGTAGGTTATTTTGTTTGGAATTTAGATAAGCATTTTATTTATGATTTAATGGTTTGCTCACAGGTCTGATAAATGATCTGCCTTTTTCCATTTACCTATTTTCATGATATATGAATCAAAACACATTTTACCTTATCTGTTGTGATACATATTTTTGTCATACACAAGAACCAAAAGAACAAGAAGGAACAGAAAAGGCCACAAGGAGCCTATGAAAATGAACCCTGTCACATTTGTGATCACTTTACAGTTCAGTGAATAACAACTCACAACACCTGGGATTTTTGCCAGGGAAACATAACTCTAAATTAGTCCTTGCACATGATGGGGTCTGGCCCCACACCTAGAGTATGACTGCCTTACATTGCTATGTGGGAACACTCCTTTCTCCAAACCAGAGGAGTTCTTGAAGGAAGAGTAAGGGTGGTCCAGAATCATTATCTGGTGAGCTATGCCTGCCTGGAGAGCCCTGGAAAAATTTGAATTACTCATTTTTTTCCAAGGTGGCTTTAAATGATGACCTGGGGAATGTTACCACAGGATCAATTTTCTAGAAGCAGGTAATTGTTGACATTTTAATCTAGTGATAAAGAAATATAGCAGTGTAGCAAGACCTGATATAAAGGTCTTTAGACAAATATAGAAAAGGGCTTGTATTTTTAAAAGTTTAAGTTGGAAATTGAAAAGATGGGGAGGTGGATTTTCTGTTATTGTGCACTTTACCTCAAGGCTAGGTGTCTTTCTAAAGGGTATAGCCAACTTCAAACTGAACTTGATGATGTATTAAGACTTTGTGTATTTGTCTCACCTAGGAGCTCAGACATAAGGGTCTCTCTTTTTTTCTGTTCTCTCAGAGAGACAAAGTCTCTGTTTCACTGGAGTTATACTAAAAGATACTATGACCATTATCAATTCAATCCAATGTAGGACATGAACTTTCATGATACGATAAGTTGAAAAACATTTACCTCTGATTTACTAAGGTAACTAAGTAAAACACGTTTATGTCAAGCTCATTAAGAACTTCTTCAATTGTAATTAGTGAAATGAAGTTAAAATCAAACAGCATGTTCCAAAAATGGAATTTAGCCCTTCACCTTCAGCATTCATCTAAGCTTTTAAATAAAAGTTTTATTTGTTCTAAACAAAAAAACAGGCTTTCTGGCAATATTTTGTAACAAAATTCCCCAAAGTTTACCACTTAGAATTTGACAGAAAGCAAACCTTCTTGTTATATTTCTGTATCAAAGGCATAATTCCCTTTCCCACTTGCCTGTTAACCTGGAGCAGAACTTCAGGAGATTATTACAATACATATAAATGTTCAGAAGACTTTCATCCAGACTTCTAGAAAGGACATCAATGTTCAGAGAGAATTCTCATAAGAGATTGCATTGGAACCTTCAGGGGAGTAAAAGAAAGAAAAAGTCATACAGTCATTTACTTTTTTTATATAATTTTCTGTAAATTTGACACTGGAAAAGTTCAGACAATTTTAGTTTCCTAGGAAACCCATCTATTGAGATGATTTGTCCCTGCTTGCTATTCTGTTGTCATTCATGTCAGTGCAAAAAGCTACTAGTCTTGTGGTAGCATGAACATAATCTTAATAGGAATTTTACATAAGTGCACAGCGATGAACAAACTAGCTTTAAGAAAAAAGTTGTTGTATTGATGCTTATATGGATTTATTTGAAACAGAGGCAATAAATCTTGAGTGTTCTGAGACCTTGGATTGAATTCTTGCAGGGCCTTAGTCTCAGGATGGCAAAAATTATCTTTTAGGCTTCATGCTTCTTAGTTTGAATCCTCAGCTGTGAATTAGTTGTCAGGCTTATATTAACGAAGTGCATGGGAAAACACAGGATAGCAGATGTTAAGACAACTATGGGTAAGGTAGGTTGAGAGTTAATCTAATTATAACCTGACATCCACAGTTGACCCAAGTTGTAAACTGCATCTTCCTAGATCTTTGTATGATATTATATTCCTTTTTTAAAGGAGTTTTAAATAAATATTAGACACCTTAGCTCGAACTAATTTTAAGTCAAAGAAAATTAGCTACAGAGCCCTTTGAAGTAGTTTCTAAATTTCAGAAAGAAATTAATTTTAAGAATGGACTTCAAATGTAATAAAAGCGTGAAAAACTGGTGTAAATAAAAGTTGCTCTGTTGGTTTAAAGAGAAGGAAGAAAGAGCACGTGTTTTACTGAGTCTCTGGGTTCTTTGCTTCTTACAGGACAAGACTTCTCTCAGTCCAGGTGACTTGGGAGTGCAGAGTGTATTTTTAATGCTATTGAAGCAGGCTGCTTTCTGTTAGGTGATCTGTTACCTGATATATTATGTGCAGTGTAAGAAAACTATTAAAGTTAAATGTTTAGGATTTCTCACTCTTCTGTAATTTACTGCCATTAATTCTAATTTTCCCAAATCAAAATTTTCCCGTGCTTTTGGCCTTTCACAGTGCTAGCTGAAAGATGTTTTCATGGAGAATTGCTAATCCCAACAAGTTTGTATGTTTTCCTACTGTAATGCTTTTGCCAAAGTCACTGAGCAGGCTAATCCCTTTGACAAGTATTAAATGTCAGCCTAAGAGACAAGTAGCCCTGTTGAAATCAATACCCACTGGCAGAGCAGTCATTTAGTGGTTATTCATTAAAACAGCAGGCTGCTTCTTCCATAGAACTGAAGACAAAATCCTTATAAGAAGTTGATTGCTACATTCTCTGCCTAGGAATTTTTGAAATGTTAAGGCAGGTTTATTAAGTATCTAGCTTTTTTTACCAAAAAAAAAAAAAAAAAATTTAGAGACAGGATGGTTATAAATGTTCACAATAGGGGTATGCCTGTGTAATGCAAGGAGAGTGTGTAAATCCATCAAAAGGCATAGCAGCATTCCCACATACAGTAAACTGTGCTTGGACTGATTATAGCTGTGGTTTCTTTGATCTTCTGACTGCAGTGTCCTTTAACTACTAAAACAGTCACTAACAACTGTAGCATTGTTTTAAAGTGGTTAAAGTATAATAAACCTCATACCTCTGTTTTCTAGGGGTCTTAAACAAAACAACTGCCTTATCACGTCTCAATAAAATTTGCATTATTTTTCTAACAATATTTCTAATGTAAATGGATGTCAAACAGCATCAAAATTTAACCCGAATTTATGTAAGTCTGAATATAGATATATGTATTATGTGGGTCTGAAAAATTTGCCTTAATAGCCAATATATGCCATTTACTCTTCAGACCTAACCAAAATGTTCCTCACTGCTAACTATATGTGTAAAAGGTTTATGAGAAGCACCCAGGCATAGGAAGACTGAAATGAAGCTAACAGGGGAATACTACATTGGATTACACATTTGTGATGAAATCAATTAAGTCTTTGTGTCTTAGGAAGCTCTCTCTGAAGTGATAACTTCAGTTCCTCAAGTTCAATAAAAGTGTGATTAGACAGTTCTGGGTTAGGAACTGTCTGAAGGGCCGGGCCCAGAGAGTGGTGCTGAACGGGGCTGCATCCAGTTGGTGGCCGGTCACTAGTGGTGTCCCCCAGGGATCAGTGTTGGGCCCAGTTCTGTTTAATATCTTTATTGATGATTTAGATGAGGGGATTGAGTCCATCATCAGCAAATTTGCAGATGACACTAAGCTGGGAGGAACTGTCGATCAGCTGGAAGGCAGGAGGGCTCTGCAAAGGGACCTGGACAGACTGGAGAGTTGGGCTGATTCCAACGGGATGAGGTTCAACACGGCCAAGTGCCGGGTCCTGCACTTTGGCCACAACAACCCCATGCAGCGCTACAGGCTGGTCACGGAGTGGCTGGAGAGCAGCCAGGCAGAAAGGGACCTGGGGGTTTGGATTGACAGGAAGCTGAACATGAGCCAGCAGTGTGCCCAGGTGGCCAAGAAGGCCAATGGCATCCTGGCCTGTATCAGGAACAGCGTGGCCAGCAGGTCCAAGGAAGTGATTCTGCCCCTGTACTCAGCCCTGGTGAGGCCACACCTCGAGTACTGTGTCCAGTTCTGGGCCCCTCAGTTCAGGAAGGAGATTGAGGTGCTGGAGCAAGTTCAAAGGAGGGCAACCAGGCTGGTGAAGGGACTCGAGCACAGATCCTGTGAGGAGAGGCTGAGAGAGCTGGGGCTGTTCAGCCTGGAGAAGAGGAGGCTCAGGGGAGACCTCATCACTCTCTACAACTCCCTGAAAGGAGGTTGTAGCCAGGTGGGGGTTGGTCTCTTTTCCCAGACGACTTTCAACAAGACAAGAGGACACAGTCTTAAGTTGTGCCAGGGGAGGTTTAGGTTGGATGTTAGAAAGAATTTCTTTACGGAGAGGGTGATCAGGTGTTGGAATGGGCTGCCTGGTGAGGTGGTGGATTCTCCGTCCCTGGAGACATTTAAAAAGAGACTGGATGTGGCACTCAGTGCCATGGTCTAGCAACCGCAGCGGTGGATCAAGGGTTGGACTTGATCTCTGAGGTCCCTTCTAACCTGGCTAATTCTATGATTCTATGATTCTAGACACCTTTGTGTCTACATGTGTGTATATACATGTATATACGCATGTATATGGGAACATATGAATATCAATGTACATATATAAGGGTTTTAAAACAATGTTTTAAGATGTCGCATGTCGAAAAGCCTCTGACATAAACACAGCAACTTTCCTCTTTCTATTACTGGGAAGTGAATATTCACCTAGGTAGCTTTTATTTTGTTTTTCCAGTTGCCTCTCTGACTCACTGAGAGATTCTAACAATAAGAATTAGGACCAATTTCAGTCTTAACTGATTCACATCACTTCTGGATTTGATCCCCTGTGTATAAAAATAGAAAATACAATAGGATTAGATTGCTGCACTTCCTTGTTTATTAGACATTATTTCTCATTTTATTTGTTTTGTTCGTTTGTTTTGCTTTTTGCTTCCTGACAAGACCATTGAAGACTGCCTATGGAGAAACCACTTAATCAAATTGCTTCTTGTGGAGTGAAGGCAGAGTTTTAGAAATGAAGCTTGTAGAGCTAAGCTGCAGATTCTGCCTTCTTTTCTATGTAGAGAACCTTAATCGACTTTGTTACCAGTTCTGTAAACAGCTGGGGATGAATTCAGAACCCCTGAACAATTTTCAAGTTGTGAATAAATATAAAACAATGGTTTTAAGACAGGATTTTTGGATTATTTATGTTATTTTGGCTTATCTCAGTTACAACTGGCTTATCCTAATACTTGATACAAATTATATCCCTTGTTCTGTTATAAACAGAACATTTGAGTGAGCAGCAGAAAATGCAGGGAGGCAGCAGGGGATGCAGCTATGGTGGCTGAGAGAGGACCAACATGAGTTGCAGGAAAATGCTTGTAATACCATCCCCACCTTGCTGCCAAAGGGCTTGCCCAAGCACTTGAGGCTAAAGCTAGATTCCTGCAGAACAACAAGCAAACTTCCTCTTACCCTGTAGAAATACCATTATTTTCTCTGATTGATGCACTTCAAAAGCCTGAAACTTCAGGTTCTTAAGGTGTCTCAAGTGTCTAAACTAGTTAAGGAAGGTTTCCTGAGCTGTTCTCCTGAGCACACAAATAGCATTTTAGGTTCCCAAGTGCTTGGTTAAGTGCCTGCCTTCGAGCTGTGATGAAAGTGGAACAAGAGGTTACAGAAAGCTTTGCTTTACAGTTGCCTGCTTGTCAGCAACTCAAAGATGAAAATGTTCACCAGTAATTGAAAGAGGATTATGACAAGCTGCCATGTTTCTCTAAGTGCTGGGAAAAGACTCTCTGTGTGGTCTTTTAATTATTCTTGTTATGAAATCAAGTAACAATCAATGCAACATGCTTCCTGTTTCTCAGCACTGTCAAATCCAGCTTCAGAAACTTGACATCCCTATTCCCTGTTTTCCAGAAATAGGATTAGGTTGTTTCTATATCCAAATTCCTGGCAAAATCATGGGTGGGAATTTTATATCTCATAAAACACAGAGCTAACTCCTGAAAGCTGAGGCATTCTT
The DNA here is from genome assembly GCA_038090715.1 of Florisuga fusca. Lineage (NCBI taxonomy): Eukaryota > Metazoa > Chordata > Aves > Apodiformes > Trochilidae > Florisuga > Florisuga fusca. The sequence continues at coordinate 24,089,741 of JAAWXA010000002.1, forward strand.
GATCAAGTGAAATGTCAGAAAAAGAAATTCTTGTCTCCCTGTGTTAGAGGGTAAAGCCTGTTAGGTTAGTTTCCAATGTTTTGGAAGACAGTTTGTAGACAACACAGTTACGTACCAAAGAACAGATATAGTACTTTAATTTGATCATATTTTTACATATAGGACAGTTGGTTTAGTTACAGGTTATAAATAATTATGCTCAGTGTCTCTGAAAACCTGAATTCTACACATTAGCATATTTATATAAAAATCTTATTTCTGTTATCTGTGTCTTTCTTAGACTCCTCTCTCTAGCTGGTATCAGAAGGGCTACTGCCTCTGTGTGCTTCTCCTCTCCTTGTTATCAGATGCAGTTTGAATGAACCCCAGGAGAATTCAGGGCACCTAGGTAACCATGTAGTGATAATTTCATGAAGAGGGTTATTTTTTGAATAAAGAAATCCTACATTGGTCACTTACATAAAACCTGAAATGTAGGCTTTGTTGCTTATGACTCAAGTAAAGATTTTATACATTTGGCTCTCTCCATCACCTTCTTTAAATGTCTTTTTCTATCAACTGTTGCATGGTAATTGTTATTTTTCCTGAGGTAGTTCTTCATTAGGAGAAAGATAATATGTGTGGTCACTGAAAGGTGAAAAGAGGAAGGACTACTTTACTGTGGTGGAGCTTGTGCAGTACAAGAATATATGTGTTGGGTGTCACTGATCAACAGTAGTTTTAGCAGTCAAAAATACAGGAATTTTTCTAGCTCTTCAGCATATGATATGGATTTCTATGGATTGCTATACTGAATGAGTTGTCTCTATAGTTCAGAATAGTGTCTTGAACAGTAAGCAGAGAGGAATGGGCAAGCAAGCAGGCTACAGTAGAGTAATTCAACACAAACCATACTATGATTTTATGATTATCAGAGACAGGGATACCCTCCCCTAGAGATTGTTTTGTGCCCTGCAGCATGTGGGTTATGCTTTCAACAAATCACCCCCTGATCAAAGTCAGTGGCTTTATGCCACTTGGTTTCAGATGAGAATCTGCTGTTTGGCTGAAGGAATAGAGTTTCTTTGCTTTCAGTTGGTTTTATCCTTCCTGAGACATACCCAGCATTAAGTGGTTGGCTTCTACAATCTATAATGGCAATGATTATTAGAAGTTAATTACGTGCAATATGCAGTTATGTTAGTGGACAGACTTAAATGTAGTATGTTTTGATGTCACTGAATCCTTCTGTTTTGTTGTGTTCTATCAAAATGTAAACAGAATTTTGTGACCTACAGTCTGTCTGTATCACAGTATGTTTTATGTTCTGCTATCATAGTTCATCTTAATGAAGAATATTCATATATTCATGTGTTTGTGATTAAATTAGCTGGCTAGGCTGTGTATATTCAGTTATGGATGGAAAATGGACTACTCCTGTTCTTGAGGGCTTTTTTTTCATTAGCTCATACAAAAGTGTTCTTTCATTTTTGTTGATTGTTACACTTAAGGCAGAGTAGAAACACCCCCTTTATATAAAGTCAAGAATTCAGTATTGGTATAATTGAAAATTCAATGTTAGTCTAGTTCTAATTCTTACAGGGAAAAAAAAGAAATAAAAGTAACACAGTTAAAATTGTTATAAAGGCATTTTCCAGCTCCTACCCCATGTGCTAGTGATAGGTCTGTGTCTCTACTACTTCTCTGGATGCTGAGCTTGATGGTTTCACATTGGTGGCACTGGTGGGGTGTTACAGTGAACAAGGCAGTCAGCATCTTGAGTCCTTTGCCCTAAGGAATATAATGTTCACATTGATGGGTTCCTCTTGCTCAGTGTAGAATTTATTAGGAGTGATTTTTATACATTTGCTTACATGGTTCTACACTTCTGCTCTGTCTTCACTGGTCTGCAGTTCTCCATTAAACCTGAATTTCCTACATATGGTGCTTTTCTGTATATTAGATACTACTTCTTCATTACTCCCTAAAAACAATTTCTGTCCAGCTCCAGGTCTGTACTTTTTTATCTGACCATGGGTAAGTTGTTTATAGTTGAGGGGTTTCCATTTACAGCCTGTGCCCTTTCTTCCAGCATCCTGTGCTTGTGGCCCTCTTCCCTGCATCTTGCCTTTGCTTTTACTGCTCAAGGGCTTTACTGTCATACCAGGCTTTTCTTTCTCTGTACTGCTTTATCGTGTTAGAGTGGTAATAATCTCATTCTGCACAGGATAACTGCTTCTTACTGCTTTCTATATAAAAGTATATTAAGTTGCACTATACAAAGATAAACAAAAGTAAAATAAATTAGCCATTTACACATGGCCAATAAGAGAAAATGCTGTCACAGCTAAGTAAAACAAAGCAGGAGGCAGGTCAAGAAAAGTTCAGGCAGAGCAAGCCTGATGAGCCTCAGTCCTGAGGCCTCATAATTCTGTACAAAGATTCTGGCTTGTTGCTAGCAACGGGAAGACTGAATTACATGGTTACCTGGTTACATCATCTTTTTATTTATTTCTCTTTTTGTTGCATCTTGCCTGAGACAGCAAAGGGAGAGCTGAGCATTCATATAATGATATTATAAGGAATTGTGTCATTGTTCTTGGCAGAGATCCCTCAGTAATTCAGTTGCTGAATAACAGCTCTTGAAAAGCCTGCAGTTGAAGCTCATCACTAGCATAGGCTGCCTCTGATTACTCTGTATGTTATTATTTTTCTTTCAGCTATGCTACTATGGCCAGGACACAAATCTTTTTTGACAGTACATTATCTTTCCCCGTTGTCTTCGTCCCAAATCTCCTTTCTGGAACTCAAAGTAAGAGTAGATGAAGCTAAAAACAGTGCCATAAATGCATTCACAATCCTGGGAAAACCTGTGTCTTTCCAAATGTTTCTCAGTGCAATGCAGCCTCCTGACTGCACTCAGTCAGCAAACACTGTGAGAGCACAGTGACATCCATGTGATGTGCTGCTTCCTCTGATGAATGTGAAGTCCTGCTGAGGCTAATGTACCAACCTTTTTGCTTGCAAGTATTTCAGAAATCAGCTTGGTTGTTAGAGGCATGAACGTGATTTGGTGTCAAATGCATGAAAGTAGGTGAAGGATGGAAAACTTGAGTGATTATAATTGAGTCACATTTAACAGTATCCAGATGAGGTCAATTCTATCTAGAGAGTAATCAGCTGATCTTTCTGAGAATAGTGTTGCCCAGGCAGCTGCATTCAGTTCTGAAGGGGGGACTGATTTTAAGCTCTGTAAGTCAGAGCTCTTTCTAAATTAGTAAAATAGGAAAGAATAAATTTTGGACTATTATCTGAATGAAGAGAAAACATATTTGGATCCAGAGAACACTTCCTACTTTGCTAACACAGACTGAAATGAGGTGACACTTGGATGTCTGTGGTGCATCAAGCTCCAGGTGTCTAACTTCTCCTGCCTAGGTGAACTTCTTTCTCTCCATCAGGACTTGAACTACAAGTGGTGGTTTTTTCCTACAGGAGCTTCATCCCTGGATGAACTAAATTCTATGAAAGGAAAAGTTCATACACTTTTTTGTCCTAGTGGATAGGTCAAAGCATTATTTCAGTTCCAATTAAATCTATTTCTTATGTTTTCTTCACGTTTTGCATAATTTTCTAGATTACATATTTAACTTGGTATTTATGTCTTGTAGGAAATCTGAAACCAGTGTTTTTTCCCAGCTGTTCTACAGGGGAGACAAGATCTCCTCAGATGCTTTCAGAGCTCTTACATAAATTTTGGGGTTTCTATACAGGGTTCCAAATTACCTTTATTAACTCAGGAAATGGGCCGGTCTGCTTTAGAGTATAGCTGGACAAAGAGTCTGATTTAATGAACAGCAGTTGTACAAAATGGAAACAAGCTGCTATAGTAATAAAAAATAGGATGGAGGCTAGTAAGGAATACATTGTAATGCTGTTATAACAATAAAACTACCATCTCATTTCAGCAATGATACTCTAATTCTCTAGTCTCAGAACTGATGTTGAGAGACTATGGAGAGGTCAGATAGAGGTGACAAGAAGTGGTAAAGACAATTTAACCTGAAGACAATTTTGAAAGCTAGCTATGCTTACTTTAGAAAAGCCCAAACAATAGTGAACCCAATATTTAAATAGTTTAGAAATTCAGATTGTCTCTTATCTCTTCTTAGGTCTCAAAGGAGAAGGAACTGTTGTATTGAGAGTGATGAGACCTTCAGCTGATGTATTTAGCAAAGTTCAAGGAGGAACTGAGCAAAACTATTGAAATAAGTAATTCTAACAAAAGGATATTACAAGGAATAAAATCTTTTAAAATCAGGATTAGATCCCACTCCAGTAAATGAAGATTAGAACAAGCTTCTTTGGGAGGTTTCTTTCTTTATCCCTACCCCATTTCTCATAATTGGAGCTGATCTCAGGTTAGATCCAGAACTCCTTGATCATCTAGTATGGCAGTTTAAGAAATTCTTATGCTGACAGTCTGCACACACTTGTATATTTTAAAAGATCTTCCACTTAGTTATTAGTGGGAACCTTTAATATATTTTTTAGTAATTTCTTCCCTCATCCCATGACTCTCTCTGCATCTGCTATGTTTTTTATGAGATAGAGCAATGTATCTGAAGAATCCATGCTTGTATTCTCAGTGTGTAGTACTACAGATTTTCAAAATTACTTCCAAGTCTGAATTTTTAAACCAGACTTTTAAAAATTATTTTTTAAAAACTTCAGTTACTTTATAATGATATGGCTTTTTGGTGATTTGCCTAGAATATGTTCTTATCTTTTTCCTAAGCGGTTACATTTTTAGAATCCAACAATATGTAAGGGTAATTTAAATTATTATGCTTCTTGCTTTCTTAAATCTGGTAGTTCTGTACTACAGCTTGTTACTTAGATGCTGCTTCTGCAACTAATTAGAATCTGAAAATCAAAGCCTAATTATGCATCTCAGCTATGAAAACTGTTCAATACCAAAGAGTAGGTGGATTAAATTGTTCAATACTTGACACAGCCTGTGGAATAAAAAATAGAATAGGGAAAGCATGCTCAAGGAATTCTGAAAATAAGGTTCAGATGGTACAAGCTGGAAAACTCTGTTATGCTATATAGGCAATGCTGTTCTGTGTTTTTATGCTAACATTTTCCCACAGACCTCCTGTTTAGATGTACAGTTTTCCACAGTTGACTATGTCACCTAAGAGCCACATATCACTTTTTTATGCTACAGCTACCAGCCCTGTAAACTGATGTTTTACCAGTGTAGTTTCATATTGGTTAAAAGGGATTTGAGTTAGTCTGTTCAGGAAGTTGCACACGTTGCAGTCTTGGCATGTGTTGATTTAACTGGGGATGAAAATGACTTAAAAATGTCTATGAAGTGTGAACTGAATTAGAGAAGACAAATTTATCACATCTCTTGTCTTGTGGATTTGAATTCACACCTTTAATTAAAATAGAGAAGGTTTGACTAGAGAGAAAACCTTTAACTTCAGCAGTAGTTTGTACCCTCGTGCAATCTGTCACAGAGAGCTAATGTGTTGAACTCAGTGGATCCAAGCAGAATTTGTAGAAATTTCACCATCAACTTAGGGGAACATGACAAAAAGGTATTAAGATATTCTTTGATGTTGCATGACTAAACTGTGTTTTAGTCAAATATTTATACAGAGATGATTTTGCAGGGAATAGGGAATAACCAGGAAAAAAAAAAAGATTCATGATACAGAATTCTCTTTTTTAATTTATCTGCTTACTCATTTTCTATTTCCAAGTTAGCTTAAACTTGAAGAAAGTGCTAAATTGTTTTCCATCTTTAACTTTTCTAGGCTACTCTAGAGTACAATTGCATGATCTAGAACTGATAACAGTAGTTATATGCTACACAGCCTTTCCACAAGTATACAGAATTTTGCATGGCTTTACTGGCTTTAGGGACTATTTGCTGGTGGATCCTGTGGAACAGCAAGTTTTAGCTACTCTAAAATGTGGAAAGCAAGGTTTGAATTCATATGCTTGTTCTGCATGTCAACTAGATGATTCCAAGACTACCAGCTTTGGCACATCAATTTATCATGCTATTGCTGAATCCAACTCAGCTGCAATTACAAACATGATATTCTCCAACTGACTTTTTGTAAAATGCTTTCTGGCAAATAAAATAATCCTACAAAGCCAGCACAGAAATAGTTCTCTCTTACTAAAAACAAAAGTAAGAATAAAATTATTATTATTATTATTTTTAATGTATCAATAGCAAAAATCTGGGTGCTCTTGGGATGAATTGTGCATTTCTCCATCCTCTGTACATCCAAAATGATTGATGGTTAGGAGACTTGTCTAAATCAGAAGCAGACTCAAGCTCTTCAAAAAGAGAAGGAAATTTGAGCAAGTCTTTTTTAGATTGGATTCTCTAGCTACTTGGCAGTCGGATAAAATTATACAGTATTATATTGCCTAAACTCTATATTTTTTCTTCAATAAATTTTAGGTAGCTCCATGTTAGGTAGCTCACTGTAAGGACTGTACCTGACTCTCCCATTTTGTATCTACCTGAAATCTCTCTATAGGCATTAGATAGAGAGCTGAAGAGTCCAGTTTTGACTTTCAGGCCAGGAACTAGTCAGCAGCTGTATTGACCAACTTTTACACTGTTAGAATAAATCCAGAAAGATTTGCTCTCCCTCTAATAGAGCAAAAAAAAAAAATCTTAGCTGGTTTATGTAAATATCCTATGCTTTTATTTGCTTAAAGCATATACAGGAAGCAATACATGGTTTTCAAAATAGCCATCCATTTCAGTTGACTGAAATTCACCTATAAGGGATGTACAGCTAGTATAATCACTAACAAGAAGATATCAAATATAAAAAAATATTTTGTTGCCTTGAGAAACAATAGCTACTATTGTTTCTGCCTCTGTGACTTGGAACACCAACATGTGCACTGTGGGAGACATTTATCAAGTCACTGACAAATTTCAGCATCTCTGTTGACTGATGATGACTCTGCAATTATATCAGGGAACACCAGGTAAAGCAAACCAATCTGATCAAGCTGTAAAAAATACAGTTATTTCCCATGAGGTATCTAAGCATGTTAAGGGGAAATGTCTTTTATAGTGCACAGTTAAGAACAAATGCAATTTTCACTTTGTACCTTTTTTTGTGTGTGTTTCTAATAACATGGTCGAAAGCTCTGCATGTTGAAAGAATGCAATAGATTCAGAAGTCAGAGAGAAGAAAAATAAAATGGATATATATAGACATGATACGATAGAACAGAAGACAGCAGCATCTGATCTCTGTTTTCTACTGAAGTAACTGGCAAAATAAGTGGTTATCTTTTAGGCTTTTGATTAGTTAAATTATGCTGTGAAATTATTATTTCAATGGGAACCCCCCCCCAACCCCCAAACATTAAGAAGTACAAATTCTCTTCTGTTCCTACTGCTGGTAAAACAACCTTTCCATGTCTTCACAGCTGACTTGTTCAATTTGAACAATGTTTTTTCATGCCTAGTTTGAATGTGATCCAAAGAAATGTCTGTGCCTAGTGCTAATTAACTAACTTGCCATTGATAGAGACTTTACACTTGAACTAAGTATTGGTGGTTTGATAGCCTCTTTGCCTTCTGTTTGATAACAGTGAATATTTTCATTGGTGTTTATTTTTATTCTCAGATCACTTCTAAAAGTAACAAAGAGAGAGATAACTTTAATTTAGCACCAAATCTTTTACTTACTGATCCCCTCCCCCTCAAGCTAAAGTTTGCTCTGCTTGGTGTGTGAAGGGATAAAAATTGCTGCCGATAACTTTGAACATCAAGTAAAGCAGAGTATCTTGACTATGCAGAGACTATTTTTACACCAGTGTTGGCTTTTTCAAAATTGCTTTTCAAATAGGTAATCCTGAATTATGCTTTGGATGCCCTTTCTATATCTGCTTCTCAATTAAGAGACTAAAGTCTTTCTTTAATAGTTACTGAGGTTGGTGAAGTTCCAAATTAATCTTCGGTGAGTTCTTTCATTCAAAGTTTCAGTCCTTTTCTCTTGAGCTTATTAATTCCAGTGAGATTGTAGGTCTGGCTCTTCTGTCACTTTGTCTTTTTATTGAATTCATTACTCTATGTGTATCGGTCAGAGAAAACACTATTTGCCAATCATTTGAACTGTAACAGAAGATAAACGTGTCCTTTCATAATCCAACTAGTTCTATAGAAATGCTCACCAGTTCTGAGTTCAGACATGCACCCAAATCCCCCACTGTTTTGGAGAGGCTCAAAGATAGTGCTCTCATTTTGCAGGAGCACCTTTATCATGAGTATGCTGAAAGTACATAAACAGGTTTGGGACCATCTCAGGTGTCTCCAAGTGTGCTGAGAGAAGTATCCAGCATTCCAAGGCCACAGTTCCTAGTGCCTTTGAAAGCTGGTGACACTTGTAGGAGGAAAGGAAATGTTGTGCCCATCTAAAAGGAAAGAAGGGGGATCTGGAGATCTGGAGCCTGGTCAGCACCACTTCTGTAACTAAGAAGATTAAAGAATACATCCTTCAGAAGTCTTTTGCATGGTAAGGGAGGAAAAAGGAGGGGAAGAATTAGCACGGACTAAGGCAGATTGTGCCCAACCAGCTTCAGTTCCTTCTATGATCAAATGACTGTGGATATGGAGACTGCAGTAGATATCATTCAACTTGACTTTAGCAAGACTTTTGTCATGATTTCCCATAGTATCCTCTTAGCCAGTCTGAGGTATGGATTGGATTGATAAAGTATTAGATGGGTGGAGAACTGGCTAGACCTGCAGACATAATGATTAAAGTCCATATTAAGTGACATATCTCAGTGGCCGATAGTGGGGTCAACTGTGCTGAAGTTACATTGAGGGAAATGTGGTTGTTTAGCCTGGTAAAGGAAAGATCTAATTGCAGTCTTAAGCTGCCTAATGGAGAGTTACAGACAAGATAAAGCCAGATTTTTCTCAGAGGTCTATGATTAAAGAGTAAGAAACCACAACACAAAACTGGGCTTAAAGAAAAAAATTGTACTCACTATGGATTGACCAAGCAGTGTAACAGGTTGTGGAATCTCCAACCTTGGACAAAATTTGTCTGGACAAAACACAGAGTCACTGCAGAGTTATATCAGGTTACTCTGAATTTAGATCAAGTTACTTTCAACAGAAGGTTGCACTACACTACCTGCAGAGGTCCTTTACAACTTCAAATTTTGAATGATTTTAGGGTTTTCCTGCATGTAGTATCCTGCATTCTTTTCTGCATGGTATCAAAGCTGAAGTGAGTGGGGTACAGGGTGGCTTTGTGAAATGGAAGAAGTGGGTTTCTGACCTCTTAGTCTTCCCAAAATATGGGGCTTTCCAGAAGAAGGGTTGTAGTTACTATCTCTCACAGAAAAACTATGCACAATCAAAAGGATGAGGCTTTCTTTCAAGTGACCATTTGAATCAGTCCTCCTGTTTCCAAAGAGAATTCTAAGCTGTAGATCCCAAGCAAATAAGGGTACTCATGTTCCTGTGCTTCACATTTCCTACATGGCAGTTTTTGGCAGCTTGCTCTCTGTTTAGTCAGAACTAAAACTCTGGGTTTCTCCTGTGAGCTAATGGCTCTCTCTGGCAATGGATTCAATGTAAAGCTCAGACATCAGGCTCTGCCTTATGGGAGAAATAATTATTGGCTCTAGGTTCAAGCCATTATGCAGTGTAACACTGGTAGTAAGAGGGTCAAAAGTGCACAACAGAACATTCCTTTGGTATTTATCTTATGACTAGTCTGTGTCTCTGTTTTTAATCTATTTTCCTGGCATAGTGTGTTGCCATTTTCATATTCTAGATTTTATGAACCAGAGTCCTACTCATGTGCAAACCTTTATGTGCATTACTTAATATAATTAAAATATACTATTTGTTATTTTTGGTTGATTTAGATCCAAATGAAGATTAATCATATTCTTTCTGCATCACTGAGTGGACTAGCTGTTTGATCTACAAATTAAAGGACAGTGGTTTCTGAAGGCACTTTGTTAAGATTGCATTTTACAAATTATTTATGTGATTTGAATTTATTCCAAACTGTCTTAGTAGCTTAGGCTGTAGTATTATAAGCAAAATGTCTGTTACCTACCTCAGCCATGAATACATTATATAAGTGTGAAACGAACTTTTCCCCTTGACTTTGCTGATGTGAGAGGGTAGGATAGGAAATTCTCACAGCTGGCAAACAAAGAATTACTGTATTTGCAAAGTGGTTGGAAACACAAATGTTGATTATTTCAATGAAAGAATTTAATTAGAGTTCCTAAAGAACAGGATATTACTGACATCACCGACTGGCAAAATGAGCAAAGTAATACAGCCCTTACCATTGCAATAGCTCTCTCTTAATGATGCCATTATTAGAAGTTGGCTGGCATCCTGAAATACGTACAATAGCTTGGCAATAGAATAACAATTTGGAAATTGCAGATGTAAGGCAATGATGTGAAAGCCAAAAGTTTACTGAAAAGAAGTCCAGATCAAGCATATTTAGTGCCTCTCAGTCATTGCAGTGGACTGACTCTTCTGCAAAAATGTTGCCATATATAGTATAATTAAAAAAAAAAAAAAAAAGTAAAAGAAATCACCGGGCTTTTGTAGTCTCATTATCCCCCAGACAAGCTTTCATTCCTTTCTAGATTTAGCTTTAGCCCCTCCTATATTAGAAATATTCACCTATCTTATGCCATCCCTGTAATCAAGATTTAAAAGGTCTTTGAGAAGCTTCAGTATTAGTTCCTGCACTAATACTTCATTAAGAGAAAGAAGCAAGGGATAGGGACTTCCCCAGGCTCCTGTTATTGGTCACTTTATGGATATTCAGTTTTCAGATGTGGTGACCTGGAGCAGTTTGTGGGTTGCTCTAAATTGCAGTGCCTACTGAAGTCACATCAGGGGAGACTCCTTTCTAGCTCTAATACACTCCATTCAGAAGTCTTCAGTTCCTGCCAGTGATCAGTTTGCATAATTTCCGTAATATTTGAGCAGTTCAAAAGTGCAGTAGGATCTGGTTCACATCATGAGAAGCAAATGGTGCTAATTTAAAGTAAATGTTGATTGAGAAATTACAAAGTAAATGTTTTCACACTGGAAAATAACAATACCAGTCTATTAGAGCAAGTGTGAGTTGATGATTTTCTTGTGAAGAAAGGGTTCATTTCTTCTTAAGAAAAAAAATTGTAAAAACAACTTATTTCTCACATTATATTAAAGAAAAGGCCAAAATCAATATTAAATTTTCAGAAATAATTCTGTCTGGACCAAGCCTTTTTTTGTTAATTGATCTGCTGAGCTTTTAAACTATGTCTAAATTTGGATAGTCAAATGCAATCCTAAGCACTTTTATTTTCAATTGTGTTTAAAATACTTATGGAGAGGATAAAGAGGATCAAATGAATAAAGAGAGATATTTAGATGAATTGCATGGAATGAAATAATTGGAATGAAAGAATGAAGAGGGGATATCTAATCTATAGTTAGAGCTTGTAAATTCTCTCCTCATACTCCTTTGCTTATATCTCCCCAGCAGAGATATGGATTGGTATGTTGGTATTTGAAACAACTGCCTTTAACAGAATCTTGCAAAGGAGAGATTGACTTTGGGATACTGTTTTAAGAAAAAATACTTGAAGTGGAATTACATTTGATACTCATGTGCAGCTAATATTAGTCCTAGTAACTAGGAAAGGAGAAATGTTTTGAAAAACTTCTTGTGGTATGAATATCCCAAAATAGTTTGGATTGCAATTTACATTGAATAGATCCCAATGATTCTTCAAATTTAGTTTTCATGTAATAATAAATTGCAGTGAATTTCTTCCTGACTCCTCATCACTGAATGCACAAGAATAGTAGATTAAAAAGCTCTTTTTGTTCTATGTTCAGCTACTTTCAGCTCCAAATTCCTTCACATGTTTTCAGTTGCTGAGATTATCTAGACTGAAATTACATTCCAACTTTGCTCTGTTTAAGCCTGCAATCTCTATTTTAGAAACAGAGCAGAGCTGTTCCCTTTGTTCATTTGCCTGCATGCATCATTTCCCTGTTTTTTCTCTATATACAAGGCAGAATTTGGTCTGAGACCTGTTTTACCTCTGAGTGTATCTGAAATAATGACTCGAAGTCTTCACGACTTCATTTCTTTTTCAAGTGGAAGTGGGTAGGATTTGTATATTCCCTTGCATCTGAGAGCAGCTGAATATGTTATATCCTAGGGGAAATGCAGAAGTCTGTAGGATTGTCAGCAGCCAGATTGCTTGCCACACTGCATTGAACTGGTGTTTTTATCCTCTCACATGGGGCTTACTTAGGTTTCTCTTTGTCTGGCAGCTGATCGAGAGGTTTCGTCAATAGTACTACTCTCACCTATCAAGTGAGTGTAATCTTGGAAGCTATTGTGATAAGAAAACAGCTTCAGAAAACTTCAAAGGCTTGTTTAGCTGTTTGGTGACAAAACAGTTCTCTGCCATGAACAAGGCCAGACAGCTTTAGGAGGACAAGCCCTAAGGGTTTTACTAAGACACAGCTGAGAAATGTACAACGTGCAACTAGAGTAGCAACATCTGGAAAAACAACGAGAAAGTAGAAATAGTCTCGAGCCTAATAAAGTAAACAAAGTCTGTAGTAATGTTTTGGACTTTTTTCCCTTAAGAAAAGGGATTGCCTTGAATCATGACTTATCTAAAGTTTTAATTTTATAACCAGAAACATACTTTGAGTGATAAGTAAAATTAATAATTAAATGCTTGCTTGCTTGCTTGTAAGGAAAGCTCTTACCACATCAAGGTTATTTTTTGGACATTTGTTGTGACTTTGATAATTGCTGCTTTTACCCTGAACTGTAACCATCTTTCTGGTATTGTTATCTCAGAAAGCCTTGGTAGTATCCACATACTTCACAGACATATACAAGCCATGCAGCTGCACTGCTGAGGGTTATCACTGTCAGTCCTCTAACCTTTGATGATGAATTCAAAGACCTTTGTGGCCTCTTCAGAGTAAATTTTCTTAATCATTTATGGCACTACAACAGTGAAAAGGCCAAAAACTCCATGCTGCCAGCATGAGCATCTCTGCCTCCCATCTATAAATTCTGATCAGATCTGCAGGTGATTCATTCTTAACTCTTCTTGTCTGGGTTCCCATGTCTAAATCTATTTCTAAGTGGCTGTCTACTGAATAGATGTGTACTGCAGCTCTTATCATATTTCTGTGAATTATTGTTGTAAGGTGTAGTAAGAGATTTTTCCAAATGATTAAAGCTATTTATGTTATATCTGTAGCAAGATGGTTTATGTGGAGGATGAGTGCTGTTAAGATGTGTCAAAGCTTAAAATAAATAAATCTTTATGATACTTCCTTTGCTTAGAGAAGTATCTCAATGACTGAATAGGGAAAAGAAATTACCATGTGAATATCATTTGTTGTATTAAAGAACTACTGAATTACAGCAGTCGCTGAAGAAATCTCGTTATACAGCAAGTTTATAGATTAGATTTTTATTCAATGAGATTTTAAAACATAAATTAATGTGTACTAGTACGTTCACTTGAAAGAATGATCATCCTGGTCTAGTGGAATGTGTCCCTACCCATGGCAGGGTGCTTAGAACTAGATGTTCTTTAAGGTCCCTTCCAACTCAAACCATTCTGTGATTCTATGGATATGATTACAAGAGACCAGACTTTAAAAGGACATAATAACCTTAGAAACAGTTTTTTTTTTTTTTTCTAGACAATGTTCTACACCCCAAGCTCAATTTGGATGCAGACATACCATTTTTAATACTGATGGTCCAAGACAGTGGAATATCACAAGATGATGACTTAGAGCACAACCACTGCAGGAGCAACAGCTGTTACAATTTATAAATGTTATTTTCTATTTTGGATGGCAAACTAAGAAAATAGAGCTATTTCTGTGGGATGTCATACCACACCTGAGGCTTAGTTGTCCCAAGGCTTCATGAACTTTTGAACTTCTGCTTCCCTGGAAATTGTGTGTGAGGTGAACAAATCCTACTAATGGAGAAAAGGTCAAAGAGTATAATTTAATGCATACAGCTTTCCAGTTGTTCTCTCCTTGATTCAAATTTTCCACTGCTGTCAGCCAGTTGATATCTAGTATGAAACATATAGCACTATCTTCTTTCTTCCTTGTAGGACTCCCTTTATGATCAGCCTGTGGAGCTCTATCTCTGCAAGTTTGTAACCTCACCTTTCATTAAATTTCATCCAGGTGTTCATTTAGAAATAAGACTGTCTCCTCATTTCATACAATTCATCTTCGAATTTACAAACTGGTTGCAAGCACTGTCAGCTGAGTAGTTCTGAAGCAAATAAGATTGACCTGGGTAACTGTACTCCCTGGGAGGTGGTGGATTATTTAAAAACTGTGTAGATGAGGCACTTTGGGCCATCCTCTACTGTGTGATACCGATACTGATATGTATATTTTATTCAGGGGTATGTTGACAATTGGATGCAATGATCTTAGAGGTCTTTTCCCACTGTGGTGATTCTGTGATTTCTTAGCTTTCCTGTATGTGTGCTTTGGGCATACCTAGCAAAGGGTGACATGGAGGACAGAGGATGAGACAGGGACAGCCCTGACAGACTGTAGCCCATGGACAATGTGCAGTACATGAGAGACTTTAGTCCACAGGAGACCCACTTGGATACTGAGGCATAAAACCTAGTTAGAAGCATGAAGGAGTAGGAAAGATAAACTGTTGGTCACAAATCTTCTGTGCTCCTCTCCAAAGGGAGAAGGATGTTATGAGGAGGATCATAACCCGCAGTGAAAAGAAGCTGAAATGGAAAAGAGGGAAGCATAGATATTTGGTTTATGTTGAGCCTGAAGAGGGAGGAAGGGTATTTACTTAAGTTTCTGTTTTTTTGTTTATGTTCTTTTTCACCCACTACCTGAGTCGGTAATCAGAAATTGGTGTTAAGTGATAATGAATTAAATTAAGCAAAAAATCTCCTAATTAAGACTATTTTGCTCGTGACATGTGTTCAATGTAAATGTATATACCAGCTGTCCTATAGTCTGGAAGGTTTACCCTAATCCAGTTCAATAGCCAAATGGGATTTGTGGTCTGTTGCTGATGATAATTGTGTACCAGAAGCAAAAACACAGGAGATGCAACATTTTGCAGATGTGCAAATAATAATTTTGAGATTTCAGTCTGAAGCACAATAATGTTATGCTTATTTATTCTTTTCATGAAGGAAATACAATATAAAGCAACTTAAAAATGAGAAACTCACAGAGCTGTGATTTGTACCATATGCAAATTGTCTTTCCCTGAAACCATCTGGTCAGTATCAATAGAGACAAGAACAAAAAAAATAACTAATAGGTTGATATCGAGCCAAATAGCTATACCCATGCAGAATTGTATGAGGCATAGAGAAAAATCACCTCTACACAGGATATAAGCCTATCTTTATTGGTAAGCACATATTATCTTCCATCTCCTATGAGAAACTTTATGGAAGATCAAATCAATGGTGATGGGCCTGTGTTTACATGCATCCTTATCTACCACCCCCATCTATAAAGGAATATTCCAATCATTTTTTTTTTCAAACTCCTGGTAAGGAAATAAAAAAATTTCAAATTGTCTTGAAAAACATTGTTTTGCCTTCTTGTGAGATGATCTGAAACCAAGACTGTTCTTTGGGGAGTAGAAACTATAAGAAGTGGTCATCTTATTTAAGTAGTTCTAGAAAAGAGCTGGTGATGGGTTAATGCTACAAATATCCATCCTGACCAACAAAATTATAACTTTTCCTAATTAATATAGTTTCTAGCTCCCTGAAAAATGGTTCTACAGAGATATATTTTTTAACTTTTCGATTTTTTGTCTTTTCCTCAGGACTATGACAGCACTTTATGCTTGTAAAGACCCAGAGTTCGTGATTTACTGAGCAGAAACCAGAGATCTCTTCTTGCCTCTATCTCTGCTTCTACTTTTGATGTGCTTTTCCATGGTGTGGAAACTTGTCCAGAACTGTTACGCCAGTCAGACAGAATCTTCGAATGAAAAGTAAGTGTTTCATTTAATATACATCATAATCCATCAAGTCTTGAATCCTGGATATTATCTGGCTTTGTGTGCCCATTGGATATGTAGGACCAGACTTCAAAGTACCACCAGTTATGTCTATCTGCAAAATATATTCAGGGAACTTATCCATGTTCCACTTAAGGGAACTGGAGCTAAGCTGCTGATTTAATCACCACCTTACTTCTAAATAAATGGTAACCAGTGGTATATGTATGCAAGAGACCACTGAAATTCTTAACACAATCAAGACCTCTGAACAACATGATTAGAAATACAAAAGGCTTGCAACAACTGACTTGCAATTGCAAATATAATTCCATATTAAAAGACATATAGCTAATGAGAAGTCCCTTTGGTTCGTGGCTCATGATGTCCATTACATAAAAAAGAAAAAGTCTACATGTCCCTTAGGACTCTCAGACAGGTAATCCCGAGAGCAGCCTGAATTTTGACATGCAGGCCACATTCATGTGCTGAGATCCTCTAAATCTTGTAAAAGATATGATGTCAGTATGAATTTCAGATACCTACAAATACCATGTAATCATGGGACAGACAAGGTTGAGCCCTTCTTAGGAGGGAATAGAGAACATTTGTCTTCCTGATACCAAGGAGTTTTTTTACCTGACTAGTGGCCCCCTAATTGGTGAAGGTCAGACAAGATATATTGAGACAAGTAAGCAAGACAAAGGATACATTTAATCCCAATGAATTCAGTTCTGGTGCCTTGAAGTGCAGAATGAATCTTGACATTTTCCTCCTATGAGTGCAGCCATCTCAGACAAAGTTGTATCTAAAGGTACCCCAGCTACACAGGGGATGTGTGTTTGGCCTAGACCCTATCCTTAGGATCACCTGTAAAACATGGAATAGACATATGACTATTCTCAAACTTCTTCTGAATAAAGCAGAATGATCACCTGTTTACATGATACATTTTGGCTCAAAGGCCATTTACACAGCCAGGTGATCTGCTCAACTGGTGCTACTATTTTTCTGAAATTTTCAGTGCACCTTGTGTTGAGCTCAGTTCAGATTTCTTCACAATGGTTGTGGTTACCCCTTATATTCATGAGCATATTGCCTGTGCCCCCCTCCTCTTAGCCTTCTTTTAAGCAGGGCTTGTGTTGGCCACTGATAATCCCCCCCTGGCTAAGACCAGCATGAGTGATTACTGGTGTTGCACAGTGAGATCAATGCATTAATCACATGAATCACCCAGTCCTCTTACCTGTGTACACTGAGAGAGAGAACATTTACCAAGAGGGAATGCTGGTGAATCCACCTCCACAGGTTCAGCCCTGTTGTTTGGCTCTGTGGGCTCCACACCATCATCATTTACACAGGCAGTGCCAGTGATTTATCAGAGATGATGTCCCAGATGTCCCTCTTCTTAAGACGCTGCCTTTCCTTGCCGAGTGCCTCTCTGACCCAAGACCCAAAGGGCTGCAGCTACTTGCTGCTTCTGTGGATCTTGCTTGCTCCAGGTGTCCTTGGTGTTACAGAGAGAAGGAGGTCAGTCCTGATGAGGAGATTGGAGATTGCCAGCTCTGTAGCACCAAGGAGACTGGGTTGCTACCTAACCTACAGTCTGTGGTCTTTCCAGCATGCCTGAGAAGGCAGGAGGGCTTAATGTTTTAATATCTGGTTTACTTATTCAAAAATATTTGATGTTATGTGGCATTCCCAGAACCAGTCTACCTATGCTACACCATCAAGACTAGGGATATTTTGTCCTGATTACAGAGGTCCCAAGTAATGTGTTAAATAAAAAATAGTCTGGAAAACCTCAGATATTGCCTGTGTCGTGAGGCATTTTTAACATTTGCTTCTTTACAGTTTCTGTTATTTCCTTAAGAATGGATGTTGTGGGTTTTTTCCATGTTATGTTACAGCTTCTGTCTTAGCCAGAACTTCAACAGGTTGAATCTTATATTTCCCTCAAATCATGTTTTGAAAGCTGTCAGAGGGAAGAAAAGAGCCTGCATAATGCTGGAAGCTATTTGGAAATTTAAGAGTGAAGGCCTCTAGGGTAACTGTGCATGGCATTTCATATCTGAGATCTGACTGTATCAGGAAGACCTATCTGCACTTGAGATCTTGCAGCATTTTTATTCCAGTGACTCTGCTAAACTTTGTTTTTTAAAATCCCTCACAGCTGTTTAGGATTACATGTGATTCCTGACTGAAGTATAAGGAAAGGGAGATCAGAATTTTAAAAACAATCATGAAGCCATATCACAACTCTTTATGAATCATAAGAAAAGTTTATTACTCTAAGAAAATTCGGAATGCTTTCAGAGGAAAAGGAGGTTCATATTTGAAGAGAAAAAATAATAATTTAAAAAATTATCTTATTGAATTGTTCTTGAGGAATATGTGAAATTTTAGGTAAGGCTTTATGTAATTGTGCCTACTGCATTTCCTTGGACATTCATGTTTAGTGTTTGACATGTATTACTTGAAAATCTTATGAGAAGTATATGATATATGACATTAAAAGTGAAATAGACTCTGTTAGCTGAACTAAATATTTTTTGTGTTAGAAATTGGAGTTGAAATACACTTTACGGAAAAGTTTAATCAGAGGCTAAATGGGAAACTCCTTATTGCTAGGATATGATACAGCATCAGTCACCACCAAAGAGATTAAGGGCCATATATGAGCCTTTTAAAAGGATTAGGTCAGGTGAGTTCAGTCTTTTTCACATCCTTGAAATTGAATAACAGAGAGAGAAGCCTTGAAGGGGTGATTGAGAGAGGTTCCTTCTGAGTAAAAGGTTATTTAATTTCATTCAGATATCCTAGTTCCAAAGAAGCAATATAGGTTTGAATTCAAGACTGTGGGGCACTGTCAAATATAGGTTATGAACTATGGGAAATGAGCTCAGCCTGGGATGGTTGTGGATCTTGAAGGAAATGGGTTTGCCTGCACTCAAAGTCCCTTCCTTGTCTCTTCTGTGGTGGATGAGAATCATTTTCAGGCACATACTTTCAGGGGTTCAATATTGAGAAAAAAGTTATTTATATGAACTCTAAATCTGTTGTCTGTGTAGCCCCTGTGTAGGTCCAAGTTGCCAGATTTTATAGTAATGCACTTGCATTATTCTGTAGTTTGGCGTTGTCTTAACCTGGTGTATTATTTACTCCAGTATTTCATGTAAATATAACAAATGCTACAACAGCAGAAAGGATGGAGAGTAGGAGCTGATCTTGAGAAGCAGGTTGACTGCAGTGATTTATCTTTGAAAGGTCTTAGCAGTAGCAATCACTTTAATGTGGGATTCCTTGTTTGTTCTTGTCCTTTACAGCCAAATGTGCAGCAGGTTTTACATGAAAGATGGGGACAATACTGTTTCTTTCAAGGTATTTCAACTCCTGAAAGAATGAGAAAAATTAGGTTCACAGGTTGGCGCAGAAAAAAATGAGGCTGGGAGCCATCAGGTGCTACTGTGGTGCAAGAAATGGTTGATTAGGCTAAGATAAGGTTAGAGGATTACTCCTGATCACAAGAGAATTTAATGTCCCCTTATATTAAGTGTCAATGATTAAGCTTCAATGATGTGTAGAATATGTTAGTAAATAAATACCATTTTGCTGTTCATTTCCACTAGAAATAATGATTGATCTAAGAGCTCTAGAGCTCTAAACACTCTCACCCGAAGAGTGGTTTAGCCTTCAGGTTTTCTGCTTTATTTAGGTTTTGCAAGTGGTTTTTTTGTTTTGTTTTTTTTATGTTTTGTTTTTTCTTTCAATCATACAAAGGTTTACTGACAAAGCTTATTCTGTGTTTGCATTTACGGCTTTTAATGATTTCTTAGATTAACGTGTAAGAGTAATACTGAGAGAGAAACTCCATCAGTACCTCATCTAAAAGTGACTGACAAATAGGAGTAACACTGTTCACTGTGTTGCTGTACTGGGGGCAGGCAGATAACAAAGAGGACATATTAATATCAAATTTACTTACCCAAATATTAATGAGATAATCTGAAAAATATCTGAGAACAAAAAATTATTTCCCGCTAAACTGCTTATTTGTGCATCTGCATTCTCATCCAGAAGTCTCTGACAGGCTTATAGAAGAAGGTATAATGAATCCTTTAGACTGTGTCCTGTACATGTTCATTGACCTTATGTAAATGTAATAATTTATCCTCAATTTATACTAACATATTGAATGCAGATGATATTTTAAGACATGCATTGCAATAATCTCCAGGAAACTTACCTTCCAGTGGTGAGGTGACAAATGAAAAACAAAAATGGATTCTGCATTTTCAAACATTGTGTGTGCAGGGAAGAATTCACAGCCAGCTGTGATGTGATATGGTTCATTTCTGTACCTGAAGGAAAGGATTTTACAGAAAAGCTTCAAGGGACGTGTACAGGATATTTAAAGTAACATGAAGACTATTCCACCCAGTTATGCTTATTTAATCTATCAAGAGCTAGAAGAAAGGCTTAAATACTCATATATTGCTTCTTATCTTCTAGTAACATGTCAGAATATGCCTTTAAACCTGATTATATGTTTTGAGGAAAAGACTGGAAAAGAGAGTAAAACAATATGCATACATGCTTCATTCACTAAAAGCCAGAAGTTATTCTGGATACTTCAGAAAAAAAATGGTTAATATATATATATATATATGAAGGTAGTGTAAAAGAAGTCAGTGCTTTAAATTCAAAATTTTACATGGTTTGGTGGATTTTCTCTTCCTTTAGTTATCTCGTAAGGAATAGCATGTGAATTTTAATAGTTTGAGCAGCTGCTGTTGTTGCTTGGGGAAGATTTAGTGCCATGTTTTGTAGAAATTTCAGTTTCCTCTGAGCACAAACATAAATATACAGCTTTTCAGAACCTTACTGTATATGGTCCTAAATATCAGCTTAGGTGTTAGAAGGGACTTTAAATTGGACTTTAAAAAAAACTAAAGAAACCAAAACACAGAGGGAGAAGACAAGGAGAAAAAAGTATAAATTTCACTGTGAGAGATTTCTCTTCATATCAGAAAGAAAAATTTCACAGTAGGAACAATGATTCATTGAAACAACCTCCCCACAGACATATTGAAGGTTTTTGAGATGCAACTGGACAGAATGCTAGATAATCTCATCGAGGTTCCTTTTTCCCATCAAAAGTTGGACTAGATGGCCTTCTGAAGTGCCTTCCAACCTGTTCTATGATTCTATGAAAACCTAATCTTCATCTGGTTTATTTGGTGGGGTGGAAGCTATATGAAAACCTGGTGGTTACTGGGGACAAGGCTTGGGAGAGTTCTGTGGCTGGTGCACAGAATGGTGCATTTGTCCCCATTGCTGCAAAGGCTGCATTTGTCCCTTTCTTGTTCAATGACTGAAGATAAGTTATTTATGTTTAAGGCCCATCACAGTGATACCCTCTTCTTCCACCTGTCAGATTTCTTATCCACAGATTAAGAAATCTGGTTTTATTTACCAGTATTCAGGGCAATGCTTTCTGAGTATCAGTTATTTTAGTTTTTTTCAGTTTCTGTGTAAGAGGAAAATATCCCAGTTTCCACAGAAAAGACACTGAAGTGTGGATAAAGTGAGGTGATGGTTAAGAGAATTTGATACCTTTTACACTCAGCATCCTCCTCAGATGAGTAAATTTGGCCTTCCAAAGACTCATGTAAAATGCATGGAAAAGTGAGGCCCCTAAATTTTGCCTACTAAACTGCAAAGAGAGTTGCAATATACTCAGTGCAAAAACCTCCCAGTGTGAGTATCTAAGGCCATACAGAAACAGAATCCACAAGTCCAGGTTTCTAAAGTTCGATCTTAATTCTGATAACAGAAAAAATGTTTGTAATCCACCCAGTCTCTGCTGATGACTCTCAGAGTATAAATCTTGGTATAAGTGAGAACTGATTTTAGTTTAAGCGATTGGGTCCTGTGCTTTTTGGTTCATTTTTTGTGTAAAATGTATTTCACTGCTTTTTAATTTTTTTTTTTAATGTGGTAGTTTTATCTATTGCAGACAGATGTTATATGGTTATATGATTTATCATTTTGTATTAATTTTTGAGCTGGTTTTTATAACCTATATGTAAATTAATTACTCTGCCAAGGTTGGGAATTGACCTCCTGAGGTTTGCTTAGCAGTCATGACCAGATCTATTCTTAGGTGAATTGACTGAATTGTTAAGACTAATGACTCCACACTCAATGAAGGATGGAAAGTTCACTCTATGGAAGACAGAAACCCTTGAATCCTTCATAAGCTCTTGTGGGTATGCACCAGCCAAGATCAGCATCAGTGAGCAAGAAATGCTTTCCCTTGTCTGTAGACAGTGATGCATTTTGCTGTGCAAATGCTCAACAAAGGATTTGAAACTTGAACTATTTCCTGAAAATTTTCTTAATATTTCATGCTGTGGCATGAGAAAGTGGCCTCTTTTGTACCTTGTGAGCCAGTGTGGCATGACAGAGGTGGTCTTGTGTTGATGGTGAGTGACTGTGTGCTTTCTAGGTCATTCACATTAACCTTTTGATTATAGTGGTGAGTTACAGAGGATGAGGTGCAGAGACTGTGACAAAGAAAAGGGCATTTATCTAACTCAAAAGATTTGAGGCAAAGTAGATATTAATAAATATATACTCTTTTGAAAATTCTTGGTGGAATAAATTGAGATCCTGAGCAATGTTTCTTTCAGCAGTGCCAAATTCCAGGCTAGACCACGAGTGATCTGTATTTCTCAGCATTTCATAGAATCACAGAATCCTAGGAGAGTAGGGGTTGGAAGGGATCTCTGGAGATCATTTGGCACCCTTGCCAAAGCAGCATCACCTGGGGCAGATCACACAGAAATGTGTCCAGATGGGTCTTGAATGTTCCTAGAGAAGGAGACTCCACAACCTTTCTGGGCAGCCTGATCCAGTGCTCCATCACCCTTATAGTAAAAAAGTTTTTCTTTGTAATGAGGAGGGATTTCCTGTGTTCCAGTTTATGACTGTTGCCCCTTGTCCTAACACAGGCCACCACTGAAAAGAGATTTTTATTTCCAATGAAAGCATCTGCTATACTGAAATAATGTGAAAATATAAAAATATGTGAATAAAAGAAGTGAGGAATAGACAATTCTGAAGAAAATAAGAAATGGACCTGTGATGTCAACCAAATATGAATGTCTTCCATAGGTTAAGAAAATTGGGCAGAAGTTATTTCTGTTTCAGTTTTTCATCTCTCCATATGGTGAGGACAGTTTCCATAATACAAAACCAACCAGTCAAAATGAAAGAGGTACTGGAATCTTAATCAAAGTATTTTTTAAATTAGCTTCTCTTCTCTGTTTTTCATTCTAAAAAGGGCTGTAAGGAATCCTTCCCCCTGAAATGTCATTCACATTTATCTATCATCATGTCAGAAATAAGACCTTTTAAGCTAAGGGATAAAGTACTCTAATGGTAGCAAAACCCAAAGAAGGGAATGTTCTTGTGTGCAAGCAGCTTCATGGGATATGAAAGAGAGCTCATACAGATCCATACACAGACTCTTACTAGCACACTGAAACACCCCTATGTGCACATACAAGTGCACACACACATTAAATGTATAAAATGAAAGTTAATTCTAATTTTGGCTTTGGAAAATGAATTATGTTAAAAATAATTCAGTATAGGATAGGAATATAATTCAGTAGGACCACTTGATACAATATTGGTAGCATAAAGTGCCATTAACATTGGCAGAAATGAATGATATCAATGCCTTCCACATTATCATGCAGCAACAAACAAATTCAGTTTTGCCTACTCAGATGCACTAACTTCTGTATGTAAAGAGTTATTTCCTATTTTCATAGCCAATTTTGTAATTTGACTGTCCTTTTTGCTTTTTTTCCTTCCTATTTTTAGCATGGTCAGCGTACTGTATTATGTTGCTGTCTTCATAGTGGTGACAGCGAGAAAGATTTGGAAAGATCAAATCTCACTCCATTTTGGTGAGCATCTCTATGAACAGCAGCTGTAATCTGCAGGCTCAAGAGGCTGAATTTAGTCACCAGCAGAATGTAGAAGCCTGCATTCCACTACCTCACCTGGTCTCCCCCTTACTTTTAGCACAGAGAAGCAGACACTTGTATCTGGAAACTCATCCTATCCTGGGGTAGGCATTGAAACTTGGTTAGATGCCTCAAATCATGTCTGCCCTTTTTTTTTTGTTTTTTTCCTTTCTTCCTATTTGATTGTAGAGGATTCTCAGCAGGATGAGCTGACATTGATGGGTCTGTGTTGCACGTATCTCACTTAATGTGAAAGAAATCTCCCGCAAAAGTAAAAGTTCAGCAATGTAGGGGAATGTTGCTTAGAAACCATGGAGCTGATATCAAAGGCAATTTTCATTCTTGATGTGTCTCCACCATTTACTCCTTATAAGCTTAGTAAGTTCTGTTGTGTTTTCCCTGTCTCTAGAGAGAGGACATACACAAAACAGAGCTTTGTCCAGTGAATATGTACATAAACTTTCTAGCAAACCTCATATTACTAGGTGCAAATTAGACTGTGATATGAACTTCTCAGACACTGGAGGATCCATTGCCATTTAACATCCGTTGTCCCTAGTGAAACCTGCTTAGTTTGTTTTACTTTGGGCAGAGTCCTGCAGAAGTAGGTAGTCATACTTTCTGTACCATTAAACACTGCTTAGAGAAATCAGCCAGTGAGGCTTCTGCTATGCACTCTACAGAAACCAAAATCTTACTCTGATTGTACAGAACAAGTTTAACAGTAGCATTTTTTTCCCAGGTTGCTTAAAAAACATTTGAAAAGGTACTAAACTTTCAGTGAGAGAGAAAACTAAGTGGTTCAACAGTCAGGATAAAAACTGAGTGCAGTGGAGTTTTAGAAACTACTTGAATAAAGGGTGGCACAGCGCAGGCTTTCATTATGGACTTATCTATAATGACTACCTCCTAATTGTTCATTTTGGCAGTGATGAGACTCCTCATTTCCTCTCTCAGAAAACCAGTGAGTAGATGAGCATGCTGAGCATAGACTAGTATCACAAGTTGTAAAGAAATATATGATAACACAGCATGCTTACCTTGAGGTTGGTAGTTTATCAGCAATAAGCTTTATTTGTGTGATGAACACAAAATCCTTGGACTGAACTGTAATGTAGCACTATGGTAATAGAGATTGGTTCACCAGATGTCATAGAGGTAGTGCCTGTTACCATGATCAAATAAATACATTCTGGGTTACAATACTCACAGAAAATGCAAAACCTGTAGAGAATATCCAGGGTTATTATTACTTATGTGAATTTTGTTTATTTGAAGTAGAAAGCAAAAAAAGTATTTAGTGGTATGGTTTAAAATGCAAAGGAGAAGAGGATAGGTAGCTTGATTTTTTTAACTAACAGATACAGCAAAATGTGAAATGTATGAACTCCAGAGAAATCTGTATCTATTCCAGCATCATTGTTCATTCACAGTTCCCAAATGAATGGTACAAGCTGAAATAAACACCTAAGGAGACTTTCTTGGTGTTAATATCTTTGCAAATGATGCAGTCTTGCTGCAGTGTGGTAAGATGTCTCAATTTAGAACACTTAACAGAAAAAGAGCACAACATGTTTGTATGAAATATCTGTTAGTTTCACTTCATTTACTTGCAAATGTGCTATTCAAAGGCTGTATGCATTTCTCATTAGATTGTCTCCCTAATTTGGATTGTGTACTCTTTGTGGCATAGATATTGTCTTGGTACTTTCCACAGCAATATACACACACTACAACCAACATTTCTAGTAATGTTTCAGCGATCACCTGCTGACTCTTTTCTTATTTCTGTGATTTGTACTGTAAAGATATGACACAATTAGTAATTAGCTTTGAATCATTCTGAATGGTGATGCCATTAGGAAACAATGACCTGGGGTTTAAGTCTTTGAATGTATGTGTAATACTTTGGTTTTTATGTTTCAGAGAAACATGGGGAATGGCAGACATTTCTTTGCTCAGGTTTAGTATTAGAGTAAATTTTAAAGTTCAAAAACATTGAGATATCTTCTTGTGAAATGTTTCATAGCTTAAGACTTTTGTTTCATAAGATGGGAAAATTCTAACATTTTCAGCATTTCCTTATCTGAGAAACTCTAAAGCCCAATATGTCAGATACATAAAAATGAAATGCTTCAATGAAAACACTAAGAATAACTTAAAGAAGTATCTTATGTGAAAATAGTGAGAAAAAAGACTCACAAAGAATGTGTCAACAGCAGCAATGTTGAACTTCAGTGTATTTGATCCAATTTTAATTTTGTCATTAAAAGCAGAAGTTGGAAAAAGAGTATCTCTAGACAATGACACATCACAAAATTCAGAAAGAGCTGACAACTGCTAAAAGAAGTGCTAATTTTTTTTTTCTTCCATTTAAAACTGAGTAGGAAACTTTTAAGTAGAGAACTTATTTCCGAAATCATGTGTTTTGTAAATGAGACCGTACTTGCAACTATACTTATCTATATTTTTGATTCCTTTCTGAAGAAGACAGGCTGAGAGAGTTGGGTTTGATCATCCTGGAGGAGGTTCGGAGGACACCTGATAGAGGGCTATCTGAAAGGGGCCTACAGGAAAACTGTGGAGGGACTTGTCACAAGGGTGTATAGTGATAGGACAAGGGGTTATGGTTTTAAGCCAGAAGACGACAGACTTAGGTTAGACATTAGCAGGAAAATCTTTAGTGTGAGGATGGTGAGACGCTGGCACAGTTTGCCCATGGAGGTTGTGGATGCCCGCTCCTTGGAAGCGTTCAAAGCCGGGTTGGATGGCACTTTGATCAACCTGGTCTAGTGAGAGGTGTCCCTGTCCATTCAGGGGGGTTGCAACTAGATGATGTTCCAGGTCCCTTCCAACCAAAACTCTTCCATGACTCTATGATTCCCTGCTCATTCTCAGTCCTCTATGTAAATCTTTAATAAACAATGAGGAAAAAAAAAAATCAAAACACCACCTGCTTGAAATGTGGAATATTTAAGTTGCTGTACATTTTATTTTAAAAATACAAATGATAACAGGCGGCGCAGATGCTGCGATGTAAATTCATTCTTCTTTAATTTTGAAGTGGGAAGACTGCAGAAAGACAGAAGGCAGGCCTACAGGAAGGAGCCATACATGTTGTCAGCATACCTGATTGATCTCTCAGAGGCCTGCCAAAGTAAATGAGAATATCCTTACATAAAGCGGGTCATGTGTAATTTTCCTGTTTTTTTTATTACAATAATATAAGTGAGGGCAGATGCTGAGACTATTTCTGCTGATCATGAGAATCCATTCTTACAAATCAATACAGTTTGCTGTGAATAATAATGTTCAGACAGGTCAGAAACCATAGCAATTGCATTATGTACAGAGAGGCAGTCTAGGTAGATGCTTGAAAGCAAGCTGAAATGCTGAAAGCATTGAAAGGGCTCCAAAGAAACAAGGAGAAACCTGCAATGAAAAATGTCAGAAAGAAGCCTTAAGGGAAAGCTGGTAAACAAGCCAGTGTGAGAAGTGATCTAAATTGCATCTGAGTTTTGCATGAAAGAGCAGTCACAGTTGAGTTAGCTTTCTGCATTATATTTAGGCAGAGGGAAGATCTGGGATTATATACAGGACTATCTAGGCAGCTAGAGATAATGGTAGCAACCCAGAAGATAGTATTTGTCTGACTATTATGTATAGGGGGAGTCTCAGTGACTGGTTTGTAGTGTGTATGCACAGTTCAGACAGATGAAGTTAAGAAAGTTGCTATTGTTTTACTGAAATATTACATTTGCATTTCTATGAGAAGCGAAAATAAAGCAATGAAGAATAGTTTATAAGCCAGCTAGATATTTGAATATTTACTTTAATATAATGTGAGAGGAGAAAAAAGGTATAAGATTTGGCTTTATTTTATTACAATTTTTTTTTTTATTGCGGATATTTCTTTTGCAAAATACTTAAATTAAGAATGTACTAAATCATACTTCTAGCCTCTGAAAGAGAAATTGAGTAGGTTTCTGCATATATAAACCTCATTCATAATTATATCCAAGGGAATATAATGATTGCCTGAGGGCCATCAAAAATATAAGGT
The DNA here is from genome assembly GCA_038090715.1 of Florisuga fusca. NCBI lineage: Eukaryota > Metazoa > Chordata > Aves > Apodiformes > Trochilidae > Florisuga > Florisuga fusca. The sequence continues at coordinate 24,117,937 of JAAWXA010000002.1, forward strand.
TCACATTTGCCAGAAATACTATTTTAACTTTCTGACAAGTATCCTGAGAAAAACACACGAACAAAATAGTGCTTAGTAGATTGTTGTATGAGAATCTCCGTGAATAATTTTTGGTAAAATAATTCAGAGATCTGAGGTTTGTTTCAAATAGCAAAACATTACTTCAGAACTTGTAAAATTATATTTTCCTACCCACCCAAGGATGAGTTAATGAACTCAGAGCTGGCTCAGCAACAGCTAGAAGGCCAAGTCCTGTAAAGAGAGGGAAAAGTGGATTTCTATCTGCAGTTTACTGCCAGAATTTTAGCAATATACAGCTCCCCTTAGCACATCAAACTCAGCAGCATTTGTAATATTCTGTGGGAATTTCCTTGGACTTGTATGCAGATAAAACATTTTAAATGTAGTTTTATTTTTTAATCTATTACTAAACAACAGAAGAATCATATTATGCTTTGTGTTGAGTTACCAAGCTGAAAAAAGCATTAAGGTCCGGTGAGCCTGAAATAAAGACTTTTGAGGACTTCTATTTCTACTATGCTTTCATTATTTGAAGTTGGTTAGAATATTTTAGAGTTCAGAAACATACCTTAGGTGATGTCAGTGACAAATATGTCTCTTCCCCCACCCATTGTGCTTTTTTTCTTGTCTTTTTTTTCTATACAGAAGCATATTCTATGTGTAATTGCAAAGCATGGAAGACCGAAAGGAGAAAAAAAAAATCAGTACTATCTTCTAGAAGCAAATGAATTTGTACCTATTTAGAAATAAACCCCTTATATTTGAAAAAGAGATGAACCTAACCAGGAGAAATGTTTTGGTGGCTTGTGCATGTGAGGAAGTGCAAAGCCCTGCTGGTTTGCAAAAAATAACAACAAAGAGTATTTTCTTTTGGTCTATGTTCAGGAGTTTCTCCCTGTTGCTCAGTCTCCAGCCATGCCTTGTAATGTGACTTGCCAGTTTTCCAGGATATCCACATGAATTCTGCTTACAGTCATCACTTGAAAATAAGGGCTGTTTTTTTTCTCCAGATATACATTTTGCTCAACAGAATGATTCTGAACTTTTGGCAGTAAGATCAAAGAGATCTTTCACAATGCATTTCCCTTACTTAGCATGTAACTAGCTCACAGCAACTTCTGAAGGTTAACTATTAGGTTTACCTAATACAAGTACAAACATAGAGGGAAGGGTACTGACAGTGAGAATATTTTTAAGATTTTTATTAATTATTCATAATTTCCACTGTAAGAATGGGCTGTTGATAAGGTTGACAAAATGTGTTAATTGACTTGAAAAAGAAGGTTTTTTTTAAAAAAAATCATTGAGGTTTTTTTTTCTTTGCCCTCTTTATTTTGCTGGAGTGACACAAAATAGCGTTTTGCTAAATTCAGGTCTGAAGTAATTAGTGTTCTCAAATCTGTTTCTCATCTGAGCAGATAATGTTTGCAGTATTCCTCATTCTTTCTAACCTTTGACTTTTTACCAACCCTTTATTTTATTCTGCTTATGTTTAAGAGAAAAAGGTAATTTCTATTGCTCTTTGTGAGGTTCTCTATTAAATATTCCTTCTAATCAAATATGATGTACCTCTGCTAGCAGTTACATCAAATCTTATTCCTGATCTCATTAAACTAATACAATTAAGAAAGCCTGGGTTATGTTGAAGTTGAGTGTTGCTGCTACGGAAGAGGAGCCTATTAAAAAAAAAAAACTCTAAGGTTCTGAAGTTGACAAAAGTTCAAGTAGTATCTTAGCATGTCATTTAGCTATTAAGACTCTACAAGTTCTGACTTTTTATTATATTGCATCTTGGAAAGCCTTTGTGCCTGTATGGAGTGGATGCCAAATGCTGTCATCATGAGACTCTTTGTAAGTGTGCACTTCTTTGTCCAATTTTTCACTATAGTATAGCGTAAAACCATGTCATCTGCCAGAGTTCTTATCTTCTAAGCTACCAGTATTCACAAAGAAGAGGACACAAAAGCACCTGTTTTTAGCAGCATTTGGTTCTGATAATGATAGTTATTCCCTGACAAGAAAACACCCATTATCAGTTGCTACTTGAAAATAACAGCATAAGCCTGAACAGCAAATAAGAGCTCAAGCAGTAGTTAGAAATGTTCAAGGAAGCCTAGAATTCTCTTGCTCTACAATTTTTTGCCTAGCTCTCAAAGTGCTACCCACAAATTTTTACTTTGTGTAATCTGACTCTGTACTGTTGGATTTTTAATTAATATTATTAGTTGAATTCTGCTGTGCTAGCAGCTGAAAAAAACGTATTTCAATTAGACTGAAAGATCCACGGGCAATGGCACAACTTACAAGTAAAACGATGATCCAGATCTAAAATCCCAATCTGTATTGATTCCTTTGCAAAGGCTTTAAGAAAGAAGATCTTTAGCAAGCAAAACAAATTTGTAAAGGGTGAATTGCTGAGCAGGTGGAATTCAGGAACCCAATGAAGTCTTCCTGGACTGACAGTCAAAGCATCCTGATATCACTGCTGAGCAATAGGTTCCAGTTTTTTGCTGGATTAATTGGGTGCTGCACATCTTGGTTGAGACCCCTAGCAATAACTTGAGAGCTTTATAAAGATGCTTAAGTCACTCTGTCACTGTATTTGTTATTTATTTATTATAATTAAGAAATTCCTCTTTATATTTATCTTTTACTCTTATTATTATTGAGCAATGGACCTAACCTAATTACTGTTTGCACATGCTGACTCAAAGACTTGATAAAATAAATTACTATGATGGAATTGGCCTAAAGCTCTTCTTCCTGCTAGTATGCCAAGTGATCTGCTCGAGACACAGAAGGTACAGCTACCTAAGCTGTTTTTGTGATAACCCACTTATCCTATTACAGATACAATCCCCCCCACACGCCCTATTGCAATTTGCAGCAGGGCTTCAAGCACTGAAATCAAAGCATGGTCGCTGACTTCAATTCATCTACATTGACTCAGACCAGCTAAATGCCAAGAACACTATTTACAATGTTTAGACATGAAATTCAAACAATTCTATGGTTCTGGAACATACGATTGATGTAAAAAAATCTTTGCAACTTGTTCGTGGATGCCATTATATCCACCTACTCTTTCTTTTTTTCAAACTTCCTAAGGAAATGAAAGATAGCTGGCACTATAGAAATCCTCGTGGTACTGTCCATCTATAACCTCTGGACCTCGAAGCTTTCACAGTGAAGCAAACAAAAAGGATACATTGCCTTGTAATCCAACAGGGGCAGAAATGCTTTGTTTAAAAACATCTAATCTTAGCAAAAATGATTAGAAAAGGGAAGCAGCTGCAATGAAATGTCTGTATTTATTCAGCAGTCATACCCTAACTACAGAGGACAATGTATGCAGCTCAGTATGCCAGTGTTTGGAGTGTTGCATTCTTCTAAAAGTGACATCTTTGGGAGGCATGTATTGTAGTGTCACTGAGAGGATGAACTAAATATACCTCAAAAATATGGGTAGTACTGCAGTAGAATAATAGGTAACTGTGTGTTTGAATTACATTTGGATAAGTCCATAATTTTTCTTTGGACACTTCTGATGTGTGTGACTGTCTTTAGCAGCATCTATACCGTCATGCTACATCATGACTGTATTCTTCATTTGTGGTGGCTGTAGGCTGAAGTGAATTGGCATTCGTATCAAGCAACCTCAGTCACGGAAAGGAGGGCAGGAGAGAAGGGAGGAAGGTTAACTCTTTTTCAAGTTCTGTTTCCCCTGGCAATATGGATGCAACTGTCTTTGCAGATTTAGACTTCAGGACGAGCACAGCTGCTACAGGCAGCGCAGATAAGCTGTTGTGAGTCTTAGAGAGTGACAGCAACAAACTGGTAATGTTTGTGTGGAATAACAAAATTTTTTGAGATTTTTTTTTCAACAGTACATATCCACCTACAAGTGGTGATAAGTGTTACCTCTTTTTTTTTGACAGTAATTTGCAAGGTTAAAAATTCATAGAGACATGTTTATAAATCATAGAAGAAGGTAATTTCTGATAGGGAAGTTTTGTCAGCAGTATAAGAACCAATGAAGAATAATAATCTATCTCATAATAAGCACAACTAGAATAAAACCACAAAACCTCAGAGCCAGAGAGAAAAGATCTATCTAGAGTTTTTTCTGAGCTTGATTAAAATATTTCTGTGGTATTAATTTGACCCAGTGCAATGAAAGAAAAAAATTCCTATTTTGGCCTTCCATGTTAATTATAATAGTCCACAACAATCAGTGTTTTAGTATTGAATTTGGCTTAAGAATAATTGTTATATTAAGAAGTGTACCTAGAGAGACTTTTAGTTTTAGAGGGAAAAATAAGAAAGCTATTTTATTTTTATATACTTGTAATGCATAAAGCTTTTGATCTCCTCCAAGAAACTTTGGCCTCTCTAAAAGTGCATACCACACTTAAAAGTTATGATGATGCTGTTCTTTTTCTCTTAGCTGATGACACAGGACAAGATCTGAATTTACTTTGAAAGACTTACTGTTCCAAATAGGTCAGATTAAGAGAGGGTGTGAACAGCGAAAGCTTGGCAGAGTGGGAAATGAGTTCAAATATTTCACCAGAGGATGTGCTGCTTGTCTTCTCTTTTATGAACAGACAGTCCCACTGGGTGACTAATTTAGCTGCACCATGGATCTGCCAGTGATAAGGCTGTTTACCTTCCTCAGTCATTTTGATGTCTTTGGTGCTGCATCACACAACTCCACAGATCAGAGATTAGTACCCTAAGTCACTGCTGTGCAATATACTACTACATTTTCTGGCACCAAAACTGCTTTCATAAACATGCATTCAGACAAATAAGTTGTACTTGGATGTTTGATGGAAAGAAGGATGTACTAGTGAAAAGTGGTGAAATAAAGGTCTTTACAGTTTTGCTCTTTGGTGTAAGATTAAGATTCTGAGTGTTCAAGCTCATTGGGAAGATCCACAAATTTTCCTAAGGATGCTTTGATATGACCATATCCATTGACAATTTAATTTATTGAAAATATTTTTTACTCCCAATAGTNAAAGAAGAAAACAATTGTTTTAATGTGATCACATTGTGCGTTTGATTATGTGTTATGTGATGATGTATTTATGCCCTCTTCGTCACATTATGCACTAAAATATCTGTTAAAAACACCTCTAGCTCAGTACAAGGGCTCCGTTCTGAAAGTATTTTTGGAAAATACAAATATACTGAAATGTCACACCATTATTATTAACGCCGTGGTATCATAAATGTTCTGCAAGGTAATATTCCATACATTTATATTTATGTTACATAGAAATTAACTAAAGTTTTCACAACTTTGTTGTTCATACAAACAACATCCATTTTTTTTTTTTTAAAGTACACATTTCAGTCTCATCAAAGCAGTATCAAGGTAAACCATATCCTTTACTACTTCTGGAAATCTTGCTCTTATTTTGCAAGTACTCTTACTGGTGAAAAATATACATTTGTTATTTTTTTTAACCAGGGGTTAAAATTTTTCTCTGGTTCAAAGTGATCTAATCAAAAGATTGGATACACTCTACCTGTGTCATTTCGGGGGTCAACATCCCTTAGATTCATAATGAAACAGTGTGAAAATTATGGCAAATAGTTCCATGGGAAAACAATTATAAGAAAATAGTGAATATAATCTTGTAATTAAATTTAGTAGTTGAAAGTATAAAACACATTATCTGTGTGACTAGCTGTCTCTGTTCTGATTAATATCTAATTGCTGTTCAGATCCTTAATACCACAACACATACTTTTTCCACCCCATAGTAATATGAACAATAAGAAACTTGACATTCTTTCTTTGCAGTGTAGTTTAGGGAAAGGAAAAGAGTCCTTTCTCTCTGTATCACTTAGAGATAGTTCCTAACTCCCCATAGGTAGCCTTTGATTGTAAAATTTTTTTTGTACTCCAAACCTCTTTATTCTGTTTCTGTTGTTGTTTGTGCGTTGTTGTTTGGTTTTTTTTTTTTACAAGTCTTGTATTATCGTGTCCCAGATTCTCAAAAATGTATTGTTTATCTCCATATACTCAGAAGTAATGTTCTTTGTTGCCAGGCCAGGAATTATAAGTACCAACCAGCCTCTGCTTATTATCCAGTTTGTTTGCATTCAACCACAGTATATTCTAGTCCTTTTTGGTACTCTGATGAATGAAGTCAGGCTGTTCTGCATATTGGATGCACAAAATAGTCATGACTCAAAGAACTTGAAGGAGTTGAGCACTCTGAATAGATTCCAGTATGCACACATGCTGTGCGGTAAAGCAATTTAAAGTTATAAATGTTTGAGGGTTTCTAAAATTATGAGTGTATAGTCTGAATCAAACAATCCTGCCTTAGTCCTTTGCTAGATAGTGTATATGGATCATGCAATCCAGTGAAGAACTGTATTGTCATATTTTTCTTTAGGAGATCACACCTAGTTAGCTAGTCAAGCTGTAGTGGTCAATAAATAACTACCTTGGTAACTTTTAAAAGAAAATTTTTAAGAACATTTTTTTATTTGAATGGAAACGTCCAGAAAGCCCTTAGACTGTTAAATGTAAGAAAGTCTTCAGACAAAGCCATCTCTTTGCTGTTTGAATTAACTTCCCCCAGAAGTTAGTTTTTCTTAATTTCACCATTCCTGCATGCATGAAATGAATTCAATTTATAGAATGCAGGATAGAGTCAGCACTCCCTACAATTTCTCTCAAATGATAGGTGAGATGCTTGAAATTCAGCACAAGGTGATTGTACTACGTGAGCTTATAAACAGCTGTCACCAGCTATTTTCTTCATTGCAAAGGGTAAAAGTAAAAAATCTCTTTGAAATTAGTTATTCCACTTAGGGAGTGTCTGCCTAATGAAGAGTATTTGTATTTTGTACGTGGATGGTTTCCTTAAATTTGCTGTGATATGACACTATAAAAGAAATAGGCCTTATCAAAGTGTCTGAATGGGTCTGCTTGTGTCTTCTACACCACTTCATTATTACACTGTCAAAATAAACTTCTGCAGGACTGCAGAAAGTATGAAGTTGCACAAAAATTATTCAAAGAGCAGTAATTACAATTTGTCAAAAACAATATGACAAAACCTGAAAAGTTGTAGCATTTTTAATTGCAAAAATATGGAATATGAAAAGCCCCATCTGCACAGAAACTTTGCAGAGCTATTGGAAGGGAAAGGAGGTTTAAATCCCTCTTTTTTTAAAAAAAGAAATCAAACAGAAAGTTAGTTTGAAATTTTAAAAATGGGACTTTTTACATGAATAATGATTGTGACAAAATATGCAAATTTGAAGCCTAAATTGTGCAGGTGGGGAAATCTTTGGGGGATTTTTACATCCTTAATTAAGAATTTTAATTTGAAATTAGGACTCTAGCTCAATCATTGTTTTTAAAGGAAAGGGTATCAAATCCACCCACTTTATTCTGTTCTTCCTAATTAATCTCATCTGCTCTACCTTTATTATTCAAACCTAGAGTGGTTTGAAAAAAAAGAAAAAAGAGAATGTACTTTTTTTTAAAATTCAAATGGGCAGTTATAACTCTGTATGCATGAAAGAGTGGGGACAGAACACAGGTCAGCTTTGAAAAGTCATAGTAAAAATATTTGTGTTAATAAATTAATTCATAGAAGAAACAGCTTCATGAAATATAGTGTTCACTGTAATTTTCTGTCACAAAGCTCAAGTAACATCTGCTCCAACAAGGGACTCAGGTCTTGCCAGCATTTTCTTATATTTTCTAACAGCATTGTGAATGTTAAGGTTTAGTTCTACTTCAGAAATGTTACTTTATATTCCCATGACTGGGAAAAAAAATGAACCGTGTGTAAAGTGTATACTTTATACTACTTTATACTTTTATACTACTGTATGCTTTACTCTTTCAGATGACCTTCTTTTTGTGACTTTAGCCATTTCCAGGGATACTTTTAACCTAGATATAATACAAACTGATGCTTTGTTCCTCAAGTGAAAGCTTGCAGTCTGCATTTATTTCTCGTGCCAGTTGGAAACCCAGACTTTCTCAGAGGATTATCACAAGTGCAGTCTAAACTCCTCTAATGCTTAATCAAAAGAATACCTGAATATTTTTCATCATTATAAAAAGCACAGAGACAAACATTTAAAGCAGAGCAGTTCCCACATTTAAAGCATTTTTGGCATTTTCTGCTGTAAGAAGCTCTTTTATTCAATTGAAGTGTAGACAGACTTGAAGTTTAAAATGTGCTTTGCTGCTTTTCTATTTCAGAAAAAAAAAAAAAAGAAAATTCATTAACTTTGGTTTGCTAACAGACTTTTGGATGATTTTTTTTTAAGACTGATTGTTGACAAATTATGCTACTTTGTAACATGGACCTAAATTTCAGTTTTCTCAGTTTGTCAGAATTATGCGTAGACAGATCAAAAAATACCTTGTGTTATCCAAAAAGAAGACTGTAGATAAGTTTCAGTGGGATTCCTGAATTAGCCTGAGTACTAGTGCTTTTGCAGTCAGTTGCCAATAAGAACGTTTGTTGTATAATATTATTAGTTTTATGGGTATAATATTCCTTACCTTCCTTGTGAAGTAATCAAACTGTAATTCCAGTGCTCATTGAAATCTGTACCTTCATCAAAGTGTTCAAACTGTGGACTATGAAGCAAGTTGCAAAACCAAGTATAAAAAAATTGTGCATAGCTGCCCAGTTCATCCATACAATACATGAAGCAGATCTCTGAAGTGGATTGTGGTCACATAAAACATCTTTATTTCAATACAGAGAAGAAAACAAATTTGTTTTCTTGTTTACCTATATCCACTAGTGTTAAGTGTCTGATATTTCAAATAGAATTTTATGTAATGACATTTGGCTTTGTGTTCTGCATAACTTGTACATAGTATATATTGTAATTAAGAGTAAAGAGTTATATTTATGTGATATACATTATTCCATATTTTATTACTCCTGTGGTAAATGCTTCTCCATACATAGTGTTCTCAGTGGAAATCAGCGCTATATGGAAATAATTAAGGTTTTACTGAAGCAAGCTTGCAACTCTTTTTTGGATTTTGTGAGCTTAAAAATAAAGGTGGTAGTAGTTTTGTTAGAATTTTATATAATTTAGTCTTTCTTAATGCAGACACAATGTACTGGCCTTTCAGAAAACACATGCTTACAAAAGTTTGTGTTTCTGAATTTGGGGAAAGGAAGAAGCTGCTGTCACTCTGGAGTTAAAGGAATTTGAGGAAATTTACTCAGGGAAGGGAAGCGTATGGTTTAGGACTTGCTGAGATTAGAGCTGGTATTCTTAGACCCCCTCTGTGATCAGTCAAATGCTAGAGGATTTCTCACTTGCTTTAGATTGAAGTTCATTTGATAAAACTTGTGTGTATTTGTAACCCTAACTTTCCTATCTTCAATTTAAAACAACACTAATGAATCAGTTTTATTTAAACTTCATATGAAAACACAGAGTAGTGCCTTTTCTATTATGCATCTTTGAGTCAGGCTAACTGCAAATCAGTGTACTTGGTTTTGTCACCTGAAAAAATAACAAGGTCTTTTCTGCTCCTGGGATCTCTCATACTGGTGTTTCTGTCACTGCCATACTGTTCTTGGAAATATCAGCTTAGAGATGTATTTTTTTTTCTAGAGAATGTACCTGTGGAGAACCACCTGTTCATTCTCAGTAAGGGATTTGTGTACCTCACATCACTCCAGTAGTGGAGCCTCTTCCTTTGCCAAATGGAGTCTTTTCAGGAGGACTAAGGTATCCATTCTGGTCACAAATAGGTTTAAGGACCCTTGGCACTTTACAGAACTCGTATCCTTTGAGTTAGGCATTCAGGTTCACAGGAGACTAGTGAGTATGGCAGACAAAGAGCTAGTGTAGAGAAAAGAAAAGGCTGATGAAGAAGGGTAGGCCCTCATTTCTTTCAGCAGCTTGGAAAGTACTTTTGTACTGTTTTGGAACATAACAAAGAAGTCAGGCTGTGTACTGTAAGTAAAGCTGTCTCAGACCTTCTCATCTGATAATCACCAAAAGAGCATCATGAACTAGAGCTTCAGATACTTAATTTTGGCTGTGCTTAGAATGAAGGCCTTTGCTGTACAGTATGAGTGATCTTTTTCCTAACTGCCTAAACTCATTGGCTGAAAGGAGGACACATACAGACGTATATCAAGTGAGATAGAATCACAGAATAGAAACATGGAATCATTAGGGTTGGAAAAGATCTTCAAGATGATCAAGTCCCACCGTAACCCAACTACCACAACCACTAAACCATATCCTGAAATGTCAGTTCTGAATGCTTCTTGAACACCTCCAGTGATGGCAACTTCACCACCTCCCTGAGCAGCCCATTCCTATGCCACATCATGGTATTTGTATGCTGAGTTGTGCCCATATGTGCCACCATATTCAGCATCATATTTAGACAGTACTGCTTAGTGCTGTCAGATCTTGTTGACTGTACTTGCTACAGAGGAATCTGGGGAGTCTTTGGTGCTAAGGGAGGGGAAAAAAAAAAAGAAAAGAGTAAAAAAAAAGTGGTTGGAAAAGATACAAGTGGGGATTTTGAGAAAAGAAAGATGGAAAATACAGAAAAAATTGTTTTGTGGCAGTGCACTTTGTTTTCTAGAAGGAACATACAGTTATGCACTGGTGTGTTTATATATTTGGTTTACTTAATTTGTTTTAAAGACAGAGTTGGGCTGCAGAAATGAAATCTGAGGCCAGTACTCTGCCCCATACTCAGTAGGTTGCCCAGATCTGTCAGGCAGCAGTGAAATTTAGAACCAGAGTTGCACTTGTCTGAAGGCAACGAAGAACCTCCCTCTGCACTCATTAGAAGTGCATCTTGTGAATCCCACTGGAAATCTCAGGAGCTGGTGTTCTTTTGTCTCTGTGTTGCTCTGAACAAGAATTTTGGTTTGGGATCTTTTATGATTACTGCTTAAATAGAAACAATCAAGTAAAAGCATCTGAGTAACTGATATAACTTCTGTTTTCATTTAACTTCTGTTAAGTGTTCTTCACTACCTAGATTTCTTCCTCCACCAGAAAACCCTAAAAGCAAAAATACCCTAAGCATTCACTATCATATGGTTAATGTTCAGTCTGCGTTTTGACATTTTTCTTGCAAAATCAAAACTTGGAGTTATTTGTTCTTCAGTCCGTTAAGTAACTGTTCTTGACCCAATTCCAGATCTGGAGGGTTATTCATAGGAATGTGTTCAATATTTACTTGAATAAAAAGATGTTAACCTTGGCTCTTCTTAAAAATACTTTTTCATGTCCACATTCCGAAGAAAATGAGTCACTATTGTATACTGCAAAGAATTGTTATATAATCTGATTTGGCCAGGTGAGACAAATGATGTCTTGGAAAGAAAGATTCTGAAATATTTGTTTGATCTTTGTTTTCACATTGAAAAGGTGGGTCACAGAAAACAGGGGCAAACCAGTTTCTGTTGTTTGATACAAAACCTCAAACTTGGATTTCAAACATAAGGCAAAACTGGTAAAGGAGCAAAAGACCTGAATTCAGAGGAAAACCTGTGTCCACTTCCCAGTTACTTCATGTGGAACTAAGACTGTGTATCTAACTGATGACTTGAGATCAGGAACCCTTTAAAATGAAACATTTACCCTTTGGTATTAGAAATACACTCCTGAAAGTCCCGAATAGATTAATAGTATTTCTTTTTCTTTCAGTGTCTATTTCAGTTTCTATTTCTTTCTACCTAATATATATGAGTGAAGGAATAGGTATTCTGTGCAGTATTTACATCCTCTGAGATAATAATTTCTGCATACACATAGTGAGAAACTATCTATGCTCCAAAGGGAGACCTAGACAAAGCAAAAGATTTCTGTGTAAAGGTTTATGAAGCGTGAAGCAAAGCAATTCTAAGTATTCTCTGAAAATAACAGCTAAATGTTATCTGTTTTACTCAGTGCTGCAAGTTTTCAATTGTAAAACCATGACAGAAATGTCACTTGAATCCTAGTTCAGTAAAATATTTGAATAAAATTTCGTTGCTTATATAAATCAAAATATGTGCCTACTAGCCTAGATAACCTCATAGAATGTATGACAGTATGTAATATATAATCTCCATTATACATGACCTGCTCAAATAAGGTATAGATTTTTTATAAGTTAAAAAAACCAAACCAAACCAAAACCAAAACAACAAGCAAAACACAAAGTAAAACCCAAGCAGCTTGTGTGGTATTGCATAGCACAAAGCTGAAGATTTGTAAGTCCTATTAGGTCTAACAGCTTGAGAATTTCTGAACTGTGTTGCCAAGGTTAGAAATGCTGTGGAGAGTGTGAGGACACCCCTGTGTTACTCCATGTGAAGACTGGAATTTGTAGGGACTTTTCAGTATGCTGTAGTTATCACTACATTACCTTTTAATATTCGAGGTGTCAGGAGAACACAGTAGTTTGGATATGGGAAAATTGGCCCAGAATTTTAGGGCTGCACCTGAGCTAAGAAGCCCCCCCTCAGACCAGTAATACAGAGAAACAGGAGATAAAGACATTTATGTGAATCTGAGAGGAGCCTTATCTCTCTTAGATAATAAGCCCAAACTAATAATACCAGTGAACAAACACATGGGAATCCTCTGTCATGATTTCCCATTATTTATGAAGTTCTTGCATTACTATTATTATTCCATTTTACAGCATAAATAAACACATTCCTCCATATGTGGGAGTGTTGGCAGTATTTTACAACCTGATTGGTACCTTGCTATTCAATAATAACTTCACTGATGTTAGTGGAATTACAGTAGCATGAACTAGTACATTGGTATGGTTATTTAAATCAAAAGAAACTGTCAAGTTTGATCTGAATATCTCTGTCCCACCCACCCCCTCCCCTTGCTAAACTAAACCATCTGAAACTTACACGAATGAACTATTTTGTCATCTTAGAAAGCTGTCCTTTTTCTAGTTAAAAAACAAGCAGCCAAACAAAAAAATGACAAAAAAAACCCCCCACACCACAGCCATTCCCAGCAAGATGTCCTCTCAAACATCTCTGTAGAATATCCGTAAAGCCCTGTCTTCTGTGAAATCAATCTGTTGTAATCACAACTGGGTGGGTGCAGTGATATTTTCTGTATAATAATATTCCAAAATGTAGAGATGGAACTGCTTATGAAAAAGTGAAATCTGGCTTTTTTAATCGTTGTTTTTGCTGATCAACATAGACTAGCACAAACTATAGGGCACAAATAATACTCTATCCCTTAGATAAAACAGGTATTGACTGACATTGACTTCAACAGTTTGCATGAACCAGCACTGTATATAGTTTTTTTGGGTCCTGCTGTGCTGAAGTGTAATCTGGATCCTAAACATATGTTAATAGAAGTTGATCAGAAAATTTGCAAAAAGCCATTTGATAGTATCTCTCATGAAAATGTTATGGAGCCTTCAGGATTCATCAATAAGCGTATCTCATCTGTCCTTAGTATAAGAACCCCAGCTCTCACTATAACCTGATGGTATCTGCCCATTGCAGCACCATCTTCCTACCAGTAACTCTTTCTCTGTCCCTAACATCTTGCTATTCATATATGAGTGAGGGTTTAAAGGGGGGTAGGAGAGGATTTTTCTAGAAGTTTAACAGCTAATATCACATGAATAAGATGCTTCCTTTCTGCTTGTTCACATCTTTGTGGTGGGTTGGTTTGTGGTACACCACTGGCCTTAGCCAAAACCTGAGATCACCTAGTGTCAAAAACAGGTTGGGATTGTATTTTCCAGGTCATTTTGCAAAAAACCCACAACTGCTTAGTGGCATGTTAAAAACTGAGAAATCAAGTACATCTACTAATTTAGTCAAAAGTCTTGGAACCACATCAGATGCAAAATGTTTTAGCTAAAGAAGGGAAAAGCAAGCAAGACATTGAATAATTGCATAGTGTTGACTATAAGTGTATGCACTGCAAGGTCACCAGCGCGTTAACATTTGGTAATGACTGCTATATCCTGGGGTTGTTGCAAAGTTCCTTTCTAGTTTATGTCAGATTTGCTTAGTTTGCCAAAGGCTAGTAAACAGATCAGGGCAATTAGGGCTTCCACAAATAGAGCCTTGTTAATGATCTGTACCAGGATGAGCATGTAAGAAGCAAAGGATAATCATATTACTCCTTAGCTTTTCTCTGAACTATCTGTCCAGTCAATTTCTAACCAGTAGCACGGGTAGCTCATTAGTTATGTAGCTCCGTAACAATATAGGAATATGGAAATGAACATGATGGGATCATACCTCTGATAGCCAGACACTTGTAAAGATCAATCTAACGGTTGTTATGTGGATTCCACAAATGTGTGTATAATGATTAAAAAAAGTCAATGCATCTGCCAAATGCAAATGATCAGCAGAGACCTCAACTTCTGAAGTCACGAATCCTGACACTTCCTGTAGTGCATAGCGAGACTCACAGGATAGGAATCATAGAGATTGTTCAGCTAAGCAGGAAAATAGCAAATTTTAATAGGTGAAGGGAAGAATGTGTTACCTATAGGCTGGATAAAGAGCTGAACATCAAACAATTTAATAGACTTAAGCTACTGCACAAAGTAACTGCGCATCTTCTGTTTTGTGGTAACTTTCTGACTCAGGACTAATTGCATTGGTTTTGACCAGTAGTAAATTGTCTTGAGTTGCCTTTCGGGAAAGAACAAGGCAATTTAAAAATTGCATGAGAGTTTCTGTCTGGACATCAATTCCCTTTTTTCTCAAGCCACTCTTCAGTATTCTCAGAGGGTAAGAGCATCTTTCCTGTAAATGTATGTTGAGACACTGGATTCTTTTATCACCAGTTCATAAAAATATCCTCATGTTCCATCTGGAAAATAATCAATATTGCTTTTTCTGTTTCAAGCTGAATCAGGAGATTGTTAAATTTAGACAAGTTGGACTGCTGGGAAAAAAAAAATAAAAAGAAAAAAACAAATCAATGATAGAGTAATTATTCACAAGTGTTGTTCATCATTCAGCCAGCTGTGTAGACAGGACATCACAGCCCTTAAAAGCTGTGAAAAAAATACTTTTCCTCAACACTTGTGGTTCAAATTTTTTTTTGACAAACCATAGTGAAATCTGCATCTGCATGTCTTATATGTATGATCTTAAAAGGAAAGATGTATTTTATTGGCACTATAAAATCATACCTATGTGTTGCATTAAAAATGGTTCTGCATACTGTGGCTCTGTGATAGAGAAAAAAAAAATTAATCACTATAGGGAAAAGTACTGTTTATTTATAATTGCACCTGTTCTTGCATAATAGGAAATACAGTTTGAGCCATGCTTTCCTGGAATTGTTGTCTGACTGGCACAGTTGTTCACTAAATCCTTCTGTTGTCTTTCAAGGGATGTTTTATTTCTTCTACTTTACTTATTTTTTAAATGCCTGGCATGTTCCTCTTTACATTAGTATCCCATCTATGTTTCCTGGGCTGCCTCTATGGATGTCTTTCAGGCCTGGACAGAAGCATCCAGTGTCTTAAAATTAGCATTCCTTGATGAAGTTGAATTAACAGTCAACTGCATGTGATCGTGGGCCAAGTTGGAGGTTAAAAAAACAGTGTTCTACAAATTATAGGAACTACTTGGGAAGCTTTTTTTTTTTCTTTGCCCTCCTCAGAATATTTTGTTTACTTTCAATCTAAGGTTTGAAAACCAGCCTTATCATTTCTACCATTTGTAAGAATTGTACTCATGCCCAGTGGCACTTCCTTAGCTCACCCTGAGGGCTTCAGTTTCAAAAGATTTCAGGAGATATTAAACAGACTTTGTGATGTATGTTTCACCAGTCAAATTAAAGAAATTGAAGTTAACATTTAGCTTCATTCTAAGCCCAGAACCTTTAAAGAATTCACCTCTGAATGGGGGAGTTGCTCATATTCAGGCAGACTTCTACATTAGTAAGATCAGAGATTTAAATAAACAACGTGATTTCTACTGCATAAGTGATAGAGAAGCACATGTCTGTGTGTTTCTTAACAAATCAAGTAAACTTTTAATGGCTCTAAAATGTGGCTTATATGCATTCATGCAGGAAAATGGACGGAAAATTATATTTCTGACTCATGGAAAACTCTTAACATTTGGGCATTATTTTGATTCAAAGGTGAGCAAAAGTTTATATCTGTAAAATTTCCCATTGAAAACAAATTTTGATGGGAATTGTTGGTTATTTCAACCTGAAAACCTGGATCAGTTAAAGAAAAAAAATAAAACAATATCTTAGCTGTGATTAAAAAATAAATAATTATTTTTTCTTTATGGATATTTTCTTTTCTTGCTCATATTCTGTAGAAAGTTATAAATGCTTGATGGTAAGCAAGAAATTATGAAAAAATATAATTTAAAAAAACCCCAAAACATAAACTGAAAACCCCAACAGATATGTGGAAGTTATTTCATTACTTGAAAGGACCCAAGCTAAAATTTAGCAGCCCGATGAAGTAACATGGTATAGGCCTGAGAGACAGACTTTAATAATTTAATTAAATTACTGATGGTTGCTGAATTTTTGTCATATCTGACAACGTTAGGGGAAAGACGGCTGTGAGGAAACATCTGTGATTGCCATTCCAAAGAAAGTAACTTTCAACCGCAAGGTCTAAGAGTTTTTAAGAACACATGGAAGCCTTAGAAAATGTGTAAATGTGTCTGGCATACTAACTTCAGTGGTTCAAGCAATTTTTCCACCTGGTAAAAAAGATCTCCCTGTCTTATGGAACTATCTGCTGTCTACTTCTAAATGGCTTTCCCATTCTTTTGAAGGAACATATTGATTTTCTGTAACTGCAACATTTTCTAGAGGTTATGACTTGTCATTGTAAAGCTGAAGTGTTCAGAAACCAGTCATCTCACTATGTGGAATGTTTTTAGCCCAGTATGACCTCAGCTGGAGAAGAGTTGAATTATTTTTATGAAAAAAAGGTTTCATTTTTAAAAGTCAGATATATTGAGGCCATTTTTTAAAAAATCTTTCAGCATCAGTCAGTGCATTTATGCATACCACATGTCTTTCCCACATCCTGAATAAAAGTTGCATTTGGAAATTTAAAGATAATGCTACCTTCTTTTCAGAACTTTTTGAAAATTATTTGCACATTCTGACATCTGGCAGATATAAGTAAAAATTATGTTTACGTTGACATTTTCTATCAATATCTATAGACAGGAAAATCCACAGCAGATTGAGAAGTGGTTTATGGAAGAAAATTACTTACTGTGGCACAGCCTGTCCTCTTGACAGTCAGTGTTGATTACAAGGTTTTTAACTAAATAGATTAAAAATTTTAAATTATTCTGAAAGATTTAGGATTGTTATAAATAATAATTCACCTCCCAAATAGCTTACTTAGGGAGAACCACAATAATTATTTTTTTTAAACAAAGGTAGTTTTGAAAGTGTGTTTAAGTTGAAGCTAACTTTGCACGTCTAGTTTAAGTCCTGCTGGAAGCATGGCTAAAATTATATCATTCTGGGGGCAAATTAGTTGTGATGGGGATTGTGAGAAAGTCATAATTTGCTAACCTAAAAACAAGGCAGTGTTACTTAATGATGGGAGCATTGGATTGTGTGCCAGGAGAGCTGAACTCTGTTCTTGGCTTACGCACTGGCTGACAGGGTGAGTTAAGGCAAGCTGCTTGACATCACTCAGTATGGCATTTAGTGATCCTTATCTCCTTTGAAAGATAATTTGGGTTCTACTGATGTAAAGGCTTATTGTTTCTTATCCTTATTTACTGTTATGTTAGTATTAAACCAGATAGGTATTTTCTTCCATATGAAAGATATTCATTTTAGGAAGATTCAGTTGTGTTATTCCTGACGAGCTTTTCTGAAAATCTATTCCTGTCATGGTAAAATAGCCTCATATTTAGCTTTTTGCAAATTCGTTGGTTTAGGATAACAGAAAATATTGAATAATTAAACTGATCACCAATAACTAAGAAGGTGGACATACTAGGTAATTAATGGTAAACATTGCAGCACTGAATTTAACATTCAAAGACTGCATCTGCTGCTAAACAGAACAAAGTACTTGCTTGATGGACTTGAGCACTGTACCACTTTTGTTCCAATGGTTCAGCAGGAAGCAGTATCCCTGCTGTATGGTTTTTGTCTGTGCCTGCTGATGTTCTCCCACACAGTGTCTACTTCTGAGGGAGAAGGACCACATGATTCTCAATAATCAGTTGAGATGCTGCTGCCATATTCAGGGATAGAAAGATTTTTGCAATGTGGATGCGGCAAGGCTGCAATGTTTCCTGTTGGGACCAGGAACTGGTTTTATTTAGTATCATAGAATCATAGAATTGGCTGGGTTGGAAGGGACGTCAGAGATCATCAAGTCCAACCCTTGATCCACTACCACTGTAGTTACTAGACCATGGCACTGAGTGCCACATCCAGTCTCTTTTTAAATATCTCCAGGGATGGAGAATCCACTACTTCCCTTGGCAGCCCATTCCAATGTCTGATCACACTCTTGGTGAAGAGATTCTTTCTAATATCCAACCTAAGTATTATAGTAGCAGTCAAAGATGGCAGACAAAATATGGCGTTCTGTGACTAATTTTACATCGTTATGATATTTCTGTTGTAGTTTTATCATAGTTCACTCTGCTTAGGGGAAAACACTGAAATATTAGTAATTATGGTAGTAGCAGGGCCATGTGTATGTGTGTGTTTTGTACAATCCATTAAGCGTTTTCCAAACATAAAATTTAGGCTTACTACATTATATTTTCTGTTACTCAGATAAAGCCAACTTTTCTTTCTCTGAGGCCCAGACATTTACATTTTACAAAAGCCAGAAACAGAAAAGATACTTCGCGTACCTTGGAAAACATTAACTCTGATAATAATGTACAGGAAATTGATTACAATGGCTACTCAAGGACAATTTCAATGTTGTTAGGATGCTGCTAGGACATCCTAGATTCATCACAGATGGGCAGTGTGTGCAGCAGCTTCTGAGAATATCCCACAGCTCTGACTTCTCAACCAAATCTAGTCAGCACTTAACGCTACTGCTTATGTCGATAAGTACATCATGGAAATTATATTTGGATATTTAAGACCCATATATGTTTCAAAAACTACTTGTTGGTCACCTTCAAGTCTTAAAATTAGACACTTCCCTGCAGTTGACTTATTGTAGTATCTGTAGAAGCACATGGCAATGATATGAAAAGAATAAAAGCATTAAATTAGACACATTGCCAACTAATATGTTTCAGTAATGGTTGTGCCGTAATTTTGAAAACCAATATCCAAGGTTATTTGAATAACATGATCTGCATATCTGTATCTGACTCAGGATGATGACGCTTGAGATTCTATGAGATTCTCATGGATTCATTTGGGTTTTGGGAAGAGTCTAGAACATTAAATTGTTGCCATAGATAAAGAAATTTTCTTC
The DNA here is from genome assembly GCA_038090715.1 of Florisuga fusca. Taxonomy (NCBI): domain Eukaryota; kingdom Metazoa; phylum Chordata; class Aves; order Apodiformes; family Trochilidae; genus Florisuga; species Florisuga fusca. Next base: position 24,137,417 of record JAAWXA010000002.1, read on the forward strand.
CTACTAGGAATACTGTTCTTTACAGTAAGGTATGTTAAATGAAAAAGTAGTTAAAATGTATCCGGTCTTGGCAGTGTATAGCTGAACTGAATATTGCCTCAATCACGAGTATCTAAACTGCCTATTTTTGTTTGCCCATCCCTATGTTATTGTGGCTGAATGCTCAACAGGACAAATGTTCTCTGAAAAGATGTGGTGAATGAGGAACATTATCTGAATTTTGTAGACAAAGTGACATTTAAGGATCTTCTAATCTGCTGGTAGATAAATCATAATCCTATGTTACCTTTAAAGAAATATATCTCTAGATAGAGGGTATATCTTAAGGGATTATCTCTAGATATCTGGGTATTTTGCCAGGGTGAATCTAAGCCATTTGCCTATGGTCTCTGGAGAACTGGTCTGCTGAACAATGAGTCAATGGTAGCACCCAGAAAACTCTGGAACTGCTGTGGATTCTTGATAAATTTAATAAGCACAGAACATATTCATTTTTAGTCTGGCATCTCTGCTCTTCAGGTTAGCTGCGTGACTGTCACTTTGTGGGGAGGCAATTTGCTAAGGAGACACTTATCCCGGGATCTGCCAATGGTAGCTAAAATTCACTAATTTTAGTGAATTTTCAAAACTACTACTGAATTAGGGGTGGTTTTAGTTGTTACACTTAACTTCCTAAAAAGGCACTTTTTTCACATTTCCTCTGGGTCAGGTCCCTGTTTTAAACTGATCTAAAATCCAGAATAATTCACAGCAATCCCATATTGTTCACTGTTACAAAAGTAGCTGCTTTTTTTTAAAGGAGCCTAATGCAGGGCTAAGTGCATGAGCTTTGTAGTTGATTTTTTTATTCTGGTGAGTCACATGTAAAGAATTTGTGAACAGCTCATGTCTCATTTGTAGCTATGAAGATATATTGACATCTCTGCCAAAAGACCAAATCCCTATATTATACCTGGAAAAAAATTTTGGCCAGGAAAGATTAAACTTTCAGAGAAACAGAAATCTAAATGTGTTTGGACTTCATCTACACTCCAGACTGAATCTGGCATTTCTCACCACAACAAAAGAACAAATGAAATCTCAAAATATTAGTCTGCTTTGGATGTAACTGGAGGGAAGAGGATTATGATTTTTTTTTCATGAACAAATTCATCTTGTACCTCAGAAGTGTTTGTTGACTTTCTGAAAACAAAAAGGAATTTGCTGTTACCTAAGGCAGGGAATTTAATCTGAGTTTACATAATATTCAGGAGCGCCCTACCCTATATGAATAATACCCGGAATAACTTCTGCAGCAACTCCTGTGTCTTTGAAATATCATGGCTTACCTCCCTGTAGGATGCACACTGTTAAACTGGTGAGAAATTGATGAGGGTAGAAATACATCTAACTTTTTAACTGATTTGACTTCTACACATTTCATCACACTTTTCTGAAGGAAACACCAAAAAACACAACTCTTACACCAATATTTCCCATAACAGTTTTCCTTGCAAAATGAGAACAGTTTATTGTAATCAGTATATTTTACTTCCTTGTGCTTAATTTTTTATTGACTATTGACCACATTGTGCCTAAGTTTCTGTTTTCCTAACCAATCTTCAGTCTAATTCTGTGGCTAACAAAGTAGAGTTTCACCTAGAATATGTGCTGGGAAGTGAAATTATCATGTTAAAATATGCCTTAAAAATAATATCAAAGTGCTCTAGGATTGAAGACAAATTATAACCAAAGGGAAATTAAAAAAAAAAAAGCATAACTTTTACATTTCTGAATTTGTGTAATATACTTTATTTTCCAAAATTGATGGGGCCAGATCTCTGGATTGCACCCTTATTATACCTGTGCTGTTGTATTTTCATTGAGTGACAACACGTGAGGCTCCAGGAGAACAGGATTTGAACAACACACATAAAAATAGATTTACTTCTTTTGATGCTATCATTAAACATGTCACAGGATGCCTTCAATTCTTATATAATCTGAATTCCTTCATTTCCCAGGCAGCTTGATTTTTCATTCACTTATTTTGAAATCTCATTTGTAATTTTGGAAAGAAGTGAGAAAATTTGGTAGATGATCGGTTTTGTTATGCTGATTTTATCCTCAGAAACAATAAGGAGAACTTAGGAAAGACAGTGCTGTAAGCATAATATGACAACTGTATCTTAACAACAAAGGCTTGAGGTGTGCTGAATAACAGACATGATTTCACAAGGCAGTATCTGTTGCTGAATCTGAAGTTCCAGCAACTTATTACATACAAAGAGTGCATTCAAGGAAGTAATAGAAATCTTTTGTTGTCATTATCGAACAGTTTTTAAATCTAATTTTTTTTAACATCTTAGGAAAGCATAGTTTCGCTGGAGTATGAATCTTCATGGATTTGAATTGTATGGGTATTGTAGACTTTTTTGGGAGGGCAGGGTTTGCTTGTACAAATTGCATGCAAGACTAGAGATAATTCTTCAGGAAGCAAACAAGGCGGCAGTAGAAAATGTCATCACGGAGAGTCAAAATGGAAACTGGTGGAGTTCAAGATTCATCCCTCGGACTGATGAGGAGAACTAACTCCTGAAAGAGTGTGTGTGTGTTTTTGGTGAATGAGAGAGATAAGGAAGGAGGGAAAATGAAGAAAAATGCCACTTTCAGGACTTTGCAGGCAAATTTTAAAGGCATCTTTATGAAGAAAAGCTGAATATAGAAGTGTGCTATCGTGTTGTAATATTATTATGATACCTGGATAAGAATTGTAGTGGGAATGCCTTAAAAACAAAATAAATAAAAAAAATCACAAAATCTTGACACTCCAATAGATTTGATAAAGAAATTGAAGAGTGATACGAAGTATTAAAAAAAATTTAATAACATACTCTTTAATCTTTAGATAATGGACAGATTCTTTTCAGTGATTAGCACTTTTGAACCAAACACTTTCTTTAGCTTAAGAGACAGTCAAAATATAGTTAATGAAATTATAGTTTACTTAAGATGTATTGGCTTTTTTTCTCAGTCTGGCTTACAGTAAGGCCCTTGGAGAAAATCCTTAGCTTCTTAGCAGGCATACTCTGAAAAACAATCTTCTCTGTGTGAGATTCTTCTCCTCTGTGTGTCTAACTAGCTTTGTCATTGCAATTCGGTTTCCTTCTGCAAAGCAAGTTGCATCTGTGAATAGCTATCCTTAGACCCTTTACTTATGTCAAGGTTTTTATAGCAAACACATTTATGGACTTGTCTGTACCACGTTAATTGAATGCGGTTTCCTATCAAATGCTTGGGCTGAAGCATAGTCTGGATTTTCCATATATTCAGAGTATGTGACACTCCAAAAATCATCAGGAATTCCCCAAGATCTTTTAAATTTTGTGTGTGACAAATAAATCAGAACTCTCAAGAACTATTGAAATTACTTTTCTTACTGGCTGAAGTTACAGCATTTGAGAGTATTAATATTTAGGAGCTGGCCATGTTCTTCTCATGCAATTCGGTCACTTTTGTGACTCAAAAATACCATAAGATAATAAATACCAGACAAGATAAGCACACTGAGGAGGAAGGTGGAGGGAAATCATATTGCACAAAAGCCAGATGGAAGAGTTGTTAGAGCATGCAAAAGCAGCCAGATTCCTGTCTGCTTGACACAAAGAAAAGCCAGGAGAAGCCTGATGGTACAATGTAGTGTCAGAGAGATGCCAGTCAGAGCTGTGGACAGATGAAGAAGTGGAGGAGGAAGTGAGGCAAGGGGAACCAGCTGGGTTAAGGAAGAGGATAACATGAGTACTGCAATGAGCCTGATGCAGGATGGGGAATGTAATGTCAAACACACAAGCTATGCCTGAGAGAGGGATGCAGGGAAAGTGCACTCCCAATAATACTGAATTGTGTCCAGTTCAATGTTTTAATCAGATGTCTGTAAGAGAAGATGAGGTGAGGACTTTTCACATTTTATAGGTGATTACAGCTCGTTTCAAAAAGTTAGAGTGAACACAGTAGTTTAACATGGTGATGCTGCCTTTGCTGTAGTGACTGGAGCAGATGGGAGAAGTGTTGTGCTACAGAGAGAAGAGAAAAAGCAAAGAACTGGTAGCTTCTGTGAAACAGCAGACATGTTATGCTCCTTGCATCTGGTCCTATGCCCATCACATTTCATTGTGAATATTTTTGCCAAAAATCGGTTACATTTTGTAACTTGAATTCTCATTTAAATGTTCTGGTTTTAGCAGTTGCCAGAGAAGTTGTCTCATATTAAAAATACAACTTCTGGTCAAATCTAGGGAAAGATATGTCCGAGAACATCCCAATAGTAATGAGAAAAAGGAGCTAGATGTTACAAGCTAGTGTTGAAATCCCACTCAGAATCAAGCAATGTGGAAAAAGAAGCAGGACTTCTATTTATCTTAAACAAATGTAATTTGTTTACTCTTAGTCAAGGCTGGGATTTCTCTGCTTTATGACAGAAAGCTTCAGCAGTCATCTGAGATTTCCCTACTGCAGCATGGAAATATTTTATTAATAATTTCCTGCTTTTGTATAATTTTTAGAATTAAGCTAAATTTCCAGCAGAAATGAATGGGACAGAGAAACCTAATCCTAAGGTGGAAGTTAGCTTCCCAACTTCTCTTGCTCCTTCTAAAAGAAGTACTTTGCAATTATATGTATCCAAAAATAGTTTAATTCATAAATGATATGACCTGCACTCACTCTCATTAAGTAGCAGATAGTTATATTCTAGAATTTCCTAAACTGTCTGGATTTTCCTGATTTCCATTTAGTTCTAGACATCTTTGTAGACTTAGCTAAGGGTCAGATAAGCATCCGTATTTTCATGTGCTTACTCAGACCTCTTGCTGAGGTTTATTCCTTTTCTTTTGTAATTATACATTGAAGATTATATTTAAAAAAAAATAAGAAAACACTCAAATTTTCTTGCTCTTTTCTCATTGTTCAAAGTGACAGGATAGTTGTGATGGGACTTAGAAATTCCTATTGAAAAATCATTTGCATTCTCATCTGTGAATAATTAGACTTGGTAAAAAATATGTGATAAACCTAAGTGCATCTGACACCAAATGCTAATGGTGCAGGTAACAATTTTCATCACTATTAGACTCCTATATCCCTATATTTTCTCTCCTCCCCACCCGTTAGTAATATCAAAAACTACAACATTTTTAGTAACCCTAGGAAAATGAGGCTGCATTTTGAGAAGTTAAGACTGTGAAAAATGTACCTGCAAAGCAAATACATCTAGCAAGCCTTGGAAGTGTTTGTGAATGTACCAGAGATCTCTGCTGTTATCAGGAACAAGCGTTAGCACTTAAATCACTTAAACCTTTACCCAAACCTTTTTCTTTAAGTTTTTTTTTCTGTCTCCAAGTTCCAATAAGTTTGTGTTTATCACTGCATGGCCTCTACCCAGGGAATAAGATTGTCCTTAGGTTTCTGGGGGAATATCTTAAATCATATTCCTGAGATGTGATTTTATGTTTTCTTACTGTAGTGTCACCATTCTGTCTTCCAGTCATTGCTGTTATAAGGATTAAAGGCCAAAAAAATTACAGAGTGACCATTAAATAGGTATTGATGAAAATTATTTTGAGGGGAAGAGATGCTGTTCAGGTTGCAGCATCACAATTTGACATCCAAGGACGCATGAGCTAGAAGAAGAAAAGAGTCGGAGCATGAAAATATTGTACAGGAATCTATCTCCTGAATTAATTTAGAAAAAATGCTCTTACATAGTCCTTAAAAATTTATATTTGTGTGAGTTCTAGGGTTCTTTGATTTTGCAGCTTCCATTATAATAATATAATAATTGCTTCTTTTTGTATTTGCCCTGGAGAAACTGTTTTATTGGCACCAGATCAGTCCCCTAAAGTCAGGACCGAAGTCTTAATCTCATGGGGTCTGTATTTCATGGGAAATTTGGTGGGGAACATTCCAAGGGGTAAATCCTTAAATCTTTCATAGGCCCTTATAAAACAGTGGCTTGGTGTATATGCACCTTTTGTTGGTACATACAACAGGTTTTCATGATTCCACAGCAAATTTGTAATAGCAGGCATGCAAGTGAACCCCTAACTTCAATGGAGTTAGACATGGGCTTGAAATGAAGCCAGAAACTTCTGTTAAGACTTGACATGTTCAGGTTGGTACTAGTAAGACAATGGAGGGATCTTCACAAATTGTTAGGTAGGTATCATTATTAAATGATAACATTAATGATAATAACATCTGCATCTCAGTGTATTAATCCCTGTTTTCATGTACTTCTATCTGATGACCATTAGAGGTTTTAACTGATTGACTTCACAACAAATTCACCATGTAGCAAACCTTAAATTGAGTGGATGAAAGCAATTTTTTGACATGTACTCACTCACATATCTTTCTGACAACTTTCCTGTAAAAAAAAACATGAATCCATGGGCATTGTCCTTCACATCTTAAAAAACAGTATGAACTGAATGGTTTGATTTCTATTTTGACTGTAATTTGCAATGACTCAACTCTTTAAAAGTACTTTCACCTTGAGATGTGGAAGTACAATTTTTAGAACCATTTTCCTTGTATTAGTTTAAGAATTGTTTTTTCTACCTTCCTCTCAGGTTTATCAAAAGTATTATCTCTAAACTCTGAGACATATAGAAGCTACAAAACTCCGTGAAAAGTATTTTATTCTTCTTTTTGTTTTGTTAGGTGGGACATGGATGATGAGCTTCAAAGAAATATCAATTTTAACATTTTAGTTAATTATTAAGTAGGTTATAAAATTAACCTATTAAGTATTTAAAAACAATAAAAGCAAAATATTAAAGATCAAAATGGAGAAACATCTAGCTTTTTATGTCACCGAGCAGATAAATTAATGCAATTAATTTTTCTTATAAATTATGCACAAAAAATACTTTCAACTTATCAAGGAGTAATATTAAACCTTTGAATAATAGCTTTACAAGAACAGGTTTTATTTTATTACTTGTCTGGATTTCATATAAGAGTTCTATTTTTATCATTAGCTAGTGCATAGCTTCTCTACTTTCTAAGAAATATTTCTTAGGCTACTTGCTAAAAAATAATTATCATAGACTCACAGAATGCCAGGCTGGAAGGGACCTCAAGGATCATCTAGTTCAACCTATCTAGGTAAAAATATAGCATAGATGATTTGGCCCAACACCTTGGTTGTATCGCCATGTTAAATACTAGAGAGAGTGTGTTATTCAATGAATTAGTAAAAATGATCAAAAAGACTGAAACGTGGTAAGTACTTCAGCATCTTCTGTTGTATTGTCTTTCGTTGAAGTGTATTTTTAAAAAATGTAATAAAAATAGAAGTGTAAAATAAACACATAAAATAAAAAAAACATTTTAGCAGTCTATTTAACAGATAGAAATTAATAACTGAAAACAAGTCATTTTTTTGTCTAAGAGGAAAGTATTAGGCATTTATTTTCTATCTTGTAGTCAGATTTCACAAATGGCTTTCTGTTCTGCTGTGAATCACAGGAAAAAAATGATTCAAATATCTATATTGGAAGGTTGGGATTTGGCTTTCATTCTTTGAATTTCCAAGTGGGCATATTCAAAAGATAGGTGCCATGTACACTGACTTATAGAATATATTGAAGTCTTAATTTTTTTCAGTGTTACCAAAAAAATGCAATGCCAACTCTTTCAAATATTTATTTGGCCAATTTAAAATGCAGGGAAAAATTTGTGGTGTTCTTTTTCCTTATCTTCAACCAGTTAGAAAGAGTGTATTTGTTGTTATACCACTTTCCGTTTTTTGAGACCAAATTATTAAAAAACACAATTTAACCTGAGAACACACTTTAGGAGCTACAGAGAAATGGGGAAAAAAAAGATCAGCTTTTTAGAAATTAGTTGGTATTTTCCAATATCATTATCATGTGGCATAGTTATAGTCAATTTAAGTTGTGTGTTGATCCAAGAACCTGGTTATTCACAGTTTTGTTATGTGGTAATTATACTTGTTCAAAGATGTGTAGGATGGTGTTATGAGAAGGAAATCCACTGAGAGTTACTATATGTGATCAATCTGCATGTTGTTTCAGAAGACTGACCTTCAAATTTTGGAGACTGTTGTAATATCCAGGGAAGTGTTGCCAGATGTTTACACTGTACTTACACTCTTGGATTGCCACTTCTGACAGTATGAGATAGGGATACGTGGCAAGGGTGGGGAAAAAAAAGCCACCAGATTTTAACTCAGTCTTTCAATTACATCTTTAACCCTGATCTTCCTCCTTCACATTTTTTATACGTCACAAGATTAAAATACAGAACTCTTCGCTTTGTGCTGATTGCTGTCTCAAATGCACTTTTTCCACTGTGATGATCCTTCCTGAACTAGTTTTTCCTCTGCACAGGAAAATAAGCATGTTACAAGATCTAGAATTTTTAGCTATCCAGTAAAAGGCAAACTCTCAGCACCCTCTTATTGAATAACTTTGTCCACAGTATAATCTGTTGCAAAAGATGTCTGGCCATTGGCTGTGTATGGCAATATCAAATATCAAATACACCTCACAGCAGACACGTAATAAGAACCCCTTCAGTTTCATGATTTTCAAAAAGTAGGCTGGGCAAAATTTGCAATCTATTCTAATCACAGAACTTCATCCGTTTTTGAAGTAATTCTGTAATGTTTTCCATCGCTTCTTCACATTTGGCTCCATTGTTTTGGAGTTGTTTCTGATATCAAAGAATTGAAGTTGTTTTAAAAAAACAACTGTACTTTAAATGAAAAGGACCTTCAGTACTGAAGTTACTATGTTATGAAAAAGATTTATTGCCATGTACATATTCATAGGAAGTCTCTGACACCTTTATCAAATGTGCTGAGAATTCTTTCAAGGAAAAGATTAGCAGACACTCCCTACTCCCCCACCCCCTATATTTACAGCTCAGTTGATTTCTTTTTTTTTTTTGAAATCACTAAGAATTTTCACACCGTCATTGCCAAAGGATAAAAGTATATAAAGTATCAGTGACCTTTTAAAGGCTGGCCCTATCTATAGCCTGTGAAGCACCAGCAGAGATGATAATTTTCAACGGCAGGTGGGAAATGAGGTGAGGAGAGAGGTAAACTGTCCTACTGAATCAGCTTTAGACTTGAACTATATAAGATATTAATATCTCGGTTTCCTCCAGATCCCAGATCAGAACAAAAAAGCAAGTTCACTCAAGTTATTCAGCATGCTAGAATAATCATTGCTCTGAGACACTGAAAGAAGATCCCTTCACTTTTGTCTTCTGTATTTTTATGTGTGAATATATATATGTACACACACACACATCAATAAAGGTCCCCTACTTCCTTTTCTTTTGATTTTAGGTACCAAAAGAACATCATATAGGTTCCATAGAAAAATCATGCTGATTCATTTCCTGGAGGAATGGAGTCACTCAATCTCCTAGTATTAGCCTTTGCTGTTGGTTCTCTTCATTAATTATTGACTTAAGATTTGAAGTGGGAATTGCTCCTCTGCCATTATAATGATAAAAGAAGTGAAAAAACATGAGAGGTGTGTGCGTTTCATAGACTACAAATTCTTTAAAAGGAGGAAATTTATAAGAATGGCTGTCTTAATCCACTCTGGAAAGAGTACAGGAAAAGAAGAAAAGGTTGGAAAGGCAGGATAAGGACACAGGTGCTCTCTGTAGTAATTTTAAATCTTATACAAATACACCACACTGAATAGCAGCCTCATATTAGATGATGAAACTGAGTGCTTCAAGGTTATATTTCCATCCAGGGGACTTTCTCAGAGACGTATATCACACTTGAGAATAAGTGTCTACTTTATCCTACTTACACAGCTAGAATTTACTTTGTCCTGGAATGCATCTGAAATTGTTAAATTACAGTAATTTTGTTATTTATGAATTTTAAAAGATAATATTTTTTCTTTATTATTTGAGGCTTTTACTCAGAATATAGTATTTAGGACTGTAAAGAATAGAAATAAACCACAAACTCTCTTTGTATGCACTAGTGAGGACTTCAGAAATTGATCCCCACATCATTTTTTCTTTCACATTTCCCAGAAGAAGACAGGTAAATTATCCCTGCGGTGAAACAGGGAGTCCAACAGACCTGACAATGACTCCTGACCCAGATGTGTTTGAATCGTTCAGATATTTCTTCCAAGTCAGGTCAGATGACTGGCAGAAATGTTGCTGTCATATCCATATTTCTCAGAACAGGAGAGGCAAATCAGAGGGGACTGCTGCAGTAGGAAATAGAGTCAGTGGCACACCAACATCATTTTCGATATGGCAGTGAGATCCAGGGGAGCTCTGTGAAACACTCCCACAGTTCACCTTCCTGGGGATCCTAGTATTGTGCAAGCTGTTTTGTATGGCTATTGTCTTCTGAAAAATGCTGAAATGAGGCTCTTCATGAAGAAGGTTGATTACTCCTTCTCTAACTTATACCTTATGGCCAGGGAAAGATGAGCAGCTCTTCTAATTTGCTAGTAAGCAGCATGCTCATTCCATTAAACACAGAAGTACAGGTCTGAAACTTTACCACTGCATTAAGTTGATTTTGACCTAAAGGAAAGTGACTGATTCAAGCTTACCTGAGCTTTCAACTGGGATTTCTGACCTCAGGAGCTGCCATTTATATATGATATTTCTATTCCAATTGCCCTGGGTTCCCACATCCAAGATTAATTGTTGGTCACAAGCTTAATGGATGTGTTGGTCACTAAACCAACAGTCTAATAGACTCCATGATACACAACTATGTGGGACTTCATTTTTCTTTGGATTTATATTCACTGAGGAGAAAGATTTGGTTGACCTTAATACTACTGTTTCCTTTTTTCAGTGCTTGAACATTCTTAAATAATTCTTATGTTTGTTGGTGTAACTGTGAGTTGTACATAATTCCCTTTATGGCCAGCAGCAGTTTAGAAGATGAGTTTAAAACAAATTATCTCTTAATTATGATGAGCAAATGCACATATATGATCATATGTTCTTGTTTAACTAAGTGCCCTATGGCCATGTTGGCTATAAAACTTTGGAAAGGGACCATAGTCCACAATATCAACATAAATGAGCAGCCACACCACTGAGAATGCCACTTGAAGATAAGATGTGTGAAATGAATATGTCATTGGTAATTTTAATTGTATTTGAAGAAGGCAGCTGTAGGAACCATTGCTTATTTTTTGTAAGATGCAAGAAATTTTACCACATGCACATATATACAAAATTACATACATAAAATCACAGTACATGTTCAGAGATGAAAACAGAGATAAGAAGCAGCTGTAAATTTCTTCGATGTTCTGAAAAAATATGAACAATTTGTTGACAAAAATACCAAAGCCCAAATAGCTCAACCACAAACATTATTGGAATGTATTTCCTCTGGGTCTTGTAATAAAATCACCAATAATTTTTAAAAGGCTGTTAACTTTAAGTTGCTTTCTCCTTCAGGCAAGGATTTTATATTTTTCCTTTCTCAATACTATTAATTAAAAGCAGCAATGTTTCTAAAGAAAAATATAGATAAAAAAACTATTAAAAAATATGATTTTATTGGAGAAGTTATTAAAAAAACCACTACCAGAGTTATTAATCTCGAGTGACATCTTACAGCTATGAAGAATATTAGTGACTAGAACAAAATTATAATTTTAGCTATCAAAATAGAATATGTCCTGTCATAAGACCCAGAGAAGATGTGCAGATGGATGAGTGCAAATATTCTTGCTTTCCTTTACCTAGACTTGAAACTTCTCTGAACAAAGGCAAGTGCTGATCTTCAGGCAGTGTTACTGTGGAGCTGCTCCTGAGCTAATATAGCCCAGAAGAAAGGCATTATATGTCAGCATATACTAAGTGGCATATTGATATGGTTATATTCATGGAGCTGACCTCTGATGGAATGAACACTTGTGCTCTGAACTCATCCATGGAGCCATGGACTTGAGGTCCATGTCAAACTAAATGCACCATTGCTTCTGCTGCATAATTTAAAAATTATATTTCATATTTATAGCATGTAAAAATATATTCTGTGTTATAGTCTTTGCCATTTGGTAAATTTTAGATAATCTTGACTGAGAAAAAGTGAATCAATGTAGGTTGATTAAGGTATCCTACAGAAGACTTTTTCCTGTTCTTTGACTTCACATGAGGCTTCTGAGCAGCAGTCACTGCTGGTTTCTACATAGTGTTCTCTGGTCATTGTGGCAAGCTCAGATTTTATCAGCCTTTATCAAACTACACAGAAACATGCTTCTTTGGAAGTATGTTTTGGAAATAAGTAGCTACAGACAGAGATGCTGGTGTTACTAAGATTAACATATTCTCAATGAATCCTCTTGCCTTACCTCTGAGTTGATGGAGTGGCAGATTTTATGTTTGGTTTATTGAGCATGGTCAGTTTTCAGTCGGGACATGTATATATTTCGAATACTACTGAGTGACTAAACTTACATTCTGACAGATTATATACTTTTAGTAGCACATAGATTCCACAATTTAGTTCTTTACCTGTGTCTTATGCTAAAATGTGAAAAAAATCGCTATGTTATATCAGACTTTGAAAGCTTTTCCCTGTTGTACATCAATACTTGAAGCTTATCACATTGAAGCTGCGCTTTCTGAACTCAGTTGTATATTTCATTGCAACACAGTTTTTAAATGACTCTTCTTCACTTTTAATGCAACAGTTTTCTGTCTGTGGTGTGTAGATAGGTGTGTGAGAGGTTATTAAGGAATAATGTACTGGCCTCCAACTTCAGTTTTTCATTTGGATAAACAATTTGTCCCATAGTAATGTGATCTTGTTGCTTCTAAGATACTCAGTTCAGAAAGTGAAGGCCAGTAGCAGAATAATTATAAATTGTTATGTTGGAATGCCATATATTGTCATATGACATCAAACAGTTGCCCATCTGTAGAACTTTATCCCTTCAAATGAATTCTGAATCTTTTCTAAGGAGTAGATGAAAATATTATAGTCTAAAATCTGGCATATGGTGTTGAAATTAAAGCCAAATATGCTGCCATTCAGCTTCCGTGCAAGCCAAGAACCATGGCCAGATTTTCATCTCTCATTCAGCATTTGCTTTTGATAGTGTGAATACCACTACTTGAAATATCTAGACTACATACTTCTGCAGACTATGATAGAGATCTTTTTTTTTAATGAGAGAAATATTTGGCACACTTTTAAGCTTACAGAAATTTCATACTTTTTCATACTGTAACATCAGTGGTATTTATCATTCAGTACTTTAATCATCACTTTAATGACCTTCTTTTCCATCTTTGTCCCCTGTAAGGCCATACAAAATTTTCTTTTAGTGAATATTTTTGTAGACTGTTTTTTTTCTTATTGGCTTGGTCTCTGTCTTTTGCCCTGGATAAGTACACACCCCTGTATAAATAACACTAGTGATTAGCTATCACTTCAGTAACAATTTTTGTCTTAGATTAAAGCACAAGTGTTCTTGGTAACAGCATAAATTTCTGATTATAGAAAACAGATGAGAACCTAGAAGAGCATAGGATATATATACACTTTTGCTGTGAACAAATAAGATGCAAAGTTGCACTTGATATTCTAAGTCCTTAGTTCCTTAGTTTTTATGGCATGTGAAGAACATCAATACTTTGCCAAATACATATGGGATGATTTGGAAAAAGGTCATCTGTCCTGTCATATAATACAAATGAAAATGCCTGTTACACTCATGTCATGGTTTAATAGTGGGCTGGCAATTAACTGACTGACAGATGCTCTCTATTAATCTCCCTCCCCTCCTCGACAAAGAAAAGAGAGAGAATAAGGGAGAGAGACTCATGGGTTGGAAACTAAACTACACAGCTGAATGAAACTTGCAGCTTTAGTGAAAACAGGAATGATAAAAAGGAAAAATTATTAAGTATACACAAATATACAGAAATACAATACCATGTTCCTCTCCCCTTTCCCCCCAGTAAGGCTCACATCACCACTGAGGCTGCAGGGCAGCCCTGGGAAAGTCCAGGCTGGACTCCTGGAGTCAGTAGCAGTCGGGAGCTGGAGGCAGGAACACACAGATTCAGGCTGGCACGGATCAGGAACACAGGCAGACAAAGAGATGGAATCCTCACAGGATGCTGAAGCAAACAGGGACACATGAAGAAGGGTGAATGAGAGGGTGAAGAGGATGGGGAAGAGGTCTTGACCCTCCTGATCCCTCAAATTTATACTGAGTATGACACGTATAGAATGGAATACTCTGTTTGGTCAATTTTGGTCATTTATCTTGTCCTCTGCCCCCTAAAGGAAGGTTGCAGGTGTGACCCCTTTACTCCTTTTCTCTTTCAGAAGCATAAGCTGTTCCTCAGAACCCAGAAGTGGCCTTGGCTCTGCACACCAGTCTCTAGCAGTAACTATAAACTGGAGCATTATCAGCCTTAGGAGCAGACACTGTCTGAGAAACTTGCTGTTATTTTCAGCAAGTGCAGCTACTTATGAGAGACTTAGCTGAAAGCAAAATTACAAGACAGAAAATTAGCTCTATCCTGACCCATACCAGGACAATGAAATAACACGTGACTAAAAGTATTTGACCCACCTGAGATCCACTTGGAAATGTGATTGTAAAAAACTGGATTACTTTGGTGATATTCATCACTAAAGAGAAAATGTGGTGGAAGGACAATCAAAAGTGAGATTAAGGTGAGATAACTGGAATGGAACAGAAGGAAAACATGGTTTTATTTAGCTAGGTTCTCTCTGTCTGTGTGCTGCATTTTATAAAAATGTTCACTGAACTTGTTTATGTGGTGGTTCAGATCCATTACCTGTAACCATGCCTTGTGAATCCAGGAAGGCCACACCCCACGGGGATGTCATTCTGACACTACAGTAGGGAGTTATATTCACCAATAGTGTTTATGTTGCCACTTAGGCCAGGAACCACCACAACATAGATTCTGATTCTCTCCTTACATCCTCACTTCCACAGCATTTGCAAAACAGTC
Source organism: Florisuga fusca (assembly GCA_038090715.1). NCBI lineage: Eukaryota > Metazoa > Chordata > Aves > Apodiformes > Trochilidae > Florisuga > Florisuga fusca. Next base: position 24,152,441 of record JAAWXA010000002.1, read on the forward strand.
CTGCTGTCTCAGAACTCTGTGTTTTGCTTGTCTCTAAGTCCTCTGTAACACACACTATCAACCTACTAGCAGATGCCCACAGCTCCTCTTATTTCCTCCAGTCACTTCACCTAAAAGTCACTGTCCAATATTCAGCAGTTTTCCACAGCTCCAGTTTTGTCTTTCTATGTATCTAGCATGCCTCTCAATGACATCTCCCTACTTTCCCCCTCCAGATTTTTTGCACATTTTACTCTAGGTACACACACTTTTTACACATTTTACAAAGGACTTTCCCATATCATACAAACTTACAAAATCAAAGTTCTTACAGTCCACACTTTTTATTGGTGACATCCTGACAATGACTCTTTAACAGCTCTTATCTTACTAGTAGTTTTAGTGGCTTCTTTTTACAAAATTGTAACACAAATCTGAATTATCTGCAAGCTTGATTTATATAAACAGTGTATTTATATTTATGAAAAAAACTTTGAGAAGAACTGTACGTGTATTCTCCTGGTCCTTGTACCTGTCAAGAGTGAACAAGTGATTGATTAAATGTCTGCTCAGCAACAGATTATTCCTTCTCCCAGGCTAGATGCTGTTAGCACTGCAGAGATGCTCATGCAGAGGAGTTTATCTCAGCCACCCTGCACTCATCTTCGGATTCAAACATGCTTCAGTTGGACAACATGAGGGGGAAGCAGAACTGTAGCCTCAGTGTGCCTCTGGTTGGGTTGTGGAGTGTGAGAGGTATGATGAAAACCTGCTCCAGTTATGCTGAACTAATGATTTTATCAATCTCATCCTCTGAGTAAGGCAGCTTTAACTTAAATTTACTCCTGTATATGGTAGTGACTGTGTGGTAGTCTCCAGCTGCAAGCTCAGCATAGATAGTGAAGATGATTCAGCCAGAGTCAGATCCTTCTCTCAACTTCCCCAGTAAATCTTTTGTGATAGTAAGCATGACTCTTTCTTGGGTGAGACATCTTAGTCCTCACTGTCTGACTGAGGTCATCTTGAAAAATGAGAGATCTCAGAAATGGGACATTTTTTTACTGTCACAATGGCATGCCTTCTACAATGCTGGGGAGCTGGCAAGAGAGTGCACAGGTGTGACCCCAGTGGCATAATGCCTGGGGACTATTCCAAAAAATAATGCCAAAATGGAATGTTTTCATCTCTGCTGCTTTTTGGAAACATTACTTAAGAAATGCCATCTGGGAATTGTTTGGGAAAGCGTAGTTTGAATCATAGCATGCCAAAGGCTGTTCCAACAATTTAAGCCTTTGAGCAATGACCTTCCAGCATCTTAAGCACATGCCCTAATACTGTTCAGTTTACCAGTATTGATCTAGCTTCTCCTTGACAGTCTTGTCATTTTTAGTGAGGTTAGATTTCAGCAGTATTATTCAGATTTTACCTAGCTTGAGGTGGTAATGCTTTCCAAAATAGCACAGGAGAATGCTACATGGAGTAGCTGGATTGCTTAAGGGGTTTACCATAAGAAGTTACACTGAATGTTTCACTGATGGCTTTAATACAGAAGTTAGCAATGGGAAAGCTACAGGATTACTCCTTTCTTCGTTAGTCTTTCAGCTGGTAAGAAAAAAAAAGTATGAGTGTGGGTAGAAGTTTGGAAATGCAAGGGTGGTCACTGTCTGCTCTACAGTTTTCTAGGGGTTAATGGATAATGCTAATGTGCAACAGTCTTAAACATTCTATAGAAGAATTCCTCCTGGTTAAGACAGGTCAAGATTCTTTCATGGTAGATAAGTTCATATCCACAAAGTCTGACAGACTGAAAGCACAAGAACTGATTGCCTATCAACTTTCTTCTTTATTAAATGCTGGCAAATTTTCAGTTGTGCTTTGCCTGAAAACGGAATTATTTGCTGCCTTTTCTGCATCTTCTGCTGTTTTTTCTGGATTGATACTGCCTCTGTTTCTTTATGAGAAATCTGGAAATGAATTATCAGAGTCCTTCACTCTGTTCCCAAGGTCTTCCACCTGGTCTTAAATGGGTGTTTCATGTCCATCTGTTAGAACTCGGAGAAAATAAATTAAAGCAATTGCAAAACGTTTGCCATTTTCATTTTAGAAATGGGGTTCATGCCCCTTCAAGGCTTGGGGGAATAAGACATGTCTAAAAACATACCAAAGCAAAGATTAAAGCATACCAAAGGGTAAGAAAGTGGAGTGCCTAGAAGGCATTGTCTTAGACAAAAGGATACATGGCTGTGACCACAAACAGCTGAATCTTCTGAAAGTGTGCTAAGCCCTGTGGGCTATTTAGTTTCCTAAACTCGTGATTTCATGACAGGTCAAAATAAGACAAATTACTTCCAATAGACCTCTAGTCACAGTGCTGTAGCTTATCTTGTAATAAGGTTAATGTCACTGCAAGCACATCCCACTACTTCAGATAATGTGATTCAGAAAGTTATTTATTATAATGTACAAGTTAGGTGTGCATGTTCACTCTGGTCAGCCTCTGGATTAGAGGCTTTGAAAGATACCAATTTCACTCATTGACTGAATGCTGGGGAGGTCATTAAAAAAACGTGGACTGTGTGAAAATAGCTGAGCATTCGTAATACAACCATATAAATATCAAACCTTGAGAGAGAGAGAGGAGTCTTTATCATGTCCAAAATGCTTCCAGCCACAAAATGTGGAAGAGGCAGGTCTTGGGAGTAAGCAGTTACCACCTGTCTCTGCAGACAAGCTGCTGGCAAGGTCACCTTGGCTGGTGAAATGGGTTATACATCCATCCTTGTGACAGACTCAGATAATATTGCTATGTTTAATAGCCTGAATTTTTACCTAGTAGCCCTTTGAAGCTTGCTTTGAGTCTGAATTAATGCTATAAAAATAAACAGACACATATTAGTATTTGGTTTCTTTTGTAGTTAAGAACTGTGTGAAATATATGGAAAAAAAATTTGGCATTCAAAATTTGATGCTAGCTTATGAAAATGATTTTTATGATAGATTGCACTCAAATTTTACACATCCTCTGAAAGCACTTTTTGTATTGGTTTTGGTTTAGGTTACCAAAATTTTGCTACTGTATTATACTGATTGCAAAATATTTCAAAGTTTGTAATTGGCATAATTGAGTATATAAACAATTATGATGGAAGAAGAATGGCAGTTTCTTAGTTCTTTATTCAATCATTTGAATATCTATCTAGTATATACCAAATTAATTGCATGTTGGTCTCCTGATACAAAACCTAGGTTCTCTTGCATTCTCTAGTTCCAAGTACAAAATTATAATTAATTTGTTTAAAAACATTGGATTGCATATAAATTAGAGTAACAATATAAGTTAGTTTTATTTTCTGTTCTTTTTCTCTTAGAAAAGATGTGCTATGTAATTCAGATTCCTCAGATAGTGAATCAATTTTATCTGAAAAGCCAACTATTTTCTTCCATTATCACTGTGCTTTTGGAAGCTATAGACCCAAGAACATCACATAGGACATACCCCTTTTTTGTAGTGCAGTTCTAAGGATGCTTGTACTGAGAAAACTGCAATTCCAAAACATTATAAGTCACTGAAAAGATGATTTGGTGATTTCTGCTCAAACTATTTTTGTACCATAATGTTATCCAAATGCTCAGGGCTTCAATGCTTCAAATGTTCTGCTTCCAGACATGCTGAACATGTCTGGAAATGAGTGTAAATCCATTTCTGTGGATTTGTGAATACACAAATTCTGAGGTGGGTTTGACTGAGCTTTGTTAAGTCTTCTCCGGTGTGTCAGCAGGACAGAGGTCTTGAGTGAGACCTGCTGGAAGTGAGAAGCTTAGTCCTGGGTTCTGAAAATAAGCAATGGTGTGCAAAGCTGACAGTGCTTCTACTGTACACTATGTGTGAGCTTTCAGATATTTTTGTTCTGTGCTATTCTTAGCCTTAGAATTTTTGAGAGGAAAGGTGACTATAGTTCATTTTGGAGGACCTGGACTACTGAAGGAATTGTCTCCTGATGCTACTTATGGAAAAATGTATTGGCTATAGACAGAGGTTGCATATAGAGAGAACACCATTACAGAAGAGCATAAAATAAAAGCACTCCCCTAGTGTATGGGAAACTGATATTTAAGTTTGTTATCTCTGACAGTGATCTAGAAATTAAATTGATATTTTAGAATCATTGTCTTACTTGTGCTTTGGCTTTATCCAGGAATTTCTCCTTGACAAAAATGAGAAATCATTCCTGTGAAAAACAGTAGCATTTCCATAATGCTCTCACAAAAATGGATGTTCTCTCAGCTTGCATACACAGTTGGTGTCCTCAGTCACTTTTGTCTTTCGTAGTTAAAACCAGTAAAAACAAACTATCAGAGCTAGCATGGAGTATTGAACCATCAGAGATTTTTGCCTAGTTGCAGTGGTGATGAGCTACAATCCTTGAAGTAATATTGCCTGGTATAAGGCTTTTTTGTTATTGTTGGCTACAGCTTTACAGGGAGGGTGTCATGATGTGTTGTCACTGTGATCATGCTGCTGACCGAAACCCCTATATTCTGATATACTTGAGTTCTGGGTTGCTTACCAGTATAAGCACTACTGATTTATCCTATATGAGGCCTTGATCTGCATGCCACAGTAAATATTCTAAAGCAAAAGCTTATCAGAGCATTTTAAGTTCCTTAGAATAAATGGCATACAGCTGTACATAGTTCTACACCCATGATATCCCATCAAAGCAAAGGCATTCCTGAATACCATGCTCTCCATGTTGTGCTTCATGGTAAAATGGTTTCAGAAATATTTAGAGATCACTTTCTTTCTCTGACACTGATATATATGTATCCCAGAAAAAGATCAGAGAGAGGGTGGAGGACTAGTCCTTAAATATTTCTACAAACGTTTTCCGATACTTCTTAAAATTGCTTCAAAAGACACTTAGTAAATTCCTTTTCCTATACCCATGACTGCCTTGCAAGTGCATATGCAATGAAAAAATGGTCTGGCAGACTGGCACATATTATGCTGCAGCATAACAACTACAATAAAGAGCAAGTAACTACTGAAGACTGGTATCTGCTTCTCCTTCTGTACTTATAAAACAGAGCCGGAGATTGTTCCCTGATATGCATGGCATCTGGCTCTGTTGCTTCCAGGCCTCCGCAACACAAAGTTATAACTAACTGTGTGTGCACTTAACTAGAGGAAATAATTTTAAAATATCAATAACATGAAATAATGTGAGGACTTTGTGAAACTCAAAATATGTGTTGTATGCTATGGGATGTGGTGTGCAAACATATAGGGATGTTTAAGGTATTAAATCTTACTGGGCTACTGCTGGAGGATTATACAGAGACAAAGGAGCCCAGACTTGCTCTTTCTTCTGTACTGACTACTTGGATCTATCTTTAGCACATGCAGTCCCACCTGTGCCTGAGCATTGTTCAGGAGGAAATCTTGTAGACACAAGCCAGTGTGATGCGGAAAAGCAGGATGCTAATGGAGGTCTTGGTGTTGAGAGTGTCCTGCTGATCTCACGTGCCCCCTCTTACCTTTTGTTTTATGTAGTGTCATAGATGTATTATGTGACAGAGCAGTTTTCTTCTATAATTAAAATGAAAAAGTGTATCTACCTAAAGCCTGGTATTTTAATTGTGGCTGTAACACTATTTCTGCTCATCTGGTGTGATCTAGCAAAACACCATGCCATACAGGAATGTTCAGGGTAACCCTTTGATGTCAGTGATGCCCTGACTGTACTACTCATGTTTGCAGTAGTTGGGTATCTTTGCACAACACTACACGGAACCAAGTAAGCACTACAAAATGCTCAATGAAAAGGAAAACAAATATTTTCCACGCTCTTGTGCTTTCCTTACATAAATTGCTCCAGAGGTTCTTTTCAAGGTCTAGTTTCTTCTCCAGTGGATTTCTCCTCTGTGTCCATTCCATCATTTCTGGGGCTGTTTCCAATTAGGCTAATCAAGCAAAGAGGCTATAAATCACACAGTTACAACTATGGTGTCCTGGGCTGATAGATTAAACATTGACCTTTTAATGTGAGGCTGCACCAAAGATTCTTAACTGAAAAGAGTGTGTTGTGACATTTTAAATAGTAAATCAAACATGGAAGTAATGGAACATACACAGTACTATTACAGAAGACAGTAGAAGATTTAAGGCCTCATATTAATCTGTCAAGAATAGGTGGCACCTCAGTGGTACCTATAAGGTACCCAGGCTTCTTCAATTCCAACTGAGCAGAAGGAGAGCTGGAAAATTTATCTAGTACTAAACCAATGATAATATCAGAACTTTTCAATCAGAAGCCAAGGATAAAGCTACAGTTTCCATACTGTACATTTGTCATAGAAAATTTTGTGTATATGGAGGGTGTAAGTTTTCAGTTGCATTTAAACACAATGATTTATGAAAGAATACAGCAATGCCCCAAAGTGCTATAGTTCTCAAATACCATCGTATAATATAACGTAGGACACTGTGGTTATCCCTTAGAGAAAAAACAGTTACAAAATTGTCAGCCAGATTTGTAGATTCTCTTTCTTTGCTCTTTTCACGTCATTTTAAGGCAACAGATATCCTTGAAAGACTAATTCAGAAAAATGCTGGTGTGTGTTCAATAATTTGGCAGACAAACACTTTACCACTATAGCATCATATTTATGCATAGATGGTGAAAAGAGAACAGTTAATTACCTTATCTATAGCATAAAGAAGTAGTATGTGTGGAGTTAATTTGTTTTCTGTTAAAAGGTATATTTTATATTTTATATGCCACATTTAAAATAGCATGGGAGGTTAATCACTGATGCAGATGATCATGATTTTTCTACATTTAAGTTGAAAACCATAGAACTCTTTGTTTGGTGTCTATTGTCTTATACCTGTCAGCCATCTGGACTCAGAAGTTTAGGATACTCCTCTGCTTCTTAACCCTTTTGTATATTTAGATGATTTGAAGATTTGTGCAGCATCCTTTATTCCTTCTGAGTGAAATGACATGGTGTCTCACCATGCTGAATTCTAGAGATAATGTTTAGAACCAAGCTAATCTCTTTTGGTCTTCAACAAGTTTCTAATTCAAATAATATCAATAGTTATGAAATTTTATATCTTTAGGGCTTATGCAAATACAGGACTAACTCTTGAACTTTTTTTCTCTTTTTACACACGTACTGACTAGCCAGACACAAAGTTTTATTGGAATTAAGAATCAAAACTGCTTTTAAACAACTAAGAATTACAGAAGCATATTATGTTAGTCATGAAAATAAATTACATATACTAGGTTTTTGCTGACCTACTTTTTTTGGATTTAACCTTTAACAGGTTAAAATTGACATGAGTTCTCATCATTTGGCGACTGAGTTTGGAGATACCAATGAGCCTTTAAAACTTTATATTCCCTTTCTTCCAATTAATCCCATTCGCATAGATTAAAATAATGGTCTAAAATTTTTCTAAACAAGAAAATCAGCAGAAGTGGTGAAATTAAGAGTAGTAAGTGTAAGAAACAAAGAAAGGTTTAATGTTTCAACTGATTGAATTATGCCCAAAACAAGTTGTAACACAGGCCTTTCATTTGATAGGTTTGGGATTGTGTTACCACTGGACGTGTTACCCATATATCGCTTCAGATAAGCACAATCCATACAACTAATTAATTAAATAAACTTAATTGCTGCAAGAAGTTGATATGCAGTGGTTTCTTATGAAAAATAAACCTGAAAATACCTCATGAGGTAACCTGAAAATACCTCATGAGGCCTGCTGCATAAATGGAAACAAGTTCAGACAAATTCCGTGTTGGAGTCAGAGTAAAGCCTTGATCTGTAGCTTTGGCAGTCTCTATGCAGTGGTGCTGTAGATAGTCTTTGGAAAAAGAGAACCTGAGGTTAGAATTGCAATGTTATTATTTCCACAGTGGACATGTATGATTTTGAAAGGCTGTTACTCATTTATTATATGTGTACTTTAGATATAATGCAGGGATAATCTCTTTCTGGACCTGAAAAATACCCAACTCTTTCTCATATGAGAATTAGCCTTGCTGGCTAAATGGAGACCATGTTGTGCAATTCATGAGAATATCTCCTACCAAATAAAGAAACAAAATAACGTTTGATCAAGGCATTTTTCTCTTTAAATAATGTGTGTTCCCTGCGGCTTACAAGCTTTTTGTGCATCTAAGCAATAACATCTAAACATCTAATACGCCTTAACAGTATAGATAACAGTTCTCAATTACTTCCACACTTTCTCTCCCCCTGTTCTCCCACTTCTTTTCAACCCCAGCCAGCAGGATATGTGCCTTTCTGAAGACTGTGAAGTTTCTATATCCATACCACTGCTGAACCCAATAGTGTGTTGGACTGTTGGCAAGTTATGGTTTTCTTGAATGGAGACCTGTGCAGGAAAAAAGGCCATAAGTCTAAATTTAGTATATTGGGGCATTATGGGTGAAGAAATTATCTGGACCGTGCGAGATAGATTAATTCACATAAAATTAATTTTAAGCAGAACTGAATCATTGTTTGCAGGAAGATGCCATGGATAACACAAACTACTTCAAACTATTCCAAAATGGAACAGAATGGTCTTGTTTGTTCTGTTCAGGTTCAAGATGGAAGTAGTCTGACTCTTTATCCATTATAAAACTCCATTTAAAGTGTATTTTCTAAAAGTTATTTTTTCTTTATAATCTGGTCTAGGTAGAATATTGACAAATTTTGTTGCATTAGCTTTTCTTTAATAGGATTCTCCATGTTTTAGTGCCTTCCAAATCATTATACTAAATCTAGAAGAAATCAGATTCTTTGGGAAGTATCAGAGTCAGAGTCAGAGTCTTGTTTTTCACAGTTCAAAAAGATTTCAAAGTGCAGTTAAGGAGCATAAAAGAAAAATGGCTATCAGACTACAACACACATAAAACACAAGGATATTGATTCTTCAGGCTTTAATCTTAGGTGGGCCAGCAAAGAAATTTATTTTTATGTTTTGTTTCCAAATAAAGTATTTTTTCGAGAGAGTTTTGCTACGACTGTAGGAATCAATCTTTCCTATGAGGAAATTCAATTAAAAGGATTAGAATTTGGACCACATAGTCTTATATGATTCTTTTTTTTTAAAGCCTATTCGTGTTAACTAGTGTTAATTAAATTACTATAAGGTGCTTAAAAGCCTGGATCATGCCAGAATTCTAAGTAGGATGGATTTGCCAAGTAATAAATTTAATGATCAGCTTTGAAAGATAGGTTAAGAGATAATCAATAACCCCCCAGGGATGCTTAATGCATTTGACCAAAGCAGATTTGCCTAGTATTTACAGTTGCTCTTCATCAGAAGTTTAAGAAAACATATGTTGTTTATCAGAAGAAAGCAAAGAACTCGTGTAGTCTTACTTATCACAATATTAATGATAGCAGTTTTAGATGTCTCAAATGAATGCATCTTTTTAACATTTTTATCAGGAATTCACCATGTGGTTTTAAAGCTTGGGGAGATTAACTTAATCTTACTGAGTTTGTATAGGTATGCCTTGACTGGTGGCCAGGCTGGTGTACCCAGAAAAAAGTCTTGCTAGTTATTTTGCTTGATGGTGGTGATAGGCACTGCTCAATGATTGTGTATATCTTTCCACCACATGCTCTGTGAAAGAATGCATGAAGTCCTTTAGGAGGTTTAACTGTTTTTTTTCTTTTAAAGTGTTTTCCTGACACACATGTAATCCTGAAGAGTGTCTAGGTACCTCTGCCTGTATAGAATACCTTAGGCTCATTCAGAAGTTCTAATCATAGAATTATAGAATTGGCTGGATTGAAAGGGACCTCAGAGATCATCAACTACTACTGCGGTTCCCAGACCATGGCACTGAGTGCCACATCCAGTTTCTTTTTAAATATCTCCAGGGACGGAGAATCCACTACTTCCCTGGGCAGCCCATTCCAATGCCTGATCACCCTCTCCATAAAGGAATTCTTTCTAATATCTAACCTAAACCTCCCCTGGCACACCTTAAGACTGTGTCCTCTTGCCTTGTTGATAGTTGCCTCGGAAAAGAGACCAACCCCCACCTGGCTACAACCTCCTTTCAGGTAGTTGTAGAGAGTGATGAGGTCTCCCCTGAGCCTCCTCTTCTTCAGGCTGAACAGCCCCAGCTCCCTCAGCCTCTCCTCATAGGATCTGTGCTCAAGTCCCTTCACCATCCTGGTTGCCCTCCTTTGGACCTGCTCCAGGACCTCAATCTCCTTCCTGAACTGAGGGGCCCAGAACTGGACACAGTACTCGAGGTGTGGCCTCACCAGGGCTGAGTAAAGGGGAAGAATCTCTTCCTTGGACCTGCTGGCCACGCTGTTCCTGATACAGGCCAGGATGCCATTGGCCTTGTTGGCCACCTGGGCACACTGTTGGCTCATGTTCAATAATCATCAATAAAGATATTAAATAGATCTGGGCCCAACACTGATCCCTGGGGGACACCACTCCAGTCATGGGAGTCATACCACCATGTTTCTGTGATAGCAACTTCATCAAAGCTTTCCTGCTGCACAATGGCTTCCAGCTCCTCTTGTTTGTTGCCCATGCTGTGTTCATTGGTGTACATGCACTTCAGCTGGGCTGCTGGTTTGTCTCTTAACTTGGGCTGCCCACCCTTGGGCTCCTTCCTGGAGAGCCTGGTTTCAACCCCTTGCCCCTTCAAACCTAGTTTAAAGCCATCCTTATCAGCCCCATCAACTTATGGGCTAGAGTCCTTTTTCCCCTGTTAGACAGATGAAGCCCATCTGGTTTCAAGAGACTAGGTATGCTGAAATTTGGCCCATGGTCAAAAACCCCAAAGTTCTGCTGGTGGCACCAATCCCTTAGCCACCTATTGATGAGATAGGTTTTCCTACTCCTCATTCACCTCTTCTACTGCAGGAACTGAGGCGAACACCACCTCTGCTCCTGTCCCATCAACTAACTGACCCAGTGCCTTGAAGTCCTTTTTAATCACCCTGGTACTTTTTCCATTAATGTCATCACTGTCAGCCTAGACTACCAACAGTGGATAATAATCAGAGGGCCGAATTAGCTGAGGGAGTCTCCTGGGCCCCAGGAAGGCAGCAGACCTCCCTGTGGGATGGGTCTGGTCGACATATAGGGCTCTCAGTTCCCCTCAGAAGGGAGTCACCAGCTACAACTACCCTTTTTTTTTTTTTTTTTAGCTGTAGTTGTAACCCATCTGGTAGGCACTTGAAGTCCAGATGGAGATCAGGACGATCAGGGATCTAGATTCTATTGGGTGTGCTAGATGTTATTGCTGAAAACTGAGTACAGTATATGGTAATATTTTACAAGGAGAACAAGAAAGAAACATGATTCAGAGGCTGTAAGTGGTTGCTTTTACACATCTGCAAGTGTCCCCTTTGAAACTCCATAGGAAAAATTCTGTCATTTTCAATAATATCTTTGGATCACTTCTGGGGCACTATAAGAGTGACTTGATTAGTACCAGGTGGAGCTGTTCAAGTCTTAAAGATCCCAGGACATACTCATAGGCAATTTAGGTAAAATCATGCTCTGGAGCACCTCACTTTTGACCAATTTTAATTGCCAACACATACCCACCAAGATATTACAGTAAAGGCATATTCTAACCCCTATACCCTTACATTGTGCAATATTGTCTTCAGGAGCAAAATACCTTTTCTATAATTTGGTGCTTTTAATTTACACTGAGTAAATGACATGACTCATGTCAAAAGCCAAAGGAATAATTTAGAATATTCTAGTTTTTTAAAGTAGTCTCCCTTTTTGTATTCTAGGAATACTCTGTATAGTGTTTGCTACGGATCTTTTGATAGAAAGATTTATGTAAATTCCTCAGAAGTTTGATATACTCAATGCCATCTCTTTTACTTGACAGACTTTGGATGCCTGGTTCAGAGGAAGAGAAAAACACATTTTTACTATCTCATTTCTGATGGACAGTGTTGATGAAGCCCAAGGATCTTGAAGCTGCAGCTAGAACAGTCAGGTGTTCAGGTAAGATTAATGTCTCTGCATAATGTTATCTCAGTCATAGCATTACCTTTTCAGCCATGGTATTGGTTTTGTTGGGTTTTTTTGAGCAGAGAAAGAACATATATCACCCACAATATGTGCTATCAAACCAGTTTTCAAGTGTACATGTCCTGATTCTGAAATAATCTCTGTATAACTAGATGACTGTGTAGAGTGCCAGTGATTTTTCTCAGGCTGTCTATGGAGGGAATCTGTGTGTGTGGCTTTACTGGAGAAATGGGGCCACATGCTGTGTAAAATCATTCATGGATCTCCTATTCATGTCCATGTCAGACTAAGAGCAATAAGCCATATGTCGCTCATATATAAAGCTTTGATATTAAATCAAAATAACTGCAGACTATTCCTTGCCACTGATTTTTACATAATCTTCATTTAAGGAGAGTATAAGTGCCATCTTACCAGGATACTTGCAACTAGTAGTTTCAAAACATTGTGTTTCTTCTACAGCTACCACTACTTTTTCATTTGAAGAACTAAATTTTTACTTCCCTGTCTCTGCCAGAAGCATTATCTCTTGGGAAATGCTTTTCAATGTAAATGAGCTACTGGATGTATCATCTTTCTTAACAAAAGTACACTGTGTACCTATTAGTAGTGCATCAGAGAGATGGGACAATACTGATATTTAATTATTAGAGTGATTAGAAAACCACTGACATTTTTCATTTTTTACTTCACTGCACTATTGAAGCAAAGCGAAAAAGGTGGCCTTGATATTCATTGCTATCTAAATTTTTTAATATTAATCTTTTTTAACATTAACACTTGTAGGCATTACTTTGATATCATCCTAAAACATTTTTCAGAAACAGATATAGGCCATCACAGGTATTATTAGCACATTTTAAAAAAAGTAATTGCAAGCACAATGGGAAATGCTTCTCATTGTCAGAATCTTTGAAGACTGCTTCAACAGCTTATCAGCAATTTAAAAAAAAAAAGAGAAAAAAAAAGAGGAAAAAAAAAAAGAAACAGGCTCCATTTATTAGTTTCTATTTCACAAAGGTCTTTGAGCAGCCATTATGAAGTGGATATGGAATGTAAAGAGTTACTGATAGCATACGGTTCCTGTATGGAGGGCAATTCTCTTATCACATGCCGTAGTATCTGTTTCTGATCATGATGATTTTAGAGCCTCTTGCATAAAAATTGTATTGCTTGTTGCTACTGATTTCAGCTTTTCCCTCTTCTTTTTTAACACCCAGTGACATACACCTTTTTAAAAAATATTATAATCTCTATGGCAAATAGTCTTAATATCATAAAGACATACTTTAGATAGCTTTACTCTCTGTAACTTGCATTAGATGGAGGATTGGAACTTCTGTTTCCTGAAGGAATCTTTACACATTAGGACCTTGTTTTTCCTTGAAATGTGATTTGGGTTAGTTTTGCTTTTGTAGCTGTTTAATTATTCAAAGAAATATTATGCTGAATCAACCCACTACATGTACAGGCCAATAAGAAATAATTATCATACCTTGAAGAAAGGAAGAAAGGAAGGAGGGAAGAAGGAGGGAAAAGAAGGGAAGGGAAGGAAAAACATAGAGAGCAAAATCCAGCTAGATTTCTCATTTTAACCAGTATAGTAAAGTGGTCACAATTTGCACTAAAATACCAGGACTGCCAGGGCTTTTCATAATTAAAATGATGCACTGAAATATAGAATTCCTGTTTTGTTCATTTTGTTTAAGGGACTGGACTGTCTTTGTTTCTGAGAAAAAATGAAATAAAGAAACCAAAAAAACCCCATACAACCCATGAAAGCTCATTGGATTTGTGTGATTGTACTGTTAGACTGCAAAATAGCTCAAGCACGTTTAATGTTTAAGTATGACTGTGCAACATAACAAAAGATCAGCAATTTCATCCTCCTAATTCAGAAGAAACAATTACACATGTGTAGAAAGATGAAAATTTCAGTGGAGCAACTGTCCAGCCATGTGCAGAGAGACACCTGTGTGACTGCTTCTTGTAACCTCAGGCTTCTGTTCTGCCACTTAGATGGCCTACAGAGAATCAGTCATTGAATGTGGTCATGTCACTCTCTGATGGTCAGGTCTCCAGATGAGCTTAAATACTGCATTGAATTAAGCGTCAAAAATAAAACAAAAAAAATTATCAGTACTCCAGTGTCATTTCCCTTTGAGTGCATGTGAAATTAGATTTAATGTTCACTGCTGCTGTCTGCAGAATGTCAAGTTGCATTGGGAGTGCCAGAACAGTAATGGCAGGAGATACAGAATATTCCTTAGAGGAGGATACTACTAACAGTATTTGCAGATCTGTGAAGTATCTGCCTCAGGCTATAGCATATCAGAGTTTGTGTCTGAAGACAGGCATAACACTCACAAGGGAGAGGCCAAAGTGCCAGGCTGTAACAAGGAGCTGTGCCCTATCACCTGAAATGTTGCACCTTTCATCCTAGTCTTTCATCCTAGCTTGTCCATCACTCTCTGAAGTATGGAATGCCAGACAGACACCCCCAAGTCTGACCAGCTGAGGCTGGGATGTGCAATGACAGAAAGGGAGGCAGCTCTGTGATGTAAACCCCAGAAATGCGTGTGTGAGATTTAAAGGGGAGTGTGCTTCCTACCTCAGGCACACAAAGGAGCTTGCCCCCCCATCCACTTGCCCTTGTGTCACGTGTTGATTTACAGTGGTGGTTGGAGAAGACCAGAAACTGTATGGTCAGCAGTCATGCAGTACAAGTGCACAGATGACTGCCTTTTTCATGTTTCCTGCACTCAGTGGGTGTGTATCTTTGGAAAACTTTCACAAAACTTTCTCAAACTACTATAGACACTTGACTTTTCATCTCTGTAGTGCCCTTCTACAACCATGAACTTGTTCCTAGCCAAGATTTGGAGGAGAGATCCTACTTTAAAAATCTTAATTTCTTCCATAAAGTTTGTATCCTTAGAAATGCTGAGATCAGTGGCCTTCCAGATTTGGGGCATTATCTGAAAGTAGTAGCATGATTCTTAATGACTTTGAACAAAGGAGCTGCATCTGAGAGTGCTTGACTACCCAGAAGAAAAAGTCACTTAAATCAGCAGCGTCAGAATCAGGCCTTGGATAATCTGCCAGCAGCCTGAAAATTTGTGTCACATTTTAATATTGCTATACCTTTCCTTCTGATTTCCTTGACCTCATTACTCTCTTTTTGTAGAAACACCAAATGTGCAATTTGGCTCATTTAGTTATAAAATGTAATGGGGACTAATGATAGAATAGTTCTTTTTTTCTTATTCTTTAAAAAAAGAACAAGCAGCTGGGAAGTAGGTAGATGCTCCTTAGGGTGTTTGCAATTATGCAGCTAAGGAGCACTGCTGGCCTTCAAGTCACTCTGACTGTCACAGCTCCATGAAAAATATAAATGATTTCTTCTTCCACTGTTGCTCTCTGGAACAGGAGAAAGATATTTGAGAGTGTTAAAGACTGTGCCTTTAAAGTTGTTTTTTTTTATGCTGAGTGCAGAAGTGCAGATGAGTATTTGCAACTTCAAAGCACTTTTTGAGTGTCTAACTGGTGAAACAGAGTTTTAATTCTACATTTAGAATGCAAAGCCCTCCCAAGCAATTTACTTCTTTTTATAGCTTTTCTGAAATGGTTGCAATCTGTGTGATGGGGGTGGGTAGCAGGAAAAAATGGGGAATTTTGCTATTGCATCTCAACCAGTTTAGTTGTCTTTGCTTGCAATTTACTACAGAGATAATTCTCCAAGGTCTAATAAGAGAAGATTGATTTTTTTGTCTTTAATTTAGCTGTTGTCATCATTTTCACAGGATGAATTCTAAACTCTTTTTGAGAATGTGGTGGCCTTGAAAACCCTTAGCTCCCAATGGATGGCATTGGGCATTGGTGACACTTGGCAATACTGAACACATGAGAGAAATGTGGTTAGGGAATTATATCACTGAATAGAGATATGGTCAGTAATGCTTCTGTAGTTTGTCTTGATTGCCCTATTCTAGAACACTTATCATTCCATATCTTGAAATAAATTGTCAAATATGCTTATATTTCAAACTAGCCTAGAATTTTCAGCACTAAAAAAGTATTCACTTCCACGCTGTCTATAAAATTCTGCTATATGAATCAACTCGGCTGAAAGACCTGTCTTAAACTTGCTACCTTAGGCTTCAGGTGCCTCAGCAAAGGAGCTTAGGCACGCTGAGTGTGTACTTGACAAGGAGCAGAAAATGTGGTGGTGTCAGCTGCACTGTAAGACTGAGCAAAGCATACCAGTAAAAGATTGAGGTAGTTCAATGTCCATCACAGCCAGTGGCCAAGAGGTGATATCTGTGGGGAAGTCTAGGAGGACATAGAGAAAGTAGTTGTTGTGGGTTCTTTTTCCAAGCTGAAGATCTCTAATATGCATAGATATTTCTCATTCTGATAATGTCACACCTTTGATAGGCATCATTGGCTTATGTGAATCTTTTTGAGATGAAGACCAGGACAGCGTTTTTCAAGATGCTCTTATACCACAGTTTTGTTCTCTATTCCTTTCTAATAACCTTTAGAGTTCGATTTGGTTTTGTGTCCATCGTTGATCATTTGGCTGCAGATCCTAAGATGTGGTTGGAACAGTTGTGTTGCTGTGGTAGTTTGGAAACAACATTACAAATCTCTTGTATTGCTAATTTCTTTAAGTAGAATATTTAAAATTCATTACTTCAATTTCTATCTAGACCAAAACCTTCTAATTTATACTAGTAGGCAAGGCAATCACGTTTGTTTTTTTATTATTATTTCAAAGACTAAAATGAAGGTCAGTCAGTACCTTCATTTAATTCTTAGTAGAAGAACTAAGTCAGGATTTCCTCTGAGCCTACAGCAACAGCTAAATTACAGGCCTTTAGAAACAGAAGAGAGTAGATTACAGACTTTTGGAACGAGTTATATTAGAAGGAGGTAATTATCTCCACACAACTTTTTGGTGTAACATTTTAAAGCTTGCGAAATACTCTTGAAGTGTTCTTGAAGCTGTTTTGTAGTAGAACACAGTATCTTTGTATCACTAGGCACATTTTTAAAAGGAATTATCTATTTAAATTTTAATCAATATGTGTATATGTTTCAAATTGTAAATAGACTATGATGCAGATTTCAATCACTATTTATTTCCTAAACTGCAGTTGAACTACCTTGTTAGTGCTAAGTATCAGATTTTGAAGCAGTAAAACTCCATACTGTTTCTAGACTTTATACTATCAGAAGATTTTGTTATTACATTTTTACTCTGTCTCTGTAAAACTAGGGTGATTTCTAGCTCTCCATAGCCTAGGAGCAGATGGCAGCGTTTTTGAAGGTAAATACAGTTATTTAGCCTCACCAACTGTCACTGAATACATTATTATATAAAAACCCTTTCCTGAACCCTTTCTGCTAGAAAGCTCTACAAATTGATGAGATAGCTGCTGTGTCACGTGTGCCTTTACACTGGATTACTAGAGACAGTACTTTCTCACACTAAGTGGATGCTCTTAATTTTTTTATCACTTCCATTTTCCTTTACTTTTCCACTGGAGACATATTATGATATTCTAAGTATAAATACGGTCGGCTTATTTCACAGCAGACACCCTGATGATAGATCATATCTGTTAAGATTGATTCAGATATTGGCTATAGGTTTGAAAGGAAAAGTCCTGCACACCATGGATTGCTTTTAAGAAAACAGGGTGCTTTCTGCTCTGGATCAAAGACAAAGATGAATGTCCAGATCTTAGGGTTTTTATTTAAAGGAAGGAGGTCTCAAGAGAGGTTTGCATTCACTATTTAACACTCTGCTCTTGTGCTATTTTTAATATTTTGATTAATAACGTTGACTGACCAAGGAAACAGGTGGGCTAAGTGCATTTCCTAATGGTTTTCTTATTGTTTGGGTAGCCTGACCTATTTCTTTCATCCTTTTTAATGTGGTTTAAGCTTAACTAATTGGATGTCAGTATTGGTCATCAGCAACATATGCCTTGCTCTTCTATCTACCTTAAAAAGGTGCAGATAGGGAGTAAAATAGTACAAAATAATTTTTTATAACAAGAAAAATCTGTGTAAGTATTTGAGTTGGGGAATTAAAGATAACTTAATATCCAGCAAAACACTTTTTTAGCACTACAAATTTCAACTAAAATGTAATATAATACTCTGTTTCCTTTGTGAAAACCATTTTTATCAGCTTCTTGAAGTGAGTCGTTGATATTACACGTCTTCATGTAGTCTTAAAATAGAGAAAATGAGTCAGACTCAAACAATTACATTTGGAACAAAAAGATTTGATTACTCAACCAGAGCCCTCTAGTTTTTAACTCGATACCATAATTTTGAATCTGCAATTGCAGTAATCACTATAAATATTGCTTCACAGTTAAGTCTACTAGAAGTCTTGACAGAAAACAGTTATGAAAGACCAGCTTCACACTTGGCATAATTAAATGAAGTGAATGGTCCCATACCAGTGATGACTGGGCTCCAGATTACACTGAAGTTTTCTTCTCAGTCTTTTCTTACACTGTGCAGATTCCCATGCCCCTGGTTATTATGTCAGGTAGGGGAAATTTAAGTATATATTCTGTGATTAGACTAAAGTCTTACAAATCTGGAACAATGTCAGATCTCAGGGCTGGATGACTCCTTGCCAAAGGAGAGAAAATACCATTATTATCATATCTAACATTAGCTACTTCTTATATATAGGCATATTAATTTCCTTAACACTGTACACTTCTAAGATTGATAAGGACAAGGTGCTGGGCTATCTTCTCTAGGACAAGATTTTGCCCAGAAAGGTTGGATCAGATGGTCCTTGGGGTCCCTTCCAACCTGGTATTCTATGATTCTACCATAATGAGTCTAGAACTTTCCTAGGAAATGGAAGCCCTTGACCTTAACATTTGTGGAGTTTGTAGATGAGATGTTTCTCCCTTTAATTTGCTCAGAAAAGGAGGAAAGGCATGAGTTGGTAGTATAATCTTAGTATAATCTGGAATACGCAGAGACTGTGGTTATGGTAAGATTTTTTGGTAGCAAGAACATATGGAAACCTACTTGAAAATCAACAGGCTCTTCTCTTTTCCTGATATAATGTAGTATATCCTTGTTTCCACTAATCATTCCCTACCAGGTTGAATGTGTGTGCCAGGGTAACTGCATAGACGACTTGAAGATCCATCCATCTAGAAGCGTGTCAGACTGCCTTGATGGTGGTTGATGACCCTCAACAGGGCAACGAGTTTGATTCCTGTTCTGAGGTGCCTTTTACTGCAGGCTACTCAGGGCATCAGCTGAAAGATATGTCTGATGATGTGCTTGCAATACAAAAAAAAAAAACAACAAACAACCCCAAAACCAACAACATACGTGCATTTAACTGATAGTTCCTAAAATCCTCTGTGATGCTGTGCCAAAATGCAAATACCACTTTGTGAACTAGAGACCAAGGGCATAGGAAGTGGGTATAATGAACATGGTAATCATCAGACTATGTAGATCGTAGGAGCTACCCATGAGTGACCAAGAACAAGAAACAATTGACTTAGAAGTCTAATTGATTTATTGGACATTTTAGGGTTTCTAAGCTCTAGTAGAATATTTGGTGTGGTTTATGCTTTCATTCTCTGCATGCTTTTAATTTGAAAACTTACTGTTTCCTGGTGGTAATGTAATTATACCTAGTGAGGAGTAAAAATTGAAAGCACACATTGTGTGTGGAAGATTAATTGCATGAAAGATTAACAAAGGCCATTATAAATGAGAATGACAGCTTGGAAAGAATTTCTTGGACTAAGCAGTTAACTGGTCTCACCATAGCTCTTAATTGTAGGGTATTGACTCTTACTGAAAATACAGTACATATAAGATTGTAAAAGGCTTGAAATATTTTTATTATGCACTAATAGCTGGAATTATATTCATATATTAATAGGCTACCAGTTTAAAAGAGGATCTAAGTCTTAATATTAGTGTATCTGCATATTTTAATTCTCTATATAGACTAAAACTCAAAAAGAGGTTAAACGTTTTCTTTGGTCATGTGGACAAGTTTCAAGAAAGAGCATGTGGCATATAGTAATGCTTTATTATCATATCCTTAAAGTTCTTTAAGGCACAAGAGATATGAATATGAGATAGTGTGTCACCAATTAATATTTGGAGGATGGATTGTTAGATGAAATAAGAGGGAAGAAAATATGAAGATTCACAGTAATGTAAACATGCAAATTTTGTATGACAGTTATGACAAATACAGCTACTGTTCTCTTGATTGTTCATTTGTGGATTTAACTTGCTTGGGGTTTTATATGCAATTTTAAATTTTATATTATCTTTCCTAATGTCACAGGTTCTTAAACACAAAAAGCTCTTCTACTAAACAGTATAGTGGAATATAAATGCTGAACCATTTACTAAACACTAAAGTTAGAACTTTTTATGCTGCTCAGGTTTGCAAGACAAGTATAACTGCTCACAAGTTGTATTTTGACTGTATGAATACATTCCGGGATATTGGAGTGAGGTCCAAAATCCATAATCTTATTATTCCAAGCATCAGAAAAAAAATGAAAGTATGAAGTGGTTGTTTGTATTTATGTTCTTGTCTACTTTGCTTCTAATTTTTATTATATTGCTGCAAAATCCACTTGATGAGAATGGGAATTGGCAGTAACCCTTATTTTTTCAAAGTATCCAAGAACAATCTTCTACTGTCTGTTAAAGATGAGGAAATCCTGCTACTCTCATTTATATGTGGGGAATTAATGTACCACTATTTATTCTTGTAATTCTACCTATCTCCAAAAAAGAAGAGTTCTGAAAACCCCTGTGAGCTGCCACTTAGTTCCCCACCTGCTGTACATTCTTCAGGCACCTATGGCTTATTTTATGTGTGTACTGAAGTGTTCCTCTGTCCTGACATAGCAGAAAATCTCTCACCAAATGCCAAAGCCTCATCCTCAAGAGGTCTGAAAGGCTGCAGGACTTTCCAGAGCAGCCTCTCACATTGCAGGGTTAGTCATTAGCCACTTTAAAGAGGTAAATAAAGAACTTCATTGACCACAATCAGCTTTTTAGCTTCAGAAAAAAGTCTCTTGACATAGTGCTATACGTGACTGGAAGCCTTTGGAGGATTTCTGCTTTAGACTTCTGGAAGACGTCAGCAGTGTTTTCCTGAGCTCCTCAGTTCAACGAGGCTTAAGCAAAAGAGCACTCTTGGCACGTTGTGTGGCATGTGTAGGAACAGTTGCTGCTGCCTAGGGAATTTGAGCCCAAGCAAAGAACCACGCAGGTATTTTAATTGCCTGGATTCATGAGTTGGCACAATTTACATTGTAACATGTAGCCAAGTTACCACTTTCTGCAGCTCATCTGCTGCAGATTGCTGAGTTTCTTCTGAATTCCCATAATTCACAGTCTGAGATAGTAAAGTAAACCATAACTTGTGTTGTACACAGTGAATAAACACATGCTTTATTTCAAGCCCTTGACTGATCCTATCATTGTGCAGCAAAGCAGTCAAGTGCGTGCTCATCTCTTTGAAGTTAGTGGGAGCTGAAAACAGAATTACAATAAAATGCATACCTGGGTGATTTGCTAAAGCAATTCTCAAAAGAGCTTCTTTTGTGTAGTCTTTTCTGTGAGGTATCCAGTCTGCTGTGTTCAATTTCAACAATTCCACTTTCTCAATAATCTTAAGTAATTGTTCTTAGCGGTGAATTTTCATTTCATTTATAAGTAAAAAAGAGGTAGCGGTTTCATCATGACATGACTAGTGGGTAGAAGGAAGGGGAAAAATAATAAATTATCATTACTTCAGTAAACATGAAGCAATCTTTGCATTTGTATCGTCAGCTTTAGCTGAACTGAATGAGAAAACCTTCTGGAAAGTTAATGTAGCATTGTCGCACTTTAAGCCTCTTAAAATTAGAATTTCTTAACTTTTTTATCTATGAATAAAATTATAATCTCCATGCTATTTTAGCATATAGCTATGACTTTTTTGTGTTTTCTTTCATTTTGATTTTTTACCCATTGATAAAATATTGCATGACTAATGTATTTGGATAACAGACACTGAAATGTCATCAAATACTACAATATATATTGATAAAGACTAGAATGAGACAATTCAGCTTTCATGACATTGTTAATAATTAACTTAAGTTAGATTCAGCACCAATGATTTACCTTGAGATACATACTGCCTCACTTCAGGGCTGATACAGGTACTCTTGGTTATCCTCTTTAATGTTCTTTCATCTGTGCACAACTGATTACATTTAGAAAGTTTGTACACATACAAACATAGCTGATTGAATTAATAATGTGATTCACCAATTAGTTTCCTTAGTTTCGTTGAATTCTGGTTTTTAAAGAAAAGTTGCTTAAGTTTACAATGGTGTTTTGTGAATTTACTATACAAAACCACTTAGGTGAAATTCAGTGCACCGGTAATTTGGTAAAATCTTTCAAAAAATACAGATTTTTATTAGCTTTATATATATATATACATATTTATATAGATGTGTGTAAGTAAGAGGGCATGCAGAATAGGCTTAATTAACACTTACAGTCAGTAAGGACTGCCTGGCAGAAGATTTAGGCCATAGCGAAAAGGACATTTCTCTAAAATAAGGGGCAAATGGACAAAATAGTGCTCATCTACTACATACTTTAGAGTTCCTTCAAGATTGATAAGATGAATAACCCCTGGTATCTTGTTTAGAGTTCTCATAATTAAAGTACAGTTACACATTTTGCTGTTGTGTTTTTGCAAAGGGTCAGCTCGGCAATCGTGAGTTCAGTGAAGACCCATCTTTGACAGCCTGAACATAAGATATTTAACATTTTTTGACACTACTTCTGCAGATCTGTTTCCAAAAACAGACTTAAGGCCAAAACTGTGCCAGATTATAAAATTACTTCTTCTCATGGAAGGCAGTTTTGTGAAGACCTGACTACCATGCTCTAGTTGACTTGTGATTCTCTAAGGCAATTACCTTCTGTCAGCTAGATGAACATCATTTTCATCTTGGCAATGAACTACAGTGAAAGCAATATCTTATTATTATTGATGATAAAAGAATAAAATCATGCTGTAATCACACTATAAAGTAAGGCTTCTAAAAGTTTAAACTCAAATAGAAGTTAATACTGTTCCTTATGAAATTTGATCTTTGTAGGGTTAGTTTTCATTTAAAGATTTGCATGCTTTTGTGAATTTCATATAGAAGAGTAGTTACACTTCTAATTAGGGGATTTAACCCACATTAAAAAATGTGGGTGTACCAGGACTTCACACTGTACTCAATCACTGCAGGCATTAGCATTGTAGAGATGTAACTGAAGATGAGTTTCTAAGCATTCTGTCTTCTCTTTATGCAATGCAAATTTCATAACACAAGTAATGGCTCTGGATTTCCAGGGCACTAAAAGGTCTGGAATGAAATTGTGAGCCAACAGTGACTGTTTGAATGGAGTGAGCTCTCTGCTGATGCAGCAATCAAAACGTGGCATCAAGCAGGTTAGTCTTAACGATCTCGTCATTTTTCAAAGACACAATAAACTTCTACAGCTCCTCGTAAGAATATCAAGCTGTACACTGGTACTCACATTGTCCACAACAGAAACACTGTGAGAACCAGAAAGTGAATTTTCTCTGTTAAATATTTCTTGTTACACTTAAGACTTTATCAGCGACTTCCTGCGTATGAATTGTGATATCATCTCTGGTGCAAACTAGATCATTTAGTAAATGGTGACACAACTGAGAGCTCAGGAGTAGCTATGTGTGTAGCCATGTATTTGTACAGATATATACATAACATCTGTCCACCTCCATACTGCTGTCCTGACCAAACTTTTTTCACATTCTTGACTTTGTCATCTTTGTTTAAACCTTTTTTTTAATTCCCCATTTATATCTTTGCACAATGAAAATTTGTTCCTATCTTTATTTTACCAGTTTTAAATTGGAGAAAGATTAACTGGAGAGAAAACTGAGTGCACTCTTCCCAATCTCATAGTATAAAAGAAGTTTCTATTAGTTTTCTAACTTTCTGTGTCAGTGGCACAAAAAATATTGTGTGGGTCATTCAGGAAAATACTCAATATTAGTATAGCAAAGGAAATTTCAATGATCCCCTTGTCATGAAAACAAGAATTGTCATTTAGGAGATGGAAAGAGTTACAATTCAGCACTCTGTTGTCGTTATGTAAAGGATAGTAATGCCAAGGATTTCTGGCAGGTTCTGTGTACAGTGCTTGTAAGGAAGATTGCTGCAGCCAATCCATCCATAGGAAACAAGTACAATGTAATTGGGTGAGAAAGATGAATGAGGAAGAATGTTATTAAAAACAGAAGTCACATCTTCTTGCCTCTTCTCATCAAGATAATTTTTTCCCTGGAGTTATATAACTAGTGCTTCTGGTCTTCTCAGTACTTTCCTCCATCTGCCACAATCTTCAGATACCCTGCATGGCAAGCAGAATGGAAATCCTGTAAAACAAGTGACATAGGGGAAATTACTTTCTGAATTCTATGAATTCTTTTATTTGCTAAAGAAAAACTGTATTGTAATCACTACACAGCACACAGAAAATAATCTATCTTTCTGGTGCTTGTTATATTTTATCTGACCTTGTATGATTACTAAAAAAATGTAAGAGAAGCCTTTTTTTATGCTGCATTAGTTACACAGTAGAAAGAGTTACAATAGCACTGCCAGTCTGTTTCCTGGGTGACAATTCTTCTCATTGGTTAGAGGAGAAGGCAGTGATTTCTCTGCAGTAAAATTAGCAGAGCTGAAAGTATTTTGCTAAATGTTACCTTTAAAAGTTTCCATTTAAATGATATATAATTAGTAATCTTGGAAAACGTCATCTTCAGCATAGAAAGTGAGTTCTCTAAAATCACATAAATGAAAGACTCTTCTGGGGACATTCTTGTACTGTAGTGATCACGAGAAGAAAGAAATATAAATTGTATGAAATCAACATAATTAAAAAAAATAAATGCATCAAAATTCTCACAGTGCTCTACTACTGGGAAGGACAGGAACTTTAGGAGACTAAAGCTGATGTTATGATAAGTTTAAGTTTGTAATACTATTGTTTTAAAAACAATAAGCCAATGACACGACAAACATTGAAATAATAATTTCCATAATCAGAAATTCTTACAGGTGTTATTGGTTACTATTCTGCTGCCTTTGTATCTTTTTTCTCACTAACTGATGCTACATAAGGTAAAACCATGGAAGAGGACAGCTGTTCTCTCGTTATGGCTATATCATATGCCAACATGAGAAATGGAAAAGGAAAAACTTATTGGTGGAAGAATAAATTCTCAAATCATTTTTTTTTTTTTTTTTTTTTTTTTTTTTTTTTTTTTTTTTTAATGGAAAATAGCAAAGCGGATTGATAGATATATCTAAATGGAGACGTCTATTTAAGTCAGACCTTAATTTTAACCTCACTCTAAGAAATGGAAAACTTAAAGACATGCATGGTTCTTAATAATAGCATTTAACAATTGAATCAAGACTAATACCTATAGATGGCTCTATGCTACCAGACGTCCTTGAACGTATTGAAAAACTCAACACAAAATCCTTGTGGTCTCCTCCAGTCTTTTATGAGTCTATTTATAGCCCATTTTTATGATTAAAATGTTCCTTCTAGACAATGCAGTTGATATTTCTTTATTTTTTAAATTGTTTTAAGTGAGTGCCACATATATTTTCTTAGAAACCTGGTCACAGTAAATTTTCTGTGAGACAACTGGAAAGGATGATTTTGTGAAATTATAAAATAAATAGGTTGATCAGTTATGCAACTAAATAAAACATTGAAGATTTCTATTACTGAAAATGTTTCAAAGAGTTTATTAACTCAGAATGCAACAAATGTATTTATATAATTGTTTAAAAATATCTGCAAATCCTAAATGCCTTGGAACTATAATGCCTAAAAGCATTGCTTCAAAGTATTTTTTAAGTTTAAAAGCTGAAAGCAGAAAGATGTAAAATGTGTTACATTTGCAAGAGTTTTTTACTTCTGTGTCACTGTTGATATTTTACCAGAATGAATTTTCTCTTCTTCTTTTTTTTTTTTCCCCCCCCCTTGGAGGAAGTCTGTGACTCATTTCCTTTTCTCCTTAGTTTTTGAGGGGTTGCACTGTTTTCAATATCTCCATTGAATGATAATTATGGAAATTGGTTTGGTTTGGTTGATTACCTGAAATTTCTTGATTGTGATTGTTTGCCTGGCTATAAAGATCCATACAATCTATCTATATCTAAATAGTATTGACATGTTCAACTTTATATGCTTTTGTACTTCTGCTTTACCTGACAAAAGTTAAAACAGAACTCCTAAATTTCACAGAAAAGCATAGCACTACATGTTTATCATTCCTTGAGATTCCTTTTTTTTTTCTCTAAATCAGGCAAGGCATAGTAATTTCAGCATAATCTTCATATAGACTGCACCAAGTGCACACAATATTGTTTCAGCTGTTTGGATTCTGTGCAGCATGTGGACAAAAAATAATATGATCTCCAAAATGAATATGTAATGAGTTCATGTGGTTGAACCAATAAACAAGACTATAGCAGCATGCAATCAAGTTTATTTTGTACATATACAATCATCTTGGCAAATGAAGTGCTGACTAAGTAAACCATTAGGGACCATTTGGGATTGTTTTGTATTAATTTTTTATTTTGTGTTGGTGTATGTGAAATATTTTTTTCTGCACTTGTTTAAAATCAATTCTAGAGTGACCTGCTGTGCTGTCCAACTGGCTAAGTGATTTCTGTTACTATGTCAAACAGTATAATGACATTTAGAGTGGAAGAAGGAAAGTGTTACTTTACTCCCTCCTGGAGCCTCACAAAATGTCATTTGTGTCATGCTGAGTGCTGTTTATATTAGAATAAGAGACATTTACAGGTTTGTCTCCTAAAGTATTTTGAGACAACATACTAAAAAGGCACAAGCAAAAACATAAATAGAAGAATTGTGTGATCTCAATGCTGCATCACCGCTTTCCAGCAGCTGCAGAACCACTCTATTTGTATTTTGTAAAACTACGGAAGCCTGTCTCAGACTACAAGATGTTTTTCTATGGTTCAGTGAGTGTTTTACAATAAGTTAAAGTAGATTTGAAACCCCGACCCTTACTAAAAGGGCTATCTTACCTACATGCTATTGCTGCTCTCCCTGCATTGGTTCACGTGATTGTGTGTAGTAGGGTTGAAAGTAACTACTAACCAGCAAAACATAATTTAATTTTTGGTGGTACCAAGGAGCATATTCTACGCTTAGATGGATGTAAAATTCTCCCTTCTGTCCAATAGTTCATACTCTCTATTATAAATTCCTGAACACTGCCATGTATTTTATATAAACATATTAAACAAAACACTGTGGGGAAGCGGAGAGGAGGAAAGGGAGAGCAAGAGTACATAGTTTGTTTGCTTTGGTCTGGATTTGTTTTGGGTTTAGTTTTTGTTGCCTTACTTTCACTAAAACATTTTTTTTCCATGTGTTGCACAGTGCATTCCATAATGATTTAAACTGGGGAAAGGTTAAACTGGAAGAGTTTATAAACTTGCTAGTTTTTGGGGTTTTTTTTTCATTTGAGAGTAATACTTTTTTACATCCAGAAAATAATGCAGTCACAACACTCTATACAGTCAATAAGCCTCTGCATCTCAAGAAGTATATTTTTCCTCCTTTATAAGTCATGTAGAATGCAACAAAAGACTTCCTCTGGTTTCACCATCCTATAGAGCTAGAGGAAAGAATGAAATCCCCGTGGAAGAGTTCATGGCCTTTCATGAATGACTTATAGAAATAACTTTAATAGAGAATGAAATTCATCACCCTCCATCTGTTCACAGCTGATTTTAGGTATAGAAATTTCTATTAATATATTTCACTGAGATTGCTTTTTTTACTTGTATGGTTTCCCATCAAAGCTAGCTGATCATTTAATTTCAAAGTGAAATTGGGTTGTTGTACATCTTTGTCTTTCTAGGGCAACCCAGAAAAGCTGTATTATCAACGTGTTCTCTTTGTGTTTGTCTTAATTGCTAGTTCTTAATCATGAAGTGTTGCTTAGCACCATATTGAGGTGAAAACATTTAATCCAAACCATTGCAATAAATATAGGAATTTACAGCAGTGCTTGTGATAAATGTGATACGAACACTGATGAACTGTAAAGAATGGAAAGATAAATATGATGTAGTGCATGACACTGATTGTGATTCTCCTGTCTTCCAGTCTTTCTCATCTCTTTGTTATGGTCAGTTTGAGGCATAATTTCATTCACCTATGCTATTGTATTTCTAGTTGTTTACTGAAGTTACGAGGAACACGTTCTGTTTCTATGAAAAAATGCCTCGATTTGAATGCTTCAAATGGAAATTGTGCTTAAGCTGGGAATTAAAAAGATGACTCTTTATAAAAGTTCACCAAAATCCCACTTTCTGCTCATGGTCACAGGAGTCTTTTAAATAGTTGCAACATTTGAATTACTAGACTTCAGTTCTACTTATTTATATGATTACACATATATAATTTTGGGCACAAAAGAAGCACACATTTTTAAAGAGGATTTTTGCACATCACCTTACTGTCCAGAAATAGACTACTCTATGTTTGCATATGTCCCTGTGAAATCTATCACAAGATTACTTATAAACCTGAACATTAGACCATACTCATAGAAAGTGACAAAAAGTAAGCTCCTCCATAAATTTTCAACCACACTCTGTAATGACCTGCCTATTTTATTAACCTGGTAATATCTTAATGTTTATACTTCCTCCTTGGCATTCAGAGTGTTCAGAGATGGTCTTTTGCTATTCTGCCTGTTTGTGTAATCTCTACTAACCAGTGGATTGATTTTCATCTCCTTCATAACTCTTGATCTCAGAAACAGCAATTCACATAACTGTGTGGATATTTTTTCTTTGCTTCTACAATGAGAATCCATCAACAGAAATAAACTTGTGTGGGAGATGTGTAAGTTACGTGTTTTACTCAATATGACCCGTGCAAATATATGTGTTTGTACTTTCACAGCATTGCTTTACGCATTTTTCCTGCTTTAAAAGGCTGTTGAAATCTGCACAACCCACTGAGATATTCTTCTTTATTTAATGTGACTCTTGGGAGCAGAGATTACTGAGAAAACAGAGTAGGTCTGCCCACAGATTCTTCTCATCTAAATTTTTTTAAACTAACATTAGCTCTTCCAAGACTTGTACTTTTTCTTGAAAGAACAGTATATTGAAACCACATTCCTTGCTTGTGAATGTTTCTAAGATCAGCAAAGTATTACTGTGGCAAATTCCCATCTTATATTTCTATTGACTCAATGCAGACCTGCTTTCAAAGGAACTGCTCATATTTTCAGAGTCAAAAGATGTCCCATAATGTATCTGCAAAGCTCAAATGAAAGAAAAAATATTGTGCATGTGATATTTTTCAATAGCAGTTGCCTAAGAAGATAAACTTTATTTCTGTGACAGTTCCTAAGTAATTTTAGATTCAGCCTCTAATAGACTGGAATTGATTTTTGCAGTGTTCATTTTTTGAATCACAAAACATGAGCCCGAAAGTAAGATGAATGTGTGCATTTTGCTGAAATGCAAGATTTCAGCACTCAGCAGAGACAGGAGGGCTTGAAATTTGAGAGCAAGTCGTTGCCTTTATTTTGGGGTAATATGACCTCAATGACATATTTAGATTTAAGCAAGGTGATCAGTAGTATTACCATATCTGATATGGGGACAGTCTGCCTCTACTGTATTGAAGAACTTCTAGTTCTCTCTTCCAAAGAGGTATCTGGAGATGTTGTAATCTAAAGAACTCTACTAAGTTGACAGACATAGGCCATCTTGTTTTTGCCTGTCATTGGGATATCTCCTGAGGAACAATATATAAAGAAATAACTTACACCTTGTACGCATTTCTGCAAATGTGAAAGAATTCAACCTATTTGGAAATCATGACTGTGATTTCAATATTATTCAAAGTCACAGCCATAGAAAGGAAATTTTAAGCAGGTGTCTAAAATTTATTTGAGAATCTTGTTTTTTCGTTCATTGTTATTAAATTTGGCCAAACTGAATAAATATATTCTACAATTATTCACAAATGTATTTCTTTCAGCAAGTTTTTAATTTGTAAACAATCTACACCTTTTTTTCTTAATTCTCTGAGGATTCCCAAGCCCCCAAAACTATGCAATTATTTATTGTTTGAGAGGACACTTCACTGCTCAGGGTGTTTGTATTTTTTATATTTCTGTTTGGAATTAGAGAGAAATACCCTAAGATAGTGATGTACAGTCAAAAACTAAGAAACAGTCTGTGATCATAAGGAAACTTACAAGATAGGGAAATGAAAGGAAAGACAAAATAATAAATAAAAATGCTTTGCTGGGAGAAGTTAAGAGTAATGACAGAGGAAGCTTACATTCATTTGATCATATTTCTCTTAATAGACATTAAAGAGATTTGGAGCAAAGAGGAAAGTACCATTACTGGGAGAGAGTTTAGACAGTCAAAAATATCTACTGAAACTGTAGATTCCATGTAACCATGAGTAGTCAAGTTCTTCCATTGAGAGGATGTCACAGGGCAAACAAAGTGAGAAATTTTATATGAGAAATCATCTTGGTGTCACAATTTCTGTGGAACAACTTTGAAAATGAAAGCATGAAGGAAGCAGATTGTAGTAGATTGGTCATTGGAAGGGTAGGTAACATCTTAAGAGGGAGCCGAGTTGGAAGGAAACATTGAGTGACTATTGGCATGGCAATGGAGACATCAGAGCCCTGAGGTTCAGTCTTTTGTTCTGGTGGTCAACATGCCCTGCAAAACTGGATGAGGGGATGAACCACTAGAGAGAAGATGCTCAGTAACACCTGAGTCAGAATGAGTAGGAGGATGGGACAGTCACATTTAGTGAAAATCATGAAAATGAAGGGTCTTGTTACTAACAGAAAATTGATAACATCAGTATTTCCAGACACATGGTTCTTTGGGGTTATATTGAGGTTACAAGCTGGCCTATTTTCTTGTTTCTGAGTCCTCAATGACATTACCATGCCTGCCATTTTCTAGGCCAGTGAACACTGTTGGCACTGCAAAAATAACAGCTTTGTTTCCCTGGGAGGCAAGTGTCAGCTATGTCTGGTTTTGAGGCAAAACCCTAGGAAGGTTTAGACAATTTAAGTCATAAAATAGAAAACAAACAGATTTTGTAGGATGTATTTGAGCAGGGAATACGGCAGGGATGCTGGCAGATATAGCATTACCTGTAGTCTGTCTGCTCTAGTCTTAAGGATGTAGAGAAAGAATTGCTGTATTGTTCTAACAAAGATACTTCATTGCTTGTTGTCCTCTTGAGCCTTGTATACACCCCCAGCAAAATGGTAACCACACAACTGACCTCACTAGTGAAATCTGTATCTTCTTCTCTCCCAGAAGTTATCTTCACTATTTATTTTGTGTATTGTTCCACACTGAATTGTTTAGGATTTTTGCATCCTGCTTCTTCTACTGGAAGCAATATTTGAAGGAGTTCTACTATAATAAATAAAGTATAAGTACTTATTTTTATAGGACTGGAATTTTTACAGCAGCAAGTCAAGTTATATTCTTCTTTCTTCAACAAACCTCATTTTGGAGGAATTTGTCAATATGCTACAGTAGTATCCTCCTTTGGAAAAAAAAAGATAGTGCTTGTATTCATTGGACTTTTGTATTTGAGCGAACTGAAAGGGCTTTTTTCTCTAAAGGCGCCTGCTTAATTAGATAACTACACAGTAAACTGTAATGGTTACTCTAATTTCATCAGAGGATTAATGTCCTGGGAGTTGGAATTATTCTTTGAACCCTGGAGACAAATTCTGTGATTGAGTGTACTGGCAAATAGGCAAGTCATAAGGGAGATGTTTGCAGTGCTGCTGTCTGTACTCTGTCTCTTTAGTGAATATATTTGTGTCTTTTTTTGCTGAAAGGGAGTTTGGCAAGATAGGCTGGTAGTCCAATACCTCTTGGGCCAGAATGGCCCTTTTTGGATGTTGTGCACAGCTGGGGGTTTTTTTTGGTGTTTTTTGTTTTGTTTTTTTTTTAATGACTGTAAAAAAGAACAATAAATCTTTCAGGAGAAGGGTAAGAAGGTGGAGGTAGTATAATATCTCATCTATCTCTCTAGGTGCAAAAAAAGAGTCCTAAGATTTGATTTCCCTGTGCTTTAAAAACTACTGCACACATGGAGCAAGTCTGACCTCCTTTTCTGCTGCTCTAAGACATTTTCTGACTAGACCAGTGAATTATATAGTAGTCACCAATGCACCAGCGCATGAATAATGCAAGGCAGATTGAATTTTAAACTACTGAGAGTATCCTTGGAAGGCAGATGAGCAGAGGCAGAGAGCAAGTGAAACCCATGGCACCAAGGTACCAAACTGGAGGCAAAGGGAACTCTGAGCATTTCACTGCTTTTGCTGTGCTGAGTGTGATGTATGACTTGAACTAGAATCTGGGCCAGAGCAGATCATCAAAGCAGATCCAGGCAATCTGGGAAAAGGCTCATGAGGTATACAGGACAATCCATACCTCAGCTCAAGGAGGCAATTGAATTTTTTCCTATTTAATGACAGATGTCTAGTGTGTCCCCTCATTGTTACTTTTCCCAACTGATTTCAGAAACTGCCCAGTGTTTCAGTGCCAAAAGAGGAGGCAAGGGATCTCTTCTTGGCACTATTTACTTATACTTGCCAGATGAAACATTTTTAGTATTTTCCTCCAAGTGTAAGTCAACAAAGAACTTTTTTTCAAAAAAGAATTCAATGTTTGGACAGTAGATATTCCTGACTCCTAGTAAAAGATAGGTAAGACAGATATGTGGGGTTTTTTTCATTAGAGATATTTTTTACTGCCTCATATTCCTGTTTACTGAAGTTATTTGTCTTAAAAAAAGCATCATGAATTTTGCAAATATAGCAAAACCAGAAAGCATCATTGATAATGTATAAGTGAGTGTAATATTCAGCATGCAGGAGACTAATAAAATGTCTTTCTTTCATCATATATCAGTAGCAACCATCATAATAAAATAAATAGAATAATAAAATACAGATGTCCTCAAAAGAAGACAGCAGATTCAAATTCTAAATACATACACAAAGTTTCAAAACAACTGAAGACTCATAGAGCTGTAAGCCCTGTTTCTAGTTAACATCTTTCATTTTATCTGAATAATTTGCGTTGGATTTTGATTGCCCCACCTCTTCTTCAAAGAGAGGAAATGCAAAAAATAACAGCTATGCTAAACAGAAAGCCAAAGAGATTTGTTTTCTTATGACTCATTATAATTATGAATTTTTTCAGTAATTTATAGCATCTAAGTGGGCCTAGGCATTTTTCTTTCTACAAATCTTGAACTTCAGATGTTCAGACTGCCTTAGGAGCAATAATTCTATTTGCTGTAATAAGTTTTATGGCCAGACTTCTAGAGGATGCAATAGAAACATTTATAAGAGGATAAATATATTAGTGTCAAATCAATAACTGCAGTTTTCTGTGCAGCTGCTTAAAATGAAGATATTTGTCTTGTGGCTGTGAAATGGAGGTGCATATTTTACAAAATATCTGATACACCTTAATTTGAATAATGACTTTAAATCAGTTCATATATAGCCATGTGTATGTATTTTTCACACAATCATAAAATTCCTTTTACTAGTAGGTATTCTTTAGGTTATCTTTATGTATTCAGATACTTTGGAATACTGTCCTTCCAAATCTTTAGGTTTTAAAGAGGCAGAAGATATACCAACTGTATTATTTAAGCATTGTAGCCTTTGAGGCATCCATAGTGCAATGGTGTTATATTCTTTGAGATCAAAAGGCCAGCAGTTCTGGAGTAGGGACTTCCCTTGTGGATTAATTATAATGAAATTACTCATTTGGAACACTATGCCAGAGCTTTGACACTATCCAAGCTGTTGTAAAAAATTCATGTGAGCTTTCTTTACACTGGAAGAAATGCTGCAGTGACAGAAGATGTTTTATTTATAGCAATCCTATGTATACAGGAGAAGAGGGAGCTACTGCTCACATTTTGATAGCCATCATTTTCACTGTAGTATTCAGTTGTCTTTCAGATACATCACAGCTTTGATGCTTCAAACAGACGCACATCATAGGAAGAATGAAAATGCACTTAGCTATTGCATTCGTGGCCCCAACATTGAAAGATCTCTTGAAATCTGAAAATTCCCCCTTTAAAGATTGTTGTAGACACTTTCAGTTTCACAAGCGAATGGGGTCACGATATCTGAAAAGGATAATACATGGACATTCTGAACCCCCAAACCTGATGAAGTTGTTGAGAATTGCATCAGACCCAAATATACATAGAAACAAGACTAGTAGATCTGTGGCTTTTTATGGAGACTCCTTGTCTTTATGGTTCGAGTCTGTCTTCCTCATCTACAACGCAGCACAAGTCCAGCTTGGCCTGTTTGGTATTATGTTGGTTATGCAACTTGGCAAAAGTTCAAGAGAAAAAAGCAGATCTTGTTCAAACACATATTAGTATATTCCATGGACTGAACTGAATGTTTCAGGCAATTAAGGAGAGCATAAAACTTGAACTGGATAGGCCAAAATTAGTATGCTGGAAATGAGAGTTCAAGAAGTACCAGAAGAAGACACTCCCTTTTTGTGCCTTTTGGTTTCTGTTCTCCCACCCTGATTTGACTGCTGGTTTGAAAAGGTTAGCTCCCCTGCAGTCTCTTGGACCATACAGCTCCCTCGGCTCTTATCCCACTCAACTAAGAAGGACTACCACCAAGTTGGAAAGCAGGTGACAAACTTACATAGCCAAGGAAGAGTTGAAGAACAGCTAATATACGAGCTATGCCATCCTTTATACAACGTTGTCTTTATTCTCCCAGTTTTAGTTCTTTTTTTAAATGTGGGAGGATATATTGTTTCCCTCTTCTCCCTACCTTAGGTAGGGTTAACATTAGCTAATTAAGAATGCATCTTGTGACTCGTGGCTGAGAAGGGTGCAGAGCAAGGTCAAAGCAGCCTCCTTGTAAAAAATTTCTGTAGACAGAGCCTATAGTCCTTGTATAAGCTAGTACCATTACACAGAGGTATTTTCTCTCTGGAGTCTTTGGACCCATTTGTTATGACCCATTTATGATATCCAGGCTAACACACACCCACCTGAGGAGGATCAGATTTCAGGATTAGGGATATGATAGTGACAGTGAACCCTTTTGTTAATGTGAATCATTACATTAAAGCTAGCATATAAGTAGAATACGTTCATTTTCCAAGTATCTTCTATATTTTTCTCCCTTCAATTGCTTTCAGTGAACTCCAGGTAAGCTGAAATGCCTTTTCTGAGAGTGAGAAGCAAGAGGTAATAGGAACAAGACTGTCTGACTACTGTATCTACTAAGAATAGTATTTATACTGCTGAACTTAAAGGAAATAATAAAGCACATTTTTACATTTAGAGAGATTGGGGTGATGAATATGAACTGACAACCCAATATACTAAAGGTGACCTTGCTACTTAGTGAAAAAGGTGGGAATTAAAGGAATATCCATAAACATCACAAGACAAGCAGTTTCTGTGCTATATTAACTTGTGCAATACCAGTACTTGCACTCGTATCATAGTGCTGGAGCTTCAGCACTGTATTTCAGCATCTCTCTCTCTCTCTAGTAATAATAATAATAACCTGGTTGGTTGTGCTGGGATCTCTGACAATCTCTATAATTTCACTGACAAGAATTCAGAGGCTGATGGAGAGAGAGGTGGTACAAAAAATGTTTGGATTTCAATAATGTTTATGCAAAAAATAAGCATGAATTATGATTATAGGAATTTGGAGGTTCCAGCTGATTGGTGGTGTGTAGGTCATTATATCAGATGTTTCTTGTGGTTGGAAATAAAAACAAACATCCTTTTGAGCAGGTGTGAATCTGTGTTTATCTGAAATGATAAAGGGGTAATTTAGGTAAACTAAATAAGAATTCCCAGAGTTACAAACAAGGTTCCAGAACTACAAACAAATGCAGGCAGTGTGAGAAAAAATATAATTCAGATTATAAATAATATAATAAGAGATGAGTTCCTATTATTCCTGTTCAAATACAAGGGAGCTCCAAATTCTTTCCAACTTCAGTCATGGTTATCCCACTGGTCCTACCCACGATTTTATTAGTTTCAATCCTTAAATCACTTCTCTCCAGAAGCCAATTGTAAGTTAAGCATAATCAATACACAGTTTTCCTTAAGTTCCCTTACATCTGTGAGTGTGAACTTTGCCTTATAAGCTATGTTGTCTGTAACATCAAACCTGACAGCCTGCAGTTTTGACAGAAATTCCAACAAACTATGAGTTATGTAGGGAGAAAAATTCTGTATAATTTTTAAGGATTAGTTGTGATGAACAAAGAACTTGGATTTATTTTGAAATCAAAATAAGAATACTCAGCTGTGACTATATCTCCATTAATCTTTTATGGTCTTCCTTCTGGAAGTATCAATTATTCTACAGCTTTATTCGAGGTTTCTGTGTGGCTTCTAAGGCAATATTGATGCTTCTGTGAGCCACCTATTATTGTTTTACTTCAAAGTAAAGTAATAAAGTAATTCCAGACCCTGGGACCCTCTGATAGTCTAGGAACCCCTGCTGAATAAACATGCTGCTTAACCATTATTAAAGTCCCTTTGAAAAACTGATGTATTGGAATCAGTATTCTATAATAGCTGTTCAAATTGGTATATCATGATCCCTGTGGGAAAACTGTCAGTGGGTTTTATTAAACTAAAGTCTCTGGCTGGGTTGTTAAATGCCAAAATCACAATTGTTTTCTAGGTAATAAAACTAAAAAAAAAAATTGCTCTGTACCATGCTTGAGATTCCAAGTAAATCATTCTACAGCAAGTGCACAATTAACAATCTTGAGGTACAGCTCAGTAGTTTAGAACAAGTTATTTGTACACCGTATTCCTGAGAACAAACATGTTTTCCCTTTGCTTTATTTAAGGTGGTCTTAAGTTTGTTTTAAAGCCAAATGACACCTTATTTTTCCTAGTGACATTGCCTTCTCTCCATGCAACAAGACACATCAGCCTAGAATTTGCTGTTCATGAGCAATGGACTAAACTTTATTTCTGTCTGATTTTGGTAAGCAGATTCTGAGAGCTATGCAATTTGCTGTAAAGAGATGAGGGTGAAATCCCTTCTATTGTTTTACTGGAGAGAGGGGAGAAGATATAAAGCAGAAAAGAGGAAACTCCTGCATATTCCCTTGCTGACAGGATAAGTAGAATTCTGGTCAGGTGGTACCTGCAGGACAAAACAAGGCAGCTTTCCTACAGATTAACAAGATCTGCCACGTCCTCCAGTTTTCTGCTGTATGCTGTTGGACTGAGGCTTGGGCATAAATAATCACAGCCTAGGAAATGCCTGATGAGTGAGACTTATAATTTGATCAGTGTTACTGCTGTTTGAGTGAAAGAGAAGCAATATCTCAGGGCAGCTCGATTCAGTTGCTGCTGCTTTGGACTAACCAGGTCTGGGGTGAATGTGGGTGAACACTATTCGCTTGCTCAGGGTGGGTGCAAACATTTGTTTTGCTGCTGTTGTCATTCTTAGACATTAAGTGAAATAAATACATTGCATATTTTTTTTTCTAGAATAATTGCATGCCCACTAGTGGCTGTATAGTACAGATAACAGTATCAAGGTGTCACCTTCATAAGCAGAAGTGCAGCAATAGTGCAAAGAGCGTAGGTAAAACAACATTTTTGCAAAGAATCCAGGTGTCAAGAAACAACTTGTTTAATGCTGCTCAGAATCTCACCTAACATACCGAAGACTCTAACCAGCTGTCATATTGAAACGAAGTTTTATATCCGTATTCAGGGCTTTGCCCAGGGAGCTGACATGCAATAGAGCTATACTGACACCAGGAGGTTAGCAGCGTTACTGAAGAGGAGGTTAGGAGGTTACTAGATAGGAATCCTCCTCTCTTTCTCAGGCTTTTAGCTGAAGGCTTTTCAGCTAACCCTAAGTGCCATTTAACTGTGAGAGGTGAGGTCAACACTTTCCCTTAAATACTCATAATAAGGTGAGAAGTATCATAGAAAAATCTCTCCAAGAATAAATTCAAGGATCCATTCAAACAAAGGAAAGTTTCATGCCTGAAATTCTAAGTAATAAAACATGCTGGAGAAGTGTTTTTGCTCAGTTGAAAGGCTTTTTCTTTTCCACTGTGAATTAAGGTGTTCTCCAACTGGCTAATTTATAGCATATCTGTTGAGGCATTATTTCCTGTTGTTCTCTGTTACAAAAGCAGGAGAGATCAGCTGAAACAGTTATGAAACCGGAGATCTGCACCACTTCAAACCCTGTTTTGGAAATGAAGATGACACACCAGATGCCTCTAGGGGGGTACACATTACCCAGTCAACTAAATAAACAATATATGGCATTTTCAGAGGTCAGCTATTCAGGTCCCCCCAAAAAAAACCCAAAGCAGCAACTGTCCATCAAGAAAACAAAATTTGAATATGAAATACATACATTTACAAGGTGGACAGAAACCCTTAGAATTTAGGGGAAAGCACTTTTTACATGGGGAAACTCCTTCTCCATAGAAACAAATCTTAAATGTAGGAGGTCATAGTTTGGTTTTGAACATAACCAAAACTTTAGGAAATCATCCAGGATTTTTTTGTTTAGAGTCATAAGTGTCAGGTTATGCTATCTTCCTTAACCTTGTAGGGTAAATCTAAGAATATAAATTAGTAATACAGTTGTTCATTGTGGGTAGAGGATACTGGAGTCAGCAATAAATCTAAATATTGTTGTTATGTAAGAAATTTGATTGTAAGTTGATTAATGTGTAATACAGGGCTTAGATCATTTTGTCAGTGATGACTTTGTTGATTCTTTGCACACTGGATTGCAAATATATGATGTCTTCTTTGGTACTGCACACTGCAAAGATTGCTAGGCAGTATGACCCTTTCTTTTTTTTATTTTTTTAACAGGTTATTAAATTCAGAAGTCTTGACTGAACAGTACTTATCTAAAACTCATTAAATCCAAGCTCTACTGCAAACCAGGAGCAAAGCCACTGTAAGTCACTAGAGCAGACATCATCAAGAAAAATTTGATGATAAAATCTTCTCATTTCTCATACAAGTACTACTAACTAAAATATTTGTCTCCCACACAACTTTTTAAAATAAACTAGACAGTATAATTTTCAGTTTTTTTCCTGCCTTGTGGCCATGAGCCTGTCATCAATGCATTTGGGCTAAAGCAAATGTATAGTACCAGGGAGGGGAAAAAAAAATTCTCAGTCAGAGCTATTTGCAACAGGTAGGGAGACTGTACTGCAACCTCGAATTAAATTAGGAAATACATCTGAATGTCAAATATTTTGTTGGTCATTACAGGGATAAATGTGCACTATTAGTGTCTTTCGAAGACATGGGGAATGCAGAAGGGGCTGATAGTAGACATACTCTGCTTTTATTGAAGTGATAGCATGGTTTTGGAGGGGATACTTGACTTGCACTGACATGCAGACTCTGTACAATTATATAGCCCTTATTCCAGCATGGTATCATGCCAGAGCATTTGTGCCTCATAATAATTTTCTCCTGAGAAAATCAGCGATTCAAATCAGATTCAAAATCAGTGATTGCAATCCTGTGATTACAACCCCTAGCCCAAAACCTTCCATTGCAATGCCACTAGGTGGTGAGGTCGGCTCACAGTTTGCAAATCCAATGGGCTTACTTGGGTGTTGGAATCGTCTTCCCTCCCCTTCCCGGGGGGCACTCGCTGCCGCCGTGGGGAGAGGGAACGCTGGGCTGGTTCTTCTCAAAAGCAGAAGTCCCATCTGCATGGAACATCAACATGAGTCTGCTGCATGGCTGGGTTTAAGGTGTACAAAATAAAATTTCAGCTTTCAGTTATTTCTTCTCTATTTTTCCCCCTGTTTTTTTGAGAGACTCTAAACTCCTTGAATGAAATGAATAGTAATTTAGATTCCAGAAAAAAAGTGAGAAGGAGTTTTGAAAAAAAGGCTACTTCTCTGCATATATTTTAAAAACAACTGTAAAGAACACTAAAACATGTAAGTTGTTATTGTAGAGAAGGGAAACATAAGCTGGGAAAACAGAGGTGAGTGTTCTGTAAGATGAGAAAATTAACTGTGGTATATCTCGTATTACCTACACATATGAACCCATGCTGCTGATGACTTTTTCTTTAAATTTCTCTTTTTTACTTTCACAGTTATTTTCTGTCAAAAACACAGGGACAGGAATATGTTCCACTGCTGCTGCTGTTAGCCTGAAGACTAAAGGCAGCAAAGATTTTCTGATCCTGCCACTGTGGGAGACAGGATGGCTGTCAAACTTTACTCTACAGAAAGGTGCCTAGACCTGGCTGAAATTCAGCCAAAGTTATTTTTATATTTGAGATAGGCTGTGGGTAGAAATGAGGCAAAATAACCACGACCTTTCCATGTGTCAGGCATCTCCACTGAGAAACAACTTTTCCAACTCATTTGGAAAAGTTTATCCTCCGCAGTTTATTACTACTACCTCCCCAGTTTATCTGGCCAAAATTAAGTTACAGTCTTAAACCTGTATGACAATGTGTCATGTGTTATGGTGAACAGAATTTCATGTACCTGAGAGATTAAAAGCTATTTGTGTTAGAGTTTGTGCATTTTGTAATTATAAAGCAATTATTCTCAAGTGCTATATCGTGTTGCATATAGCCCTCAGGAAAACATTAATATGTTGACAGCAGGATGGGAATTGAATGCTTGACACACAGCTCTGCCTTTTTCATCTTAAATTACTTAAATTACTGTTTTATAGATATGTTAGGTGCTCATTTAGGACTAAATGAAGGATACATCCTTTGGCTGTCTTTGAGCCAACTGAGGTACCTTATAGCTGCTTTCCAGTAGCTGAAGGAGCCTAAGGTAAAGCTGGAGAGGGACTTTTTGTAAGGGCATGTAGTTATAAGACAAGGGAGAACATTTTCAAAATTACAGAAGGTAGATTTAGATGGGCTATTAGGAAGAAATGCTTTACTGCAGGGGTGGTGAGACACTGGGACAGGTTGACCAGGGAAGTTATGGATGCCCCCTCCGTGGAAGTGTTCAAGGCCAGGCTGGATGGGGCTTTGAGCAGCCTGATCTAGTGGAAGGTGTCCCTGCTCATGTGGAGGGTTGGAACTAGATGATCTATAAAGTCCCTTTAAACCCAAACCATTGTTTGATTCTATGATTTACATCTTCAGTGTTTCTATAATATCATACTGGGGATCATGGCCTCGATCTCACGAAGGCTTGCAGCCACTGGGTGGAGAACTTGTCTAACAAACTATCTCCTTATGACACAGTGAAAATCAATCCAACTGTACTTTGCTGGCTGGGCAAATTTGTCTAATACAGGTCATATATTAGGCTTTTCTTTTTCAGTGGTCAACGTGGTTCAATTTCCAGCTAGGACATAATTTGCACAATAACCTGAAGCTGAAATTAATACTAAGAAACAAGCTGTACTGGGCTTAGGTAAAATCCATTAAGCTGTCTGCATTAGAGGAAGAAGCTGACCAATGGAGTTGAAGCACATTTGTTATACTGTAAGAAGAAAGTTTCAGACAAATATCACAGGAACCAGGATGACACTCCAATAAGGTAACTTTAGGTTTAATCTTAACTGCAAATAAGAATATTAATATTATGATTGTTTTGTAGTACTATCTTGTATAAAGGACTCCAGAGAGAACAGAGCCCCATCGTGCTAAAGACTGTGCCCAGGCACCCAGCAGAAGACTCTTACCTTCCCAGTAGAGATCACTTCTAAACATATAGTAGAATTGTCTGGAAGATCACATAACAAAGAAGAGTGGTCTCTGACAAAGCTAAGGGCAGAATCCAAGTTTCTGATTTTTCATCGTCTTCTTGTCACATCACAGACTCCATGATACTGTGACTTAAATGAGACATTTTGTTAAATGGTATCCCAAAACAGAGTAGGTATAGTAGAGTATGGGCCATACTAAGTAATGATTTTGAATGGTGATCAAATGAAAGATAGTTAAGTCAGGCTATCCACAAATAGTTCAGGAGAGGGAAAAAAATGTATTTTTCTTTTCCTGGAGAAAGATAGATGTTTAATTAAAAAAACAAATTTCCAGCTCCCATCCTTTCAGTGGCAAAACAAATATACTGTGGTATCCAGAAGAAAATGTGTTACTGACAGTGAACTATACAGCAGAATTCTGCTCTACCCAGGAAAAAGAAAATGCTTTTCTTTCATGAAATCAAACTACTTTTCCCATATGCATTCTGCAAAAAGGTTAAGATTCCAAGGAAAGATTTTCAGCAGCTTATTGGGTGGAGTGATAATATCTGACACAATGCAAAGTCTTTTGTGAAACAGGGAAGATCCCTGGGTTCTAGTGCATCCTGATAAGAACTGGATAACTTTGAAATTATTACTTTAACTTTTTTAATATAGGTGATACTGCAGTTCTACAGATGTTACTTATAATGAGCTCCTTTATATCAAGTCACAATATTTGTATTGCAGAAATCTTTGTCACAAAATATGTGTCATATCATTGAATATACTGAATTATTAGTACAGGATGTTCTTATTTATGTACTTTTCTCTTATTTAGAAAGTTGGAAATTATTCTGGCATAGATTTGGAAAATATACTGTCATAGTAACTCCTGTTACAAATCATCTCAGTGGTAAACATGAGCCAAGTACTATGGAAAAAATTATTAGTGGCAATATTTGTGGCAAAATTTTAGAATGGAGTTTGAAGAGTTGCAAATTCCATTCTTTGTTATGGATAATATGAACTGGCTTTCTGTGGGTGTCTGTGGGTGCTGTACGTCTTGGCTTCCCTATGAAACAGCATTACCCAATTAACCATTTACTTGCTAGCCATCTAGCTAGATAAGGATCCTGTGGGTAATGATTATTCAAACGATTTGTTTAAGTAGCAAAATGGATGAATATGTAAACTGCTTTTGTGTCTGAACAAATCAACAACAACAAAAAAATCAGTAGTTCAGATCAAATAAATATGTCTCTGTTCTTTCTCACTCAAATCAGAAACTAGATTATTTCAGGTTGTGCTTACCATGATATTTGTATTAGGATATCCAAAGAGAAAAACATGATTACAAATATCCTGTACTACCAGTGGAAATAATGTTTCCCTTTTACCTAATAATCCAGGGAGATTCAAATAATTTTCCCAGAAGCTGGAAATCCAAATTTCTCCTCTTTCTGAGAGAAGCAGAAATCCTGTGTGTCGCACTGCAGTCACTGATTTAATATGGTATTCTCAAATATGAGAGGTATTGATATCTAGAATAAAAATAAATACATATTTTTAGTGCCCAGTGGCCAGATACCCATCTGAGCCTTAGAAAATCTGTACTCCATTTACTGACCTATGAAGTGGAACAGTTCAGAAAAACTCCTCTTATAACATTTAGAGCTCTGTACT
Source organism: Florisuga fusca (assembly GCA_038090715.1). NCBI lineage: Eukaryota > Metazoa > Chordata > Aves > Apodiformes > Trochilidae > Florisuga > Florisuga fusca. The sequence goes on from JAAWXA010000002.1 coordinate 24,196,125, forward strand.
GTGCCAAGTGGATTAAAATTTGGGTTTGCCCAACAAAGTGGATTTGCTGAAAACAATCAATAGATGAGGGCTGCTTTCAAGAAGCAAGATAAAGATAAGTCTCTTCTCACTGTCATCCTGATATATCCTTTGGGAATTTAAGGTACGCCGTTACACAGAGATCCGATCTACTAAAAGATGGAAAGAGCAGTCATAAACTTTCATTACAGAACAATAAAAGAAAATAGGTCTGGATTCAGACGTAGCTGTGTGAATAAGACCTGTGAGTTACAGTATTCTGTATCACATCCTTTTAACAGTACCCCACCAAGAAAACAAAAATTGACTTTCCCAGGTTTTCCTTGCTGGACTTGCAGCAGTTTGCATGCCCTGCCTGTTGTGCACAGCCGTGCTTTAATGCTGCTCCTTCAGTTTTGTCCATTTTGGAGGGAGGACGCTGGGAGCTTAAGTCACCTATATGTGTCAGTTTGTGTGCATGCTGCAAATAATAAAAAAGCCCACAGACATTACCCAAAGCACAGACATTTTAAACCCTATACTTAGGTACCTATTTTCTGGAACCAGGGACCAGAAAAGACCCAGGGACCTTTTTTTAAAGTTTCCTGACGTAAACTATTAAGGAGTAAGGGGTGCAGGTGGGGAGGTGAGGAGTGGGGCTTTTGCTTTTGATCCTCTGAAAGAAATTTTGGAGAGATTCATCTTTTTCTGTTGACTGTGAGGAAGAATGTCAAACATAGTGTTCAAAACTGGAAAAGAAGAAGGCTGCTTATATTTTTAAATACTAACACCTGATTTAGATGCCATACCAAAGTTAATGCCAAATTGCCTATGGCCCCTTTGAAATATATGTGTTTGTTATCAGCTCAACCAGGGACAGAGCTCCTCTTTAATTTGTACATTGGGCTGTGCAGAAGAAAGAAATGTACTCAATTTCTGGCGTTCTGTGCGTGTTCTAACACACTCCCTCTTCCCTCCCCCCGATGTATATTTTTCATAGCGTAAACATTCTGCTAAATATTTCCTCCACCTGCTTCAGTGAATTAAAGAATCATCTCTTAACAGGAAAAATAAATGTACCAAATGTCACAATGCCTCAAGGGGATTGAAAATTATAAAACAAGTGTTGTAAAGTTCTATTTTTGATCCTGAGGTAAACAAACGAAGTTATTTGTGTACGTGTGTATACACATAGATTCACTCTATCAGTTGTGTAATCCATCATTGAGGCTATTGGTTAAGGGGAGAAATTACAGTTCCAAACATTGAAACCTTTCTCATAAAACTATTTCGGACTGAAAAATGTCTCCTGCTCTCTCTCAAGCCAGTCTCGGAAGTGAATTTTCTTGGAAGGTTTTGTAAAAAAAAAAACATTCAAGGGTTTTATTTTCACATAGTAACTTTGAAATACATTAGCTGACATTTTCCAGATGCACTTTTGTGCTCAACAGCTCAAAAGAAGCCCTTATTCAGGAGATGGACTAGATGGCAAAAAAATAAAGACAATTTTTTACCTTTAACCCTTCTGGTTGCTGTATGAGAAAAATAGTCACTTGATTATGATAGAAACACCCCAATTTTATGAGATATAAATCAGCTAGTTTTTATTGTATCCTCTGATAGGGCTAAAGTCTGCAAGCAGGTATAAATCAGTACTTTCTAGTGAAGTTAAATATCCACTTTTCTTTGCAGGAAATGAAGTCTAGATTTTGTCTTCACTGGTCCTATCTATAGGAGGTGGTTCAAAGAGGCAAAAAAAAATAAATGCCTTGCTTCTTTTCCCTTCAGAGCTTCCAGGAAGTGATCTTTTGAATTAGAGATGAAACAAGAGGCTTGCAGACATCTCAGGCTCCAAATCATGTGTGTGGATGCTTAAAGAATTCGGGTTGACTTTTAGAGATTTAGTAATCTCCTGGAAGCCAAAAAATGAGGGCCAGTTTTTAGAAGCCCCCAGAACCATGTGCATTCAATATATTATTACTATACTTTGTCATAGTCAATCTTCTAATTTATTATATTTATGTTTCTATGTGATATTTTGCTGTTAACTGCTTAGAGAGGAGCTTGTGCATTTTCTTCCTACTTCATCAGTGCTTACTTTTGTGTCAAGGCTGTGCAGTATTAGCTAGTACTGGATAGGAAGAAAAAACCCATAACACGCTCTGTGTGGACACCTCAAACTAATCAGAGCATGAAAGAACAGAACAATCCTTTGGCCAGGTCTCCACTGTGATTTTGTTAGGCTGCTCAAGGTATACTTGAATTAGTTTTCCAGGAGTTAATACAAACACTTGAAGCATTTTGTCCTTCCTTCTCATAAGGGCAAGTTGACCTACACCAACTTCCATATTGCTGCAGCTACACTGCTGTTCATGGTACCAATGTAATAGGAAAAGCTAGCTCAGGCAATCTTAAGTTCAACTACAGTTTGCATCCTAGATATGTATTGCCTGCTTCTAAATTAAAGGTAAGAAGAATAGCAGAAGTTTTGTGAGGATAAATATATGAATGATTGAGATCCATGGTTGCCCTGACCCATAAGCCTGCCTTGACAGAACAGGAGATGCAGTCCTGCAGAGCAGGAGTGTACAATATTTTTGATGCAGTGGCCTTCCTTTTTGATGCTGCTCATGCCTAAAATCATCTAAGCTGCTGACGTTTGAATCAGTAACCAGTTATCCTTTTTTTTTCAGAATAGAGATAATTTGATAATGAACGTGACAATGAAAGCAAAGGTGGACTCATCTAGCATAATCAAAGCATTCATGTCAGTGGCTTTGGCAGAGATTTCTTGTTTCTGTTCTTGTTTTCAAAAAGCAGTTAGTCTTTTCCTGGGTGCCCTGTTTCCATGCTGACACTACTTTTTAGCTGTATGACTCGATTGTCTTATCTGTTCAAAGCATGTTATCAATCTGTCTCATTTCTATGAAGACAGTAAATAAATTAAAACCTCATAGCACACAGACTTCTCTGTCAAAGGGACTCCGACACCTAGCAATTTTGAATCTTTTTGCTTTAGAATGAAAGTAAGAAAAGGTAAAAATAATCACTGGATTAAAAAGCATTCAGTCAAAAGATCATATACCCCCAGCACCATCAATTAATATCCCACTGGGATCAATGGAAATCTCCCTCAGGTCCCATGGAACTTGTACAGAGTCAATATGGATCATATAGTCATTCCTGTGTTTACAATTCGAGTTATAGCTAGGGCCAGAGTAATTTCCAAAAGTCCAGGAAGGGACTGTTAATATTACAAACAAGAGTACATATAGTTGTTGCAACTGAAGGCCTGTCTCCATCAAAGTCAGTTAGAAAGAGAACCAGAACAACGTAATGAAGAAAATGAAGGTTGCATTGTGAACTTTAGTGGATATAGGATCAGGTTGCAGAAGCAGTTAAAACACTTTTTCCATGTATTGTTGGATCAGCATCAAATTTTTTATACAGACTGCTAAAGAGGATGGTAAAGCTTAAGTATCTTGGTGTTTTAGGATGCATTACTATATGCACTTCAGCCTCTTCCTCCCAGGTTTGGCTCATTATTCTGAAGCTTTAAATAGCTACAAAATGTCTTTCTTATGTTGCCCTGATATTCTGTTATATTCTATTCTTTCTTTCTGGCATGTATGATATAGTGTAATGACATCACATCCATTAAATCTGTCCTTCTTGCTTTCAGAAACTTGTTTAAGGTTAACTGAGGAACATACGTACTATTTCATGTATTTGACTCTTTTTAAACTGCTGAGTTCTAATTCATATTGGCTTTAAAACAATGAAAGAATAGCCAGTAAATGGATCACTGAAGCTGATACAAGGCTTCTGAACTAACAATACTCTATATGTTAAGTATGATTAAGGCACTTTTCATTTTGTGAAGTCTTTGTATTGCCAGGAAATACAATCCATACTTTGTTCTCTTAACAAAACTTTACTGTTTAATGCTGGTTCAGCATTAAGTAAATGAAATTTAATATTAATACCCATGTTAACAACCTGAGAAATTTTACCTATACTACTTCTCATCATTAGTCTTTTCTTAAACAGATGATGAGCTGGGATGAACATCACATATATATATATATACTTATATATGCATACATATACCTTCATATATACATTCATATACCTTCATATGCCTTCATACATGCGCAAATATATACATGTAATCCCAGAAAATATAACTACATGAGAAAATTGATTAAGTGTAATGCTGCCATAAAACTACTGCACATAATTCCTTACATCCATATCTCCATTAAAGGGCATAAAATGGACTAGCCAAAACTTGAAAATTGCATTTTTTAGCTGGAAGTTCCACAGACAACAAAGCAGCTCTTAAGTAACATACTTTATAATAGGCTATTATGCTTACTAAAGCTAATTTGAAAACAATGATTGGAGATCATATCATTTATGAGCTTCAGACAGGTAATTATACTATGTAAGCCATAAGAATGAGCTGATTCATTTCCAAGCTGTTGTCTAGGATTTGTTGTATTCAAGTATTAGACATGAGCTCTCCCAGCCCAAAGCCTAAAATGTTCCAGATAAGATTTCTTCTTCTCATGCATGAAAGAAAAAAGAGGCTGTCCTCAATCACTGAGGTAGTAACTCTTGACATCTGCAGATGCTGTGTTCTTTCCTTTGGCAGCAAAACTTGCTGATGGCTCCACAGTCTAGGCAAAATACACCCAAGGTGTTAAGATGTTCCAACATACAACAACCGAAAGTGTCCATGGAGGACCCAGGTGACAAAGCATGATGCTTACACAGCCAAAAGCTGTATGACATAAACCCAATACCAGGTGAAATAATGTCCTCCAGTGCAACCACACTACTGGCAGTTACCCCTTTTCTCACTCCAGAGATATGCGTGTTACATTGCAATCAACATTAGATGCCAACCCTTTAGAAGAAGGACCCTGCAAGTAACTTGTAGGTGCTGATATGTAGCTTTGAGTAAAGCTGATCTAAGAACCACTGGAAAAGTTAAACGATGACCTGTGCTTAATCTGAACGTAATATGAAAGGGGAAACAATTGGCCCACCACAAAAGCCTGTCCGTGTGCGTGTCATGACTGGAAAGAAGAAACTGATTTGTTATCCTAGAGTATCCTCTGTGCCTGAGAAAGATTTTTCTTGTAGTGTCAGTGACAGATTCTGTCCTTGGAGCCTTTCAAGACCTACTTGAATAAAAACCCCAAGCAACTTTATCTGAATTCATATCTGAGTCTGCTTAGAGCAGGCGGTTGGATAAAAGAGCTCATAAGCTCTCAGTCTTTCAACCACCTCAGTCCTGTGATCCCAAAATACAGCTGTTTATCTACAGAGTGTCACCAGAAATTACAGCACTGTACTGGCAAGTGTCTTTGTTTCTTTATATTGTTGCTTTTTTGTTTGTTTTTTTAAAATTTTTGTTCCCAGAAACATGTGACTTTTCCTTATGACTACAAAATAATTAATTTTAAATTCCTCTCTTACTGAACAGTAACTCTAAAAGTATTTATTTAATAAAGATCTATTAACATCCTGCTTTTTTCCTTCATGTTTTAAGACTGATTTTATTTTTCCTATATTTTTTATCTCCAGGTTAAATAAAAATAATAGCTTGTACAGTGGAAATAAAATTGAAATTAAAAATAATTTCTATTTTTAAAACTTTTTAAATCCTCCAAATTTGTAGGGAAAACATAATTTAATGAAAAATGTACAAGTTATTGTTGTGTTTTTTGTTCCCAGACAGATTTTTTCTTCAGAAACGGGCATGAATCATGGTAAGTTTTTTAACAGTGGTAATCAGAAGGCTTTGCAACTGAAACCAGTCAAATTATGGCTTCTAAATGTAGACTTTTTTTGTTAAATGTTTAGTATAGCCATTCAGAGAAACATAATGTTGTTTTATGCTAACTAGCACAGATTGAAAGTATTTTTCAGTCTCAATGTTGAGTTGTCTAAGATCCTTTGTTTATATTGTATCCTATTTATGCAAGAAAATGAACTTCATTTTAAAGCTGGTATCTTTGAAATAGACGATAATTTGCACGGCATGGATTCTGTCTGCAATTTCAGCGGTTTGCAAAGAAAACTAGTGGTAAAAACAATAATGTTCAAACATCCATATCTATATTCTATACTGATGCAACTCTACAGATTAGAGGTATGACAATTTACCTAAACATAATACTTGTGTGAGTCTTAATAACCCTTAGGGGAACTATATCTGATAAATTCCAAAACCAAGTGATTATTTTTTGGTCTGAAAAACTAAATGTCACTTAGGTCATTGGTAATTGCTTGATCCCTCTCAATTTCTGCTAAAAATTAGGACTTAAGTATCACATTCAAGAAATCAGTCCTAAAATTCTATTAAAATCTTTCTCTGTGCCAGTTCCAGAGTGATTCATTTCCTCCCATTCTTAGAGAATGAGATTTGCTTTTCGTTTCTTGAAACAGACCAGTACTGTGAAGACATGCTGGTGAAGGGTTTGCCTTATCTAGTGTGACATTTAGGATATTTAAAGGATAAATCACTTTTCTCCATAAAAGTAAATCTACCAGCCTGGGAATGGCTATGAGAATTATAATTGTGGTCTTTTGTGCTTTGGAGTACAATGCACATGTATTGATATCAGGATCACATCTGCCCATCCATATTGACAATATTCTATACATTAGTTCCATTACTTAAAGGCAGAGTTTGTGACTGGAAGAGTAAAGGACAAGTTTAAATGTCTTGGACTTCATGGGTACATGACTACACCACTGATTATTTTCATTATTTTACAGTAATGATGTATTGTTTTCACAGAATTTCCTTGCCCATGTATGAGAGGATTCCACAACAGAGTGCTCTCTCTTTTAATTTTTCACACATTCCCAGTGTATTTAGCTACAGTCATGTAATACATACTAAATAAATTATATTAAATAGAGATGGTAAACAGGCTTAGGCAATGGCCTCCAGTTGCCCAGAAAGTCTGACAATTATTAGAATTCTTCCTATCGTGGTTTTCAACTGGATCATCTAGTACTTTTCCAGGGCAATGCCAAGCATTAAATGGAAGATAGTTTGGATCAAGGACTTTTTCCAGTAAAGTGTGTGGACAATATCTTCTTGCTGTGGTAGAGAAGAGGGTTTACCTTTATTTTATTATCAACCAATAGGGTCTGTCCCTTAAGGGAGTTGTTGAAACTTTTAATGGCTGAATGAAAAGACGAACCCAAGTCTTCTAAGTCTTTGGTAAACGTTCTAGCTGTCAGAATATCCTTTCTTATTGCTTGTGATGACTCCATGCAGGAGGTTTTCTCTTTTTACAGGACTAAATCTACAGTCCTTAAGTCTATGAATGATCATTTCATAGTCAATGTGTATGTAAGGTTCTGCTTGAACAGCATTTATAGGATTTAATGAATAGACCGTGAAACCCTTGGTACACGGTTTTGTTCTTATTTTTATGTTTTCACTTTATGGGGTGATTTTCTCACAAGTTCAACTAGTCTCTGAGAATACAGGTGCTCTGCAAGCCTGCAAATACATTCCTCACCATTCATTCTCACTCCTGAGTACTTCCGATGCAGCTAGATTGAAATGTGCCTTTCACATTCTGAATGGCCTGGCTTCCTAGCATTTTTTAAAGGGTCATTCACTTCAGTGAGAGTTTGAAACTGAATAAAAAATTCAGTATGTTTGATTTTTGCATTTGCACATGCTAAAAAGAGACAAATACACAAGATTATCTCCTTCTTAGAAATTAAAAATGATCACACCAAGACTGAATTACAGACATGATGAAGAGCTGCATCTAATCCATATGAAACATACATGCTAGTTGTTATTAATATTACAATATGAACCCAGGAAAATTTTCACAAGTCCTCAGCATCTAGATCTGGGTAAGTTTCATTACATGATTATGTCCAGTCTAGCACTGTAATGAATTAAATCAGATTTCCAAACATTTTTAACCATCTCCCTCTCTTTATAGAAGCAGGGAGATGAAAAAACTTGGAAATCTGGTCCACTTCTGTACTGGAAGGAGACCGGAAGATTGTATGTTTTCAAGCACAGATATATTGGTTAGCATCTTGGAAATGCATAAATCTCTCTCGTCATTTGTCTATCTTTCAAACATCTCTGCTGCAGAACGATTTTGGTGCTCCCAAAAGGCCAGGTATTGCTTCCAAAACTAGAGGTGAAAAACAGTGATTCTGTTAGCTGTCCTCAGTGGTCTCATTTGCCACCAATTACTATTTAACTTCATAAATCTTTAGGGATTTTATGAGAAAAGCCCATGAAGCTTTGAAACTGTGGGTTTTTTTAAATCTGATTATTCACAGCTTGCTAATTTGTAATTGGACTTTTACAACTTGAAAACCTCCAGATTTCAGAAAAACTAATTTATTTTTTCTTGGTTTAATTGTGGTATTCACACTCAAAACTGTGGAGTGAGATTGCTTCTAGTGGGTTGTATGCAGCGTTCTGGAACTAATAAAATATATTATTGATTGCTTAATGAAAAGCACCATGTTCACAGAGATTTACTGTGGCTGAGGATGGATACAACAGCTACTTCTTATTCTGTGTAGAGGATCACCTGCCATTTTACTTGGGTGTATCACTGCATATCAAGTATGCTTTTAAATTAAGTTACGGTTGCCTACAGAGCACTATGTTGGGTGGCTCCATTAAGGTACCCTTATACTTTTCCTTCCATGCAGTGCTACCCGTTGCTTTTAATTTAGCTTAAGATCATCAAAATTAATTATGATAGAGTGTATTAAAAGTTGAAATAGCAAATCAAAGAGTTTTGTTAAGAGCCCTTTAGATTTTCTTATGTATTTAGTGGTTTTAGCTTTTTATTTGCTCATCACTCTCTGATTCTTGCTTACTGTGAGAAGGATTGGTAAAATAGAACAGAAATGTCTAAGTACAATGGGAGTGACTATGACTTCCTCAGTTCTTATCTGGGCTTGATATCTCTACCAGGGGAAATAAATACACAACTGTTCCAGCAGGGATGGTGGCAACTCATACTTGCAGTTGCCCTTTTCATGTTGAGGTCTTTAGTCTGTGCACCTTGGTAGCAAAAAAGTATCTGTGAATCAGGTAGACAAAATTGATTCTGGTCCTCCCTCTTCATCCCCATGGCAAAATTTCCAGGACATTAGTGGTATGTCCTGACAACCCTTACTGCATTGTGATGAGTCTTGTAATGGGGAATGAGTTCCTACACTACCTACTGGACATGACACAGCATGCCCACTGCACTGAATGTTTGGGGTAAGTTTTATTGGGATTTTTGGTTAACAGTTAGTAGGGGCTGGTGGAGATCTATCCAGTGGTCCTCTTTGGTGTTGGTTACTTCTTTGGTATTGAAACCCAGGGTACAGAGCAAGTGAGGTCCCCTAGACATAAACTCTGGTTGGGATCCTAATAACCCATTTGGTGCCTAAGTGAGCAGTTAATTCTGTGGTTCTGATCCACACCATATTAATTTTTAGTATCCTAATAAGGCAGAGCAAGCTTCCCACAAATGCTTGAGTTTGCTCAGTCCTCTGCATCTCTCACATCTCTGTCTGCGTCTTACTACCTGGCTGCTTATGCTGGGGAAACTCAGGATGGTGGGATGCATCCACAAGTGGGGAATAACATCTGGCATTCATTAGTGACACTGGATGTACAGAATGCCAGACGTAAGGGATTGTAGCATCCGTGATGTATTACAAACCATTTACCTAACAACATCACCAACAATACAGTGTTGGGCAGATGGACCATCTCCCAAACTCAACTTAGTAGTAAATACTTAGATATTTATACTACTTATATTTACTTAGATAGTAAATAACTATCATGTGTTCATCTTTCTCAAGTTGCAACGTTATAGATTTTAGGTGAAGCCACTTATAACCACCTTCAACCTCCTGCATATTACAAGCTGAAGAATGTAATCCATTAATTTCTTTAATAAGCCATGTTTCTTTTAGGGTAAAAGATTACTAAAAAAAAAAAAAAAAAAAATCTTACAGAAATGGTACAATGCTGAGTAATTGCAATATCCCTTTTGTTCCAAAAGTCTTCACCATTTCAAATCCTCCCTTTGCCTCTAGTCAAATTTTGTTTATAATCATTTTGGATCTTATTATACCTTTTCCTGCCAGAATAAACTCCTACTTACTATCAGAAAGATTTTTTCCATATAACCAATGTTCAAGTTATCTCCAGGTCATTTGACAGAACAACCAAATATGTTGTGCTTTTTCCGCCTCTCACAGGGAGGCATATTTTGAAGACTGCATCACTGTATCTTTCCAAAATTGCTTCCAGTTCCTTGATATCCTTTCAGAAATATGGATATTAATTCTGGAAAAAGAATTCCAGTAATGGTGCCATCAGTGCTGCCTTACCCCTTTTTATCATGTTCCCTTGCTTGCAAATCAATTAAGGATTATGTTAGCTCACTGGCGGAAATCAGGTTCAGCTGGTCATCTACTATTATAGTCATTTGTTATCAATCTGGAAGCAGAATCGTTGCTCTCAACAATAGCTTTCCTCATGTTACAAATATTCCTTGTGTCCAGATAGACAACCTTGCACTTGGCTGCATTAAAATCTGTGTTTGAAATGACCTTTCCAAGTGATCCAAGTCACTCTGCACAACTGACCTGTTCTCTGTATTATTTACCATTCCACCAATAGGTCACACCCAGTCCTCTGATTAATTGAAAGTAAAAGGAAATAGATTTTTTTTCTGTATAAATTAGTTTAATGCGTGAGGCTATGACCCAAAGCCCATTAGACTCACTGAAAAAATTTCTGTTGAATTCAAGGAGCTTTAGATCGGATTCTGAGTCAGTTGCAATTCTGCTATTTTAGAAATCATCCTGACTCCAGGACTGAGCAGAATATATTATTTGCTTTCCTGACAGCTACAGAATTAATTTTGCTTAGTTTGGTCTGTTTTACTTGCAAGTAAAGAACAGCTGAACTATCTAGACAATATGGAGTTAGAAGTTGGCTTCAGAGCCCATAATGGAATTAAAAATAATTTTAAGTAGCTGAACAAGCTAGTAGTCTTTACATCCAGTTTCTGAAAGTATCCATATGCATAGTCTTAAAATGGTTTGTATTTTCTGAAAGAGTAAATCTGTTCATATATTTTTCTTTAATGACGCTGTTGATGATACTGAGTCAAAATTCATCCAGGTTGTGAATTTTGTGGAAAACCACAACATTTCATTTTTAAAATCAAATGTGGGATGTTTTTTTTAAAACACTGAAGTTTCTTATTACCTATTTTATAATCATGAAACACAGAGTAATCCAAAGTGTCTGTGCTCCAAGTAACACTAGGAATATGCTTGATATTCCTTAATAGAAGGAAAATCTTTTGATAAAGAAAAAAAATTTCATTCAGCTCAAGTGGGAAAGTCTAGGTGGGGGCCTGTATCTAGTGGAGTCCCTCAGGGGTCGGTTGTGGGACCAGTACTGTTCAACATCTTCAGCAGTGACCTGGATGAAGGAACAGAGTGCACTGTCAGCAAATTTGCTGATGACACAAAACTGGGAGAAGTGGCTAACACATCAAAAAGCTGTGCTGCCATTCAGTGAGACCTAGACAGGCTGGAGGGCTGGCTGGGGAGAAATTTAATGAAATAACAACATGGGCAAGTGTAGAGACTTGCACCTGGGAAAGAACAACCCAATGTACCAGTATAGGTTTGGGACTGGCCTGTTAGAAAGTCGAATAGAGGAAAGGGACCTGGGGGTCCTAGTGGACAGAAGGATAACCATGAGCAAGAGAGCAAGAAACGTGCCTTTGTGGCCAAGAAGGCCAATGGCATTCTGAGGTGTGTTAAGAGAAATGTGTTTAATAGGTCAAGAAGGGTTCTCCTCCCCCTCTACTCTGCCCTGGTGAGGCTGCATCTGGAATATTGTGTCCAGTTTTGGACCTCTCAGTTCAAGAAAGACAGGGAACTGTTTGAAACAGCCCAGCACAGAGCCACAAATATTATTAAGGGAGTGGGAGATCTTCTCTCTGAGGAAGGCTGAGGGAGCTGGGTCTCTAGCTTGGAGAAGAGGAGACTGAGAGCCAACCTATTAATGTTTATAAATATGTAAATGTTGAGTGTCAGGAGGATGGAGCCAGGCTCTTCTCAGTGATGTCCAATGATAGAACTAGGGGTAATGCATGCAAGCTGGAGCATGGGAGGTTCCACATAAATATAAGGAAAAGCACTTTCAGTGTGAGGGTGACAGAACACTGGAACAGGCTGCCCTGGGAACCTGGACACTCAGTGACCTACATTAGGTGATCCTGCTCTGGTAGGGGATTGGACTCAATGATCTTTCAAGGTCCCTTGCAAGCCCTAACATTCTGTGATTCTGTGATTCCTGAACCTCAGTTTCCAATAGGAAGTGAAATATGTTTCATTTGAATCTCTCTTACCTATATGAGGTACAATTATTTTTTAAATGATTGCTTCCCAGTGTTTTTATAGGTAGCTTCTAATGTAGTAAGTCCCTAATCTCACTTTAGATTGAGGCACCAGTATAATAACTAATAATAATTTTTCAATAGAAAATAAGCTGTTAGAGAAAAAAAAGGGGTTACTTTAAGGTGAACATTTTTCAGCTTTGGCTTGAAGGCAACTACAGAAAGATTTATTGGTCAGATGACTATTATAGGCATAGTACATATTAAACTCCCAGTATTGAAAATTTGTCTAACCATAAAATTCAGGACCACGTCTATATTTGAATTGTTGTATGAATCCATATGACCTTCAGAAATGTAGCAACCTCACTCAGGCCACAAATTACCCCCTCAGTTTTTCCCAAAAACTGTAAGTAGAAAGTTTAAAAAGCTTTCACTGTGTTCTCTTATTGATTTTAAAGATATTACCTACAATTTTCTCTCTCCCAGTAGCTAGAGATAAAAATGTATTTGCTAATTGTTGACTATGTGCTGTGGCACACAACGCTATATCTTTCAATACTAGAATAGTTGAGTAAACTAATTACACTGATCCTAAAAGATTCAATGCCTGTAGGCTTTCTTCAGTGCATTGTGTATTTATATCAGAAATGAAGCTTGTCTTGTCTGCTTGCTGTGCTGTGCGTGGGTTCTTAACCTCCTGCTAAGATCCTAGGTATTGATTTGGGTTGGCTCTCTCTGTAGGTGCCTGGCATGATGCATGATGCCTTCTTTCTTACAAAGCATTAAAGAGTTGCTTCTGAAAATTGGGACTTTTGCTGTCACTTCAAGATGGACACCAAAAACACATCTTTACTGGTTAACTGAGTGCACTGCTTTAATATAAGGACCGAAAATCTGGAAATTGCTGGTGGCATGCAGTAACGAGCAATGGCAGCAGATGTTCTGCCCTTCACTGAAAATTGGGTGGATAGCATCCCACCATGCAGTAGATAGTTTGTTGCCAGTGGATTTTATTGGAAGTTTTTATGTTCTTTCCCTCAAATGTATTTTAAATTTTCCGAAAGAAAATTTACACATCAAGGGATGAATAAGTTTTGCATCTGGTGCTCTATAATAAATCCAATATATAGGTATCACTGTGTGAGGTGGTCTATTGCACTGATAATTTGCAGTTCAGCAGCTGTATTTTTATTTGGACATTCCCCAAGTCTGTTATGAAGATATAAGGGGAGAGAGACAGTGCTTTTTTCTGTGTTTTTTGATAGAGTTCAGATGTAAGAAAAGGGAAGTGACAACTGTAGTGGCAATGCTGGGTGTTGTTCAAAAGTTTCACAGGGCACTTTCAACAGGTTAAACATCATGACAGAAATAGCCAGTTAGGCAATAAAACCGAGGAAGGAAAATCAGTTTAATAGTCAGAAATGTGTTCCTGGATGAGTAACAGAGACCCACTCCAACATGCAAACATGTGCGTAACTACTTGTGTGAGCAGTGTTGCTGAAATTAAGGAAAGATCTAAATGGGGAAGATGTTACTACAAGGATTTTTTCAGCCTTTCATCCTGCAGCCCATTGGATAGTTTGGCTTTTAGTGCTCATCTTTACAAAACACTTCAAAAAGTATTGATGTAGCAATTGTACATCAATTGTAGGAATACAAGTGGTTGAACAATATAGACTCTTACAGCTCGTATTTCTCTGACTCATAAGATTCAGGCTACAAAAAGTATGAGAAGCTGTAATGTAAGGAATAATGCACTCATATTTTCTTTGGTTTATTTTTTCCATCAACAACTTTACATGAAAAAAGGTTACCCCATCCTATTCTAAATTTTCATGAGGAAAACTAATTTACAGTTTCACCTTCATTTGCTTGGCAAACACCAAGGACAAATGCAGAAAATCCTGGAGACTGTTCTGCTGCAGGCTGCAAGTAGCCACCAGGAGGAGCTGACTGCCTTAATGAGGAGGTAGGGGATTCATTTGCTAACAATTCCAACAAAAAGTGTTAAAAAAATGAGTTCAGTACTAAAAGTGATGCTAAACTAAGATAAAGCTGAAGTATTTATATATTATTTACAATGGTTACATAATTGTTTGTGTCATAAATGTTCTGTTTAATACTAATGTACTTCCAGCCAGCAAAGATATGCAAAGGCCTGATTTCAACTCAAAAATTCAGAAAGTATTCTCTCCTAAAAGACAAGATCTGATTCATGTCAGTTCCTTAGAAAGAAATGTCCTGTATTTTATGAACCAGTGTGGGACACAGATAAAATATCTGAGTTTAAAAAGAAGTTCTGAGTTTTGTATATGATTGAAAATCAGAGTGTACTGAGCCAGGGGGCCTTGTTCATGGCTCTTGAACAAAGCAGCTTCTGTTTTTCTGTAATGGCCTTTTTTTTTCTGCATTATAATCTCTTTATATATTTAATACCATAAATAAAATAGTGGCATAGAAGACAACTATAAATAAAACACCGGCATAGAGAGGATATGCCAGAAGTGATCTCTCAACTTGTTTCTTATTATTAGTGCTATAGTTAAAACTCTGTTCAGTGCCATCCTGGAAGGGATGAGGGAGCAACAGTTGTGTATGTCCCCCAACTGGCAAACACAAATAGTCACACGGATATTTACAGATGGGATTGCTCTTAATGATTCCTATCAATTGAGGCTTCTCTTTTCTCCTCCTTCACAGGGATCTTACTGCTTATGAAAGACACCAGAGTGTTGCCGACCTCCTATTAGGAGTAGATTGGGACAAGGTTGTCTATTTCAGCCATGAACAAAGTATAAGGTATTGCTCTTCTACCCTAATTTACAAGACTGTGAGTGAAGACTTGTGTTTGACCTATGATAATAATCACTTATATTTGGTCTGGCAAAGTACACTCCAGGGCAAATGCATCCTGGAAATAATGTCTTTTCTATTTTAAAAAAGGAAGGAGAAAATGTGATTTAGAAAGGTAAATATGCAATACATTTTTTTTTCTTTTTCTAATTTAATGAGAGTCTTAAAATAAAAAATATTGCAGCTGCCAAACCATAGCCTAAGAAACTTGGTGAAACAAGGTTTATTTTAGAGAGATGGAAAAAGAACGAAGGAAAGATGATTATCTAAAGGCAAATTTCAGTGAGGATGCTGGTGTTTGCTAGGAAACATGGGCTAAGAATATTCTCCTTTGGATAGAGGATGGTAATGGTAATGGTAAAAAGGGGCAACAGGAACTTACCATCAGTGGTCAAAAAAAAGATAATTTTTTCATATTCAAAACTACAGTGTTATGAGCAAAAATATTTGCAGAGTGATGTAATTTCTATCAGTACAAGAAAACTCTCTCCTGTTTGATTATGAGCATGAACAAAAACCAACAGTAATGGAAAAGGTAAGAGCACGGTTTCAAAAAGCCATTTGCTCTATAAGGAGGCAAGTTGCTGACAATCTTTAGAATACAGCTTTTAAGCAGGGAATCTCTCTGCTCTCTCTGACTTCATGCAGAAGGCAATCACCTGCCTGTCACAGGTTGCCCTGTGACTTTAGTGCTGACTTCAGGGTAGACTGAAGAAGTCCTGAAACTGCTGCCTTTCATAGAGGCACATTCCTGATTTGGGGGGAGAAGCCACTCCTGCTAGCAATGCATTCAAAATAGCAGGATAACAGGGTTCTAGACTTTGCAAAAAGGCAGGATCTGCATTCAGACTTGGTGGGAGCTTCGTTGAGGCAATGTGTTACCTACGAGGAGGAAAACAACACCCAAAAACCCAGATAGTAACTTGCAGCTCCTACTTCATTGTCAGCCAGCTGCTGCCTCTCACACAAGTGTGCCCGGATCTTGAAAAATCTGGGCTGGGTTAACAAAGGGCAAGATTTTGGTGCAGTGGAAATTTAGGTATATGGTCGCATAGTTTCTTGTAAATTAGGATGTCAGAGGAGCTGGTATGTGGGATATAGCTGATGCCACTTTATAGGGTCTTTTAACTGTGAAGGGCAATTATCATGACTTTCTCACTCCTGCTAAGGTCAGGAATCCACACAGTATAGCTGCTTCTTGCACATGTGTTTCTTTGGCAGGGAAGGGTCCCCACTCCTGAGGTGATGGTGTTGCAACCAGATCTGGCAGCTATGGATAATTATCTGTGGGTGGCAGAAGGTCTTAAAGCCCTTCAAAATTCTGACTCCTAATGATTTTACTCAGATACTCTCACTTCCCTCCCCGTTACCAATACTGAGAAACTCAAAGTAAAATGCTGTTGATACAGCATACTTCTTCACATAAAAACTCCAGCTGTCTATCGGAGCTCTTTATACAGACACTCCACTAGAAAATCAAAGACATAAGTCCAATATCCAGACTAAAAGTTTTTGAAAGGAGAAAAGAAACAAAATATTTTTCTCTTGGTATTTCTCAGACAATAGACTGTTGGATCCTACATGGTGGGGCCATATACTCCTGCTAAGTTGGTTAAACTAACAGATACATTGTAGATAAAAGTGGTGGTTGGCCTAGCAACAAAATTATTATTGTGAGATCATCTGAGAAGAGATGTCATTGATATAATGATGTATAAGAACATAACTACCATTAAGCACACAGGATTCCCATTCATGCAGGATTCCCTGACCTGGTCCAGGGATACAGATTTGAGATACCTAAACATAGATCTCTGGTGCCATTTAATTCACACTTCTGTGTTGCATCTGCCATTATTGTAGGGAAGTTTCAAACTCATAGACTGTTTAAAATGTTGCTTAACCTCAGTGGAGTCCCCTCTATTAGAATTTTTTACTGTAAGGATTACAGAACCTTGGAACAGGCTCCCCAGAGAGGTTGTGGAGTCTCCTTCCCTGGAGACTTTCAAGACCTTTCTGGATGCATTTCTGAGTGACCTGTCCTAGTTTTGGTCCTGGTTTGGCAGGGGGATTAGACTTGATGATCTCCAGAGGTCCCATCCAACCCCTGACATTCCACGATCTCTGTAATTCCAGTAAAGTGCTTTCTTGGACCAACTAGTGAGCTGTTGTCAGGTTAACACTGACACTCAGTTAACACTCAGGTTAACCAGAGATGGTTCTCTGGATGGCATATGGCTAGTACAGTATATGAAAAGACAGCTGGGACACCTCAATCACCCAAGACCAAAGTGGCATATATAAAATGTTATTAGCAGCTTGAGTCAAGGAGCAAGGCTTTGGAATGAGCAGCTGAGAGATAAGTGGGCATTTCACTTTACTGGTATACAACCTCAAGAAGCTGTCTTTGGAGTTTGTACCTGTACCTGGATGGTGTCCAGTTAAAAAGAAGATGGGTAATTCATTTATTAGCACAATTTTCTTTGCATGATGAGCACTTATTAAAAGGTATCCTGAATGAACAGTAATTTGAACTCAAGAGAACAAAACCTCTCTTTTTCAATGAGGAAACTTTTTCTTTTAGGCTAAATACACTGGACTTCTTTGTATGGCTCTGCTCTCTGTTGACAGCAATGAACATTCACATGAAAATGAAAGCCAGAATAAAATCTGAGGTTAGTGATTGTAACAGAAACAAGACAACTCTTCATTCCTCTGAGTGAGGTTTAGTGTTGGCTTAATTTTGTATGAAAAATCTCTTTTTATCTACGTTTTCATGAAAAAGTTTTTCAAAGTCTCTCTCATCCTAGTACAAGAATCTCTTTCCTCTTACCAATATGGGAGGGTGCCATGAAACTTGACAGGATCTATTCTGCCAATCTCTTTGGTTTTTACTCCACTATAGAAAATAAAGCAGCTGGGATAAATCAAGTAATAAAATGTGCTAAAATACAGTGTCTAGTACAGCTTATGTGACAGCAGTCAAATACAGGGTTTTCACTGTGATAAAGATTGATTTTACATCTGTTCATATTTTTATAGACAGTGTTACTTGCAAATATCCATGATTCAAAACATTCTTGGCTTATCAATTCTTATTTGAAATAAAACTTCTAAAGTAAATGTAACGTTTCTTCTGTGAAAGCTGCTTATTACAGTTAATGATCCTGATCCAAAATTCTTTGTGGGCCTTACTTAGTTGAAGCTCCTAATGATCTCAGTGGAGGATGAATTATTGGTTCATCAGTATTAGCAATAGCCGTCCTAAACAGTCTTTTAAGAAACCAATACAAACTCCCTAAATAAATTCACCAGGTGAGCACATAAAGCTGATGGCTTGATGGACTGGGAAGTGCCAAACTTTTCTGCAGATGATCCTTGGTGTCACAGCCACTGTTATATATAAGAAAAGACCTTTTAAGAAGCTGGGTAAACTTGATGCATCCAAAGTCGTTAAACACCTGTTCCATTAACGACATGGAATTTGTCCTGTGTACAATTGCAGCTTTTTCCATCTGGCAGTTCATCTGAGAGAATTGGGCCTAATAAGGAGGGCAGAGGTTTGCAGCTAATGAGCAAGTCAAGGTTCTGTTCTATTAGGTTAGATAGAAACTACTCTGAGACTTAAAATAAGACTGGGGATTTGGTCTTGTTTTCAAACATATATTAATCATCACTGGCTTAATCCTGCAGACTATTAACTTGAAAATCGTGAAACTGTTCACAGGAGTTAAAAATGTCCTATTGGGCCACACAAGTACAGTAAATTCCCTGTGACATCATTAGATCTTCCTACACCTCTCATCCCCTCTTCCTCAATATACTGGGTAGTCATCATCCAGACATGGTAAGTTCAGTCTTGCTTAACCCTTACTTATTCTGCAAAAAAATGTAGTAACTGAAGAGTGATTCTTTATACTTGAGGAGTAGAAAAGTAGCCTATGTTTTTTCACCAAAAGTTTTATTCTGAGTAAACTCATAGCTCAACATATTTAACATGCTTAGATTAATAGCTTTTTTTGACAAAAATGTCAATTCTATTGAGTTTAAAATTTTTATTTCCAGAAAATATTAAATATCTGTGAAGATTATTATGCCCGTGGGAAAGAAAATAAGTTCAGAGAGAAAAAACTCTAGAAAGTGAAGATTTCAGTCAGCATGTACAAAAAAATAAAAAATAGTGAAGTAAAACTGCAGAAAAATTTGAAATAGCAACTAACAGAGTTTGGGCACTGCTCTATAATCAGGTCATCCTGGAGCTTCTTTAGTCACTAATAGTTTGTTCTCTGTGTCGTGACTCATTTCCTAATGTATATTGGCCCTGAGAAAACCATACTAAAATGTCACAGATGCTGATCTCCACTTGAACTCTCTGAAGCACAGCCACAGAAACCATAACTTATTGTGAGTACCAGACTTTTGTGTTAACAGGTTTTTGAACTGATGATTTATTTTTACCATCAGGTAGATAAAAAATACTACAGATTCAAACTAAAATTTTTGAATGTTGGCCTAGCTTAAGAGAATTCTTTGCTGCTGGCTGGCCTGACAGTATTTAGCATTAACACATACTGTGTTAAGTTTGTCTGTCAAAGGTAAGCAGACTGGCATCAACTCCTGTACTCCTTGGATGGTAGCTACTGAAGACAAGCCCACCTTACAAATATGTAATCAGGCCAAATATATACAGCTAATACGGTGACAGAAGATTAGTTTTGTTTTCTCCTGCACAGCTTAAATTCTTCGCTGTTCAATGTGTGACAAAAGAAATCCTATTTCTAGCCCAGTACTAACTCTGTTTTCACTTAATTTATTAAGCAACTCTGGTTTTAGACTGTAAGACAGCATTATTTTAGCTTGTGTTAATATAGATAACTCTGTTGCTACTCTGTACAAAGTACTATGTATTTTTCATCCTGTCATCTTCACAAAAGTATAAGAAATGATTTGAAATCCTAGATCATATAGAGCCTCCTTTCAGAAGCTGCTGACTGGTACTCCTCTAACATCAATGGCATCTTTACTAAGGCAAAGTAAATGTCATAAAATGTTTTGTTCTACTGCAGACACTGGCAAATAATTGGCATCTGTTTTCTGTTGTCTAGCTGCCATTCTGTTTTCTGAAACAGAAGCTCCCATTTCTCTTCTAATTCCTTGATTAATTCAGTCTCTTATGGGATTGAAAAAAATTGTTAGGAAAAAAATATAAAAATTCTGTTAAAGGAAACATTACAAGTTTCACAGTGATTTTCCTGTAGCTAATTGTTCAGACTGGTTGGGATTTTCAAAATAAAAACTCAAGAATGTTCATCTTGACAACTGGAAAATTCTTCATCTGAATAATGTAATTGCTTCTTGTTTTGTCTAGATATTCTTGATATATTTCACTGAAATCTGGCTACTTTTGTCATCAGTTTTACTATTTTACCAAAATATAGCATAAGATCTGTGTGTAAGTCAGTAGATTTTTTTATTGTAGTCAGCTATTGGTTAACAGGATATAAAATACTTATCAAAATATGTACTTGATTCTTTTTACTAATGTTATAAAGCAGATAAAATAGCACTCTCACTTAAGGAAGTCTTCTGGCTAAGCATTTGACATTAATTCTCATTAACATGCTTTCAAATATATTGCCAGAGTGGTAGTAAAATCAACACCTTCTAATTTTTACATTGAAATTAAGCCAAAGTGCATTTGGTCTTGTCACTACATAGCAGCATGCATGATACTTAATATATCAACATAAACACTCAATAAAAATGTAATTTTTTTATTAACTGAAGTAGTTTCAATTTTAACATGAACTGATATTGTTCTACTGCATAAGTAAAATGCATGGTAGAAGACTAAGATTCAGGTAAGATGACAAGAGGTGAGATCACCTTTTGTTTTCATACTAAATGTTTTTGTAGTTTATCATTATCAGATGCCAAAATACATTCAGAAAGTCAGTTCTAGTTTTTATACTTGCTGCGTGCCATTCAGATAGTTTCCAATAGTACCTTATATTGTTGGACAACATTTGCCTCCAGTAATGCACAGTAAGATACATTTTCTGTGTTATTTCAGATGAGACCAATGTATGCACTTTAACAGTAGCCTCTGCTCACAGCACATTTTGTTTCAGTAAAATTCAAATTCTACAGTCCTATAAAATGAGTTACAAATTTCATCACTGCTGTGAAATGAAGAAGACAGAGTTTTATCTAATGTGAGTCCGTGCTTTTTTGTAAGCATTATCACTAAATATTTTGAAGAGAAAAATACATAAATGTCCACAGATATTTGCTTCCAGAGCCCTGAATCTGCAAGATTTGCATCTGGTATAAACTCAAGTTTCTTGTGGGATCACTGTCTTTACATGTGTAGTACACATGAGACATTTCTGTCCCATGTCCTGTGTGAATTACACATTTTTACTCTCTAGTCTCTAGCAGATTTAGAACCCAAACCACCCAAATACTTTACTGCAATATTTCAACTGTGATCTAGGGCTGATAGGGTAAGGACATGTAGGAGAAAAGTGCAGTTACTTTCTTAGGCAGAAAACTTTGATGCTAGCAGGGAAATGTGAGGAAGCTTTGTTTTATAGATCCCTTATTACCTGCCCCATTTATGAGACAAAATGACAATAATTTCATTTCCAGAACTGTGAATCAGTATCATTGAAATAATGAGGTCTCTCTGAAGTAATTATCTCTCTCCTAAACCTTCCTGGCTTTGTGATGGTCAAGAATAATTGGCTGAGGGTGCATTTTAACTTTACAGTTACTTACCCAGCATCCTCAGATCCAACCTTCTTCATCAGTCTCAGTTACTGTTCCTAGTTTTATTGGATGCTTACCTCTCTCATTCTTTGTTACTTCCTTCACCTTTAAAGCTTTCATTACAAAATCATTATGTTCTGTGTCAATTATATTCTTGGTGAAATAAACTCTATTGTGTTTTCAGTACTTCTAATATCTGAACATGGACTGCAGTGTTTCTAATGGATTTGATATTTTAAGAAATTTTCCAATGTTTTGTTATTCTGGATCAATATTAAGAACAAAACCTGTATTATGAAGGAATAACAAGTGCTGCTTTAATTTTTGTAGGATTTTTTTAGTATGTCGTGCCTTGCTTGTTGTTTAACTCATGAAGAAGAGTAAGTCTCCAAAGTTTTCTATGTTCTTTTTTAAATTTCAGATGATCTAATAAAAATTAACGACCTTTTCTTTTAGCCTTCATGATTGCAGTAGGATTACTACTGTGTCATTGCTATTCACTTTTCTACTGTGATTTATAGAAGTTTTTGAACACTTATCAAAGCATAAACATATTTTTACTATTCTCTTCATCATGGAAACAGCTACAACCAAATATGATTAAAAAGTTTACTCCAGAGCAGAATCTTATTCTGTGGGAACACTCTGGTCAATTGAAGTTTTCACATTTTTTTAATGAAGTCCAAATTATGCAAAAAAACTCTTGATATCCTCTGACTCAATAACCATTAAGCTGCAGTTTACACTTAATGCCATATAATAGAATAGCATAATTCAGTAAAAAGACAGAAGGTTGAGTAGTTCAGGTTTCTTCAGTTTATTGTAGCAGAACTGGTTCTAATAAATTTTGAGGTGCTGTCACCTGAATTTTATTCTGTAAACAGTTTTAGGAGAGTTATTTTCATAATACAGAACCACAGACTTCTTGTACTTTTTATGTTGGACTGCTATTGAGATGAGTACTGCAGTTCTTTTAGTATTCACCTTTTCCCACTGAATATGTTATAAACCTACATCAATGAAAAAAATAATTATTTTAATTCCCCTAAAATTTCCATTTTTTAATTAATTCAGTAGACCCATTATGTAACATCATAAATTGTCTTGAAGGTGCATTTTATTCCTCCACCTTCACTTCTTTCAGGACGGAATACATGCCATCTAAATCCCCCATAAGGTTTATATATTTCTTCTTCAATAGTAGGTTTATCTGTGGCATTCATATGAAACAGTAAGTCCACTAGGATCAAGAACTAGAATTTCCATGAGAAGTGTGCAACTATGAGGAAATGTACCTTGAATCCTGAAATAATTCAAGGCAATGCATTTTTGATGATTTCGACATATTTGTAGAAAGAAGAATTCTGCACTTACTGCACAAAATAAAAGTGAACTCCTTTATTTTTTACATGTATCCACTGAATTTTGGTTATTTTGACTTATTATTTCCTTCTGCCACCTGAAATAACTCCTTTCTGTTCCCAGGTAAATTGCTTCCTTTACTGATGTCTGCCTCTTTCTTGTAGATCAGAGCTCCAATATGGCCATGCTCTTGAAGGGGAAGCACTGAATACACAGCTCATTTATCAAGGCAAAAGTGTTTAACTATGACCTTAAGCACATGCTGCTGCTTGTTAGTTTAACTGAAGCTACACAAACATGGTAAAAGGTAACTGACCTTTATTCTGTGCTCTGGGTATCTGTTTGATGATGATATCATTTTGTCCAGGGGTTTAACAAGTGTTTACTCTTTAACTAACTCTCTGATTACATGATCCTCTTTTTCCCCGACTCTTCCTTCGTCACATGATAGAGCTTTTTCTTAAGTCTCTGACATTTCAAGTGGGGGTCACTGTATTTATGCAGTGCCAACAACTAGGAGCAGTCTTGTGTGCCGAGTGTGCTCTTCCCCATTGTTCTGCAAATTAGTCAACATGAAACCAAATAGTGATAATGTGTTGTTATGATGAAGGTTAATAAGCTACTGATTACCTCCATAGACTACAGTTCCAGACACATTATTTAAATGGATTGCTTTATTGAACTAGTTGATGAAAGATCCAAATTTCCCCTTGTGATAAAAGATGTTATAAGCCTTTTGAGGGATAGGGAAATATTACACAAGAACAGTTTACTCTGGCCAGGACATTCCAGATTTATTTTATGGTGACTATAGCACACTACAGCTCTAGAAAATGTTGTCTGCTAACAAAAAGATGCTCCTCTATGTTTCTAAGAGTAAACCACTTGTAAAAAGTACCCGTATTAAGCAACCTAATATTGCTTTTCGGGGGCATGAAATGAATTTAACAAATTGCTGTTTTCCCTTAACTTTGCTTTCTACACTTCATCAACATGCAAGGACATTATTTTTGTCATGTGGCCTTTACCAGCAGAGATCTAATCATAAATGCAGTAGCTCAAGTCAGATATTTTTCAGTAAAAGTACTGAAAACAAGTCTGTTTATGAACTTTTAAAAACCAAAAACCAAACATAAATTGAGCTGAATCCTTGGCAAATTTACCAGCCTGTAAAAACACTTCCTAATTTTCAAAATTAACAGAAGTTTTAACAAACTTGAAACAAAATCCTGCCTACAAATTTTATAGGATACATAATTTCCAGACCAGAGACATGTGGGTACAATTTTTTTAAATTGTATTTTTTGCCCATCTTGTTTCAGGAAATTTGCAGTTTTGAAAACACTGACCAGAACAACTTTTTCTTCCCTAGCTCTGCAATTCCTTTGAATTTCCTTTGAAATAAATTCCTTTGAAATTCAGTCAAATCTAGATTTCTCCTAATGACAATACTCCATGCTATATTTTTTCACTAGTCCCAGGAAAAAACAAAAACCAGCACAATAACTTGGTAAAACTCTCAGACTTCTTAGGGTTCTGAGTACTACCAACTGGGTCATTACTGACAAGCTTGTTATTTTATGCTTCATCACACTGGTTGACACATACCCCAAAGAAGAGTAGCTGAACATTGAGTCAAGAAAGGGCACCTGTTCTGCTAAAAAACCTAAGGTGCATTGTGCAAAAGTGCTTTGATAATCAATTATTAAGAATCCAGAGATGACAACTCATATATACGTAGGTAAGTCAATAACCTTTGGGCACTTAATCCCTGGGGATCGCAGGAGACAGTGACAGAAAGGATCAAGGTCAGTGATAATGAAGTCAAAGTGGTGGTGAAGACCAAATGCAATTTAGTCTAGCCCTAAAAAATTAAAGCTTCCAGTGGCTTCATTGAACTATGTAGTGCTCCATGTGACACCACATGAAGAAAAGGTAAATTAAACATCCATCTTCTTTTGCATTTGTTTTGAGAAATCTCTTGCTTCTGTTCACTTTTTTTTAATTATTATTATTACAAAGCATTTGCCTGAATTACTAAGTTCTCAAATTCCAATAATTTGTTTTCAAATCTCTCTTCCTTACCTTCTTCATCTGTAGCTAGCTTCAAAAGTCATTAACATGATGTCATTCAAAAAACAGGAAAAAAATGAAAGCCTGGTACCTGCCTGAAAAACTGTGTTTTTTGAGTATGGAGGAAAATGCAGGTTGATTGCACATATCACTGGCTATTTGTGAAAGAGAAGAAGTAAGATAATTAGTTGAATCCTTATGTATAATTCCTAATAAGGTGTAAATTTTATTTTTGTTGAGTGAAGTGGAAATAAAGCATCACACCATTTATAGCTGAATGAAAAGTTAAAATTCAAGAGCTGGTGCTGCATATATTCAATTTTACATATGGAAGATAGGCACTTCATTACATAATAAGATACAACACATGGCTCAGCATGTCTGCCTACTTGGGCAATTTATGAAACCTATATATACCTACCTATATAAAATAATAAGCCAAACAACACACTGTGATTAGAGAAATTATCATTATTATAGTTAAAATCAAGAAATATCCTTTGTAATATGTCAATCCAAAATTCATATGAGACAATTAGAGCTATAAAATTCATATGCTGATAAGATTTCTGGAAATGATATACTAGGTGTACACAAGCTGCAATTTTATTTGCAGTACATCAAAAAACGTAGCCCATTACAATTTCACTGGCTATATCAGGAGTCAGGTCAGGTCCTCAAATACATCAGACAGATATGGTATCTCTTATTTCCCCTAAAAGACACAAAAATTTCAAAGAACAAATTTGAAAACTTCTTTAGGACCTCAAATGAAATGAGTAAAGGAGAGAGGGAGTCTGGCTCTTTTGTGATTTTGGAAATGCAAATAAACCACATTGTTTTAAAAAAGGAAAGAAACATGGTATTACTGCAATGAGGTTAAAGACACACTGTGTTTTGTGTCTTATGCTGTTGCAGAGTTGGCATCTTCTACTATGTCAGACGAGTCACACAAAGCCATGAAATCTAAATCAGAACTTCCTATTAATTGCTACTGTTGGGAGAATAATTTGGAAAAGTATCACTACATGCTTCTCTTAGAAGATGGGCATCCACTATTAGGCACTGAGAAAGTTGGGACATTGGACTACGTGGCTCTCTTTAAGTTCTTGATTGACTATGGCCTGTTCTTGGGACTTACCTTGTCATGTGCCTTAGACAAGGCAAACAGGACTTAGAGACACAGAGTCATCATTTTTGGTTTTGTTGGCAGAATTTGAGTGGAGCTGTGATGGGAACAGAAGGGCTTCCTCCTCTGCCAGCCTTCTTTCTGTAAGGAGCAGAAAGAGAATGGCAAAACAGAAGCCTGCTGCTTGGGAATGCTGGGCATATAAACTTCTCCTAAAGTATTTCAGACTTTCTGCCTGGAACAAAAGGGTAGCAGGGAAAGCATGTCTCTTGGGAGTCATAATTCATGTTCCAGTCTGCTTATTGAATGGGGCAGCTCCTTGAAAGATTCATAGATTTCATGGTCATTTATGACTGTCTTGTCTGACTTGTGTGACACAAGCTGTAGAATTTCATCCCTTCAGTGTTGCCTTCCATCCCTTCAGGACTATATATTATCTGAAGTATGTATATACTTAAGGATTCTTCAGTAATAAAAGAAATACATTTATGGCCATAAACACAGCAACTTGTCTGGTGCTACTAAAGGTCAGAGAAGAAAGTGTTGCCTAAGTTTCACATCCTTTGAGGGGAAAGATAAATATCTAAAAATACTTTGGATACTCCTGATAAACTTTCTTTGTGTAAATTGAAGCTGATGAAAGGAAACAAAGCATTCTGTCCTATTAACTCTCCGTTTGGGGGAAGATTGTCAGTTCCCCCATATGTGCTGGCCCTTTGCAGAGTTTCTGCCACAGATGTAGGCAAAGGGGCACAGAGTAGAAGTAGAAGTGGCAGTATTATCATTGTAGAAGATGAATGTAGTGGCACTTCTAATTTATTTAGTATTCAGGATTTCAACTTTAATTAGGATTCTTTTGTCACATCATTCATCAAATGCACTTGAAAGAAATGGAAATTAACACCGAAGTTTCTGTTGCCTAAGGCATGCTTTTAGTAGTTCTCGTTTTGGTTTATTGTTGTTAAGTTCAGTGAAATAGTTTACTTGCAATAGTTCACTTAGCTGTAACTGAATTTCAAAAGGGGTAGAATGAATATGTGGTCTTTAAAAGTGCTATTTTCTCAAGCCCCTTAGCTCCTAACAGCTCTTTTATTGAAAAACAATTATTTTTCTCTCTGCCCCCTCCCCCCCTTTTTTTTATGACTGCTAGTAAGTCACAGACTATTACCTATGAATTGCACCTGTATTTAGATGAAATTCTGTAACTTATTTGCTGAAACCATACCTATTTAAAATGAAGATCAATATGTCTACAACAATATTGTCTGCATGGGGAAAAGTTCCTGCATTAATTATTACTCCAACTCCATGTGTCTGCTCTTGCAAAATTTACATTGTCCTGGCATAACAGCAACAGCATTGATAAAAAGTGCTCCTTATATCCAAAGCTTCCTGCTGATATAGCAGAGGTCCAGTCAGACATTTGAATGAAAAGAATGTGAGGTTACACAACATACCAGCAAAACTACTACGGTCAGTACAAAAATCATTAGCTCGTGTCCAAAATTCATGCTTAATGTAAAAACTAAATGTTTATTACAAAAATATTTCTCAGAATTCTGATTGGTGAAGTCTGGTTTGTGGTGCTTTTTGAGATGAACTGCAGAATCTAAATAAGCAAAAATTTTGACCGTAAGTTTTCCTGCAGTTATAATATATAGATTTTATATATATATATACACACATATATATTTAGTTATAATATATACCTTTTTATAATATATAACATTTTTCATAAGTAGCAACTGTTTATCTGTTTTGTTTTGGGTTTTTTTCTGGTTTTCTCATATGTACCTGCAAGTTAAATAAACAAAACATAAAAACATTTCTACATATCCACTCCCACAGAACTTTTCATACGAAATGTTGCCAATAACCAGTGCTAATATTTTGAGGGTATTTTAAACTTGCATTCCTACTGCTATCTGGAGCATCTCTTCAGCTTTTTGCCTGTGTTACACGAGCTGGAAATTACTCTTCAAAAAGTCAGACATTCTTAGAAAACATTTGCTGGTCTAAGTTGGATGGGTACTGAAAAGTTATCACTATCACAAACCTACAGCACAGCCAGTGCTTTGAAACTATAGATAGGATTCTGCTCTACAAAATATCCTGCACACTTTTCAAGGGAGCATTGGAATGATAAGTAAGAAACATTTGAGAAAACCAAATTATCTATAAGCTCTATCACTGATTCTTGGCTGAATCAACTAAATGTTCCAACCACCATAAGAGGGAACAAAATCAAAGTCCTCACAGATTTTTAACCACCACCAAAGAAACAAGATACTTTGTACCCCACCATTCAAATACAAGCACCTAACATGTTTCAGAACACTTTTTTTGCACTAATTTCTGCAGTACCTTAACTCAGAAACACTATACAGAATTTCTAAGAACTCTGAGTATAGATTTTAAATATAATGCAAAAAAAAAATAACTGGCCCTGTATGTTTGAGTGAATTCAGCTAGTTGTAGATTGTTTCAAATAAAAGGTACACTGGAACACAACTATATTTGTGAAATTATTATGGAGATCAAATTAGTCTTAATGAAAAACCCTGGAAGCAGAATTTGCAGTGGTGACTAAAAGATCTCTTTTATAATAGGGCTTCACAAACACAGATTTTGTGGGTGCCTAAAGCCAGTTCTGAGTATAAATAAATTGTAGCTCTGAGAATATTTTCTATGACTTGTACTTCAGAGCTGTCAGTCAGTATTTTTGATCATTAGCCATCTGTGATTATTTTAATTTTTGCCAGCAGGAGAAGGAACTCTTTTCCACCAGGGAGCTCTGTTATTACAATATAATTTATATGTAAAGAGCTCATTTCATTAGAGGAAAAAAAAAAAACAAACCTAAAACTTTTTACATAGGATTTTTTTTTTAAAGTTTCAAAGAAACTTGTAGCATTAAAACATTTATTTTTCTTTTCATTTCTTTTTGTATTTATTTCCTTGGCGTGGTCCATGTAAAAGCAATTAACATTTTAAGGGTAGTTTAACAATAATTCTGTGTCTTTAACTCAGTTTTCATTTATCATCCAGTACAGAAGATTTAGAATCTGAGTAAGTCACAGACAAATAATCTTTACTTAGTTTTTTTTTTTTTTTTTTTTTTTATTGTCATGGGTCTGTTGCCACTATTTTAATCTTCAAGTCTTGGAAGTCCTTAAAATTAGAAAGTATTCAGGTGAGCTTAAAAATAAAATCCACATCAGTATGACTGGGTACACATGATGCCTGTGTTTAATTAATATCCTCAAAAGGCAATAGAGTTCTATGTATACCAAGAATAATTTCTGTGGTTTTATATGTGAACACAGAAGTCTTCTGTTTCATGCACCATAACTGTGGTATAGATAATGTCTGTATTTTTAGCTCTTTGCTCAGAGATCTGCAAGAAGCGAGTTCTAAAAGCAAAGAAAATTGACTACTGCAGTTGAATTGCCTTTTCTTCATATAAGTAAGCTTTGAGGATGTAATTACATTAAGTTCTCAAAACTTACATTATATATTTGACTTCTGAATTTTAATCAATTCCTTGATCTAACATATAAGGTCAGATGAATAGTCACTGTCAATTGTACATGTACTTCAGCACTTACAGACCATTTCTGTTTTATCCTATCTGATCATATGGGTTTATGACATAAAGATATGTTGCATATAACAGATCTTCCAATGTCTTTAATCAGTAGAATGAGGTGAATTTTAATATGTATTGTGAGAATTAGCTATAACAGCCCTCAAAATTAAAAAAAAAAAAATTAAAAAACCTAACCAAACAAAGAAAAAACATTTTTGACCATTTGTGGTCCTCACCATTGTGAGGACCTACAGATTTTCTCTATAGTTACATTATGAGGATAACAGCAAGAAGCAAAAAGATACTTTTAAATAGAAAGAAAATCTTAATGTAAAAATTAGTTACTTGTAGTAGCAACTACAGATGGAATCAGTGTATGAAGCCTATATCCCCATCTACCTTGGGTTTGCACATACATGTCGCTTTATTCCAGTACCAACAGCTTCTTCACAAGGAGACCTTTAAACAATGGTGATAATGAAAAAGCTTTCTTTTTCCCCCCTCCTCAATCTCTTTTTGTGAGCAATTTGCTTTTTAGAATTTTCACTGCTTTGCAGTACAAGGTTCTCCCTCTTTATTTTGAAAACATGTAGTAACTTACACTATTAGTGAAACTATAGAAGAGTAAATATGTTAGGCAAAAGACCTGTCTTGAGAGTCTGATGACAACCCTACAGATAATGGAGTAAGATACTGTGAGATAAGTTAACTCAGGTTAACTCTTTCCCCACCGTTTGAAGAGAGAGTTCTGGACCTCTGAGTCTGTTTTGTTCAGAAGAAGTTCTGCAGTTCACAGCAAGGTAAAGAGGAACAGCTAGGACAGTCAGTTCAGAAGTGCAGGGGTGAACTGTGGACACATCTGCATCTCCACTGACATCTCTGCTTCTCTAATGTATTCACAGCCATTGGCCAATAAGAATAGGAATAGGTCGTGCACACTTACATCACAAATATATAAACCACATTCTTCTTAACAAATAGCCTAAAACGTGATGGTTAAAAGGTTTAATGAAGATAAGATTCCCTCTGAATGTATGATAAGTTTTGGATAAAACAACTTTTGAAAAGAGGAACTGCTTGAAATTTTTATAGTGTAGAAATCAGCAGAAGAACTGATCTGTACAAAGGTTTCTAGATTTTGGATAAAATTACCTTCATAAACTGTCCTGGTTCTGCTAAACAAAAATATCCCAGGGATGAGCTGAAAATAATTCACTTTTTACCTGTTTATTGCCAAATCTGATTTGATTTAATTGAATCTATGTTTATCCTCATGTGGCTCCTAGAACATTCACAAACCTTCATAATCCCATTCTATCAGGGCAAATCTGCAAGTAAAAAACCTCACTTCTATCAGCAGGTATTCAATGAATGTCAGGTGGCAAATAAAGCACTTAGTGAATTGTTTTAATTGCATTTCTCTCCCATTTCCCAGAACTTGAGAAAGTTTTAGAAAGCTGGATAGGAGAAGGATGGATTTCTTTGCTTCCTTCATTTTGTACCAACACAGTTTGCATTCAGAAAAGATTTGCTGACATAATTTCACCGTCTGTCATGTATGGATAATATTTTAAATGTTATAACAGAGGGTATATTGTAGTGCAGCTGAGATGTACATCACAAGAAATATGAAAGCAAAGAGCTAAATTTGCTGCACCTACTCAAGAATATAAAGAACCTTTTAACGTGAGTCAGTAGACATGGAGTGCAGAATAAAATATTTTTTCCTGCGAATTAAACAGAAATGAAGGTTAGCAGGTTTAGCTGTCGTTGTCTTTTGCCATTGGTTGATTTCATAGAATTAGCTTAGTATAGTGCTACAAGAAAAGCATTAATGGCAAAGTTCAGAGATCATCTCAAAAAAAATTGACTTAACTTTTTTGACTTACACCGTAACTTACAATTTTTCATTCTTTTAGTCTACAAAGAGCACACAGAAGATAACACATCCCCTGTATTAATGACTATTTGAGGGTTGACTGGAGATTCTTTAACAGAGTTGACAGTCCTCAGTGAATGCTGAAGTTCCCTATTCGTAACCTTTCCTTCGACCACATCATTTAAAAAAAAACACTTAATTTCAAAATAATGATTATTTTTTATGTCTTTATTTTAAAAGTTTTTGACAGGGGTCTGTAAATTTGCTAGGTTTATACTGTGAAGTATCCACTGTATTTATGAGAACATGTGAAGGAATCTTTTGGTATACAAGTATGGCAAGAAGGTTATCCTTTAATAGTTCCATATGGCTGAAATATCTTCATGGAGTGATAAAGAATTAATGGAATCTGGAGACATGAGCAGACTGCGTATCAAGGGATAGTCATTATGTGTCATTCTTTTTTGATCTGCTTTGCAAAGTGAGGTGTTTGATACCTGCTTGTTTCTAAGAAAAGGCAAATCCTTAGGCAGTAAGATTGTGATAAAGGATAAATAATAGAAAATATATGGATAGAGGGAAAGGTGAAATTAGAACTTGACTTTTTGTCGTTGTTCATAATTCACATGGAGCCAGTGTATTCCAGACCTGTTTCATTTCCTGAGTTTTAATTGTGAAATATTACACAGCATGAATTTCTGCAACATGCAGTTGGCATTAGATGGCATTTGAGAGAGCTTGAGAGGGTAATCAAGTGGCCTCTGCAAAGTATGTCATCCAACATCAAACAAACAAACAAACAAACAATTATCTAAGTATACTTTTTCCTCAAATCAGAAGTGAACCAGCATTTCTGGACCAAGCCAATACTTCGGCCTGGTTGCTTCAACTTGGTAATTTTTCATGAAGATAAGAACAATGTCTAGCCTATTCTTTTATATTTTTTCCTTCTCCCTTTCTCCTGCCCTGGCTTTGCACCTCTTCTCTATGTCTCTCCTTCTGTTGTACATGTAGCCATTCTATTCTTTCTGTGAAGAGAAGTGCCACATTTGAGTTTTGCTGAAGTTATATTAAAATTTCATGCAATTGACTGAGATCTAACTGTTACATTTCCTAGCCTTTCGACTTAAAAATGGAATAAAAAATGCTTAGAAAATGCTTTTGCTAAAACTTTGTCCATTTCACTGCTTTGTATGTGTGTTAACTGTCAGGTACCTGAGAAAGACTACAGGCTCAGGTTCTGAGAGAGTGTGTCAAGTGACTAACATGTTTTCTTTTCCATTTTCAATTAAAGGTGTAATCCACTGAAGGTGGTGGTTTGCTCTTCCTGTGGTTCAAAAACTAGCCTAGGACTCAGAAGAGAAGAGTTCAATATCCTGCTGTGCTGCAGACTTCTTGAGCAGATAATCTGATGTTTCATTTCCTGATCTCTGAAAAAGGCAACTCTTCACCTACATTCTAGGGAATTTATTCAGGTAAATAAATGTAAATATTAAGGTTCTTAAGAAGATTACGTTTAAGACATACATATATAAAATTCTCTCAGTATCTCCCAGATCTTAATATATTTAATATCTTTAGATAGAGACCATAGCTTGTATTGAAGTCTGATTTTACAGTGTTTACAATGTTGGGAGTTTTCCTTGACTAAGAATGAAAAAATGAGTTCTTACTCTGAAACTTGACAAGATAACTTTTATTCCTACTTTATGGTGAAGTAGGAAGTTTAGTTCCAAGGCTAGTAGCACTAAATATATTATTTAAAAAGGAAACAAAATACAGCCTGCTGGGAATTAATTTGCTTAAAGGAGTTCTTTGTATGTACAGTTCTAGAAAAAAATATAATTCCTTGTAAGAGATTCAGTAAATACTTGAAAGTATACAACATTCCTGCTTAATGAGTGGGGTACAAGAGTGATTACTCAAAGGAAAACTGAAACAAGACATCCTAAAATAAAATGGAGAAAATTCCTGCCATTGTAGTTCAAGAGAATGGGAAGTTACAAAAGATAATTAAGAATTTTGCAGGACTGAAATCACCTCCAGGGAACACTCTGGGATGTTTGGTTTCTGAATTGGTGTATCTCAATTTTATATCTAAATTCAGGTAGCTATGAGTTTGTCTATTTCCCTCTTTCCCCTGTTTTGTTTTCCTATTTCTTGAAAAATGTATCCAGTGTGATATGATTCCATTAGCTGTGATCCTTTTTTATCCCCAAAGTCCTCATGCTTTCCTCCTCCAAGCTGGTTACTCATAGTTTCACCAATGAGTCACTGTGAAATCGTTTCAGAGATGTGCTGTGAAATGCTCAGCATACTGAAGAGCAGGAAAATTATATGCATTTCATGGCATTGAAGTAAGTTTTTAAAAGATTTAAATTATTTCTTACTTCTGTCTTTCCATTACCACAATGAGCAAAAGAAGGAAAAAGAAAAATAACAATAACAAAACACACAGACACATGCAAAAAACACCCAAACCCAAAAAACCCCACCACTCTTTCCCACATTCCTTCTTTCAAGACAACAATTCTCCAGAGCTGAGTTAGAGTCCTCCCTTACTATGCTGGGCAAATGTCATGTCCCCTGTTTCTCTCCATCTTGTAATGGAAATAGACCTATTGCCAGCTACACCTTGCTGGGGTCCTCTCCACACACAGATGTGCACACACATCTTCCTTTTGTCTGTTCTGAGTAATATCGGTTCACTCTAGTTTAAAATACTTTCTACAGTTTGACAGCTAGTATTTATTCTCATCCTCTTTAATTATCTTTCCAAATTGGGCTCTTTTCACACATCTTACCAGCCTCCTGAACAAGTTGTTTAGACATTATAAAATGCTGGTCCTGTTTTCCAGTGACATTACACTTTAACATGCCCAGACACTCTATCCTTTGGTTGCTTTGGCTCGTTTCACCTCTAAAGACATAATTATCTGACTCATAATGCTGCTTCTGAGGCTCAGAAAAAGACCCCTTTACATATACTATTGACCAAACTCTAAACCTTTTATTCACCTTAGTGCTTGGACAACAGCAGCTGCTCACCAAAATAAAAACAGATCCACAAGTCAATCTGAAGTGCCCAAAGCCTTAAAACACACAATTGCAGTCCCCAGGAAGAGTCAATGCTCCAGGTTATAACTGGTGAAGTTTTTACTGAGCTCCCAAAGGACCTGAAAGGTCCTGAAAGATCTGAAAGGCCCCAGCCTGCTTTGGGAATCGATAGACTTCCTCACTTTTCAGACTACAGCCCACTCAGCCAGTAACACTGAAAGACTTGTAAGACAATAACTCTCAGCTCCATCCTTCATCTACACTGCAGAGAGCCAAGCTGTGTTTGCAGGTTTTTCCAGTTAACTCTTGACTTATTGACACGTCAGAATTCATCAAAAGTTACTGAAGGATTTTGTTTTATCAAAAAAAGGGAGCTTTTTACATTTGCTCTTCAGTGTTTGCTGAGCTCTGGACAGGGAACAAAGACCTGTTTGATTTGTTTCATGTCTCTTCCAATGAGCTGTGCCCGTGAAGGATGTCACTTCCAAAGCAGAGCTGTCAGCAACACCACTCCTACCCTGAATGGTGGCATGGTTTACCATTGTTTTTGAGGTTCTTTTGAGGTCCCAATAGCCCAGAAGTCTTGAAGTGTCATTTCCGTGCATTGGATGTCATTTCTGTTCATCTGCAATCACAGCTCTGGGAAGCTCTGGACCCCAGCAGAGAGGAATTGTCCTTCTATTCAAAGCCATCTCTCCTAGTGACAAGATTGTTGTTTATCTGCTAGTGCTGAAATTAAACCATCCCAAACATTTCAAAGCTTTAATGTTCTTTCTTTTGGATTTACAGAAATTTTCATCTCTTGAAGGTGAAGCTATGGAGACTTTTTGAAAAAGTAGTAACAGCAAAAAAACGCAATAATAATAACAACAGTAATAATAAAAATAGAACCAAGCCAGAGAGTTTTTCATACACTGAGTAAAAAAAAGGACAGCAGCTGTCACTGATGTTAAGAATAATTTATATATTGTCTGATTTATCTTTCTGGGGTTATAAATGTTGACAAGTTAACATCAGGGCAAAGGTAAATTGGGCTGTCAATTTTCTATTTTCTGCTTCTTGCTCTTCCACAAGGTGCTTTAAAGATTGATTGATTTGATTTTAAAGAGTTCAGTTGCATCATGGTGACACAGTCTTCGATATGAATTAAAAGAGTAAAATTGTTTGTTTAACTCGTTTTCATGTTGACAGGATCTTTGCACTTCAGGCAATCATTTTGTTTTTCTTACAGCTTTGCTCTTTAGCCACACAAATGTGGAATGTCACTCAACCTTGTCATAGCTGTTTCTTGATGTTCCCTATTGGTCCTTACCACGCTATTCATCAGTCTAACAAATATGGATACCCTTTTGTCAGTCAGTTGCTCTGTTTTTTTGCCATTTTAAGCTTTCTCTACCAATGCTATATATTAAGGTAATATCTTAGTAGAAGTCGACTTACTCTGTAAGATACCATCCGAGTCTTTGAGAGAGATGTTACCACTAATATGATTAATTAATTTACTGCAGACATCCAAAATGAAAAATTTACACGTTTGAAATGTCACCCACAGTTAAATTTCAACTCGGATCTAAACTTTTTGAGGAGATTAGGAAGAGATAATCCCATTGGGGGTCTCACTGGGATTTGAATTAGATTTAAATGTTTTTTTGAATAACATTTAGGTAACTGTCAAAAATTCTGAACTTTTACACACTGAACTGTCACACACTGAACTGTCATATTAAACCTTTCCAATCTCATCTTTTGCACATACATTTAAAAACTCTGATTTACCCCCTCTTTTATACTCTTTTTTTGTTTGTTTGTTTTTGTCAATGAAATTGTTTAACTCTGTTTAAATCTGAATTAGATGAGTGAGTTCTAGCAAGTACTTAGGCATTAAAGTACTCTAGATTGGTTAGTAGTAGAAATGCAAAGTTCATCATTGTCACCTCTTAAAATTGGAACCTTGAAAGGCTAGACCCTTTCAGATCTACATAGTTGGAAAGAAATTTTCATCCCAGCAAAGTTCTACCCTTTGCAGCTGCATTTCTGCTGATTCTCTGAAGTCAGAGTTGATTGATAGAGAATTTGGCCTGTGGACTTTAAATAACATACTGAAAGTCTCTGTTTTGGGGAGAGGCGGGTTTAAAGTTAATTATTCCCCAAAATTACTTTTTCAAACCGATCACAAGAGCTGGCAAAAATATTACCACTGAATAGACTTTATTTCTGTGTTTGGTTTTTTGTTGGGTTTTTGGGTTTTTTTTTTTGTGTCTGGTGTTTAAGACTGAAAATTCAAGTCTTTTTCCTGGGGTAGGATAGAGTTCTAGGCCAAATAGAAGACATTGATCAGTTCCTACTTTTAATTTTTAATACTTGAGCTTCTCTAGTTCATTTCACACAGCAGAAAGCTGGGTTTGATCCCAGACTTTTTAGGATCTTCTGATCTTTGAGTATAAACATTTTTTTTAATCTTTCAACTCTGAGACTCTTTTCTCTACTTTAAACCATATGCTCTGACCTGGCAGGAAGGTTTCATTGAACACCTGAGATCCTCCACTCTGGTTTTCTAGTTAACTAAGTGATCATTTGATGGAGTTTTTCCTTAATGGCAGCTTTCATCCTTGACAAATTTGCATTTTTGTGCATTTATTTTGCTTTTCTAACTATTTTTTTATTACTAATTCAACAATATAATAAAACAGATAAGAATTTCTTCATACAGTTGCTTCTTATGGTAAATTATTTTTGTATTTTCCATAACAGCTGTGTCCTGCTTCAAAGCAAGATTCAGTTTCTATGTCAAATACCACACTTCCCCAGTGTTAAATCTCTAAATCTCTGTAGATTTTCATCCAGTTCATCTGAGGTTCCCCTTCATTCTATTTCAACCCTTTGATCCAAAGGGGATAAATTCTGCAAAACTCATACATACAGACTTTCTCTGGGCTACTAAAACCATGGTTTATTTGATTTTTTGTCATTTATTTCCTCCCCTAAGAAATTATATTGATGTTTCGTTCACTTTAAAATTAAGTGGAAATTTACCAATAGATGTTTCACGTGTCTGTCTTAAATGAAGGGCAGCGGTTAAGCCTACATGTGTAAAGATGCTTTAACAGAAGTTAAATATTAATTAGATAGCTGCTAATTTAGTCTGGTGATGATATAGCCCTAAATTTAAAAGACTCACCTATTGAAATATGTATGGACCTACTGAAATATGCTTAGTGTTGTAGCATAAAATAGGAACAATTAATTAAATAATTCAGATGTCAGAAGTTTAGAGGTAACAGTTATCTATCATACTTATCTATTGTAGTTTCGTTCCCATTGTGAATGACAAGGCATAAATGTTAACTGTTGCAGGAATAATATACTATTATTTTCTCATTATTTTTCTTTTTTTCTTGTCCTTATCGTAGAACTATAGACTGGTTTAGGTTGGAAAGGGCCTTTAAAGGTTATCTAGTCCTACCCCCCAGCAGCGACCTCTTCAACTAGATCAGGTTGTCTAGAGCCCCATCCAACCTGGCCTTGAATGTTTCCAGGTATGAGGCATGTAAAACCTCTCTGGGTGACCTGTTCCAGTGTTTCACCACAGTCGTTGTAAAAAAATTTCTTTCTAATATCTACTTTAAATCTACCCTCTCAGTGTAAAATTATTACACCTTGTACTATCATCACAGGCCTTGATAAAAATCTTGTCCCCATCTTTCTTATAGGCTTCCTGTTAAGTATTGAAAGGCCTTTTCTATATATCTATATATTAACAGATATTTTATCAGTACATTAGAAAACATATATACTCACTATGGGCTATTGACTGAATGAATACATGAAATTACAGCTTTCAAAAGTTAGGATTTGTCATAAAGTGGTAACCTGGTTGTCTTTGCTTCCAGTCACAGGGGAGGAAGACAGTCAGTAGCATTATTGGTAGCTTCCAAAGTCAACATTATTGTTTTCAAAGTCAATAAGCCATATTTTCTTTGCACAGTTATTGCTAAAAATATTTGGAAAGTTCAATACTTGTCCAAAGTGGTTTTGATTTCAGTAAAAATACTAAACTGAGAATATGTTCTGAGCATGTTTACCAAAAGAAGTCACTTAAGCAACCTATAGACATGAGTTTTATTATGTATTCGGACATCCTCAAATTATTTTAGTTTTGAGCTAGTGTATGTAATTTAAAGCCTGACCTGTGAGCTCTCATTTTCCAATAAGCCTGAATTTTACAAATCAGGTCTGTGTTTGGTAGAAAAATACGCATTTTGTTTTTCCTGTTTGCATTCATTTGCATCGTATTTGCAATTTGTAATTAATTTTGTGGTCTATTTTTTCCTGAAGTACTTCTCAGTTTATTATTATTATTATTATTTAATATAGCCCGTGGAACACTGAACACTGATTAAGTGTTGTATGCTTTCTGTTATCTCTGAAGC
Organism: Florisuga fusca; assembly: GCA_038090715.1. NCBI lineage: Eukaryota > Metazoa > Chordata > Aves > Apodiformes > Trochilidae > Florisuga > Florisuga fusca. Next base: position 24,235,711 of record JAAWXA010000002.1, read on the forward strand.
ATAACCGATGAAGTATTGTGAATTTGGCACTGTGTAATGTAGCATTTTGCTTGCTGTGCAGCACTGACAAACAGCACATCAGTAGTCATGCCTGTCTCTCATTTAAATGCAACCTCAGAGTCACACTGCATGTTACAAATATCTGGGAGCTGTATGATTAGTTAACATCTTGTGCATAACCTTAAAATTAGAGCAAGTTCTCAGGAGATAATTAGCTTTCTGGATACCTCTAGTGAAATGAACTATGGCTTAGCAAAGATGAGTACTGTGTTTTATGACTCCAAGGAATGGCATGAAAACACCCTTAAAAATAGCTTAAGTGCCTTATACATGAGGAAAAAGATTTTTAAAAATTTAGAAGTTTTTATTTATTCCTTGTTATCAAGATTGCCTGTGCTTCCTATCTTCTAATTTTATGTTTTTGCTTTTTTTGGCAGCTCTTCTGGTGTAAATAAAGGGTCTTCATCAGGCACCAGCCTCCCTTACTGAAGTCTGTTCGACTCTGACCCAGAGTTCATGTCTCATATGCTATGTGTGAGTAAACAGACAAAATACTTCACAATTTATTAATCAGAAGGTTACGATATGGTATTTTTCCTTACCAAATGCTTAAGACTTCAGTTCTTTGTATAGATTTAGGGAAAGAAATGTTTTCCAAACCTTTTCCAAATGTTTTTTTGTTTCATTAAATAATTTCCTAGCCATATCCACGTGCAACATTTGAAAGCTTTTGATCCTGGTTTGAAAAGGCTATTCTCAGCCTTCAATGTTAACAATATACTCTTCCAGTTCTGTATGTGTCTGTACAATAACCTCAAAATTAAAAAGTTTTGGAAGCTTCCAAGTATAAGTTATAGCAGCAGCTGTCAGGAAACATCATTTTAACAAAACTGAACTTTTTAAAGGAAAGTATTAATTTTGATTAAATTTGCTTGAAAGGTGTTTTCTAATTCAGAATGAAGTATTTCAGTAAGCTCACACCATTCTCTACATTTATTGGAGTACGAAGGTTTTTGTTTAAAAATATTTCTCACTGTTAAATTCACTGGTAGCTCTTATATACTTATATAATCCATACTCAAGAACTGAAGTATGTTTTAAACATTCTCATACTCTTTTCAATTGACTTTAAATGCTTCCCCACCCTCCAAAATATAATGTTTTATAGGAAACTTCAAATTTTGTTTGGTTGCACTTGGTCTTTTTTTATTTTTTTCTGAAAAGCAAAACCTTTCTATGAAGTTCCAGATTTAATCAATTCTCTTAATAATTTTTCTGAAACACGAACACTTGGTCTAGCTGCACTGATTTTGAAAAGATAGAATCCTGCACCTACATATCTTTAACTATATTGATCAAATTGAAAAGCTCCCACCAAATGAGGGATTTTTTATGCAATTATCTTTTTCAGTGCTCATATTAACCACCTGATTTTGTCTTCAAACTTTAGCTTTATTAGCCATCATGTGTCAATAAGGAAGAAGACTTAATTAGGTTACTGGAGGGTGTTAGTGATGAAGAAATGTGGGCATATTGGCAGGTCCAAAGAGCACTGAAAGTACAAGTTGTACTCTAGGAGGCCTGAAGGCATGAACCTGTGAATGAATGAAGGAAGGAATGACACATGATGAATTTATTCCTTAGAGAGAGAGTAATAATATTTCAGTGAATAGTCTACTTTTCCAAAACAAGCAAACAGAAGGGACTTGCTTCTTATTATCCAGATGTCTGACTGAGTATCCTACAGGCATTCCCACTCTGTTGTATCAGATTGGGTTTTTTCCCAAGGAATAAAGCTTTTCAAAGCTTCCCCCTCTCTACAAATGACCATAAAGAAGGTTAGTGAAATATCTTGAGAAGCAGAAGATCTGGGCCACTGTTTTTTTTCTGGTCATACCTACTATGGTGTGGAGCCAAATTTTACTCCTGATAGTAGAATCCCTGGTTAGGCAGATACACTCCTTCCCCAGGGTACAGGTGAAGTCAAACACCTTAGAAGATGAAATAAACTGAAAGATGTGTGAGGCTGCCTGCAGCTGCAGCACTTATGAATGGACAGAAAAGGTCTCCAGATTTCACAAAGCACCTGCTCTGTTCTTCTGAGGCTCAAAATTCCCTCCTCTACATTAGGGAGGGCCTATTTAGAGGTATCTGATACGTACTCACTTATTCTTGTTAAAATGCAACAAGAGGGTGAAGAGCTGCATTGTCTTGTGAATAAGTAAATCTCATACTCATAGTTGTGAAAAGGAGACCTGCTTGAGGACTTTTAAGAACACCTCATCCAGGTCCTAAGTTGGTACTTGAACCATTGCCTTCTTCAAAGCCCTTTCTGATGCTCCTAAGAAATCTCATCATGAAAAGAATTTAAAAATTTGCTGGGCATGAAAAATAGGGAAGGAGGGGGAGTTTATAGCTCAGGTTTGTAAGAAGGAAGATCTGGTTTCAAGCCTTTTCCCTCAAGACTGTTCCTATTTTGTAGGAAAGTGAGGTCATCCCGCTAACGGGAACTGAAATCCAGAAATCATTCTCTGCCACTGCCACTCCTTTTCTGTACTTTTGTAGCCTACACAGATTACACTCATCTGATTATGTTCCAAAAATTTATCCCTACTTTAAATTAGATTGAATCATCTAGTTGGTATTAGGCTTGTTAAATCATTTCCCCAGAGCACTTAGGAACTTCTAATTTAAGGAATTAAATAAATAAACAAACCACAAGTAGTAATAGAGGAGGAGACAGTATAGCGTGATGCTCTTCAGGAATAAATGGGAGCTTTTGACTTAATATTTTTTCACTGAAGCAGGTAAATACTACATAAATCCTATTTTTAATGTTTTAATTGCTAGTAGGTCTTAACCTGAGGGTCACCTTTCTGAAGTTTTCTGATTCTCGTAAAAATTACTGGACTGGCCACCTTTATTTTTTAAGAATGTAAACACTTGCCTCTTCTGCCTGATGTCCTTGTGTGTAAAACAGGATTAAAGGACTACCTTTTCCTTTTTAGTAATGGAAAGTATCTAAATTCTTTTTACTCCTACTTCACAGAGGTCAGTAAGAAAGTGCTAAGTGCTAAAACAATTCTCTACTCTCCAAGCTAGAGTGGACTTGATAAGCTGAAGGACCATTACCCTGGTCCTCCATATTTTACATTTTTGTCAATAAAAAAATAGTGTACAGCTAGAGTGTGAAATTTTCTTCTGTATGAAGGACCAACAAAAGGCCCATGCCTCACCAGCCTTCCAAAGGAGAATGACACATCAAAAAACCAGTCACGGTTAATGGTTTAAAAATGAGACATTCAGAGCTTATGTGTCAAAAATGTGGGGCCAGATTCTTGACTCTGACTGACAGTCTTGTCTGTATGAAGAGGGCACACAGGGCAGAAAGCTGCCTTTGGCTGAGGCAGACAAAGATAAATTAATCTTGGAGTGATGGCAGAGTTGATGAAGAGGTTGTTTACTCAGCCTAAAGAAACTGCCACCAAGATCTTGTGATTTTCTTTTCTTTCCTCTTTGTTTTTTTTTCTTTTAACCTTCCAGGTATCTTCCTCTGTGCAGCAAGCTTTCAGATTTTATTTAATAGAAGTTAAGGCTTTCAGTGACTTGACCATAAAATAGGTTCCAATGTTTCACTACATAAACAAGATATACACACACCTTGGATTTACTTGTTCCTGTGGCATGCTCCACAGTAAAGGTTTAAGCAGAAATTATTTTCTCAAATAGTTGCTTAATTTTTAAACAAGTTAGGGTATAGAATAGTACAGTTTGTTTGGTTTTTTACAGTTTTTTTACTCTTACTGGTAGGAGGGAATAGAAGAATGTAAGCAATAAAAACATTTTATACAGATGTTCTACCTTAACACTCAGAATGTCCTAATGATCCCTCAGGCAGCTGTTGCAGTTTATAGCTTACTTTCCTTGTTTCTTGAACTGTAGTTAGCTCTTGAACTTTTGGTTAGAAAATGGAGCTAGCTGTTATTTAGGCTTCCTGGGTTTGCCTGTATGAGATGCCATGTAAGCAGACTTTCTCAGAGGGTTTTTTAAATAGCTGACCCTTCTTTATCTTAACTTTATTTAAATTCTTTGGTAGGTACTAGGCAGAATTTTCATACGAATGAGTCAGGTCTCAAAGTGATAAAAAAGAGTAGTAGATTCACATGTCAATACTATGCTTTAACCTGGATTTTGAAGGAGTTTCTTTGAAATAGTTATGCCTGCAACAGGGTGTCCTGTCTTGCAGCAAAAATAGAAGTGTCCCATGTAGTCTAACCGGGTCACCAACTGCTCTTCCTGTACAGCACTTCTGCTGCTGCAGTGGAGATGTTTTGGCCACTTGTGGAGGAGATGATTCACTGCAAAATGCCATTTGTGGCTAATGATCACCTGCAGTGTTACAGAGTATTCACAAAGGTAAAACAAAGAGAGAAGAGCCAGTGCTGAGTTAAAATCCCCCATTTTTTCTCTCAAATCTGTCGTTCTATTGTTTGGTTTCTGTCAAATGATCTGACAGTTCAAAAAATCACAATTAGTTAAACTTGCTGGAGGAGATTTTTGATGGAATGCCTTGAGTTTCTTAACTGATCTTGCCCTTGCAGATCTCAGCTGTTTGAGAACCCAGCCCTAAGTAGTCTTTTTACAATGATTTTGTTTTTTGTAAATTAATTATCTAAGTGATTTATTATTCAGTTCTTCTAGTGCTGCTTTATTTCTGTTGATCTTTGTTTTTCTGCTTAATTTCTATAAATTACTGTACAGTTCCCCATAAGGTATAATTAAACAGAATTGCTAAAGTTTTAATTATTGTGTATTATAGATGTTAAAAGCAACATTAGCGCTTCGCTTTTAAAAATGTGATAGTATATTTATAAGACAGCATTTATAAACACATTTACATATAGTTAAGATGAAAAAGGTATTTGAATTGTAGTCATTAGCATTTCTTCAAACATATGGCATACCAGCAGAGGCCATGGGCCATGCCTTCATTAACTGAACACTGTTTCATCAGTATCTCAGCTTCCTGCTGTGCCACCCTGTGGCGTACCCTTCTGTCCCTGAGGTTTCAGTGACAAGGGACAATATGTCCCCAAGGTGAAAATCTTGGAAATAACGCAGATTAGCCCTTAGAGGAGTTCTTATGATTATTTAATCATACTTAGGAAAGAAGTACACTGTACCCAAAAGAAAAACATTAAAAAAATCCTAGCAGCTTACAATTTTCCACATTGCAGGGTATGATGATCTCTTCAGTGCACAATCAACATAACCAGGGTGGAATATGACAGCTTTATGCTGCCTATTATAAGGCTGGGCTGTTTCAAATTTGTTCACATAATGGGCAAAGCCCACATTGGTACTAAGAGTCATCATGGGTCAATTATCATTCATTGGCCATACCATTCAGGTGATGGATCAAAATGTAACTTCTCTTAACAATAGCACATGCGGCCATTTAATTTTATTTCCTAATAAAAAATGAAAAAGGAATAAAAATATTCATATAAATGTCATGGTCATATTTTATTTGTGCCTTTCTTGAGTATGTAAGGATAGGTTAATATGACAGGCAAAGACATTTGTCTTATGTCATTAAGTTCTCTATCTTTTGTATTATATTCTTTGCTAAAACCCATCTATTTAAAAAAGCTCTTAGTAAAAATTTAAAAATAACTTAAGTGAACAAAATGAAACTTTTGAAAGCAAGGTTAGCTTTTTGGATTTTAGGAAATTTTAGTTTATTTGTTTGGTTATTTTTAAGATACATCTTCTCATTATCTCCCAGATAATATTTTCCTTCAAATTGCAATGGAGTTTATTTACTCATCCTGTTATGGATATCTGCTCTCCTGCATTTATATCTGTTTCCTTGAAGACTTGGAGTTTTGTGGATGAATGTGAATGCCTTCTGTCTTGGAATCCAGTCAGTAAAGCCTATTCTTGAATTAAGGGGGGAAAAATATCAGCTAGAGTCAATATACGTAAACTGCAATGATAAAATCAGCTATTGCAAGAATCCTTTTTCTAATATTAAAGCATGCATAATGTTACAATCTGTCCTATGTTTCTATCTATGGAAAAAGTTACATTTCAACATGCATTTAAGGAGAGGTATATAAAATCTATTATAGTTTCACCTAGTGCAGGTGGAGGGAGTATGGATTTATAAAGCAAGCTTTAATTTATATGTTTACAAGCATCTGATACAGCTTAGATATTTTGTATATTTTCTCACAGTTTTGGTCAGGACCAGAGGTATTTATGGCAGAAGGTTTAGAAACATGTTGGTAGGTAGTCAAATTATTGAAACTGGCATCAGTTCACTTTTACCTTCACATTTTTTAATAAAGGAAGAATCTGAGTATCTCTCACTACAGTATCTGCTATTAATCAATGGAATAACAGAAAGCTCTCATTAACTTTAACCCTCCGACCCTGACATTAGTCTACTCATCACAGCAATCATTAGCAAAATGAAAAACAATCAACCAGGGGATCTACATTGTAATAATATTAATGATTTCACTCTATTATACATAAATGTCAAATGTGACAAAAATCACTGAACCTCAAAAACATACATAACAGATTTTGATATATATAAGGCATCGTGTTTTGTTATCCTCACTCAACAGCAAAAAAAAAGACAGAGTGCCAAGGGGGCCCATACCATTTGCAAGCTGTAGCATCTCCAATGTATTTTCAACAATATTGTAAATATTTATGGAGTTTTATAAAGACTCTATGATTCCTTCTGTTTGTGATGCATCAACAAGACGCAGTAGGATATCATAGTAAGATATTTACTTCTGGGAATTCCCTTTTGGACTCTTTTTGGTTGAAAACCACTTCATGACATACAGTACCGCAAATCCCCAGAAATGTACCATGCTATTATTGCCAGCTGAGTTCTTCCAAGTAAAGATGACATCAGCCATCTGTCATGTTATACTAATCCTAGGAAAGAAAGCCAACTGAAGGGAAAAATAAATACCTTTCATATCTATTAGCCAAATATTTGTATTAAAAAAAAAAAGGAAACTATTAAAATCTTGCTAGCGGAGCTAATAATTGAAAGTGAATGATCCTTTCTGAGTAAACCACTCACCTAAAGTTTATTTGTCTTTTCTACCTACCTAAAATAAATTTTATCATGACCATATGTTTGAAATGGTGGTCTTTTGCTACATATTGCTAGATAAGGAAATGTGCCTCCAAGTAGTGATTTTCCTCTGGACATGTTAGCTGAGCTCTGCCAGGTACCATGTAGCTATGTGGATGTTCTGTACTGCTCTGATGAGGTAAATGGAAGTTTCCCAGGATCTAGCAGAGAAGAAATTACACTCTCCATCACACACAATATTGTCAGTCAATAAGGAGAGTGTCTAAATTAACAGTAACATCATAATAAAATGTTTAAAAAGCCTGAACTGTGTCAGGTACCTGCTTCCCCATGGAGTAAGGGATGTGTAAATGAGGAAGCCTTTTGGCTAAGCTGCACAACTAATTTATATGAAGACTAATTCTGTGGGCTTATGCCTTATTTCTTTGTTGTGGGGAGTTTCACAATAGCACATAGCCAAAGTTTAAACTCATGTGGTACTCCTGAGGTCTCATCATGATATAATTAAGAATAGAACAATAGATATCAAGAAATAAAATAGTGAAGAGCCAGCTAGCTCTGACAAGAGTGCAGTATGGTACTGTAATAGCAGGTGATCCTAAACTATTAGTTTGGGATACATAAGCACCAGTGCTGTTAGTGCTGTAAAAGTAGAATTGTAGAAGAAGCAGAACAGAACTCAGAATTTGCAAATAGTGCTACAAGAATAAATAAATGTATCCTCCTTCTCCCCAGACTCTCTCATTAGTTTTTTCAATTATTATGGAACCAAGAATCATTAAACAAAGGATTTTCACGCAAGTTCTTCTTCCTGAGCTAATCAGCTGCTTGGGTCTTCTAATGGTTCTAGTTAATTTCTAATACACTTGTTTGTGGCCCTTGAAAACTGGCTGGGGATACAGATCTAGAGATAGCTAAAATAATTTTCATTTATTTACTTTGTAGAAATTATTTAATAATTCAAAGGAGGAGACTTCATCTGTGTCTCCTACTGCAGAGGAATGATGGAAATCTTCAGTTATCTTCATTCTGTTTCACTTCTGTTAATGACATCTTTTCATGTGCAAAGTGTGTTATTGATCTCAAAAAAATAAAACCAAAAAAAAAGCAAGTGCCCTTACAATATTTGTAAATAATAAAAAGGAAAATTTACAAAGCAGAGCTTATTTTCATTTGGGAGCAAAGGCTGAATGCAGTTATCTGAAAGATAAGATAACTGATAATTTCCAAGTAAGACAAAGACTGAAGTTGGATCACGGGTAATCATTTTAGCTGTGCTTGGTCATGTCATGTAATGACTAGAAGAAAACCACCACTTTCAGGGATTATTTTTTCACACTGTCTAGATATGTGAGTTTCTGAGTGTTTTCAAGAAACAGTAGTTTTGAGAGGATGTTAAATATCTGAGTTCACATATGTGGGAATAAGGAGCTGTTTCAGAGTGTTGTGTAGGGTTGTGGGTTTTTTTCCACTATGAAAGATTTAAAAGTTTCCTTGAGACAGATTTAATTTTCAGACTTCTTTTTCTTGTGCTTAGGATGGATAAGTTGGGTAGGAAAGCCTGAGAGCCAAACCAAATCTCCCAAGACAGGGAAACACCTAGAGTCTGAATCTTCTGCTTCTAACTCCCAGGATTTTTTCAGGGTGTCTTGTTTATTTATTTTTATGATTTAAACTTCAAAAAGCCTTAGGTTTGCCTTAATGCAAAAATTTTAAATTTGTGCCATTTGTGTCAAACACTGTGGCAGTTAAAGTTTTACCTCCAAGTACTAAGTCAATGCTAAAATTCCAATTAACCCAATCAGATATTAAAACACTTTCTATGTCTCTAAAACACTAAGATTCCAACTTTTCAATAGCTTCTAGTCCCATCTCTAATACTGGCTGTCAGACAGCACTTTCAAGAGGCAAATTAGCATTACAAATGAAATTTTATCTGTTCACATTTTGTATCTCTAACAAAAGTTGCCCTTATGCTTACTTCAAATTTACCTTTAATTTTAGTACCTGGAGAACAAATGTTACTAACTTAAAAAAAATTAATCTCTGCATTCATTATTTTCTCGTTATAACTGAGTATTTGGACACAGTTCAAAAGCCATATCTCCTGGGTGGACTGTCTGAATGCTGTCGTGGAATACCATAGGGCTGAAATTTTGCACCTCCATTTCTCCCTCCCTCTGTTCAAATTAAGCCTTAAATAAACTCCATTTACTTCTGCTGCTATAGAAATCCTCTCATTCTCCTATTTTTTAATAAAAATTACTTTCAAAATGACCAAAGTCCAACTTTTCTACTCATCATATTAGGATGAGGGGAGGGAGTCTAATGGAAAGTATCATGTAATTATAGAACCATAGAATGGTTTAGGTTGGAAGGGATCATCTACTTCAACCTCCCTACCGTGGGCTGGGACACCTCTCAACTAGGAAAGGTTGCTCAAGGCTTCATCCAACTTGGCCTCAAACACCTCAAAGAGGGGAGGCATCCACAGCTTCTCTGGACAATCTGCTCCAGATCTAGTCTACACCTACTCTCCTTCAATTTAAAAACCTTGTTCTATTGCTGGACAATCTTGTGAAAAGTCCCTCTCCAGCCTTCCTGTAGGTTCCCTTCAGGTATTGGAAGGCAAGTGTAAGGCTCCCTCAGAGTCTTCTCTTCTTCAGGCTGTACAGTTCCAGCCCCCTCAGCTTCTTGTTGTAGCAGAGGTGTTCCAGCCTCTGGATCATCTTTGTGGCCCTCATCTGGACTCATTCCAACAGATCTAGGTCCTTCTTATGGTGGTGTTACCAGAACTGGATGCAGTACTCAAGGTGGAGTCTCACAACGGCAGAGTAGAGGAATAGAATCACTTCTCATGATCTGCTGACCACGGTCCTCTTGATGTAACCTAGGATATTGTTGACCTTCTGAGTTGCATGAGGGCAGTGCTGGCTCATGTTGAGCTTCTCAACAATCAACATCCCCAAGTCCTTCTCTTCCGGGCTACTCTCAACCTACTCTGTACCCAGCTTGTAACTGTGCTGGGGAATGGTCCAACCCAGAGGCAAGACCTTGTGCCTGGACTTGTTGAACCTCATGAAGTTTGCACTGTCCCATTTCTCAAGCTTGTCAAGGTCCTTCTGGACGGCATCTCTTCCCCAAGTGAATCCACCACACCACACAGCTTGGTGCCATCAGTGAACTTAACAAGGGTGCACTCAATGCCATTGTCCGTGTTGCTGACAAAGATGTTAAACAGCACTGAATTCAGAACAGATCCCTGAGGAACTCCACTTGTCACTGCTCTCCAGCTGGATATCAAGCCACTGATCATAAGTCTTTCAGTGCAGCCTTCTAGCCAGCTCCATATCCACCGAGTGGTCCATCCATCAAGTCCATGTCTCTCCATCTTAAAGAAAAGGATGTCATGTGGGACAGTATCAAATGCTTTTCATAAGTCCAAATGGATGATGTCACTTTTGGTTTTGTTTGGTTGGTTTTTCTTTTTTCATTTTGCTGTATTTCTTAGGTAAAATAGAAAGCAAAACCTCATTTCAATAGTTACTGAAAATAATTTCTTAAAAGACTATGACTGCTTCAGTGTCTTCAGCAAAACATATATAGCCTTGTAGAAGCACTGAGCAATGTTAACAGTTTATGAAGCATTAACATGACTGTCAGTGCTACCCCTACAAAGTCCCCAACCAAAAAGAAATTCTGCAAGACTGAAGATGAAAATTTTAGTGAAACATGTCCAGCTCATTATTCCAAGCAAATAATGGTTGGCTTCAGAACATGCGAGAACACACATTTGCTGATAACCCAATCTGACTTTTTTCCCCAGGAGCAGGAAATGGGGAGAAAAGAGAAAGTTGCTGCAATAACACGTCTTCCCCTTTCCTTTTCTGTTCCCTCTGTATACAGGGGAGAGAGGACAGGATAGCACAGAGGTATATGCAGAGACTCTGATTATTCTATGTTAGTGAATTTCTTGCCTTTTGGCAGGTTAAGAAATTACTTTGTAAACACTAAGGGCATGACAGTGTTTTGTTTTCTTTATTCTTTCTAAAATATTGAAGTGTAAGAAGAAGAGGAAGGAACTGAAGGAAGTTACTTTGTTCTGAGTATTTCCTTACAGCCTTAAAATTAGAAAATGATCGTCTGATCTAGGAAGAAAGAACTGTTTCATTAAAAAAAAAAAAAAAAAATTAAAAACACAAAAAAACAACCCTGAAATTGAATACACAGGTTATATACATATCTCTTGACACTCAAAAAGTCAAAATAGTCTTGCACTCTGTACAAAAAACAAGGGCAAGCTAAAATTCTGTCAGTGATAATAAAAGGAATTACATTTATTTTGCAGTGGTCACTTCAGCTAACTTCTATTTTTGGACAATGACTGTCAGCCTCAATTACCACCACTCTATCTTCAAAGACAACTCCATTGACAAAGAGAATGTGATTTAAAAGATATTGAGGAAAAAAATTGTTGAGTAGGTAAAGAAAGAAGGAAAAGAAGAGAAGGTTAAATCAACTGAAATAAAGTAGAGGGAAAGGTCTACTGTCAGAGTAATTTTGACCGTTTATTCATTAGGAGGCAATGGTATACTAAAAAACTCACTTAACAGATAAACAGCAATGTGCAAATATACATTGCTGCATAAAGATAAGGGGGAAAAAGCCATTACTGAAACCTGAATTTCTTTATTGAATAATTTACTTTGTCATCATAAATGTAATGCTATATTGCCTTTCAGTGTAACTACTGGAAAGATGTGTTGGTAAAGCCCAGTCCCAAGAGGGATGGCTGAAGAATGATCAAAAGCTTGGATTACATTTATTATTTTTTTTGCTTAGCTTGTTGGTTTTTTTTTCATTTAGTTTTGGTTCCTGGAATTTCTTATTAATTTTACAAAGCCTCATAGTCTGTTTTTTGAACTTTCTTCCTGTTCATTTAGTCAAATGGATGAATAAAACTTTTCCACAGAAATTGCAATTGCAGGAAAAGTTTGCAAGCCTGTAAGTGGCAGACTTTGAACATATTCATTTGGTAATGAGACTGGGATGGTTTCTGGCACTTGTGGGTCTTCTGCTGCAGAAGCTGTTTGACTCTGTTTCACGAAGCTGTTTCATGACTACCAAGGCTCCATTTGTGCACAGTCTCCTGTGCACTTAACTGAAGCATAGAAAGATTAGTGGATAAAAGACCTCTGGGGAAATATTGGACCTCTTCTTTGAGTTCAGTGAACTTCCAGAACTCAGTGATGCACATGTCCAGTTCTTCCTGATTGGTGTGTCATTAATCAGATAACAAAAAACCTGGAAATTTTGTTTACTGATTTTCCTAAGTGGTAAGACTTTATGGTTGACTGTACTCTGCTTGGGCCAGTTCAAAGAAAATTAATAAGGCCAATTTTGTTTTACACACTCCAGAGAAAAAGGCCAAGAATGCAAGCCTGCACTTGGTAACTAATCTGTATTTCAGCAATATGGGATAACCCTTCTTTAGGAATATGTTAATTGAAAGTGCATTGTGATCCGAAGACGTAATCTCAAAGAATGAAAGTAAAAAAGCTATAGCTCAGGTCCAAACTGTCCCTACAATTAGCCTGATATAAATAGATCATGATTGAGGTCAGACTAAAGTACATGGTATGAAGCACTTTGGAGTATTTCATCTCAAACTGGCAGAAATGAAGATGGCTGGGATTTAAATCTAAACTGGGATTTAAGCCTAAATGTACTTCCTCACTCCAATCTGTATGCCAGTGCCTTTGCTAATGTGGATAATTGACTAACTCCACATGATCTCTTTTTGGTATGTCAATGAGAATACCTTCTTTTATAGTAAAATAGTGGTACATACACATGAACAAACAAAAGCATTATCTCTGAGTTTCAGAAAGGTCAACAATTTTTACTTCAGATAGAAATGTCAGTTAGTTAAAACTCACCATGAACCAGGTGTGAAGCATCCCCCAACAGACTGACCCCGCAGGTGATCTACAAGAAACTGATAAATCTACAAGAAACTTTTTTTTTTTTTTTTAATTTTATTTTTTCATTTTTTTTAATGTGAGTGGAGGATCACATCGCAAGTACTTTTCCCATGTTTTTATTTGTTTGTTTGTTTTTTTGCTTGGGCTTTTTTTGTTGTTGTTTTGTTTTGTTAGTTTGCTTGTTTGTATGTTGTTGGTTTTTTTGCCAATTATTGCTTTTTTGTGTATTGGACTGATTCCCAGACAGCTAATATTTCATCATATATGAAAGTAGACTGTGATCAAGCACCTCATATTTCTGGGCAGTGCTGATGAAAACTGCAAGCAGGGCTATCCTATTTACAGTGACAGAGGAGATTTGATTTCATTATCAATTAACTAGAGTACTTTTCTTGATTGACACTATATTAAACACTATATTAAAAATTAGGGGAGCCATTTTTTGAAGCCTTTCCTCACAATCTTGTATTCAGTTGTTTCCCTCAGCTGAAATCTTATTATATATAACAATATTACAGTTATTTAAAATATTTGTGTTACTGTAAAATATATGTTTTCATTTTTTCCAGATGAAAGAAGAATTTGTGAGGATTGCTTTTGATAAATGCAGCATATTTACATATTTTAAAATAAAATATACTTTTTTAATGTAATAATATAACAGCATATATTTAAAAGTGTATTTCTTTAGAACAGAAGGGAAAAATCTTAAACTTATGTGCATATTTTAATAAAGAGTTAGAAATGCTCTTATTTCCTTTCAGCATCTGAGGGAGGTACATCCATGAAGGTCATTCTCCTGTAGGGATTTTTTTTTTAAGTATCTTTTTACCTCTTGCATATATGAACAAGAGGATTTAAATAGGTAATGCAGCTTTAAGGCAGGGAATTCTGTAAGAAGTGGGTTTGTAATAGAGTAGCACAGGACAGTGCAATAACCCTTACAGATAACATTTCAGAAATGCTTTCATCCTCACCTTCAGGTTTTATTCCCACCTTTCTGAACTCTTTACCTTCAAGGGGATACTTTTAGATGCATACTCCCTATATCCTTACTGTTTACTTTGTTCAGCAGTTTCTTTTTAATTTTGCTGTTATATATACTGAATTTTACTAATTTTCAGCTAGGAGAGGTAGATGGGAAAACTACTGTCTTTAGAGACAGAAAATGCTATTTATGTAGCATTGTTTTTCTAAGCACAGAAAACTGTTAGTGACAGAAATTGAGATGTATTCTGTTATTTCAAAAAGAAGCACATTGGAAGGGCCTGATGAGAAGTGATGTTGACTTGAGTTCTCAGCTATTCAGAGCTGCTTTCCTCATCAGGGCAGTGTATTTTTTACAAGAGTGTAAATTTCATTGTTGCTATTTCAGTTGGGATGACACAGGGTTAACAAAGAGCATTTTTGGAAGAACTTTACTGTGAGAGTAGGTGATAAGAGGTGCATGCTACACAGATCTCTGGAGTTATCAGCAGATAACCTACCCTTGTGAGGGTAGGTTATAGAGATGCATACTGCATGCATGTCTGGAGTTAACAGCAGGCAGTGCCCTTTGCCTGTTAATGATGTGCCTTTCCTACACGTCCATGCCAGGATTTGCTGATTCATTGAAAGAAATATTCAAAGAAGTGGATTTCTGCTCCAAGAACCAGGTGAACTCCTTCAGGACTAGATTAACATGGGTAAGATTGCTTGAGAGAAAGAAAACTGAATGGGTTTATGTTTGATATCTTTTCTCAGGGAATGCTGTAGGATAGAAATAAGCAGGCCAGGGGTACTACAGTAGAGGCTGTAGTTAAGACCAACCTTCTCATGTGGTTTGATTCTCCAACTGTTTAGGAAAGAATACAAAACATTACTTTAGGACCAAAACCTAACGTTTTAGCAAAAATTCTAAGGATGAGTCAGGTGCCATTTTGTATCACTCTGGTTTATTAAAGGCATACACTAACTAAATAGCTGGTGAGCCTCCTAAAAGTTCTCCATTTCATGTTGCTGGAACCACCAAACCCTGCTAAGTATCTGAGTTCACCTTCAGTTAGACCTTACAAAACTAGTAAGAATGTTCTGAGGATTTCTTGTCCACTCCCAGCTACTTTGATCTGTAGAGACTGAAAGGCATAGCAAGTAAAATTCATCTTCCTTTTTATTTGCTTGTGTACAAGCAGTTTCATATAAAAGCTGTCAGAACTGAGAATTGTTATATGAAAAACTGGCATACATTTTGCTTGGAACATTTACTATATCCTTTTTTTTAAGAGAATCAGGTCTTTGTGAACATCTGTTGTGAACTTCAACAGATTATCAACAGAAGGAGATCAGTTCAAAACAACAACAGTGTCAATTATTTTCAAAACCAAGATATAAAATTTTTTCTCTTTATACCTTTCTTTGTAAATCAGTGTCATGCACCATCTAAAACTGTGTTGCAGGCTTAAGTACGGTGTACAGTGCTGTATCAAATATGTTCATCTCTGCTTCTCTCTTCCATTTTAACTATAGTTGACAAGATGCTTCAAGTAACTCTGGGTGTTACACAGACAAGTAACACTGATGAACAGGTGATCCTATCTTTCTTTGACTTTAAAGGTTTATCAAGAGGCTAGCTGGTATATCTAAGCTGAAGTAAAAGAAAAAAAAATTAAATAAATCTCGTCCTGTGTGACCTATAAACTGTGACATTTGGTATTAATCTGCCTTCTGCAAAATGAACCAATTCCAGCTTTTGGGAAGATGTCCATATTAAACAGAGATACTCTGTGGAAGTCATATAATTCAACATTTAATTCAAGCAGTAGGTTTGACTTACTTTCTCAAAGGCCTTGGANAGTTTAACTTGCAGAGTCAGCTCCATTTCTATATCTGTTTTTCCAAAAGGAAAATATTTTGGAAGGGAAAAGTACTCCTCTGTGGGGCCAGGTGTTGTGCTGATAGGAATAATGTACTCCACGGGCTTCAATGGAGTTGTTTACATCATCTGAGGCAAAAAGCCAGTAAATGGATATTATCCACAATACGCAAGAATGACAGGAACTTATAATAGTTTTTCTGACTTTCCTGGTTCAATATTTTGCCTTAATAACACTGAATTTACTATTGTTGATCTGATCCTATGCTGCCCTGTAAATGTGTCAGGTGAGGGCATGACAGTGGGAGAAAGATTCTTTCCAACAGGGCCATCTCACAACTCCTGAGACTTGGCAGATCAGTGTAAAGGTAAAAATGAGTGTCCATGTTTCATAATCTATAGTTCTGTGAAGCAGGGCCCTAAGTGTAAGTCCTCACTAACAGAGGATATAAACTTTTATGTTTTTAAAGGGGATGAGCCTTTCTCAGTGGGTGTGTATTTATTCTAGAAATTTCTGTCGGAAAGGGTACAAGGCAGAAGATTTGCTGGTTCTTCTCTCTGGTATCCAGCATGCTATTTCATTAAGGCACCATAACTTAAATCATGCTTTCAAGTTACTTGAGTAAGAGTAGCTCAGAATGATTGCCTTTGACACCTGAGCAAGAAATACTCATTGAAGATCCTGAGTAGTGTGTCATCGTCAAAAGAGTACTGTGGTACTTTCCTGGGGATTTCCAAGGCCTTTGAGAAAGTAAGTCAAACCTACTGCTTGAATTAAATGTTGAATTATATGACTTCCACAGAAGTCAGCTACTAATAACTTAATTCTTAATCGTCTTCTAGCAACCTGGAGTTCAGTTCAATTGTTCAGAATTCTAGCAAAACCAAAATTACCACTGTGTTGAATTATTAAAGGTTTGTATCAAAGAATAAGCTTAAGTTGCTTTGGTCTTGTGTAAAAATTCCTCTGATCTTTGGCAATCATAATTTATTTACAGCTTCCATACGTTCTCCCTCTTTCACAAAGAAATGGTTTCTTAAGCATGGCCAGGAGGCACTGAATTTTCATATGTAGTACTGTCTCTTAGTTAGAAAGACAAGGAAGAACTGATGTCTTGAAGGTTCATCAGCCAGCTTTTCTGTGTGAAAGGCAGGTTATCTAAACATTTTCTTCCCCCGAGAGAGATATTCATAATATTTATTCTAAAATACAAATATTAGGGCTCTTTGCTCCGTGTGAATTATGCGTAGGTATAGTACATACAGTTCAGGTTAAAAAAAAATCAGGGCATAGCAACAGCTAACGTTTACATTTATAAAAAGCACATGTGGACATTATTGCAGGAAAATGTTCCAGGTTTCATCAAAAAGTCCCCCTTTTAGCTGGATAAAGGACATTTTAACATTTGGACTTCAACCCAACTTGGCTGTAACTGTGTATTGTGACTTCCACAGAGTATCTCTGTTTAATATGGACATCTTCCCAAAAGCTGGAATTGGTTCATTTTGCAGAAGGCAGATTAATACCAAATGTCACAGTTTATAGGTCACACAGGATGAGATTTATTTAATTTTTTTTTTCTTTTATTCATCTAATGCTAATAATAGTCTGCAATTTTTTTAATAACTAGTGTGTAGGAAAATTCACTTTTAATAACAAGTACAGGATTCAAAATCAAACTGCTTGGCTTAAGAAAAAGAAAAGAAAGTAAGAAATAAAAAGTGAAGGGAGAAAGCCAGCATAAGCAGTAGTGAGATGGCAAAACAGTGAATTTCCAGATGTGCATCAGTTTATTTTCAGGCAGGGTCAGTTAGCATATTTCTGTTCTGGCATGTGCATTCATCTACTGAACAGGGTGGAAATTCAACATAATGAGCACCTGATCATCCATTACTAATGAGCCAGATATGCTCTGTTATTTAATTTGCTCTTTCATAATTTCATACACTATGTATTGCTTAACACTATACCAGTCAGTCTGATGGAGAAAGCTTGTCTTCATCCTTTTCACTCTCCTTGCTAGTAAATGGATTTTGAAAAAGGAATGTAGTCTATTATTCAAAGATGGTTTCTAGGATGGTTCACAACAGGTTAATGAATGAGATCTAAGACTTATATTAGACCAATGATATTAATAACAGAGAAGAGCACATGAGGGTCATAGTGCTAATTGCATAGGAGGTCCAGCCAGAAGGCATCTTTATCTTAGAATTCAAGACGCACCAAGTTTGACTAATCACCCACAGTGTGTTTGCAATTAAAATAACACTGTATTAACCCTGCCAATGTGGGGTATCAATATTTTATGTGTAGCTTGACAGTTCTAAGCTGAACATTTGTAGTGCTTGATATCATGCTCGCACAGAAGGTGTATGGCTCTTGCTCTGCTTTAGGCTGCAACCAAGGAAGTTACATGGGAAAATTCAAAGGACAGATATTTTACAGATTTTTTTTTTTCTTATGAATGACATTAATATCATTAAAAAGAAGTATTTTGTAATGTAAGGTGCTTTATATACCACAATACAAAATCTAGGGTGTTTTAGAAATTGTTGAATAAAATCCTACCGAAATCAGTGGGAAGATTCCTCTGACTTTTTTAACTCCACCCAGAATTGAAGGAAATGAAGAGTGATGTTTCATTTTAATATGACCCTGACTAATTATTTTTCAAAGTAGGCACAAGGCATGTTGCTATTAACAATAGCTCCATGTATGAGTCAGAGCTTCACTTGGTTTAAATCAGCATGGGGTGAGCATCTGTATTCTGTTAAACATATGATCATCTAGTTTACACATGTAAAAATTATGATGCAGTTTAACTTGCAGAGTCAGCTCCATTTCTATATCTGTTTTTCCAAAAGGAAAATGTTAGTCTTTCCCCCTTAGCCCACAACCTCAAGTTCTTCCAGACTCTCTGTGCAATTCTTTTACAGTTCTGATTTTCATTTGCACCACTGCTGCTATACTTCTGATAGCTCATCTCTGGCAAACACGGCCAATATTGTCACAAAACCTACTTAACCTCCATCATTTACAGCTCAAAAAAATTAAGAAGCCTCATTCCCCTCCCCCAAGCTATGATATGTACTGAGGGTACTCCAAACTCTCAGAGCATATGCCCGGAATCATCGCAAAACTGTCTAGATTTTCTTTAAAAGAGCCATTTATCTGAGAGCCAGGTGCTTTTTTGAATTCCACTAAGCATGTTGCAAAACAAAATAAAAACTGTGAGACTCTTGAAAATGTCTGTTCACAATGAACCAGCAGCACTAGCTTCTTTGTTAGATCTCAGGTGTTTTATAATATGTTTTTGTGCCAGTGGATTTTTTACTTTTATATTATTCTTGTTGGTACTCTGAACACTTTCAAATGTTTGTCAATTGAAGATGTCTACATAATAGGTACAATCCATATCAGGGTCAGACCTTCTAGTTCAGGTACAATAGCTGAACACCCTGGTGCTCTTATTTTTCCATGTAATAGATTTGTAAAGAACTGAAGTGATGCCAAGTAACCTTAAATGCTTTTCCCCAACTTTTGCAGAGTTGAGCTTCTGCTTGGATCTTTTGCAGACAAAATTACATAAAGTTATTTCAAGTTTTAAAGAACATATTGAAAGAAGCCTGTGAGACATAAAATTGGTAATAGATTTTCTTGTTAGGCCCCTGTATTCTTGTGTTGTTTATCTCTCCTCTTCAGAAATGTCTTACTGAAGATTCCTGCAGATCAAGGTTTTTAAACCACAGACAGCAGAACACAATGTAAAATTTTCAGTGAAACTAACAAAGCCAACAAACAAAACTCATATAGATCACTAGCTACTAGGTCAGGTTGGACAAAAAATGGGAAGTCCTCCAAAAAAATGGACAGAAACTAATAATTTCATTTTGCATAGACATTTTGAAAAACATTTTGGTTTTTAGTGCCTGAAATCCAAATGCTTTCAGAACAAAAACTCAACTAGGACAACCAGACAGTTTTTAAAAGGCTGTGGTTATGTTGGTTTGTTTGTTGTTTGGGGTTTTTTTGGGTTTTGTTTGTTTGTTTGTTTTGAGGGTTTTTGTATGGTTGTTGTTGTTGTTGTTGTTCTGTTTTTTTGTTGGTTTGTTGGGTTTTTTTAATTAAAAAATGTGGAATTTAGCAGAGGATCTTGCTCTTTTGACTTCAGGGAAACTTTAAGCAAAAGTACCAATTAAAGCTTCATGCGTCCACAACAGTTTTCAGACACACTGGAGAGTCAGACACTGCTCAACAAGTGGGGAAAAAAAATGCTGGTCAAATTGGGTACCCAGACTTCAAAGGGGCCTGAAGGAAATCCTGAGAGGGCAGTGAGCATCTGTGATGATATGATTCCTCTTCAGAAAACCATGTCAGATCATTACCTCATCAGTGTGACCTCATTCTCTGTGTCAGGCTGGACTTCGGTTGTTTTAGTAAATTAAAACCTCTTGAAATTATTACAGTGTCAGAAGTGTGTTAAATTTTTTTCACATAGGATGTTGTAAATCATACATATATACATATATACATATATAAGTATCTTATACCCAAACAAGCCTGACAGGTTAAAAGCTCTCCTGTCGATCTGAGGATAAGCACTTCCACATAGTCTCAGATACCCTTTTGTGTTAAGACAAGGAGGGGCAGCAAGATGGGAGTACTTTTGACCTCAAGCCTTCCCTTGTCCATCAGTCCTAGAGAGCCAAATATGAACTTCAGAGGGGGATCTGCACCCTGACAGAAGCACTCATCTTAAAGATCCTCCCCAAAAGACCTGTGGCCAGACTGCACTTGAAAGCCACAACAGAAAAGAAGTCTATATTAATCTACTAAGGATTACTGGCACTTCAAGAAAAACTTGGGAATCAAGGACTTAATACAATTTATTCAGGTAAAGTTGGCATTGCCTTGTGAATGTCTGGGGGAGTTGTTTCCTTTTTTTGGTGGGGAAGGGCTATTTTTTTTTATATTTGCTCTAGTTTGTTCCCTGTTTTTGATGAGCATTTTGCTGAACTGCAAAAGCCAATTATGAATCCAGAATTTCTTGCTGTACTTTGAAGGTCTTTGAAATGTCTTCAGGACACATAGCTTGGATCCATTTTATGTCTGTTTCTAGGCAGACGTTTTTTCTATTGCCAAACAGATTAGTTTCCTAATAGAAATGGGCAATATAAATTGCCCATCTGTGCCTTAATGTCTTTTTTTTTTTTTTAATGGTCACTAAAGTTTGCTAATCATGGCAACAAAAGAGACTAAGTCACCAAACAAAATGTTAAAGCCTTCAGCAATTACATGTGAAGACTCGAGTAATGTGAAAACTATAGCAATTTGTTATATCTAAAGACAGTAAGTAAAGGAGACTGAGGGAAAATTTGTTCTCTTTCTGTGTGTGTGCGTGCATGCCTGTCAGTGCATTTGGGAGCACCTTCAAGATTTTCATTGACAGTGAGCGTCTCTTCCCAAAGAATTCCAGAGAGTCAGCGGGTAGCAGACAGCAAACTTGTGGGTACTGGTAGTAAGAATAGGATAGACAGGAGGGAATGGACATGTGCCTGTGCAATAACAACAGTAGATAACCCAAAACTTTAAAAAAAAAAAAAAAAAAAAAAAAAAAGAGTTCAGAAACCTGTCCTTTTCTTAAATGCACAGAAATATAAAATATATACATCAGGAGAGATGATTTTTCTAAAAACCTGTTCATCAGAACATGGAATTATTCCTTTATTGTGTGTGTCTTGTTTGTTTTCTGTTTTTTAACTTCAATATTGTTAATATTGGAAAAGGAGTCCAGCAGCCTCAGTCAGTGAGCAGAGGTCTTGCTAACAGGTTGTTTAGTATTGTCATTTATTAATGTATTCTTCACCTACTCGGTCTCTTTAACCACAGTTGAGCACAGAAAAGAGAGCGTATGTCAGCCTTGAGCTAAAAAATTCTCTGTGTGGCTGTTGATGAGCTGAGGCTCTATAAAGTGCCTGATGAATTAGGCATAACGATCCGCATGGTGAGGAGAGTTCATTAGCATGAGCTCTCTCTCTCTCTCCCTCACAAATCAGGCATCCCCAAGATGCAGGATGGCTAAGGGGAGAGGGAGGGTGGCCAGCCAAGCCCTTGCCCATTCAGGTGTAGAGAAGGCAGGGATCAGAGTTGTGCTCCCACTGGGACCTTTGCAGGGTGCCAGACCGTGGTATGCAATGGACCATTCAAGCCCTTTCTCAGGGAACCTGACACAGAACTGAGTAGCATAAATATAGAGAAGCTCGCAGAAACTGTTTATCATCAAAAGTTCACTTGTTTTCCTTCAGAGGAATTTTTTAAAAACTTATTTAAACTTGTGTGGTCTGGAAAAAAATCCATATGTGAATCTGGATTTTTCCTGGTCCTGTTCTCCTCCAGCCAGCAAATGCTGCAGTCCAAGAGCAGGCTCAGGGCTTGCTTTCTCCCTGTGAATATGGTGTGTATGTGTACCTCATCCTGTGTAATCTCCATCAGTGGTCTCCTGTGGAAGTGACTCCAGAAAACTGCATCTCCGGAGACCCTTAGGCTGTTCCTTTCCCAGGAATATCAGACAGACTAAACAAGAGATGATACTGCCTTCTGCTGCTAGAATCCAATGTAACCCCTCCTGGGAAGAGAACGGATGTCACCAGCAGTCTTCTATGGTAGGATAGGCTAGAACCAATTCCTGTGATGCTTACTAGCTCGGTGCTCGTTCTGTCTAAAAAGTAAGAAGTTGCTATAGGAACTACTTGGCAATCTTGTTAGCAGTGTACATGCTGTATTTATAAACTATAGTGGTTAATCCCATTAAAATTTTATTCCTGGTCATCATTGATAGAAATACTGCAAACAGCATGGTAAATCATAGGAAAGTAACCTGTATCTGAACTTCATATAAGGTATATGAAAGGGAACTAGGGATTTAAAAGGAGGCAGAACAGAGATGCTGAAACAGCAGTCACTTCAAATGCATACAATTTCTTTGGGGAATAAAAACCTGTAAACATTTATTTAATTAAGAAAACATTGTAATATTTAGTTGCCTTCTTAGAACTGTCCTCTCATTCATGGTAAATTATGTGAAATACTGTACTCTATGAAAATTACTTTAGGCTGAAATTTTGTGGGAAAAGAGATTTTTCTTTTGCCCTGATCAATTTGCAGTTCTGAGAAGAAGCAGGGAACAAAAATATTGTTTGAGGTTAAATAAAATATTATGTTTTGATACTTCTTTGGGGTTTTTATTTTTTTTTTTTTAATGCTTTTAAAATAAAATGGAAGTTTGAACTTAAAATTAATATGCTTGTTTTGACAACAGTGATGAGAGACCTTGCAATTCCATTACCGTTATGAGAAGTCTCGTATAAAAAGTAATGATAATGTGAGTGCTGCTGTGCCTTGCAGAAAAGGATAAAAATCAAAAGGAATTTTTTTTTAAATTGGTATTTTTTTTCAAACATTATAAAGCCTACCTTTAAAAAGTATGAGACACGAAAATATAAATAGGCACTTAGGAGAAATTTTCATTGTACCTGAGAATTAAGGATAGGCAAAGAGGGTTGGAATTTCTCAGTAGGCACCTAGCAGCATTTTACATCCTTCTGTCTCCTATTCCCTTTTCTAAGTGACTTTAAAAAAAAACAAACTTGCTTTGAATTTCAGCAAGTGCCATGTGTCTCTGTCGATTTCTAAGAATTAAATCCAAAGTGCTCATGTAGCTGTGTCCATGTTATCTTGAAATAGCTAGAAAGCTTCAGGTATGTCTAGTAGATCCTGTATATGCTTAATACCTCATTAGTGTACCTGGCACATACTTAATAGCTCTTCTGAAGAACTAACTGGGGCCAAAAGACACAGGAAATTTTGAGCTCTAAATGTAAGCACTGTCTACAATGCACACCTTCTGCTTTGCTGTCTTCAAACATAATTTAATGTCATAGTATTCCTGCCTCTCTCCACAGGCTCTTGCCTTCCTGTGCTTCAAACTTAAAAATAATGCTAAAAAAAATTGTGTTTTGCCTAGTTCCATCACAAGAAAGATACAATAAAATATATGGCCATGAGGTAATGGGAAGTCAGGAATAGCCTTTTTGGCAGAAGAACAATCTGATATTGTCTTACATAGGTTAGAAAACTGCACTTAGCTTTCAGTGGTTGAATTCTGACTGTCTCCACTTAGAGACTTTGGAAATCTTCCCAAGATTTTAATATAATATATCATCTCAGGTGTCAACTTTTTTTGGAGTTAGACATCTAATTATCTGTTGTGCCTTTGAAAATGATTTCTTATTATTTTAGCATAAACTTAAATTCAGTAGAAAACTCTGGGAATCAGGGATGCTTTCTGTCGTGATGACAGAGTTTATATGAACTGTGTGAGACTCATGTTTACAAGAGATTATGATGGTCTGAGTTATATCAGTCCATGTTTACGTTTGGATATTTTTATTCGTAGGTTTATTTTAGTATTGTATATTACATTGCAAAACATAATTGCCCTTTTCCCACCCAATTTTATTCATTCAATGAATACATAAACTCAGCAACACAGGTTTTTCAAAGCTGCCTTTTGGATTTTGACCCCATGGGGAATATTCATGCAATCTTATATAGTTGTTCCAAATAACATCCTAGTTAGAAGCCTAAAGTAGGTCAAAGTTAGGTGCCTGAAAACAGTTAGAGATATTTTCTCACCACTCAGCATTAGTAGTAGCTTTGGAGGTTCACATTTCCAAGTAAATTTGGAAGAAACACAGAAAAAAGGTGAATTCTTTTTAACTGGTTTGAAGGGATAGCAGCCTAGGTCTACCTTGCATTTCCCTACCTGTGTTGTTGTCCAGGAAAAAGACTGCATTTGGGAGGATTTCACATGTATTTTACTGTGCCTCTGGAATTCAGATTGTTATGTAAGAACATGCTGGAATGGTTTTCTGCTAAAATGCTCTGGCACTACCAGTAGCCCAACCCAGTGGCAGTTTTAGTGTTAGAATATTGGCTACACCACTACTTGGAAAGAATGAATGGATCCTGGTAACTTTGAAATTTGAAACAGAAAGGGTCCTTCTAGAGGATTACTTTCTCTTCCGCCCTTTGGCCACATGAGTATTCTTGATGAACCCATAGACAGGGTCTGTGGGTTATAAAAAATATCCTGCTCTCTCTACTCCATCCATATACAAAGCATGCCAAAACTTATTCAGGGAATTTTCAAAACTCTTACCAAGCAGAAGCCTTAGTCTGCTTTGCTTTTTACTTGTATTACCACCTTAGGATTTTATGGGAAGTATGTGGATGCAGCAGAATGGGGTCTATAGATAATTTTTAACTGAGAGTAAAATAGCATTACTTTTCAGATCTTTTTCCTTCAAAAAGTCTGTAAGTCTTTATGCCAGGCTATGATTTTAATAAAGTTTAAGGTATTTGCCTTCAAAGAAGCAAAATTAAGAGCTGCTGGAATGGATAATGTTGTTTCAATAAAATCCTAAAATCCTGTAAATCTGTATTCATATTTTTACTGATAAAATGTCTAGTGATTTAATAACCTGGATAAGATTTTTGCATTTCTCTCCAACAGACATACTTGAAGGATTCTAAAGGTGAATCTATATGGCAGGACTCCACCTTAGACTAATTTTTAAGATAAAAATGTCATACTTGAGGACCCAGGAAGAGAAAGCTAAGTGAAAAGTACATTTATTTTTTGATGTAAATATTATTTTGTTCGATATTAAAAGTATTTACTATTCTACTGAGATGAAGGAAGGAGGAGTAATAATACTTCTCTTTATTTGGACTCTTAATCAAGTTTTTGGAATAGAGTCTTTCAAGATAATTCTCTCTTGATCACTTCTACAGAAATAGTTTTAAGAAGTATTCAGATAATCCTAGGTGGGGGACCTGGCATGTATGTTTACACTTCCAAGAGACTTCCAATACAGAGTCATTCTACTTTTTCTCCATTCGAGCCAGAAAAAATTGTATGGTTCACTAAAAATGGTACTGTTTTTAGGTCCAGTCATCAAAATGAGTATTCAGCTATTCATGCAGTCCCAGTCATCCTGAAAAAAGTTGTTGTTTCATTATATGTGTAGAAAACACAGGATTCTTCAATTCTTCCAGAAATAAGTAGAAGTGCTACCACAAAATCTTTCTTATATGTGAAGATTTTACATTAGTCTGTGTATAAAAAGTCAGAAAGGGAATAGGAAACTATGATTACAGAAGAGAACTCAAATAGCATATTAAATGTTGGAAAAAAGTGTTTCTTTTTTATTACGCCTAATACTAGTCTAAAAGAAAGAGTGTGATACCTTTATTAAACTAAAGTAAAGCAGTGTTCATCCATAATTCTGGGCTTAATGCAATGATTTCAAAGTGCTGCAAAGACTATCTTTAAGTATTATTTTGAGCCATCTTCTAAAGTATGGTGTTAGCAGTAACGTTTCTGTCTGACTTCACAGTCTTAAGTAGCTGCCTGTTACAGTATCTGATAGCTACCTGTACTGTCAAAACACCCTCAGCAGGCACTTCTTCCCAACACAACTCATAACTTATTATCACAGCATTTTTTTCCTACTATTTTTTTCTTTCCTCCCTTCTTGAAAAATAAAGTAGGGGAATATTCTACTCCAATTGTCCAGTACAAAAAAGGCTGATGTATCTACCACTACAGTAGTGATGCAGCAACCCTGTGAGCAGCTGTTATTGAAGAGACAGTATTGAAAATTTTCATAAGAATGTTTTTCTCAGAATACTTTTGTTTGTTGACAGTGAAATATTTTTTTTCAAGATGTTATGTACCTCTTTTAATAGCACAAGGATACAATTAGGAAGAAGTAAACAGATGAACTGACTCACTATTCAGATGGCTCATTTAGTATACTTAAATCTATGGACTGGATCTAGGGGCAGACCAACATCCAGTGGGTCTTTATTTCACTAAATATTGTAGTACCATTTCAACTTGTATTTATGATTCAGAGTTTAATAAATGACACAGAGAAGCACACTGCATGTCTAGAGTGCAACATGGCACTGCCATCCTACAGGGTAGTGTGGACTAATGAAAATCTGGAACCATTCTGGTGGTGTCACCTACTGCTGGACCTACACAGTTTATCTGTGCTGAGGACTGTGGTTCACTAGCTTGAAAGCACTGTCCCTTTTTTTTGTGCCTAGTCTAGTTTCGGGTAGTGTCACTGTACTGTGACATCAGTCAAGTCAGATGTAGCTGAGGATCTCTTCAGTGGTATAGAAAATGTCCTGTGGACTGGGCATTACTGCTCAGATTTCCTTTTCCCAATCTCCACTTTTTTTCTCCTTTCCTTCTTTTGGGTTTGGTTTTGGTTTGGGGTTTGTTTTTTTTTCTGTAATAGTTGTTCTCCTAGTGATTCAGAGGAAGAAAACTTAAAATATCTTATCAAACTTTTCTTGGATGAGAAAAAGGTTTCCCAGCCACTTCTGAACATTACTGTATCTGGAACAGGAGTAGAGAGAAAGTGGGTAGCTGCTAACAAGTCAACAGTAGGTATTTATAACACAGGTCTTTTAGCCATAGCTAGAAATCTGACTGAAAGCACAGCTAAAGCATGAGAACTGCCGAGTGAAATCCTTAAAAGTAGCATATTCTTGTCTTCCATGTGTTGATATAAACACATGGTGTCTGTAAATATTACTGATAGTGCATCTGCAGTACCCAGTAGTTAGTAAGAACAGAAAATAAGAAGTGATAACAGGAAACAACTGGTGTGTTCATCTGTGCTCTGCAGAACCTAAAAACTAACAAAAAATCTTAATATCTAAGCTTGATACTGACACCGAGATGTCCTTTGCTTTTGGGGTTATGACTCCCTTTACTGGAGTGCAATCCAGCAACATCTTCCTTTGAAGACATACGTGATAGAAATGCTTAAACCTATCTCCAATGCAAAGTGGTATAGAACACAAGGAAAGCACTAGTACACAAGATGTACTGTTAGCTTCCCTGGGAATTAAAGAAACTTTACAATGTGCAGTTCTTTCCATCTTTTCTGGCAGGACCATAGTCCTGTTTTTAACCTTTCAATTTTTAAAGATAAGAGGAATCAAATGGGATATTTGCTAATTTTGATCAACATTGACTTGACTGTTGTTGGTGACACAGCTGAGAAGGGAATCTGAATTACCTGATTTTCAGAACTAATCTGTAAGCAATAAATACATTCTTAACATCTAAGTTCTAATCCCAAGTTTCCTCTTGTTTCTGGGTACTTCTAAAAAGTGACACTATATATTGCTAGTTTTTCTCTTTTTAGACAGGATCCCAGCAGAATTCTTTCCAACATGCAAGTGGTTTAAAAACTAAAGACAAATTGGTAGGATTATTTTTTTCACTTGTCATTTCCTTCTACCTCAGAACAGAATGGTATTCTGGTTTATATGGATGGTAGCTTTCAGTTCAGAGTTATGCTACCATTACTATTTGTCTATC
The DNA here is from genome assembly GCA_038090715.1 of Florisuga fusca. Taxonomy (NCBI): domain Eukaryota; kingdom Metazoa; phylum Chordata; class Aves; order Apodiformes; family Trochilidae; genus Florisuga; species Florisuga fusca. Next base: position 24,264,142 of record JAAWXA010000002.1, read on the forward strand.
TCTCCATACTTTGCTAGAGAGAAAATTCTCAAGAACAGTCCTGACTTACTAGCTGACTGGTTTTCTGTTTCATGAAAGTCAGCCTTCTTATGCCAAAAGACATAGTCTGCATAGACTTTCACATCCTTCTGTTTCCACTCCACTTCTCAAACATATGCTCTTTTCTGAACTTTTAAGTTTATTTTCCATAGAGGCATGATCTTCAAAATGAAATAGGGAGAGGAGGAAAGGGACAGGACAGGGACCTACAACTAACAAAACAAGTTAGACTCGCTGACTTTTTTTCTCTGTCTTTGAGCTACAATTTGAGAACCTAGCTTTGTTTTTTCCCCTCATCGGATACCTTGGCACGAAGCACCCAAAAAGTAAATTGCTGGACTTGTTCATGGCATTTCAAAGAGAGCATCATTTGGGCCATACATTAGCAAGCAGGCAAATAATTAATAACAACACACGTGGAAGCAAATGAATGTTTTGCTTGTTGAAAGAGAATGAGAAAGTCAGACAAAGACCTGGGCTCTATGTCCTTGTCCTCCACAGCAGCAGAAGAAATAATGTTATGAATAGCATTTAACTTGAATTTGTAGCAAACTGCTGCTTTTATCATAAACAATTGCCAGATGGTATACATTATCTTCCTTTTTTCTCCCTTCACAAAAGCAGCATTAATTGCAGAGCAGCCCAGGGCTCCACTCAGCTCATCAGTGTGATAACACTTCATGACCCTGATTAGCCGTCAGTCTACTCAATTAAAAAGATCATTTAGACATTCACCCAATCATTTGCCTATCGAGCCACCTGGGCCTCAACCAGGGGCTCCATTTTTAACATTCTCCTGCCCTCTCTCATCTCGCCGAGCTTTTTTACATATCTCCAAAAGACGTAATTGAATTAAATAAAGCGTCTCAGGGGCAGCTGCAACATCTGCTGTTTGTGGTATGTCAAGCCTTCAGCATTAAAAACAGTTACATATGCTCCAAATTAGCAGGTCGCAGAGATGAAACAGTCGATGATAGTGTTTTTGTGCCAGCGTGAGAAGCAGCTCACAGCTGTGTGCAATTTACAATTAAAGGCTTTATCAGAGCTCAATTGTACTAGTGAATCAAGTGGTGAGAGGTCAGTTAGTGAATTAGACCAATTAGAGCTTGTACAGTTAAATTATCTGTCTTATTACCTACTGATAAACAGCCTTGTCATATCTTTACTCAGATGATAAAGCCTGGAAGTGTTTTATGAGGTGATACTGTACTTTTGTGTGTGTGTAATGGAACTCAGTAGCTCAGCAAAGTTACTTTGATGCAACAAGCGTACAGCAAGCAACTTCTTAAAAATGAAGAGGGGAAAAAAAAAAAACAAACCGAAGCACCTGCAGTTAGAATCTCTAAGAAAAATTGTTAAAATGTGAGTTAAGATTACAAATATTGGCTATATTTCAAGATGCATTTTTCTGCTTGGTAAAGTCTACATTCATGAAGTTATCCAAGGGAAATGTTATGCTTCTGATTCCTAGGGGTTTTTTTAATTACTGTCTTGCTCTCTCTCACTCCCACTCTGAAGGAGAGATAGGAGGCAAAGGACAGAAGTTAATAAACTCAGGCTCTGATTTCATAGTGTAAAATAATACAGCAATAATGGGCAAAGAGAAACTCCTGCTTCTTAGTCTCAGGATTTGCACAGTTCTGGAACTTGTAAACCTGGACACAGATGACTGAAGATGGGCGAACTGAACTAAGGTGAGCCCCTAAAACCTTTTCAGAAGTATTATGCATAGAACTGCATCAGGTTGTATCTGGGTAGAATTAAGGGTCTGTTATTGCCAGGTCACCGTAATGTGTGAATGAGACTTGAGCTGCACCAGCTGCTGCAGTTCCAAATTTATAGGCATCTGGCCCCAAGAATGAGGAACTTAGTCTCAAGGGCCATATACATTTTTGCAGGGGTAGGGGATGGTGGAAACTAAGAATAACCAGCATGACAAAAAATGACCATCCTTTCATTAAGTTATCTTATAAGGAATTGTTAATGACAGTGTTGCGTGGCAAATTCTGTCTTTCGACATTGCTTAGAGGACCAGAAGCTTTTAGAAAGAGGTGATCTGTGCTTTCCTCTTGAAAATGAAGTAAGGTTCATCCCTTTCTTTTAAAGCACGATCAAATATTGATAACATCATGGTACTATTCTTTTTTTATAGAAAATCCTGGAGATTATATCATCAGCTCAATTCTCTTCTCTGCACAAGATAATCAATGATCTGTTAGGCATAGGAATGGACTAAAAGCATGCCTGATTGCACAACCCAGTAGTCAGGGAACTTGGCTTAAAGAAGCAGCATTGAGTTCATTCTGAAAGTTGTATTTCATTCCTTCACATCATCCTGTCATTGCATAAAAGGAGTAAAAGTGATGTGTCTGCTGTAAATTACTGTCCTGGGTTACTGTTCTTCGTTCTTTGCAGTAGCACAGCTTCCAGAGGAAAGATGGAGAACTCCCTTGTAGGTGTTTGCCTACAGGGAAACAAGCTGGTGTGTAGGCCAACAGACATTGGGATAGTTAGAGCACTTCAGGGAGACCCAGGGTTAAATCTGTCTCTGTGAGTAAAGGATGTTTTACTTCAAAGCTGTTACACATAACTCTTCTGTGTTGTGTGAAGCTGGACAGTTTAGGTATGTTCACAGATACCTACTAAACCTGAGTCAAAACTGATATGTTAAAGCTAGTTGATTACTAAATGGAGAGTGGAGGTGGAAGCAGGTCCATAAGAAGGGCATGCAGTGATAGGACAAGAGATCATGGATTGAAACTGGAAGAGGGGAGATTCAGGTAAGACATTATGAAGAAATTCTTCACTATGGAGATTGTGAGACACTGTCTGGAATAAGTTGCCCAAAGAAGTTGCGGAGGTTCAAACTAGATGATCTTTAAGGTCCCTTCCAATCCTAACAATTTTTTGATTCTATAAGTCCAGCCAAACATTGTGCTGGTCCAACAATACAATTTTTTGAAGGGGCTTTTGATCAAGTTTAATGTATATCTTCTGTGAATTTAGACATACAGTGTTTGGAAAATGGAGAGGCTTTGTTTAAAAAAGATGTCTTGAGATGTGTCATTAAACATTGTGTTTGAAATAGATTAAGAATATTGTGATGTTGGCATTGAGTGGGGGACCCTACCTGTTTCTGTTAGTGAATAATATTTTTAACAAATCTGGGACTTGCAAAATGGCCCTCTTTGAAACAGCAGATTTAACATTTTAGTATTTTTGTTAAGTGCATCAATCTCATTGCTGACCTTCAAAGATTTTTTAAAATATTGAAAGAATTAGAAGGTTTTGAACTTGTGGATGAAAATAATGGTTTTGAAGTGTAGATGAATGTATTTTTTCAACAGTCTTATCCTTCCAAGTAGTAGAGAGTATTTGGTTTGTTCCACAAAGGGAGAAAAGAAACACAGCCTAAGTTGTACACAAAACTGCTGAGATCTGAATGCACAGTGTAGAGCTGTTCAGCACCCTCATCTCTTCTACACTGCACATCCTTCTGGCTGTTACTGAAACCCTTCCTCCTCTCTTGTTGAAGTCTTCCAGCGTCTGAGTGACATTTACCCTTGAGAAGGCCAAAGTCAAGCCCCAGACATCATAATATTCTATTTTTAAATGCGAGGTTGTACCTGACTGTATTTACATTTAAATTATTTTTGCAATGAATGTGAGAAAGAATGTCTCACAGTTAACAGAGAAACAATGACTTAGAGCTCTTTTTATATTTTTTATTATTACATTGGTTGTGTGATAATCGATAAATTACTCCAGTCCCATTTTTTAAAACACGAAGCAGTTTCTGTAGCTTTCTAAAAAGCAATTTTGAATTTTAAGTGTCTTTTGCCTTCCAACAGAGGTTAAGTCCCTGTGAATGCATCTTATTATTAAGCATGAAGGTGACATTAATTAACTAACTCAATCTTCATTTAAAATAGGGAAAACCCAGGAAAGTTAGAAGCTAAGATATTGCAATAACAAGACCATATTATGTTGACAGAGTGATTTCTTGAAAATTCAGTTTTAAGGACAAAATGAGTTTCTGGAGGATACAAGATCTAAAAAGAGACCCACTCATAGTTTTCAGTGAGTGATAATTAATACTTATCAACTGTTTGCTGAGAAAATAGGAGTAGTAAGGGTATTGCATCACTTACTGCACTTGCTAATCTCAACTTGGCAAGCCAAGCTCTTCACAGCTCAAGATAGGGAAGATGACTGTGGGCTTGAGAACAGTATTAGACACTTAGTTTTTCTCTTTGTTATTAGATGAAGCTTAAATATTTTAAAACATAATAATTATGACCACTATTATTTGTTTCCATCCATTTAATTTTTTACTTCTACTTTTTGTACTTAGATAATAGGAAGGCATGGTTCCATTCAGCTAGTTTCGTTCAAGATTTTGAGACCATACAAAACTGTAGTCAACTCCAGACATCCACAAATAATGCTATGTACTGTGTGCTCAGATCTCAACATTGTGCTTCATATTTGCATGCTGTAGCTTGTGCACCTTCTTTCTGTAACTTGTCACACTTGAAGGATCCCAGTGCTTCCTTATACATCCCAGCAACAGAGACTGATGCCTCTTGGTGTCATTACAAACATAATATCTCACCCTATTAATGGCAGGTGCTGCTAGTCCTCTTTATTGTAAAAAGCTATGATCTTCCCAGGTCTGTCAGCCATGGCACACCCCTGTGTACCTGAAAGAGTCAATGGAAGTGCTGTCATCTTCCTGGCTGATTCAATTTAGCCAGAATCTGCCATTGCAGCACAGCCTCCCTGCTTGTCCTGTATCACAGACACAGGATTAAAGCTGATCTGAGTTGCAGCTGAGATGACTCGCTGGCTGGGCATCTCTGACTTGTTCAAACCAACCACAGCCCTTCTCAAGAGTGCAGCACAAAAACTTGTTTGGGAGAGCTGAACATTTAAAAACTAGCCTGTGGTGGTAAATACAAATGTTTAAATCACTAATATAAATGTTTGAAGTAGCGAGGCACAAATGGTGTAGTGGGATTTGTCTTACGAGAAAAAATAAATCACCCACCCGGGGAGAGGTTCTTATGTGCTCATAGTAATCATCTTAGTTTTTACAACTATTGTGAGGTTTTTTTAAGTTGGAGTCTTTTGCTCCAGCTTAAGAAACTGTCCAGCTATTAAAAATAAAAGGAAATGACAACTCCCAGGATCCTTCTGGCTGGAAAAGATCTTAAGTTCAAGTCCAGCAGTCAACCTACCTCTACTAAGTTCAGTGCTAAACCATATTCCTACCACCACATCTACACATCTTTTAAACACCTTCAAGGATGGTGATATAGTCACCTCCCTGGGCAGCCTATTTCAGTGTTTAATAACCCTTTCAATGAAGAAGTTTCTCCACACGTCCAATCTAAACCTCCCCTGGTACAACTTGAGAGCATTTCCTGCTGTCTTGTTGCTTGCTACTTTGGACTTGCATCCTACTTCTTAGATCGAGTATCTGCTTTCTTAGAATGCTTCAATTAATTTATTGCAGTAAAAATCATAATTATTCAGTACTATTTACTGTATTTACTCTCACAGGCAGTGGCTCCTGATTGTATAATGATTTTTTTTCCCAGTTACTTGCTTGAGAAGAAAATCTGTTACTCTCTTAATTTTGATAAATGTGGGTTTTAGGTTGTTGGATTTTGTTGTTTTGGTTTTTTTGTAGGCACAACACTAGGCTTTCATATTGCTCATTAAAGATTAATTCTTGGTCCATTATTATTTCTACTCTGTGTTAATAATGTATTAGATGTGCTTATTGCATATCTGTGGATGTATAGATGAGTATGCTTTGGTTAGACCAGTCAGAAGTGTTGCTGAGATCACCCTCACTCCAAAAGGATTCTAATGCTGGTTGGTTTTATGTTTTAAGAAAAATGAGTTAGTGCATGAAGGAATTTTATTCAAGATGTACTTATTAAATGTGTTGCCTTAGTGAAGATTATACTTTCGGTATTGATCAAACCACTCTCCCCTGGTGTACTGATGATTAATTCCCTATTAACTCCTAAGATATGTCTAACCCAAAGAGTGCATTTTAACAAGTGGCACTTGCTTCCTCCAAAGTGCACACAAAATCCCTATATTAGAAGTAATTCCCCAAAGCCTTTTGTGTGCATTTTTTACCTGGGTACCTTAATGTATTGTTTCCCCTGACATTACACTTTTTCCTGATTTTGCTGAATAATTTCACTTTATTCTTGCTGTAAGTGATACCATGTATTTGCTCATTACATTATTTTTTTAATATCCTTTCTTGCAGCGGTATGTCTAGAGCAGGTTTTAAAAGGTAGATGCAACAGTTTTAATTTAAAAAAAGTGGTGTTACTGCAAAACCTTGTGGTTTTTTGAATTTTCTGCCTTTCTGCCTGGAACTAATTAGTAGCCAGTGGGAACCAGATGTGTATAAGTACCATGAGTCCTTGCAGAAACCTGTGTTTGTGATTCTTGAAGTGAAGTATCTCAATTGATGGCTATTCTGAGTGACACTTTTTTGGTTGCACCTGTTGGACAGTTATGTGTAGGAAGCTGACAGGAAAACCTGTTCTCTGGCTAAGTGATTTAATGTATCATATAATCTTTGAAAGACCCAGGGTGGCACCAAGTGCTAGCATTACATGAAAACTTTTTCATGCAGATCACCAGCAGGAGACTGAGAGTGTCTTAACTTCTAAGTACTTTACTTTTTGAGGGATTGACAGGATAGCAAAGCTGGAATTCAGCCTTTGTGCATATATCTATATCTGTATATTGCAAATGTCAGAAAGGGTGTGAATTAATCCTTATGCAGCAAAGGAAAAAATTAACCCAAAAGAACCGTCAAAAATGAAGATTAATAGTTTCACATTTCCCAGTTGATCACCAGTTTGCTACACATTAGCTGCTGTCTGTGAGACCGTTCTGTAAGATGTGTTTTTAGAAGAGAACTCCATCACATGAGTAAATCTCTAACACAATATAAAATTTGATAAGCGCTATGATTATAATTCTTCATGTGCCATTCTCTGTAAGATTTAGTTTTTAATAAGCAAACTTCTCTAAAAGGTATCTAAACCTCATTTCTCTATTATTGGCCATGATCACATCTTCACAAATTCCTTTTATCTGTAAATCTTACAAGCATGCACTTCATCTTTTGTAACACAACATGAATGAAGCTGTGGGTTAGTTTGAACCTATTACCAGTCACTGCAACATCTCATGAGATGTTAACACATTGATATTAGGCTGATTACTAAGTTAAGCCTCTTTCTGGGAGCATTTCTGTGTAATGGTACTAACCAGGCTCACAAGCCAGGATAAGTTGAGGGCATCAAAAGATTGATGCATCCTGCAGCAAAAATTAAGCACAAATTGAGATAGATTTACGATGACATTACAGAGAAGTAGGGGAGTGGCTTTTTCTTGCATTTTGTTTTAAGTTTTGCAGTATCTCACCTATTTCTGACAAGCTGCTTACTATATCTTATTGGTGTAAAATTTCAGAGCTGAGTAATATTGGAAGTTTTAGAAAATTTACTTCCTGAGTTATGGAAGTAACACCCCATCTTGTGTGTGCAATATTTTCAGTTGTGAATTAAAATTAAGTAGGTTCTGCTTTTAATGACAAACATTGTGGACAGTGATAGTTTCCACTCTTCAAAACTCTTTTAACACAAGAAGTTTAGAACTAGTTTCATAATCTGTGACAAATAAATTGGGAGACACAGTGGTAATGTTTACTGGTTTTAAATTGTGTCTGTCTCTTGACTATTGTTATTTTGTTTTAGACAAATATTTCCTAAAAATAACAAGAGCTTGGACTGTTAAAAACATTTCAAATTAACTTTAGACACTCAGATTATCTTGGCTAGACAACACCATTCTTTCTTTTTAGTACTCTGAATTTAACCTTTAAAAAGAAGCTTCTAGACCAAAAAAATTGCAATTCTGAATTTCAGACAAAATTCCTGAAACATTACATGATGCTTGATTAAAACGCTATAGATTTACAATCATATTTTAACATGTCATGATCAGGAAAGATGGGAAATTAATATGAAATTGCAAAATAATAGTAAAAAAAGGTGAGAGCTTCAAATTTTTGTAATATATTTTTACATAAATTTCAGTATTTATCTAATCTATTTGTCTTTCTAGTGGTCAAAAATAACCCCAAACATCTTTAAAGTCTATTTCACATGGCTGGAATTCATCTTTACTGGATTTCCTGAAGTTAATATATGAGTTTTTAAAAAGGAAACAAAATATTTATGAAAATTTTTCCATAATTAAGGAGTTTCTTCATGGCATTAACATGCTGTGTCTGTAAAATACCTCAAAGAAGCACATTTTTTGACCAGAACTGATCCATAAATCCATTTTCCTCACTGTTTAACATTGGCATTAGAAGAATCCCACAAGCCTTGTCAGTAGCCTTTATGCTGCCCTAATATCCACAATGATGAAAGACAATAGAGGATACACCCTCACCTGTTCCCTGTAGTATCTACTTTTGAACCAGGTTGTCCATTGGTTTGTTTAACTTCTTGCATGTGCTGCTTGTTGTTCACTGCAAGAATGTATTTGGCACCAAGTTACCCAATAACTATCCCTTGTATAAAGAAGAACTTTCCTGTTTTAATCCAAGCTGCTATGAGTTTCAGCAGGTAACTAATTCTAGATAGTTAGGCTGCCTCTTTATGAAGACAGATGCACCAGGGGGATGCTTAATAACTGTATTTGTCCTTCTCCATTCTTTCAGAACCTCCTTCAGACATGTATTGCATAAAGTTATACAACGATAGTATCATTCTCAACTATATTGTTGCTGATGCCCAGAATTTTATTGTTGGTTTTAATTTTTGGAAGCTGTTGAACTTGAAGCCAATGATTTTAAAGAACTGTTTGCCATGGTTCTGGCATCTCCCTATTGAGCAGTAAGTCTCTTAGAATTTTCCATGTACCCAAACAGACTAGAGGACTTGAAAAACCTAAAACACAGAGCTCTTACAAGAAGAGTCTAATGATTGCAAGGAAGCTAGCAGAATTTTTTGGAGGGGTTTTTATGTAGGAAGTAATGTTGGACCCTTCTTAATTAACATTTTTCTAATAAAGGGTACTATTTATAGCATCACAGAATGGTTAGGGTTGGAAGAGACCTTAAGTATGACCTAGTTCCAACTCCCCTACAGGGCAGGGACACCTTCCACTAGACCAGGTTGCTCAAAGCCCCATCCAACCTTGTCTTGAACGCTTCCATCCACAACCTCCCTGGGCAAGGGCTAACATATCAGAGAATCTATACAAATAAGCCTCTTCCCAGAGAAAACTGCACAAAAAATACTTTACACTTTACCCTACGAAATTTTTCAGGCTATTAATACAGAAACCTTCTGTTTGCTTTCCGCACAGGGTGAATGACATTTGGTCACTGATCTGCGTTTTGAAACTGCAGGATCAATTCAATGCAAATGTCACAGAATAATTGCTTAATGTACCTTTCCCCTTCTTCAGAGCACTTCAGTGTTAAGTATAAAATGAGCCAGGGTTATGATTTCTGGCAAATCAATAAAACTAAAGGACTTGTGACCAAAGCCTTAATTGTCTTAACAAGAGCGTGTATGACTCTCAAAGTAATGAATCATCAAGTATCATTGGCTTCTTTTCCGCTTAAACCTTCAGATTTTCAAGTAGAAGAATGTTCTCTGTGTTAACAGCTTTACAAATTAGCTGTGATTTTGTACTTTGGACTATGGCACTCATTACTGGACTTGTGTCCTGTAATTTTCACTCCTCTGTGATAAATGTATCTGGATCAACTGATTCTGCATTTTTGGTTGGTTGTTGTTTGGTGGGTTGTTGTTTGCAATTTTTTCTATAACTACAGTGCATATGATAGAGGAAATTGTCAGCTTTACTACTCACATCCACCATATGGATAAGCAGATCTTTCTTAATACTAATTTCAGAGACTACAACAGTAATGAGTTTAAGATGAAGTGTCAAACCTATGAGCTGAGGTAGACATATCTGTGTCTGGAGCTCCTGGAAGAGCATCTATGTTGTGTGGAATCTGCTCCTCCAAAAATAAGTATGGCCTTCATGCTCAGAAAAATATATTCACACCCACACAAGTCTTGCAACAGGACTGGCAGTGATTCTTCTGTTTACTGATGAGCTATAGAGGAAGGGGGAGGAGGAGAATATAATTTTACAAGAAAAGAAAGCAAATATTCTTTCCAAAGTTGACAATGGATGTGATAGAGTGTTTCTTCTACATGGCATTTTCTTTTGCAACTTTTATTTCCCTGACCCCAGTTGATAAGTGCAACCATACCTTTAGTTTTCTTTAAATAAATGATTAAATCTCACATAGTAGGATTTTCCATACTTACCAAAACTAAATCATGGTCTTATATGCCTGTGCAGACTGCCAGACCAGTAATTCAGTGTGTACTCTTGCCTTTAAGTTTCCTCAACTACTTAAAAGTGCTGGTTTTAACTGATTTCCAGTCGGACTGCATCGAGCATAATATCAAAAAGTGTACTAAGTTCTTCAGCAAAAGTATTTAAGTCTATGAGCGTTTACTCCTCTTGGGACACTATGGAGGACATAACATAAAATGCTTTATATAGGCAGATGCAAGGTTTAGATGTCACTGCACTGATGAATTTGGAAGCAGCGCACAGACTAAAACACAGCAGTGATATGATCTCCCATTTAATTTACCTAGAAGACTAGTTTGCTTTCAAAATCACTGGAGGAAATCTAGAGCACTTTCAAGAAGCATGGTATAAAGGATATGGTGACATTACCCTGCATGTGAAAAATGCCTAGATGTAGATCTTAGCAGCAGTGTCAGCTGAACGCTGCTAAGGGCAAGAGTTTTGAAGTGACCTAAGAAAGATATGATTCACCAGCTTTACAAACATTATCCAGAAGAAAATCTGTGTTTCTAGGACAGCAACACAGATTTATTTTTTACAGATTTTCTTCTTAATCCATATGCCTTTGTGAAAATGCATGTGTGAGGAGGAACTTGTAGTTATTTACTTGTGCAGGGAAGTAACTTTCAAGATTGAAAGATCTGGCCAAGTTTTACTGATGCAAGACTTATAGCCTTTTTCTCTTATGTTGCTAGAACAATCCTGCTCTGATTAATAAGCTAGAAAGTAAGCTCATCTTATTATCTCTGATAACGTGAACCATGTCATTAATTTCACTGAGGGCTTTTGCTTGAGGAAGTATCATTCCTCAATTTATGGTTTAAGTTTAAACTATTGAAATTCAAAGCTCATAAAGGTTTCATCCTGCCATAAACTGTTTATGCTTAATTCTTTTCAGTGTCTACCAGACACATTCACTCCCAGGCAGATGATACATAATTGAGTAGATTCCTTACCAGATCATTAAACACCTCACAGTAAGACCTCATCCAAGAACTCATAATGCAGTGATATGATCCAGAGATGGCAAAAATTGATCATTATTGTTCTGATTCTCTAGGACAACAGATAATGTGAGTGAAAATCTAAGCTGACACTGGAAATATATCTAGAAATATTTCTCTAAATGTCCAGGCCAGCTTCCTATTACTCACTGCAGAATTTTGCAGAGAGGGTGTATGCAAATCTGCAAGGATTTGAAGAATTAAGACATTTTGTAAAGAACTACACTAAAATACCATTGCTAGAGTAAGAAAAGACATAAACTACCAATCATAAATAAACCATGAAGGTCATGGTCAACCCACAGATGACAGAATGAAGCTGAAGGACCACTTCAGTCAACTCAGCCTCAGGCACTGGAGAAAAATTGTACTTAAGTGTACTGGTATGCCAGAAGGCAATAAAGAACCAGAAATACCATCAACTTCAGGATGACATTGTCAGAAACCTGAACTCTTAAGAGCATTGATCTTATGTATAAAGGCAGGCAGAAAATGATTGCAGTTGACAGAAACTGTGAATTTGAAAGACAAATCTTAATCTTAAATCCGAAATAATGAAACTAATAGTGTTTGTGAGCAATGTACTGTACATACAGATGGCATCATTGAAAATAAAGCACAAGTTCAACTGCAAATTTAAAAATGAACTGAAAATAATCTGATGGCAGAAGTTAGTATGGAATTTGGTATGAATAATATATTTTCAAATTAAAAAATAAAATATTTTTAGAAGGATAGCTTCAACTGCTGAATGGCATCCAGATTATACATCTGGAAATGTCATTGCAAGTCTCACTGAAACAATCTTTTAAAAGAGGTTAAAAGATATTTGTCCCTTTTCAAACATAATCAGATAATGTACAGATATAAATGAATTATTTAATACATAACTATATGGAAAGATCTTCACCACTGGCAGAAAACTGACATTGTTTCATTTCAAGTCAATTGGCTTACAGTGATGTACACTGTCTAAGCATCTGGCACTTTCATTTGACCCCTCCCATCTTAGAATTATTTCCGCTGAAGATTTCAGGTACACGAAAAGAGAAACGATTTTTTTTCAAAATTAGTTTCTAGTATTTAAATGGTAGTATGCATTTTATGTAAGAGTTTTTGCAGAAACATTTCATTGCTTACATATCTCCGTATAACCACTGAGGTGGGGGGGGGGGGGGAAGTTAATCACCTACTGTGGCAATGAGCCTGAACTTTGACTCCCTGATAGCAAATAAATTTACAATAAGACTGTGTCCTGATATCTTTAAAACAAAGACTTTTGTAGTTCCTATGTCAAGTAACCTTCCATAGCATATATCTCTCAGTCTCTTTTTCTTCTGTTTCTTTCAACGAGATATATGCAATATTTGATCTGACAACACAAATAAAATGAGCATTTAGGAAAATTTATAAGCCAGTAAACACAGTTTAGATTTAATTTTTTGTTTTTAAATAACTGCATTTTACTGTAACATATTTTTCAGAGACTGATAATTCAGTGGACCTTTTTTCATCTCTACATGAATAACATAATGAATTCATCTCATAATGAATTGAGATAGACAATATTCATGTTTTAATTTTATGCAGTTCATGAAGTCACAATTTCACCATCAGAACTGTATACTTGAAAAGAAGTGGAGATTCTGTAAAAGTGGACAAAAGTGAAAAGTATGAGCTCTAAATGCTGCATATTTCATCTCCATTACATATGTACACTATGATTTTATAATTTCTTTTTGGTCTTTTTTGCTTGTGCCCTGCAATATTTAAAACGTATCTTTGGTAGCTGAATTCTAATTTCCTATCTATTGATGTTTTAAGTACATACAGTAGCAAAAAAAATCAAACTGAGCTTGCAAAGACAAGTGAATTACTGTTTCATTACTAAAGATTTGACAGAATTGTTAAATGCACAGTTTTAAAAGTATACTTTAAAAAACAGGTGGGATTTTTTGTGTTTTCTTTTATTTTTATTGCTGTAAATAATTAAGTTGAGAAGAATACACCCAAAATATTGAATGAAATGTGATTGTAGAAACGAAATCAGACTGCAAAAAAGGAACTGCAGAAAATTTACACTTGGCATCAAAAGCTGTCCTCTCCAAAACCAGAAGATTAAAAGCTGTGACTCCAAGAGTATACTTCATCAGATGCTTCTTATAACAAAGAAAAATACTGGTAGGTATGAGCTGTGCAGAATGATTGCAGAACCATTGTCAAGCCTAGTAGAGCAAGCTAATCAACACAGTTCAGTCAAAAATCACTGGATGGAAGAAAAGCTGAAAATCTTGCAATTATGCAGTTCCCTTATATACTGAAAGAACCACTTGCCTGCACAGGAACAGAAAATTGAGAGTGCATTTGCACTGGACAAAGAGAGCTAGATTCTTATTTTACAAATGTGATGCCATTTTTCCTGATTTAAGTTTCTTATGTCCACAGTGTCTTGTTGTGCAAGTCTAATTTCACAGGAAAAACATTCTTGGAAATATTACTGGATTGTTTCTGAAGAGGAGGAAGATGCAAAATAATTTCAGGTAAACTCGGTGAGGCTAAACAAGAAGTACCTGAGCTATGAAGTTTGCTCAAGTTGCCTTAGCTATCATACTGAAAAACTGCAAACATTAGAAAAGTTATGCCTGTCTTTGCTTTACTAAATTCCAGTCCTTGCTTGGATTTAAAGGAATAACCTTAATTCTGAGAATCTAAAAATTATGCCAGCAAAGAGACACATTTTAGGTGCTCCAACAGCTAGAAGTACAACTGAAAACACGTGTTCATTTCCCAATGCCATTTTTTTTTCAGAATAGTCTCCCTAAACTGAGTTTTGTTTAACTTTGCTGTTCAAACAGGGTCTGTTTGCTGAAAGTCACTAGAAGACTAATAATTGCCTTCTGTGCTTTGGTTGACGAGTTGGCTACCAAAGTAGAATACTCCCTGTTGCCCATGCCAAAGTAAATGTTTTGAAACTCTATCAGGATCCAGCTCTGGCTGAAACTGGAAGAATGCAGGAGAAGTTAATGTGTTGATAAGTCTTCCTGTCTTGCAACTCACATTAAATTTTACAGGGTCTCAGTTTTGAAGTTCTGCCTCAATCCGTAATCTGCCTCATCCTGTTCTTTCTCTGACAGAAAAGAACAAGAGTCCACTAATAGTGTAAGTAGCCTCACTTTCAGCTTCCTTCGGGATTATCACACAGGATCTTTAAAAGTCAACAACTAAACCCTAACCAGAAAAGCAACGAAACAAAACAGGGCTCCTGAGTCAATATTTTATGAAAAAAGCCCCAAACACTCCCACCTCCAACGTCCCCAAACTTCATCCCCCTACCCATCCAAATTACTCACTTCTTTTTTCTCAGATATTGGAGACCTGATTCTGGAATGAAATTACTTTTGGTCTGTTGATTCAGAAGGGGTTTGTTCTACTTTTTTTTTAAGTGAAGAAAGAAGCTCTCTGATTTTATGGATCTCCACAGTTAGAACATGAAGATCTAAGGTACTCCAAACCCATATGAGCATATTTTGACTTTTTTTTTTTTTTTTTCAACCAATTCACATTAGAACTGGACAAAACAGAAGTGATCAGAATCTGATCATATCTTTAAAAATAAGAAATTGTTTCAAAGTTTTTATAAGGAAGTTACATGAATGTGAGACTGAATGGAAGAGAGAATAATTGTTGAATTTAACTATATGGAAAAATGATTTGTCAGAAAATGGAGCACAGGATATATATGCAGTTGAACCATTACAAGTATTGACTAAAGAAATCAAAGTATTCTCCAAAAGATGCACCTAGAAAATACTTTCCAGCTTCAATATTATTTCACTGTTTCCATTACCAAAACTGAAATTAATCTCCTTTCAAAGGTTTTCTCTCATTCCTTGCTTTGGTTTTTTTCCTCGATATGACAGGAACTGGGTTTGCCAACAGAGGGCAATAGTCAAGCTAGGAAAGATTTCATCCATCATTTTTGCAACTTCTAATGAGTCAGAAGGACACATAGAATCCTCATCTGCTTTTATGGATATTGCTGTGTAATTGCAGTGTAATTATGGCACACAACAGCTTCAGAAAATTATCTTTGAAGAAAACAGCTGGTTCTCTTTAACAAACAGAGATGAAATCTTGTCAGTGTAAAAAAAAAAAAATCTAAAGGAAAAATACTAAAAATATATGCCAATAATAAACAGGCAACAACAACAAAAAAGAAATAACATAAAAAATCGAAATGGATAAATCAGAGAAACTGCTATGAAAAATAAGACTAAAATATAAAACAGTAGAAGATTACAACGATGTGAATTTGCTTTCATTACACAGTTTTTTATTACAAAGCAAACAGGCTCATTGAAAAGATTTCCATTTTCCTTCTTCCACTCATGTAGTATGTAAGACCCTGATCCTGGCAATCCTTCTGAATGCTTGGTTTCAGTGGAATTTCACCCCTTGGTTTCAATGGAATTTCACAACCTGATAAGGCCAGCCCGGAGCCCCACACTGTAGCTCTGGAGCCACAGAGATCACCAAGCCTTGTCCTGCCAAATAAATACTGAAGGCTTCTGCTTCAGGGCGAGAGAGGGGGCCAGGATGCTGTTGTGTGGGATCAAGCTGGAGTGAGTGGCTGAAAGAAGAGGAGAAGCTGTGTGCAGAGCTGGGCATCAACACTGCAGCTCTCCAGAAAGGCACGAAGGGCCTGGGGAATGAGTGCCTCGTGGGGTGTGGAGCTTGCAGGGAGCAGGTTTTAGCAGCCAGTTGGGGCTGTCTCTTATACNAGCCAGTTGGGGAATGGGACCAAACTGCCTCCAGAGCAGACCTGGACACACAGCAAGTGACATTGGCTAAGGAAAGTGGATAAGGATTTGGTGCATTTCTGTAACATGGAAAAAATAAAAAAGGAGAAAGAAAATGCTGCAAAATACTTTTTCATAACAACAACAGCAAGTATTTCCAGGACTTCTGAAATAGCTATATTATTATTGTTGTTACTATCATTATAATTATTATTATTACCATTATCATTATTTAAACTTTACTAAATATTAATCTAATACAACAGTAGAAACATATGTCATATGGCAATGTTCTGTAAGCCCTCAGGCTACGAAGATTTCAGTACTGAGAGTCTTTATTTCTTCATGGTAAAGTAAGTGAACTGAGGGAATTTTTTTTATTATTTCCCATAGGTAACCTTGCTCGTGTGCTGTATGGCTCTTCTGTAGGTAACAGGTAGACAGATAAGAGGAAAAAATGCATGTCATACAAACTGTAGTATCTTTGTGCCACAGTTACATGACTAATTTCACAGATTTATGAAGCTGGAGTACCAGACTCAAAATAGTTATTGAGTGGGAAAATAATCTGCATTAAACTTGAAAGCATGTGACCAAGGTTATGCAGAGGACCTTTATTTGGCATTTGGTATGATCTATCAAGCTTTGAAAAGAGCTATATTTTTGTTTATCAGAATCATATTTTTGCAGTTCCTCATTTTCACATATTTAGAAATTTTATGAACACTTGAAATATACATTAATTCTCTAGACTATGCCTGTATTACATTAGGGAATCATCACTTGTGGTCCTCCAATTGAGGATGTACTTTGCACTTACCATAGCATTATTAAGGTAAAATTATACATATTCAATCTATTCAGTGGCATGACTAATAATAAATTAGACCCACAGCATATGTTATGTGAAAAAAATAACATTTCTGAAAGAACTATTTAGTTTTCTTCATGGTGCATGACTTTATATCTTCTTGCGTTCTATGTCCTTATTTGTTTAAATTTGGTAGAAACAGTGATCAGGCTGAAAAAAACCTCAAATCAGAGGCAGAGTTGACTCTTGCATATGTGTATTTTATGTCTGATGCAGCATAAGACTTGCACAAATATCTGTAAACTACAGTCTCTAGCAGTTGAACCAAAGTACAGCCAATGTTACTGCTCCATGGAATGGAAGTTTTCATTTGGTTCAAGAGCTTTGAACAATGATGGGAGTGGAAAGTGGGAAGTATGGACAACTGGAAACACATATTTATACAGGCACTGAGCCGAGGCTCATGTGTTTGCAGTAAGAGGCCTAAATTCTGCCTGCAATTTTCTAATGTCAATTTTACCACGGGGAAGTGTGCCTGAAGTGTGCCCCATAGAGGCAAGAGATCTATGAGAAAGTAGGAAACATCAGAAAAATGAAAGTTTACTAGTAGTCTAACCAGTAAACTGCAAAGTACGTGGTGCATTGTTAGCTGTTACGTGGTCAGGAGAAGAAGTAATCTTAAGCTATATCTCAGCAAAGCACGTGGTTGATGGTGTTGTTTATCCTTCCTGAGAATGAAAGGCTAGGGAAACAGCATTATGGATATGACTTGCCAAGAGGAAAAAAAAAAAGAGAAAGACAGCTTCATGAAAAAAGTATCTGGAATGTGTTACTGTCATTGGAGGACATATTGGCAAATAGTATAATTGAACTAAACATTGAACACACTTGAACCCGTGTTTTAAACTGTTCAAGTTATGGTTTTAGCCAATAACCATATGACAGATGAGAATTAAAAGAGGAAGAAGGAAGAGACTCTAAGGTTGAGGAAAAAACCTTAGAATAGGTTTAATGAAGTCTTAATAATAATGGTGAATTATAAACATATATAAATGCGTAGACGTGGTACCCGTGCTCCTCCATTGGTAATTACTTCCTGACCAGAAAAGTCCCAAACTGGAGTCAACAGCAGATAGGGGTGCCTGAGTCCAGGGTCCCAGTGACAGTCTGAAACAGACCTGGAGCAGCCACACTGGCTCCTGCTCCAGGGAGTCAGGAAAGGGCAACCTGTCTCAAGGAACAAGGTTCTTCTCTGGTAAGAAAACAGGATTCAGAAGCAGTAGAAGGAGCAATTGACTGACACCAACCCAGTCATCACACCAGCCAGAAAAAAAAAGAAGAGGACTCTTAGGAGCCATTTTTATACTGAGCACCATGGGGAGGAACACTGTGATTGGTCCATTTGGGTCACCTGAGCCTTACTCTCCTCCCCATAGCCACTGATGCTTGCCCTGGTGTAACAGCCACAGCTCAGCAGCTGCTGGGGGGATGTCTCCGAAAATATCAGGTCAGTGTAATAACAATTAGATTTTATCCTGGTCCTCTCAAACCAGGACAAGTTCCATTATATGGTACTAAATAACTAAAAGCAATCCTGGTGAGAAATTACGTGTAGAAATAATGTTTTGCTATTGCTGTCAATTCTGCTGGTTACTGAAAGAGATTTTTAAATATTAAAATTGAATATGGACATTGACTTGAAGAAATTACAGCTCTGCTTTTGATTCAAAGCATTCAATAATAGCAGAGTTTTACCATGCCAATATTTATATAAGTACATGTGTTTTTTCCCCACAAGGATTACATAGGCTGCAGTTAAGTTGAGTGAGAGCACCATAATGTTGTAGTGCTGACACTGAGAATACTTGGTTCATGTAAACTAGTTCGTTGCTTGATTGGTTTTCCAGAAAAATCTCAAAGTTGGAAGCACTGAGGATGATACTAGCTGTACATGCCAGATCCTAGGCATTGCTTAAATGGTGCAGGCAGCACCTCTACATGCAAAGGGGCTTCAAAGAAAGGAAAAAGTAATTTTTGGGTAACTTTTTTGTTGATGTTTTGGTTATAAATCTTCTTTACAGCTGAAGAGGAAGACTAGAGAGGTCCATTATGACCTTCCTGGGTCATAATGATTGACCATATTAGTGACACAGCAACATGTAAATCCAAAACCAATCATAGAAACAGCAAATTACTTCAGGAAGTATCTTTAAAACTGATATGCAACTTGGAGATGCTTATCTTTCCTGAAAAGAGCCTTAGTAAAAACTAAAAACCATATAAAGTTCATGAATCTCAAATCTTTTCATGAAACCAGGGCAGGAACTGATAAATTTCAGGTGTTTTGGAGTAGATACCCAGGTTACTGTGTGTGTTCAAAAACTAAATTTTGAGGGGGGGTTTTGTAGAGCTATCCACCAGGGCAGTTTTTCTGTATCTCAAGTAAGTAAAGGGCAAAAAGCACAATGTTTTGTTTGGATGTGAGGTCTCTCACAATGGCCAACGTGTTTTATTCCCTAGCTTCCATCCTCTTGTTTTTCTATAAACCCATTACAACTTGGCTGCTTTTTAGTCATGAACTTAGGAATTTATGTCCATTCCTGTGAAATGGTTTTCACCTCTGTGTTACCAATCATGACACTGAGAAGTGCAGTAGAAACTTGTCTGTTGGAAAGACATAACTCGCATGAACATTTTTTGGGGTTGATATTTGAAGGCCAAGTCTCAGATTTATTTTTCATCATATGGAATGTGGAGTTGAGTAGATACAACTCTGATTCTCAAGAGAAGATGGGAATGTCAAGGTTTTCAGTCTTGTTGTCATCTCTACGTAAGATAGCCCTCTGAAGTTCCCCTATTACTTTAAATGTTGCAGTAACAATGCAGGGTTTTAAAAGCCTCCTATTTTATTTTTGCTTAGTGGTAGTGAGCTGTCACTTTTTCAAAATGTTTCCTTCATTCTTGTTTATTTCAAGGTCAAATAAAAGTGAGGGCTATGAGCACAACAACCGAAAAATGAAGCAAAATGTGTACTTTTCTGAAGTTCAGACATAGATGAGTGATTGATATATCAATACAGATAAGATTGTTAAGATTTTCATGACATAAATACTTTAATCTTTAGCTTCCAAACAGGTATATTCAAGGTAAGACCTACCTGTAATTGAGGAAGTCTTGTATCTCAGTAGTTTTTGTTTAGGTTAGATTATTATAGAAATCCTGATGAGTATATTCTTTATGTTTTACCCCTCTGAAAAAGTATATGAAATTTAATTCTGTGTTTTTTATTCAAGCATTCTTAATCAGCCTTACAGTTCATCCCAAATTTATACTGAATTTAGGTTACATCAAAATGAGATCTCTATCCCATGTTGCATACAGTTAGTCTGTATTATCAAGATTATTTTACTATGAGGTGTGTTCAAATGGTATTTCCTTCAGTCCTGAATCTGGATGTCTTGTTTGCAGAATCTCTCAAGTTAAAAAGGTTAAGTGAAGGAGTAGATGATGTCTCTTTTTGTACTAGTTCTGCTTCTGGAGATGACCTTTTAGCTCCTGGGAGAGAGAGTTGTAGTAATTTTCTACTAATGCCTTCATTCAAATCTATAGTTTTCAAATGCAGGTGAGCAGCACCTCTAAAAAATACATCTTAGCTTCCCAAGGCAACTCACACTCTCAACCAGTAATCTATTTTGATTGTTGCTTCCTAGCTGCAGAAGTCAGGAGGGATTACTTCCTCACGTGGCAATAAGTTTTGTGATCATAAGGTCTTCCAACTAGTGCTATGGCCAGTCCTGCAAAGAACCTCACAGCTACAGACAAGCTTCCTCTACTGTCACCTAAAAATACCGTTGTTTGAACTCAGAACTTTGCAAGCTATATAAAATTTACCAGCTAGTGAATCTGTTATTTTAAAATAAGACTCTTTTTTTTTTTTTTTTTTAATTGTCCATTGTTGTGAAAGGGAGCATACTACATACATGAATGTTTCCAGTGTATTTCCTGCCACAGAGACCTCCATCTTCCATCTACTCATTTGTAAGGACCCAAATTGGCCATGAGCCTGTTTCTGAGAGAGCTTCTTCACCAACATATGGCTGTGCTCAGAATGATTGCTCTGGCCTTCAGTCTGCTCATTTAAGTCTAATGAGGTCCACAGAGGTGACTGTATGACTCACACAATGAAGTCATTTTTTCCAATTAGCATTCTGACAAATGCCTTAGAAGTAGAGCTGCTTCAATAGGTTTCCACAGCTGGGGGAGAGATTGGGTATCACAAAATACTTAGTTACTTTCTTCTACTTTGGTCAGAGAAATTTCATTCACTCGTGAGGATGACTGTTCACACGATGGATGGCTATTTCATGTCTGAGGAGTGTGACCCATTCCTAAATCAAACTCTTTCCGTATCCGCAAGCTAAAGTGCTCATGCAAGGCACAAAATTAACCTTAATCTCCAGTAGGTATTCCGAATGCTCATTCTAAAAAGCCTTTCTTTTATTAGGAAGTCTTTTATTCATTACTGTGGGATATAATGTTTGAAAATGCAAGCAGCTGACACCTAATGGAAAACTTTTAAGTAACCAATTGAAAATCCATTCTTCCGGTCTGCCTGTGCACTTTCACTTTGGTATTTATGAACATTTACTTGAACATTGCTCTTGTTGCATAAATATGGGAGGAAAAAGGGACTCGGAAGTCACCAAAGGGGTATTCATTGGTTTTGGTTTGTTGCTGGTTAAACATCATTTGTTATTTTCACTTAAAAAAAAAAAAAAATAATCATGCATTTAGAAAGCAGAAGAAAACACCATGTGATTTAGCAAAAGGTTATACTTTACAAATTGTGAATAGTCAAAGTAAATTGTCAGCAAATCACTCTGTGTACTGAAATTCAGTATGTAAGCTGTTCACAGATTTAATAAAAACAAGAAATAAATTCTTAGGAACTCAAATTCTTTACCAGACAATGTTGTACATGATGAAGTAATATGCTAGTTTTGATAATTAATGCATTATGAATAATTCAGATATCAGTAATTGGAAGTTTTCTACTGAAAAAAAAATTAATAATTTGACCATTTTAATAAAAGTGAAATTTCTATGAACAATTTACTTTTCAAAATTCAGCTCTAAGATATATGATCATCATCACTAGCAAGTAAAAACTACAGGGAATTGCGCAAAAGCTATTTAAGAGAGAAAACATAATCTCTGAGATGATTCCAAAAAGCAAAGAACTTAACCTCTAGCTTCCTTCTTTTCCAAATTGTTTGGTTTTCAGCGATGTTATGGTGCATTTGTAACAGCTTTTATTTTATTTTTGTCTTTATTTCATTTTACGTTTGAGACTTTTCTGCTGTTATCATGAAAGTAGATGGAGAACATGACACATAGAATCAGTTTAATCATATGAAAAGAAACAAGTTTTCAATAAAAATCCCTTCAATGTGATATCTCTTTAATAGTTTAATAAATAAATCATCTTAAACTATGCGGGAATATGAGCAGTAGGAGAAACACAAAGTGAAATTTTAATTTTACATGGTGTACATACCCAAGAAAAGAAACACTCTGCTTAGTGATTTTTCTGCCGTAATATTCTGACACAATTGACTCAAGATTTGCTAAGTGGTATAGTATCTATTATTGGACAAACTACCACGATTGGGAAAAAATGCCAGGTTTTTGAATACACAAGAACTCATGCAGTTTTGAACTAGATGAAAGAAACTCAAAGCTATACGTGCTTTCTTTGTTTATTGCTTTCAAAATAACATGAACAGCATGTAAATAGAACTCAAGACAAAGCCTGATGGCAGTACTCAAATTAATCCTGAACCAGCCAAAATGAGGCAGTGTTATGCAGGGAGAGAACTGTACTAAGCTGGTCACTACAGTGACCACAGTATTTCTGTATGTTCTTGCAAACTTCAGGCAAGTTTTACAAACACATTGATATGTAGCAGAGATAAGAGATCCTGAACCGTAGTGTCCTATTGATTTTCAGCTATATTAACTGCCTTTGGGAACAAAAGTTGTCCTACCCATTGTGAAATCCATTTCACCTTCCTTTAAGTGTCTACACAACTATCTGCAGCTAAGGCTATAGGCTATCTAAGGCTGTTGGGATGGAAGAAACATGAGCATGGTTCATCTGACCTGCCTTGACAGCAAGCTGTTTTATCAGCAGACTTGCCTACCAAACAAGCAGTCAAGAGAAGTCCTCACTGTTTAGATCAGAGTGAGCTCTAGAATTACAGGTAAAGTGGTACAATCCGTATGATTTTAGTGGGTTTCTTTTGTTTGTTCATTTTGCAGGACAGGAAACTTCTTCCCTTTTTTTTTCCCGTGGCAGTAATACAATTTCCTATTGGTCTCAGTTAACATAGGCTGTTGTGAGCTCTACTTGTTACAAACATGATACTGTAATTTTTTGAGTTCCATTAATGTACCCTCCACACTGACTTAAAATCAGCCTGCTAGAATAGTATCTTTGTCTCATTGTACAGAGCAAAAACAATCCTCCCTCTAAAAAAACCCACGCACTTTATAGATGAAGTAGACTGACAGAAAAATCGGACTGGAAAGGGTGGGCTACAAAAAGAGAGCAAGGCAGCAGCCTTCTATGATATCTGAGGAGACAATATATTTGATGATCTCATCATGAAGGTTACTAAATAAATGAAAGTAAATGGCTGGTTGATTCCCTTTAATTCAACATGTGGTGTAGACATTTCCTTCCCATTCCCTCAGTACAGTACATTGGATCACATTACACTTGACAATAAGGATTGACTTAGTGGTTTCCAGTTCTGTATAGTGATTTTGATTCTTTTTCAGAATGATTTACTGATTGCTGTAGTGTGCTTTGTAACCCTTCATTTTGGTGGTGGGGCTTTTGTTAACTTTGTTTTGGAAATCATTACAAGAATTTCATTGACATACATTAACCCATTAACCAAGAATTTCCAAATCTCCCAATTAACAATTTCCATGTTGTTTTGTTATCAGATCACTGGCGTTTTTTGGTTTGGTTTGGTTTTTTTCTCCCCACTTTTTCCCAAACTTCTTTCTCTCCTGTTTGTTTTTGGTTTTGTTTTTTTTAATTCCTCTAAGTTGGGTGGAGGAGAGGATGGACAGAGTTGTCAAATAATAAGGTACCAAAATTGCTATTGCATTAATACAGGTATGAATTTTAAACTGTGTTGAACTTGAAGCAGGAATGCAGTACAAATGCAAATATTCCCCAGTGTAAAATAAAGTGAATGAGAGGAAATGAACATAAAGTACTGATTCAATGGTTCATAATCAATGCTAGTAAGGATGTTGGAATGGATGGTTTAGAATTTCTGAAGATGGTTACACAATATTAATCCACTACCTTGAGTTATTTAATATGTCCTTTAGAGATGCTAAGGCATTGGTGAGGCCTTGCATACATCCTGGAATTAGTGTCACTTAAAGAATTATCCATTTTTTTCGCCTCTCTTGCCAGTCAGTACAAGTTAACTTATTAGACAGTAAGAGGCAGAGAATGATGGAGACTGCAAATTCGTTTTTCAAAGTACTAATAATCATCCTTTCATGTGACTTTCTGCCTTATTGCTTAACAGCTATGATCTTTCTCCAGTTTATTAATGGTACAACTTCTGCTTTCAAAAATTGTTTGACCCAAGTAAGTCTTACAAATGTCTTCAAATATTTTCATGTATCTAGTTTAATTAATATGTTACTTACAGACTTGAACAAAAATCATTAGATATGGGCCTTTTCACCATTACATATATTAATGGCAAAATCAATCAATTTCTGGTTTGTATTATTAATATTGATTTACTCTCATTTTCCAAAAATACCCATCTGATAGCATAGTGAAGTGGTGCTGGTACTTTATCAGGTTTAGAGTCATCTTTTCAAAGAGATTTTGATCTTAGTCAGGACTGTTTCTGCCAAAGCAGACTGATAATCAATAGAGGAAAAAAATGTTGCTGTGCTTTTGGGACAGAAGAATTGGAAATTTAATCTATTTCTTAATAGCTAAAGCAAGCAACTTCTTCCTAACTTGGTTTGCATGTGTATTAAAAATGAGAGTGTAGCCAGACACCTTAGGTTATTTGGATTAACTTAAGCAGACTGCTCCTTTAACATTTTTTTCCTAAATGCCTGCTCATTTCTGGAGCACCCATCTTCTTAAGGCAACCTTCTGCTGTCTCTGATTATATAGTCCATAGACTTGCTCCTTCTGGAGCTGAGACTGACTTTGAAGACAGATGTTATTTGGTGTAGATAAAGACTTCAAAAGATGTGGCCTCAAAATCATATAAGCTGTTAAACTTATCACTGCAGCTTTTAATGAGAAGTAACTGATGGTACAAACTCATTCTGTTGATATTGGCAAGTGCTGACCTCAGCATGTTAGCTGGTGATGTGAGAAATGTTCACAATGAAGTCAAACACCTCCAGAGTCTGATACTTTTCTAAAAGTCCTCTGTTAAAACAGGATTATCCTACTCATGAATTCAAAAGGATTTAGACATTGAATTAGGCTCAGAACTTCAAACCCTTCCAGATATTTGTGTAAGAGCAAAATAAAAATAAATTAAAAAACAATGAAATGCAGTACTTCCCTCAGAGGGATCTAGTATCAATGTGAATATTCACACAAGTTTTCAATTAAAGATTTTTTTGGTTTTTTTTTTCCCCATTTGTTTTAACTTCACAATATTTTGGTGCAGTCATTCAGCCAATGGCCACACATCATTTCTAGCCTCGAGGCTGACAGAACCCAGGTAGATTTGTCTTTCAGAAAGCTTATACAACTATCCTGAGATGGGGAAAAAACGTTTCTGACTACACCTAAAGGTTGCCAGGTATCATCACTCAGCCTTCGAACCTAGAATCTGGCACTATGCAAGGTTTCAAATGCCATTGCACATCCCAGAACTTACATTATTTTTAAAGAATAAATAATTAATATAAAAAGAAAATGGGAGAGAAGGGAAATATATTTATACCTACATTCCTGCTGGGCAAGTTTTGCACTTTTGTAACTGAACTTAAGTGCAAGCTGCATTTTGTGTACGACTTCATTACAAAGCCAGTGAAGCTCAAGAAACAATAATGTATTGGCTAGTTTACAGTCATCTATGGTTATGGTGCATGTGCTGAAGTATGGCCAGCACACTGGCTGTGATACAGAATGTGTGAATGTGATTTGCTCTGACCTTGGTATGTAAGGGTATCACCAAGCATATATTTTCACTCAGACATGTAACCTACCATTGGACCAGAGCAAACATGCACTAGGATGTGTGATTTGTGTATTTGTAACAGAAGGAGGGGGAGCTTTGATGCAGTAAATATCCTCAGTTATGGAGTCCAGAGGGAAAGGAAAAGGTGAGAAGGTCAGATTGTGACTGTCTACGGAGGTAAAAGGAACAAAGATTGCTTCTTCCTTTGTACTCACCTAACAGTGACCTGTGAACCAGTTCCACCTTAGCCCTATTTTGACCTGTTATACAGTCATGCATGAGAGAACAAAAAGGAGAAAGCTTTCTTTGTAAGCTGTTGTATGGACACATGACTGTCAAGGACAGTTGGGCCTTATCTAATCACAAATTCTGATTTTCCAAGCAGATTTTTAAAAGGTAATTAGAGTGCATAATATTAAATAATAGTTTTTCTCTCTTCTGCATTTGATTTATTGAATACTTGAAAAAACTATATTAAACTTGAACTTGACCTTAAAAAAATTATTATTTTTCTTTTTCTCTCCTTTTCATCTATTGATAGCCATATTTCTTACAACTTTTCAAAAACCTTCAGAATACGTCTATTCCTGCAAAACTGAATGAATGAGTTTTTTAGTCCAGCACACTGTAAAGATCATATCAAATCATCAGCAAAGAGTATCACCTACTTGGACCTGAAAGCTGTGATTTGAAGTATATGAACTGAAAAGCTCAGTGTGGAAAAGCTTATGACTCAGCTGCAAGACATTTCATTACATGAGAGCCTCCATGTGCCATTTAAAATGTATAAGTGTCATCATAAACCTCCCACTCTCCTAAGAATAGAGCTATCACTGGACCCTGTTATCTCACAACCCCAAGGTACAATATGATAATGAACTTGCTTAACATCAGTGTATGGAGAGAGAAAACACTGGAGATGCCGCAAGCATCTCAACTATAAAGAAAATCAAATTAAAATATTAATTTACTGATTAATATAACATTAGATGACCCATTTCTCCAGCTTGTTAAACAACAAAGACTCACAAAACTAAATAAGGGCCTAAGAGATAAGTGTTTTAAGTATTCCCATAGAGATGTTTAGCTCCTTTTTAAACATCATTAAAGATGTACTTTGCATATAGCAGGCAGTTATCTTTTTTTTTTTTGCTGCACTGACAAGTCCTGCTTGTGTTTATTAATATACACTTTCCAAAAAGGTTGCAAAGTAGAACCTTTTTGGAAAGTGTGTATTAATAAGTGTAAGAGCTTGGTCACAGAGTTTGATCACATCATACTGTAGAATGAAAGAAAAGTATTGCAAGACAGACTCATGGGGAAGAAAGGTAAATCACAGGACAGTGTCCAAAGTCTGTTTACAGTACAAAATATATTCATTTGTACCCTCTCTGTTTCTATTCTATTCTGGAAAAATGAGGGGACAGAAAAGTTCCTTTGCTAATCTTATACATTTAAAATTCTTGTTTTTGGGGTTATGGGAAAATGCAGTACATGATTTGTAAAAAGAAAATATCAATGTAATTCAAAGTAACTTCTAAAAAATTTAAAGTAAAAAAAGGTGAAATCCTAGACAAGTTTAATCCCTGTTGAACTGTGATTATGTCCCATGACATGAGGATTTTCCTTGATTTTTTATTCTATATTTTACTGCAAGATGTCAGTAGGAGTATTTAGGAAGATTTTTAAAAATTGCCTCTCTCCCAAAGTCATGTCTCTCAGACTCTCATATTAGAATTGTGAATGCACTGCTATGAGCCAGTCTGTGTCTTATTAGGGGTAGAAACTGAATCTTCTGTTTGTGTAGAAAAAGGCCTCTTTTTATCCTTAGTGATCCACAAGACACTATCTTGTGAGCATGGATGTTCACCTTGCATCTCACATACTATGTGTATTTTTAAATAAGTGCAAGGGGAAGAGAGCTATGGTCAGAAATGGTTCAACTATGGTTCCTTATACATATAGAGTTCCAAATTCTTATACTTCTCTTTTTTGTTTTTATTCCCCCATTTGCTTCCTCCAGTGTACCAGCTATCCTTATCCCTGCTCCCATGGCAACAATTTTTCTGTTCCAGTGGAAATGGTTCTGTCTCTTCACCTCCTTCCTCCACAGCTATGTTCTACTACTTGGAAGTGGCTTGATTTTCTTTCACTCATTTCTTTCTTTTATTTATCAGGCCATCTGTGCTCATTCCAAAACCTCTGCTGTGAATATACTGATTCTGTATGTAGCTCCACTTTAGCAAAAAAAGTGAGTGAATTCAGGCCTGTTTTCCTCCATTTCCCAACATACTCCAAACTCTTCTGTGCTTGGCTGTCTGAAACAGGAAAGGATTATTATTATTTGAAACATTGTCCTCCAAAAAATATTCATTTGGGACCATGATTCAATTGTTCAAACAAGGCAGTTAACAGCCAACAGTTCCAGAATCAATATGCAACCATTTAAGAATGCTGAAGGCACATCATCAGCCCAAAATAACAAAAAACAACAACAAAACAAGAACAAAAAACAAAAACAAACAAAACAAAACTAACCAAAAA
>JAAWXA010000002.1:24293060-24448443 GCA_038090715.1 Florisuga fusca
ATATATATATATATATATATATATATAAGAGAGAGAGAGAGATATCCAGTGCAGGAAGAAAAGAGAGTTCCAATGCAGGATTTATAAATCCCCGGGACCAGAATAAAATCAAAAGTAAATATGTTATTTGTAAAACAATTTGCTGACTTCTGAGAGGAATAAAACAGTGCTGCTGCTAAAGAATACATCACTATACATTACAAAGACATACAAGTTACCCATTTTCTAGTACAAAGTTACTTTTGTTTTCTATAAATCATTTTCTGTTACTTCTTTCTAAGGTCTAACGGGTTTGGGACCTGAATTTTCCCTTAATCTGAATGGGAAACACAGGATATTTAGTAATTGTGAGACTGCTGTCCCATGTTGAGATGGAATTAAGCTGTTGAACAGCTCCTTTCTCCTAAAATATAATGATCTATATCTCATGGAGCCCTTAGATCCTTCATTTTTGTGAAGAAGTGCTGGTTTTGTATCTCTACTTAAGTCCAGAAAGCTATTTATCTTCTGACTTTAAACACATAATGGGTTTATATGGAGAAATAGAGGCAGACTATTCCTAGATTCACAAGGAAATGACAATGGGCAATGATAAAAGTTTGCAGCATGAGACCTTGCAAGTGGACTTCGAGGAAAAAATTTTCAAAATGAGAATGGTTAAGTGATGACCAGTCTGTCAAGAACCGCTGTAGATTTTCCATAGGGCTTCCAAAACTTGCCTGCACTATGTCCAAATTAACCTGATTTTACTTGCCAGTTAGCCTTGATTTGGACAGTAGGTTGGACCAGACAGCCAACAGAGGTCCACCCCAGCTAATATTATCCTGATTCACAAGTCTATGATGATGTAACATGATGTAACATCAGTGTTCTGTCAAAATTCCTGAGAAATAAAAAAAATACTGAGGAAAAAAAAAATCTCTGCACATTAAGCCCATAGAAATTGTTGATTCAGACTCTTTTGAGTAAGGTACTTTAGCCATCATAACCTTGGGCAAACAATGAAGCATCCCTGTGCTTCAATTCTCTTCCAGTAAGAGAGTGAATAATACTCTTAGGAAAAATGTAAAGCAGTAATTCACCTGTATCCACTAAGTTTTGTTCTTCACACTGAGCCAAGTCAGTTAGTGATCAAAGATGCTATGTAGCAATTGTACATTTGGTCAACATTACTGTTAGTTCACAAGCACCATTATAGAATACAAGGAGGGAGAATGGGTGGAAAAATGCTTCAAGAAATCTTTTCCTGGATATAGAAACCTATTTCAGATAATAGGTGTGATCTAAATTATTGTCTTAATTACTATGTCCAGTAAACACTTTAATAAGAGATATAAGCGCAAGGAAAAAATGTCTTTTTTCTGTCAGTCTTCTGAGAATAATATAGCAACACCTGATCTGCCTGAAAAGAAAATATTGCCTCCATGGTCCTTGCTGTCTGTTATTGCAGGTGGAGTGTTCTACTTCTTGACTGTATACTGAAACACTGTAGGTGGTAGGTCAGTACTGTGTAAATGTTTTGTGGTTAAAACCCAATGATGTGATTTGTGTTTATAAGCTTTAAATTGCCTTCCTGACATAATATGCACAACCTGAAAGCTTCTGCTCATGCAAAATTATGATAGATTGTATTTTATTGGAATTTAATATTAATATCTTTTTGATTTGAAACAATGAACCCTATAAATGCCATGAGAAACTGCGGTGCGAGAAAGTAACTCATCTCCCTCCATCACCTTCGTAAGAATGTGGCAAAAAACTGTTTAGAACACCCATGCAGAAGCATATGGCATATGCATTCATATATACACATGTTCATACATTTTAGGCCGAATTTTTTAACTTGGGATTAGATGCCCGATTTTCAGATGTTCAGTGCTAAGTACTGAAAACACATAAAATATGTATACATGTCTATATCAGAATACAGATACCGTAGTTTTTTATATACCAAATATAGATATTAACCTCCAAACTCTATATATTTAAAGACACAACATTTATACAAAAGTTGAGGTTTTCCCCTATAGTATTTTTACTTAATACCCTACTAGAAGAAGTAGAGATTAATATATTTTTCCATGATTTTGTTGTGTGTATTTGTGCCTTCAATATTGTATTTGTATTTATTTCTACATACATATTCTAAACACATCTTTCACGCAGGGGGCATTTGATTAAGCACTTCCAATTAAAAGAGAGTATGAAGTCAAGGGAGCACATATCAAAGAGTACGTTGTTTCTTTTCAGCAGAGTCCTTCAAAACAGGAAACTTTGTTTCATTTCCATGTGTGCATGCATTCAGGAAAGAAAAAAAAAAAAAAAAAAAAAAGAGTTAAAACTACAAACTTGATTTTTTTTCTGCATGAAGTTTTTAGTGGCTATAGTTTTCAGTTGAATGTGATCAGAAAAAACTGTTTAAAACTCTTTAAAAGTGGAGCATACTTGTGAAGACTGTCTATCAGAGCATTTAAAAATTAGTAGTGCATAATTTATTAGCATTAATAGCCTTAGGTGCATTTCTGAGGAAATTAACCTAAACACTCAAACTTTAGTATATTGTGATTATTTATCACATCACAATACATAAAATGTACTTTTAGTTAATAAATGGACATTCTATTGCCTTTACGGCTACAACAAATCAATCCTCCTTTGTCTTTTGTCTACAGTTTGGGTTCCTTTAATGGGTTTTAATGGGTTTTATTCTATGGTCACATAGTAAAGCTTATTCATTTGCTTCCTGGAAGACTTTCTGTACTTTGTGGCATAATCTCACAGTGTCTTTGGTACACTTACACCAAAATATCACTATGGAGAAAACTAATAATTCTGTCTGTTACCCTAAAACATCATTCATTACTCCTAAAATGACATGCTTGGTTCAAGCCTGCCTTGGAAGTAATGAACTTACTGTAATATGTGGAGTTCTTGTTAACAGACTAGGTCTGTGAATTCCTTCAGTTAAAACATTTTCTTGGGAAAGAAAGAAAGATGTTTTCCAATCGTTCTGAATGGTTAAGAGGGTAGTTTGCTTGCATAATATCAAGTCAGTTGGCAAAGATCTATTCCACTATCTTAAGGAGAAGTAAACCAGATGGACCCATTTCTATTCAATAAATGAGATTACTGTTTTGAGAGATAATGAAAAAAGCATTTTGAGAAGTCCAGACCTGCAACCTGTAATGTTGTGGGTTTAAAAAAAAAAAAAAAAAAATTCATCCATGAATGTTTCTGTGACAGTATCATAATATCAGATAGCACTTAATTTGCCAGTTTTTGACTCTCAAAACATGCAGTTCTCTAAAACAAGCCTGCAGAAAGTGTAGAAAGTGTATAAAGAGATGGGTTTGGGGGACGCAGTGAAATATTTGGTTCCTCTGAATTTTGAGAATTGCCAAATAATCTGAGTATGCTCAAAATCCCCGAGATAATACTTGAATTTGTTTGTTATCTTACATTAGATAATTATTAAACTTTAGCAAAGAGGGGATAAAAAAGCACAATGAGGACTTCAACAATGACACAACATGACCAGAAGTATTTATTAAATGGTTATGAAGCTATGACAATTTGTGATTTAGTTGTCTTTATCTTTTTGTCTAAGTATGTCTAAGTACAAAAAAAGAAGAGTACTTAAATTTAATATTTAAATTAAATAATTTTAATTAAATAATTAAATATATTAATCCCAAACTTCCTTGAGCCAAGATGTCTTGTTTGCTCCTTGGAATAGTTTTTCATTGCTTAGAGCAATCTTTAAACTGTTGCATTGCATTTTCCAGGAAAGGAAAATTACTCTTTTACATTCCTTATACAGCTATAATGATGATAATGATGTTATGCATGGATTACATACAGCTGAATATCTGTCATGAAGACTTTTCCCCTTGTTATGGGACTGAGTTCTGCCTCCACAAGAATGACTTAGAATTTATGCTATTAGAGAACACAAAGCACCTGAATACTCCATCTTCTTACTGTATAGATGCATTCATTTATACATAGATCAATCCTCTTTGGAAGAGAATCAAATATTAAGAAATCAAGATGTACAATACATAATTTACAGATTTTAGACAATATAGTTGTTTGAAAATATGTGGAAATCTTAATTAACATAGGTCATCATGAAAACATAAACCTGCTATTTTTTACTGCAAAAACTATGATATAATCCTTAAGCAGCGTACTATAAGAAAAATTATGGATATGTGTCTGGTAAAGTGTTTCTCGTAACAGAACAGGAATTAATATGCAGAAACATGTAAAGAGAGTAGTTCATAAAACAAGATAATATAGCCTGAAACGCTACTACACAAAAAACCCCGACCCTCAAATCTCTCTTCCTTTCCTGTCTCTTTTCTTGATCGTTTCCATTCCTAAAAGCAGATACATATCTCAGGTAATTAGGTCCTGCTGCTCTTTCTTACTTCTCACAACTTCCCTTTCACTCTGTTTTAAAGCAAAGGGTTTGTTACTCTTTACTATTTATGGATACTCAAATCTTGTCTTCTTTTGTAGAGCTCACCCACTGAACCAAAACCACAAACCAAATTAACATCAGCTGTGATCCGAGTCCAAATTTTTTTTTCCAAGATCCTACAAATATAATTTCAGAATTTAACCTTCCCCTTCCTGAAGCTAAACTGTTGCTATGGCAAAATCTGTGCGTCATCTTAAAAAGCTACAGACCCACAGCTCAAATAAATAGCACAATACGTCACAGGCAGCATATATGAATAGAAGCCTGACTCAGGGAAGGAATTCTTCCAGTTTCCGCTTTTCTCTGTTTATCGGATATTCTTCTGTTTTCCACACACAACTGTCAAAATAAAAAGGACTTCAGAAAAGTTATTACAAAGAAATAGC
The DNA here is from genome assembly GCA_038090715.1 of Florisuga fusca. NCBI lineage: Eukaryota > Metazoa > Chordata > Aves > Apodiformes > Trochilidae > Florisuga > Florisuga fusca. Next base: position 24,297,933 of record JAAWXA010000002.1, read on the forward strand.
TTAAACCTCTTGGGTTAGAGGTAACCCAAGGCAAGAGTTCTGCTGAATGTATTCATCAAAGGACTGTAATGTGGTTGGGTTGGGGTTTTTTTTCTTCTTTTAACTTCCAAATAATATTAATGAACAAAACACAATAAAAGGTTGAGTTCAGTAGAATAACAGAGTTGTCACCAGGGTCAAATGTAGCTCTAATTTTTATGACTTTAGAGCATTGCTCATTTTAAATCTCCTCAGATGAAATTAACTATAGTTAAATTTCTGATTGCAAAGAATTCAAATTTTGTTCATTTTAGACTCTGTATGCCACGGCTAATATTCTTGCAATAGTCTGATTTTTTTCACGAGTTTAGGCCCATTCTTCTGTGTATATATAATGTCTAAGCATAGATATCAGTGAGGAAATTAACAATGTTTGGTGTGATTTATTCTCTGTTCTTAGACTTGCTTTTTGTCATAGATGAAATAAGTAGCTCTATAGGTAGGTACCTCTATTAGCTACAGCTACTATTCTATATTTTGAAAAAATTATTTTGCTTTCATATTATTGCAGGTACTTCATAGAATCCCATCAAGGTGTTGATGCAAAGTCTATTGTGTGAATTCTTACTATATGTTTTTCTTAACAAGCTATATCCACTCTGAAGACTAAATTAGATTATCATTAGACTAACACTGTAAAAAGGTTAAACTCTCTTAGATGAGGTTTATGGATATTTATATTATATTTATATGGAATTACAAATGTTCCTGTTAGAAGGTTATCTTTGTATCCATAGATTAAGGACACTGCATGAACACTCTTTTGCAAATCAATATTAATTAAAAATTATTATGATCAGAGAACTAAACAAAGGGCCTGTGCTGCTAAAGAAAGGGTATGCCCCAGTGACAGATCATTGTTAAAACCTCTCATACTATTGGGTGATATTTGCCATATGTCCAATGATTGATAGTAAGATTTAATGAGTTCTTACAAGCAATTAAATAATCAAGGGTTCCTGCTGTTACATGGCATAGCTTGATAGAACAGTGACAAATGAGAGAATATCTGCAACCTAATCAAAGGGACATATTTCCTTGGGAACAAAATAATATTATCCACCAGTGCAATCAAAGGACAAAAGAACACAGAGAGGACGCAACAGAATGAGATAAATTTTGTGCTCTTTTCATTATTCTGGCCATACAGTTTCCATTTATTGGATCCTATTAAATCAGAAAGAAAATTAGGCTACTTAAAGATGTTTCATTTGTCATACACTGTTAGCTAGTGGGTATATATCCATATCCACTCACCTTAGGTCTCCTTTCCACATGAAACACTATCTCAGGGTATATTTTCTCTATTCTTATTTGGTATTTACTTCTATTAAGCTTACTGAAGTCTTGTTATAGTTTTAGTTTTGTGTTTGCTTAAGCTCAAGGGGTACAGTAGAAGTCTTTGCCTTACACAAAATTTGTCTTAGATTTTTAAGTAGTGAATTATTTTGAACATATATATTTATGTTCTCTTAGAAGTGTTAGGAAATGGTAGTTCATAATAAAAAGTAGGAATTCCACTCATTTCCTTTCGTAATTGCTTAGATTCAGATGATATCTACATTTCAATCTGCAATGGTTATTATGCAGATTTAAAGTCTGATCCTTAATGAATTTGCAGGCCCCTACACATTGCACAGTAGATGTGAAGAGATTTATACAGAACTATAATCCAGTGTGGCAACACAATGCATTTCCTTCATTGCTTTTTGTAAACAAAAAGTTTTAAAGTGACCTTTAGAAGACATTCAGAGAATTCGGGATTTCACTGACTATAGACTGCAAATCACTAACAGACAGATTTATTTCCCCATTTTTAAGTTAAGATTGATTGCAAGTAATTGGTGTAGGTACATACGGGTAACAGAATATAGATCAGCTTATTCTGACTTTTTAAAAAGATATTTTACCTTTTTTATTACAGAGATATTAAATGATCTGCCCAGGTACTGATTAATCAATCTTTAAAAGCATAAGCTTCAAAGAACCAAGCTGTGTCATTCAAATCAAAATGTAGACTTCTGGGCTAAAATATGTCAATAAAACTGCCTTTGTTGCTCTGATTTTTATTTTGATTGCAAATAAAGGCCAGGCTTAAGTATCCTTTCAACTTGCAAATCAATTCATGTTAACATTAGCTCCACTGTTGCTGTGGAATAGTATAAAAGTTTCAGGATCAATTTGTTTTTCACTACAAACTCAAAGTTCTCTTTTTTATTTCTGTTAAGCAAAAATAAAAAAGTTCTAAAACTAGGAACTGTTTTACGGCTAAAATTTTCTCCACAACTTGGAAGCATGAAGCTGTAGTTCTTCCATACTACATTTCAGTTAGCTGATGTGCAGGATAGAAGTTAAAGAAGTGCACTAAACAACTAAAAAAACAAGGTACCCCTACTAATTAGCAAATATATTTAAATATTCAACATGTATGAAATAATACATATAAGTACACACTGAGGACAGAGCTCTTTCCTAGTTCTGTCTTTGTTGTTGCCATGTGCAAAGGAAGGTGAGATACTCTGGAGCAGACTGACTCCAGGAGAGGCCATTCTAATTCTATCACATTTTCACAGAGCCCATTTCTCAGACTAAAATTTAAGAAGCAGCAATGGCATATATATAACCTACAGCAAAAAAACTAGTGGCTTTGGTAGATAATATGCATAATTTCCATAGAATTATAGGCATAGAATGGGTTGGGAAGGACCTTTAAAGGTCCAGCCACTGAACTGGGCAAGGATATAACTTCATCTGCATCATTTTAGTGTTGGGTTTTTTTCTTTAGGTTTTTTTTTTAATGCAAGACAAACATGACTTGTAAAACCTTGACATTTTCACAAAACAGAATACTTATTTTCTAGCCAGCTCTATTCAGCACTGAGGGATGTATCACTGTTTCTATTTTTTCTACATGCCAGTACATTCGTTTTGTTTTTCCATACACAAAGCAAATTTTTTCCAGAGTTTGAAGCGTATTTCAGACATTAGTCATCTTGCTTAACACCCTAATGGAAGACATTCAGATACTACACCAAAAAAGTCAGTTCAACTAAAAAATACAACAAACAACTATAACACTAAAGAAAACTACAAGTTAAAAGCTTCTTAATTTTTTTTCATGGATGTGGGATAAGGATGCATAAGCCTGGTCTTATTTTTAGTTTAGTAACATCTACTGAGCTTCTCTAATTACAGAAGCTCAGTAATTTTTACAAAATTTGTCTACCCCAAATTTTTGTTTTCAGTTTTCAGTCAACTCCAAATATGTAAGGTTGAGCACTGTTTAGAATATCACTTGTTATTTGGGGACCTGAGGGATCGTGCTGCCTCTGGGCCACACATATGCAGCATGACTTTAATGAGCCTATCAAATGATGCAGCACTTTGTGGTTTTCACATGGGTCTCAGTCAGATCTCCGATGCATTGAAACACATCAGGTCTGAGCTTAATGTCATCTAGTGAACACTCAGTTCCATTTCAATGGCAGTGGTCAACACCTCTTGCTAAAGTAGCAACTTAGTTGTTCCAGAAAGCCAACAGCCCCTCAAAAGCAGTGAGAGGTACAAAGTTTTTGCAGCATGAAATTTCTAAGGACTACTCTCAATCAATAAATTCACAAAAAAGTATACACCTCATTAGATTCTGTACAGATTGCAAAGCTAGCTATAATGTAAAAACAGGCAGACAGTCTGTCTCAATATTATTACAGGAAGGCTTGGTTAAATTAATAGCTTCTCATTGATTAAAAAATCTTGCATTTTACATGTTCTTAAGTTGGTTCCCACCATTACTTTTCAATAACAGAATACGAGTCTTTGGAGAAATGTGGTTATATTGAACTACTGTATTGAAATACAAAGGTAGGCAAAATAAGTTGTTTATATTAGCCTATGGTTGTTTCCTGTCATAAAGTTCTGTCCACCTGAAAGAAAGAGACAATGCCATCAGTGTATCCTAAGCATTTGCCATTTCTTAATGCCATTTCTTCTAGCCTGTTAAAAATATAGCTAGTTTGGAATGGTTGTAGAGCATGACTCCACTGAGTTGTTTCAGTCATATCTGCAAGTGAGAAATCTCCGTCTGTGTAGCATTTGTTATTACATACAACTCAGCTTTTGCCCATTCTTAATACCTCTGCTAAAGCCAGCTAACAATAATAACACAGGTTCTAGTCCACTAAAGTGCTTTCCAAATCATCCTAAGGACCCAAAGTCTGAGTCTGACTGCACAGAGTACTTTGCTAGGACGAGATGTTTGGTGTCAGTTGTATCATGAATGCTCCATCAAAAACTGTTCTGAGAGATCCTACATAAATATATTCAAAAGTTCAATGGCATGAAAAGTTTTATGACAATGCCACAAGTTCATCTAAGTTGAATTGAAGTCATACAAGCTCACAGCATTCTTTCAGATGTAGAGTTTTGTGTTAGATTGTCCTTGTTCTTTTGTAGTTGTGCAAACTTGATCTGCACCACAACCATTCTTAAGAGCCAGCCAGACAGCAAAGGAGGGACGAGATCTCCTAGTATGGCAATGTGCTAACACCTGTGTTTCAAGGATATAGTTTCTTGTTTTAGTGCAACACACGTCATCTCCCTTCTCAGCAGGAGCACTGAATCCAGCTCCTGCTGGAACTAAATCCCGTTTTGCTGCACGGTAAAGAAATGGAAGGTGCTTCAGCTCCTCTGGTGTGACTGGCGTGTTGAGGCATGGAAGGGAAGAGACAAGGAGATTCACTTTATTGAGGCAGGACAGCTGGATGGTTTTTCTGTGACTGACTTTGGAATGTCAATACTGCCTTCAAACAGATTTTTTATACTTTAGTTTTGGGAACATTTTAGATGTAGGAGAATATAGCAATTTAACTGGATGGCTTCATGTTTGGTGCTGTCCCTGAGAAGAGACAGTATCATAGTAAACAAACACAGAACCACTGCTAGCTGCTCCTCAGATTCCTTATCTACAAAGTGCAGATAACTAGTCTGAAAATATAAACCTCAGCTTCACCTAGAGAGGGTCTGTGCTTTTGTCAGTGCAGTCTTCAGTGTTTTAATTCTGGTAGATTAATTTCTCATAGGGGAAAAAAAAAATTCATATGTTAATTGAGTGTCTTTTGTTATTTTATAAATCAGCTATTGATGCATCATGCCATTTTATCAAACTCTCAGGAGAAACACTGTCTCCTAGTAATGGGTCACTATCCTGTTATTCTCTTTCAGCCATACAGTACTGTGCAGACACTGTGGAAGGGAAGTTTTTCTTTCCCATGAGGCTGAGCCACTTCTGAGCTATAGGGGTCAAGCTATGTGCCCACTTCCAGCTATTCACCTTGTTGGCCATGTACTTGCTGACTCTTCTCTTTCTCTTCCTCTGTCTTTAATTCATCAGAGTCCTGCAGTGCAATGAAAAGATGCCACTTGGTTCTCAATGAATTCTGTGGAAGTACCAAAGGGAAAGAGTAAGCATCTATATTTGGAATAAACATGGACTATAATTAGACAGAATTTTTGGAAGAAGTTGCAATTTATCTGCTATCAGGAGCAATAGAAAACCATATGGAAGATAAAAAACATAACCAGGGCAGGGTACTTCCTGTGTCTGTTGACAACTAATGTGCACCAGGGGGGCAGTGCCATATGTTCACATGTACATTACCACAGGGGGCAGTGACATATGTTCACACGTATGTCACCTCTCTGGCCTGCTGTCATAAGGCTGTTTCCCAAGGGGTATGCTCCCTTGGAAAACAGAAACAAAACCCACGAATGTGAGTCTCCTGCATTTTCTTTGTCAGCAGATTCTTTAAGACCAGCCCTATGTTGGTGAGCAATCAGAACAGCTGCCTCCAAACAACAAGGGATTCTGCAGGCCTCTCCAGTATCCCTTCAAGATACTGAACTACAGAGAAGAAAAATTTGACCACCCTACTAGAACAGTTACACCTGCTAGAACAGTCGTACCTCCTGAAATACTAGGCCTGCCAAAAACCCTGAGGGTGATAAACACTTGCTCCTCCCAAAATATTTCATAGACTGTCCTTCTTTTCACTTTCTTAAGGCTGGACTGAGCTTCACATCACATCATAAACAGCTCTTGACAGGATATAAAAATGTTTGAATTCAGAGGAGTGCCAAAGTGAGACAGAATTGAAAAGTGTTGTTCACAATACAGTTCTCTTTTATTTTTTGTGGGTTAGATATGGACAATACTATTAGATTATCTTGACCATTCCCCTGTCAGTGCAAAATTATTTCTTCCAATGTGATTTCTAGTGTTTTGTTCATTCCATTTAGTACTAATCCAAGCAGATAGCCTTTCTGTTGTATCTCTTGGGAGAACATTTATCCCTCAATCCACTTATTCAGCGATTAGGTAGATTTTCAGAAATTTGCAGTGTATTTTTCTTTGCTTAATTTCCTTCCTCTCTTTAATTATCCCTTTTGGTGCAAATGTGGCTCATCTTTATGTATTTGCATTCTCTCAGAGGTCATCAAGTCTGGTGCACAGAGAAAAAATGCAAACCAGACTGTGAAATTTGTTTCTAGAAAAAGGTAACCTGTAGGAAATTTTGTGTGGTTTCAGATGAGTTGTGACTATAAAACCTTTCAGATGGCTTTGTAGGTATGCATCTGTTAATGAAGTCTGTTACATTATTTAGGTTTGAATGCTAGTAACTTGTTCAAGGGCTCTCTGGGAAAGTTTTAATAGGAGCTTGTATGCTGTTTCCCTGTTTCATGAGGGAAATCACAAAGTGGAGAAAAATACTGAGAATCTGACTTAAGAGGGCAACTGTTGGTTAGGTAAAAAAAAACTGAACTGTGCACTGTTCGAACTCAAGTTTAACACTTCAGCATCTGATAGGCTTTATTTTCTTCTTCACGATTCATAGTTAATGAAACTGCCTGGTCCTGTGCTTTTGTAAATATTTGGGTATTTGTTAGTGTCATTTGTGAAAGGGCTATGATTAAGGCTTGCTTTTTTCCTATTCTAGACATTTATCTACCTTGTCTCTATCTTAGTGCTCTAAAAGAATTGCCCTTTTCCTGCACAGCAATTTCGCCTCCTCCAGTGTCTGGAAGCTCTCCTGTGCTTTAGACAGCTGTGTTTATAGCTCCAGCTCATCTCAGATGAACTCAACAGGAAGCTTGGAAAGTGGCAGATAGCTAAGTAAGAGCCATGGCATCATGAGTGTGGTCTCTAGGAAAAGATAAGCGAAGTGAGTAGGAGTAAGGTTTGAGAAGGAAAGAGAAACGGCAGTGGGTTGGCTGGAGAGGTTCTTCCTCTCTCCAGGAGTAACTGGGACTACTCAGGATGGGAATTTCTGGATTAGAGAATGTTGCAGGCAGGAGTCACAGCACAGAGGCAGGCTTTGGGTCTCGAGGAGGGAGCTGAACACCATCAAGAGGAGCAATGATGAAACATGGCTGGCTTTAGAGATGGCAGAAACAGTAAGTTCCAGGGATCAGAGGATGCCATGCAGTTTGCTGAAAATCAGAAAGCCACCAAGTTTACTGAAACCAAGCTGAAAAGGACTTTCTGTGCAAAAAGGGACAAAGTAATAAAGGAGACACTTTGGCAGAGATCCCTTTATAAAGATTTTTTTAAAAGCTTTTGCTATTTCTGCCTTTTCTAGGCAGCCTGAGTTTTTCACTGTTTAAAATAATATTAAAATATAAAGACAAAGACAAAGTAAAAAAGGAAAAAGTAATATCTCCCTTATATTGATAGAAAATATGGATAAGTTGAACATGTTTTCAGACTTCTCCTGAGATCTCGCTGTAAGGGAAATGTCCTGAACTCCAGCTCAAAGAGTTCTAACTCCATCACAAATACAATGGCCCTACCTCATGAAGAAATAAAATTTCTATTCAGTAATTATTTGGAATTAATTTTTTTAATTTGTGTGCTTTTTTTTTCCTTGTTTGCATTTTGTTTACTCTTACAGAATAGAGCTGAAATTGGTACTCAACTTTCTTTAATCACCATGTGGTTACAAACACATTACCTATCGTAACAAAATAATGCATAATTTTCATTCTTTTTGCAGAGGATAAACAATAAAAATATGATCCCCAAAATTTGCTCTTGTCATTAGCTTAAGTGAAACAGCGTTTTGCCCTATTTAGTTACTATTGTATCTGCCAGGATACTTTACTTCTGGTTCACACTCCTACATGTGTCTGGTTTTAGGGCATCAACATCAGACTTAGCTCAAAAAAACTGTTGCCTGACTGTGCTATCTTGTTAAAATTCTTCACACAAAATTAGGAAATACTTTCAAAAACAAATAAATTAGACAAAGCTATAATTGCCTCATGGATATTCTACAACAGGAAGGAAAGCCTGAACTTGAATAATTTATTTATTCAAAGTGATTTGCTTTATGAAATAAAGCATCTTGGAAGTAGGGATCAGAAACAGGTAAAAGTAGATGCTGGTTGAGGAGATAAACCCAAAGAAAGAAGAGAAGTATACTCTCGTTCATGTAAATGGTTATGAGGGTCTGCAAGTTAGACCAGGGTTAATAGTTAGACTTATGAAGGTTTTCAGTCTTTTGGCCGAAGACAGTAATACAGAGAGATGCAAAATGTGTTTGCATTTATTAATTTTATTTAAAGGTGTGTTCAAAAGTCATGAGAAAAACTGAGAAAAAGCCTAAGAAAGCACTAAAGAAGATGGAAGTTGTATTAGCTGTCATGTAAGTCATGATAGCAGTGTAGATCTGCATACCTGTGTTTTGAGATAATTTGATATATAATTTGAGATGTAACTATGGTAACTATGCTAGTTTACCTTACATAACTTTCTGCCAGTTGAAAAATCCTTCATTTATGCTGAACAGAGGATTGGTTATGAATGACATAATCAAGAACTTCTCTTTCTTATCCATGTTATTAGAATTTTGTTTAGGTGTATGCATTTCTAAGAAATGGCAGAAGCTGAAATTTCTAAATATTGCTTTTGCAAATAAATGACATGAACAGAGTATTATAATTATTTCTTTTTATAAGATAGTCACTGGAATATTATTTCTGCTTCTCCGGTGCTTGCATTTTCTGCTTTTGCTCTTGTAGATTTAAACCTCCATGGGCAAAAGACAAAAATGTATCACCCAACTCAAGTTTATAGCTATGTTCTGAAGCTATGTTATTTACATGAAATTCCTATTTCAGCTTTTTTAATGTCTCTCTTCCTGGTTTAGTTTTTTCTTGTGGTGGTGTTTGTTGTGTTTTTTTCTTAATTCAACTTTGAATCACAGTACAAGACCACTCTGGCTTTACAAGCCACAGTGAGAATTAATCTCTGCAGTAAGTCCACACTTACTGAAAAGGTTAATTCACCTGGGAAAAGCCTAGTGACTGGCCACCTTAGAAAGCAGAGCTTTGTCAGCTGGCACTTGAACTTCTATTTCATTTACGAAAGTCAGACCCTTTCAGATTATTAGTATTGCTGAAAGAGTGAATTTTCCTTGGCACTCTCGTATTACAGTATTTAGAGTGAGACAACCCAGGAATTCTGAAGTGATGTGTTGCAACTCAGCTCGTTATAACAAGTGAGAGGGCATTTGGTTGCTTATGGGGCTGAAGTGGGATTCTGGGGCAGGAGAAGACTTGGGTTGGAGGCCTGTGCTGAGGGCATCCTGAACTTCAGCCCTGGCTTCTCCTCATGGAGTTGAAAAGAGGCAACAGAAGCTATGGCAGACTACTCTTGGAAGGGCTGGTCCCCTTTCCAGTCAGCTGTGACTGACAAGATTTAATTTTCTGTCCCCCATGTACCTCATTCTCCAGACTTTTATCTTCATAGAATGTCATCCTCCATTTCTGTGACTTACTGTCATGAAGTCCTTCTTCAATTCTTCCTACCCTCTCTTGTTGTAGTAATAACATGTTTGCATTACCAATATAACGTCCTTCTTTCCATTCATTGTGTTACCTATGATATGTTAAATAAAATGGATCCTAGAAAAGATCCTTGTGGAATCTCAGAGATGAACCCCTTCTAATACAAAAAGTGATCCTTTACCTCTACAGTTTGTTTCATCCCTTTCCTCTTTTTGAAAGCTCAGTGAAGAGTAGGACATTTTCCCTCCTGTATATGTCTATAGAGAAAGCAAAAAATAGTCTTTTTTGTCACCAGATCCCAAAGGCTTTGAAATTATTTGGGGCTTGGCAAGAATATTGCAAACACAAAGTCTTTTAGAAAAGGGTTCAGATAGAACAGAGCACATGGACTGGCTCGGATTTCCACAGACATATACTACCTGTGCTCTATCTAGATGCTTTATTCTTAATTTTAGTGTCACAGCAGTAATAGTCCTGTGTGAGCCATGCATTTGTTCTTCACAAATGAATCGAGTTTTATCCACTGGACAAAAGAAACTGGTTTGGCTTTGCTTTTTTCCATGCCCATAAATATCTCATAAGAGTCCACTTCCTTGGAGTTCATAGCCCTACATAACATCTGAAAATCTGTTTGTAATCTTCATACTGCTGTTCTCTAGGATGACAGGTTGTCCAGAATTCTGCGTGTTTTCTTAGCTTTATTCATCTCATCACAGACTCCTTGCAACAAAACTGGTGTCCTGAATAAACATTCTTCTCTAAAAGGCAAATTGTGGCCACCTTGATATTCTTGCTAACATTTTCATGATCCTTTGAATGAACAGGCAGGCTCACAGCTCCAGGATACATGAAAACTCTCTGCTGTTGTTTCTAATTTTTAGTTATTTATCTTTTTAAAAGAGCTTGGGATGAAGTCGTAGCTATTTGTCTGATGGAGCATAAGTTTCCTTTGTCTTTCTTGCTAGTCTTTGGTTAGGTTGCATCAAGGGACCATGGATCAGTATTAATGATGGAAGTGGCAATTAGTGCTGCTGAGCTATAGTTTTAGGGTTTTTGACAGAGCTGCTGAGCTTAATAAATTACGGACACAGGGAAATGGGGGCAGCAGAGGGGGAAGGAAGGCCTCAGAATTTGCCTAGAGCAGCACATGAACTGGTAGTGCAGTGCATTGCATCTCTATTCAATAAATGTCCATTTCAGTCTCTTTTTGCGGTCAAGTGTGAAGAAGAAACATCATCTGTAATTAATAACAGTAAAAAAAAATCCATATGAACACATGCCAGCACAAGAAATGAAATGGGGGCAAAAAAGGGTTGGAAAAAAGAAAAAGTGTTTCAGAATAAGTGCTTCAAACTTGGATGACCAGTCTGTGGCACAGATAGAAGCCTCAAAAAAAAGCTTTAGGCACACATTTGAGATAAAGGCCTTTCTAGTACCATACCAGATATCAGAGTGATAAAAACATACCACCATGCAGGTTATTCCAGTGTGTGAAGCAAGGTGAAAGTTGTCTCCTCCATGATCTGTGAATTTCCACAGGCATGACTGGGAATAATTGAGCATCTGTGGTTGAAAAAAAATACAGAAACTTGTCCTTCTGTGTCATCACAGGGGCATGTCTTATTTGCAATGATTTATATTCCAGCAGTACCCAAAGTACAGCAGGAGGCACTGTGCAAGTGAGTAGGAGAGACAGGCTTCGTAGCAGAGAGATTATGGTCTGCATCAGCAAAAACCATGCATGGAAGAAGACAGTATCTACATACACGGAAGTCAAAGTACTGGCCAACCACTGGCCATTGATTGCATTTGTGTTCGTTTCAGAGAGGGAAACTATTCCTTATTTTTTCTTAATTTGTTCTGGTTACATTTATAGAAGTTTGGCCTAAAACTCAGCATATGACTTTGCATCAAGATTTGACCTTCTGCTGTTGTGTTCAATACACTAAATATTATTTCAGTTCTAAATACTACTTAATACTTAATACTAAATAGTAATTTCTTAATCATAAAGTCAGTTAAATTTGAGTCGCCATTTATTTAGACATGGATTTCCTGGAAGAAGGTCAGTAAAATATTGCCTTATAGGACAGCTCACCAGAAACTTGAGAAAACTGGTATGAGTCAAGAGAGTATAAGTCCACCTACTTAATACTGTAGGGATCTACACATCCTTTTCCCTCCTTTGTGCCCTCTTATCTTTTCTAAGTTTACTGTACTAACAGATTACACAAAGGTAGGGTGCAAATTCAGCTCAGTCTCTTAATTTATCATATTGCTTAAAAAATAGCAGACTCATTGGCATGACAGTGGCAGAGTGTGGCTTGCAGAGTGAGGGTGCCCATCTGAGAACTTCGTGCTCCAGAGAGCCAGGAGAGAGTCTGGCACCAGTCTTTCCATGCCACATGGCTTTCTCCCAATGTACATACTGGTACAGATGTAACCATTATAGTCTCTATCCCTGGGAACTCTTACATTCTAAAACTGTTTACCCTTTCTGTAGTTCTCCAGGAAAGGGAGAGAGTGTGTTAAGCCCACTCTGGCAGCTGGAATGAAGCACAGAACTTAGGAAAAAAAAAAAGAATTTTTCAGACACGCTGGTGAAGCTTCAAAAAAAGTGGGATTTCATAGTGCTTTATCAAAGTAGTGTTTTCTGCTTCTATTATTTTTGTTGGCCAATAAATCAGAATTTAATTTAACAAAAAATATTGGGTTTGGAAGTTCAGTAAAGAATGAAAATTAGAGTTCTTTCACGACATATAGAGTAACATTCATAGTCAGCTTCTGAATCCAGTATAGCCCCATCATAGAGACATATTATATAGGAAACCCAAATTCTTTCTGTTCTTAAGACCAGAGTTCAGTCACTGCTCTCCTAATGCCACATGAGCTTCTGAGATGCTACAAGGATGGTAAAAAGAGAAATGTAAATCTGCTGCTAATCAGCTCCATTATCCAATGTTTTATCCAAACATTACATACAAAAATTCCAGCTTTGAAAAACTGGCAGTTCCTGGTGGGAAAAAAAAAAAAAAAAAAAAAAAAAAAAAAAATGATTTTATTTTAATTCAATGCTGTGCTAAATCAGCTCACCCTGTATCAAAATTTAAGTAGGACAGCAAAGGAGAAGTACTTGGTCGGCTTGAAAAGTGTTTCTTTTAACCTCGTGATGTCTAAGAAAATGAGCTGCTTTGAATGTCTATTTTGAAGAACTGCCGTCTAAAATGCATCCCAAGAAGTTGCAGTTGTATTTGCTGGTGCAGTATTTTAAGATACACCCATTTTAGATTGCCAAAATGTAGTATGAATATTGGTCCCTTCACAAGGGTGGCATCTTCTCACTGTATTGGCTCTGGGGATTTTTTGCATGACTTCACTAGCAACGCATTATATCAGGTCACATTATATCAGCCAGCTCAACAAGAATGCCTGTGACTTTCACCTTATTCCAGCTCCCTGTAAACATAATTATCAAAATTGTTTTGTCTTTTATTTACTTAGCAAGCAGTACTTTTGGAATGAAATAGCCTGGCATGAGAAAACAGAAATGTTAGCAGAAGTAGTCAGAAGTCTTTCACACTTTCAAATGCAACTTCTGGCATTTTAAAACCACAGAGTACAAAAAAACTGGAATTAGGAAGGGAAGCATCAGTGTATGTTGGCTGGCTTGCACTTTCCCTATAAGTGTCCTATTATCATTACTCTGGGCATAGCTCCACCCGTGGGTGGCAGCAGCGTGTACTTGTGAAGCACTAATACTCTTATTTAATCTGTCTAACCTTGCCAAGCCTATGAGATACTTTGGTTGCCAGTTGCCCATTTTGTTTACTGCTACTCTGAGCTTTTTCTACCAGGGATGAATTGCTACAATTGAAGCAGAGGCTTCCAGTTTTTCAGGGGAAAATATCTAAGGAACCATTATATGGGTTTACTGCCAACTGAATATTTGCATTTTTAACATCCATCCTATTGAAACTTCTATCACCACATCCCTCTTTTATTCTGTTTAGGTCTTGCTTTCTCACACACATTAACACTTCATGTCCTACACCTGATTCAATGCTTTCAGATCATGCCTACTATACAATTTAAGTTAGTGAGCACTTTCCAGCTGATTCCAAAATGCATGTTAAAACTAACACATTCTTTGGGGTAGGGTTTTTAAAGTTACTTTGCAGAAGGTTTCCAGACAGGTATGAGACAATGAAAGTTTTCTAATCCTAAAGCAATCAATTTTTTTTTTCTTTATTAGGAAATATTTCATCCTGCTTTAATAAATGATTAAAAATAGTTATTATTTTTTAAGTACGTTTCTAATTTTAGGAGGTGGTAATTTAGGCTGTTACGGTCTGGGGAATGGAGAGATTCCTCCCTGACAGAGCTCTAAACAGTTACACATTCAAACCTCTAAGTTACCATGTGCAGGTTTCACATTTTTCTCTATCCCATTGAGCATATATTAGCAATTCCTAACATAATCTATTGAAATTATTCAGCTTGTTCACAGTGTTGTTTTTAAAATGAAAAATGCTATGATCTTTTAATGTCTTCACTGTTATAATATGTACTAAATTAGCAGAACCCTGGTGCTCTGATCATTTACACCACAATGTGCTATTTAAAACTGGAAGCCCAGCAGGAGATTTTATTTTTATTAATTTAGTGTAATTTTAAACATTACAAAAATAGCTGTCTTACAGCCTCCCTGCTGAGCCCTAGATTGTTGCCACAGTCTCTGTAATACTTTATCAGGAGAGGAACATCACCATAAATACTGCATAGTTGATTCTGGTTTCAACACAATACAAAAGGATGTGGAAGACTGAAGAAGAGACAAAAAAGAAACAGGAATGCTTCTGTTTTACATTTTGTTTGTCTTTTTCTTTGCTTGCTTTTAAATCTTCTTTCCTTGTGGGTTTTCTCTAATGGGAATTGTGAATTTGTCATCAAAGCCTAAATGCTGATGTTCCACAGAGTAGATGATAACTTTAGACACGTCATACAATGCTGTTGTAGGAAAATGAGTTTCACTCTCCCTCCCTCATCTACCATCTCTGCTGTTATTCTGTGGACCGAACACTACTGTCATGTCACTATTCAAGTTGAATGTGCAGTATGGGACCAATCTCACACAGATTGCAGCTTTGTAACTTGAAGTATAGGACTGGTTTACATCTGCTTACTTTTGTGCATATTTAGTGATCTTACAGCCACCTGAAAAAAAAGGCAGCAGACAGTTCTCACATCTAATCCTTTACCTGACCTAGGGATGGAAAAAAAGTCAGATAGGCATAATAGCTTTTAGCCCTTTTATCTCACATTTTCCTTTTTAGAATGAGCCGAGCTGCGCAGAAATCCTGCCAGGAGAGTTGCTTTCCAATGGAAGCTGTGACCCCTCAATAACTGAGGGGTCCTGGCAATGAAACGATATTTGCTGTGTAAAAAATGTGGTTTCGGATACCACAGTCCACCAGACATAATGAAAAACTGGGATGGGCTGCTGAGGGAAAGAACAGACTATGGCTGAAGGTTCTGTAAAGTGTGAGCTGCTAATATTAATCTCACTGTGGAACTCTTCAGTGCCTGCATTATTTGTACTTACTGACTGGTCAATATTATACTTTATATTAAAGCAGGTTATAGAGATAATTTTTTTACTGGCTACCTGTATTATGGACAGTGGTGCTTCATTCTGGGTACAATTCATAAACTAAAATCTGAAAACTGAACACACTGAATTCCAAATTATTAGGATTTGCCATGTGAATATATAAAGAGAAGCATATTTCACTGGCTGGCAACTGTAGTAAAATCTCCAGTAAAATCTCTGTAGCTTTCATTAAAAATTACTGATTTGGCAGGTCCATGATGCAAATGATTGACACAAATGCCCCTTTTTTGTGTCTGAGGTTGGCAGCCTCACATTCAAATGCCTTGACACTTGGATGTTAAATGTCAAATAGATATTAACTGGGTGGTACAGTGGCAATTCGGTGTTGTCTCAGGCAGGGGCTGCACATGAGCCTGTCTGGGGCCTAGAAGGCAGGCAGCCTTCCTCCTTGATGACCCATCACTTTCCTTGGAAGTACATCAATATTGACTAAAACTCCCCCACTGCCCTCGGTCCATGCAAGTGGGCCAGCCAAGTGCCTACTAATTAGCAAAGATCACCATGTTCAGCACACATTTGTTGCTAGAAAGTGTCACTGTATCCCTGTGATGCTTATACCTGTGTACCCACATATGGGAAATATTAATTCATTTGCAACTCTGCCCTTTTTCAATGACTGCCAGGAGAACATGAGTGAGGTAAGTCATTCCAAGGATATTGGAAGAAATGAGGCATGAAATAAAAGCTTTCCTGCACTCTCTGCTGATCCTCAGGAATGTAAGGCAAATCACTGTAGTAAAGAAAAGTATCCAGGCATTAAGTAAGGCACTAGGACAGTCAGGAATGAGCTCTCTGTGTGACATACTCTCCTGAGCTGGTGACAGCAATGTCCTCACTCTGAGTTCATGATCATGTCTACAAGATGTGCTATTTTTCTTCTTGGCAATGCCAGAGGTCTTAAAATTAAGATTTTTACAAGGTTTAAGAAAGCTTTTCCTTTCCCTCTTTCTTTCTCTTTTCCTTTGATTTTCCTTTTTATTTTTCCTTTTTCTCCTTTTTCTTATTCCTTCTTTTTTTTTTTTCCTCCCTCACCCTTTCCTTTTTCCTTTTTCCTTTTCCTTTTTTCCTTTTCCCTTTCCCCTTTTTGCTTTTTCATGAACTGAGTGCATGTACTTAGTGTTACAAATAGTTAAATATTGTACAATTTGGTCTTCTTGATATCATTAGTTGTACTAATTAAATTAATCAAGTGGATCAATCTGAGCAGTGTTCCAGCTGTTTCGTGAACAAAGGACTAAAGGACCTGAATGGCTTGTACTGAACAGCTTCCTGTAGAAGCAAAGTAAAATTTAGCTATTTAACATTGGAATTTTCTTTTCAATTGAAGGAAAAACATTTTTTTTTTTATTCTTGTCAAAAGCAGCTGTGCTGTTGGATCAGTAGACTTGCAGCACAAAGTAACTTAGGAAAACAGTGCCACAGATTGCTAATACAAGTGATTTGGAGGATTTGGAGATCTAGCTCTGAGGACATTACAACTGCCTTATTGGGCAATAAGGAAAGACTTGGAAGGAAAGAAAGGTTGATATATTGGCATCATTATTGTGTCTTTCATCAAACTGCAACAGGAAAGACAATGCTGCAATATTGATTTGACCAGACGGATTAAATTCTGATTTAATATTACCTTTGCATCAAATCAGAAACCCTCATCGTGCTCATAGAAATGGCAGAGGTTTCATACATTCCAACAATAACATCTAACACAGTAGAGTTACTCCAAGATGCATAGCGAATCTCTATTTTTCTGATTTTCTTCATTTTCATACCTACTTTATAATACTGGTACAAAAGCAAAAATAAGAGAAGGTGTTTGATTTGTCTTTCCAAAGACCAACTGTAGAAAAACTGACATTCTCAGTGTTGAGAGCCACATAGCCAAACATGGAGAAAAGTATACATAAATTTAATATTTTGCCCATTTTTTGAAATGTGGACAAGATCTGGACAACCGGCTGTGAATTCCACTAAGAATGTTACACAAGTCTATACAGTTTCAGGATACTACATTTTTTTAAAAGTTGAAATTAAATGCGTTGTCTGTGACAAATAGTAGACTAGTCAAAGACTAGTTGTTAACAATTTGCTAAATTACCACGGAGTGTTCATGTAAGACAGCTTTAAAGAATAATACTGCTGCTCTTCATAAAATATATTTTCAGTAATCAATACATAAATTACATCTTTGATTAAAGGTACATAGATTTTGATCAGTTCACATTGTCTGGAACTGTGGCTTGCTTGAGCCCAGAGACACTGTAAAAATATTCCAGATATACTAAAATCTGCTTGATCTTTTTTCATTGTTTCTTACTAAGGCACATACAGCTTTTTATTAAATTATTTTCCAAATGTTATTTTGTAAAGAAACTTAATAAAATTTACTACTCTGTAATCCATTGACCACTTCCTAATTTAATAGTCATATTCTGCATTTCCTGGGATTTACAATTAAAATTGTGATGAGCCAGACATTCAAACTCTTACATGTGTGAGATTTTGTTAATTTTTTTAGTCAAATAATATCAAATGGATTTTCCTATTGTAAAATATTTTAAAATAAAAAAGTGCAAGCAAATGAATTCTTTCGTACCTAGATTGTGAAATAATTACTAAGTTTGACAAACACTTCTCTATTTCTTACTTTTTTACCCACTCAACTCTTTGGCAAAGTTGACTGTTTATGCCAATGCCAGATACAGTTAATAGAAAATAATAGTTCTGACATTTTATACTCTCCAACATTGATCAAATAAAAGTAAAAAAAAAATGCTATTCTCCAGAGCAGACACTGTCATTAAAATTCTTGCAGATTTATTTACATAAAACTCAGCATGTGTGTAACTAAGAATGAGCTATTGTGTTCTAGCCTTCATTTTACTACTATTTTATTATGCAGAGTTCTTGGAGATCACTACAGATAAAATATTTTTCTATAGTAATAAAACTTTCTTTTTATTTTGCTTTTATGATGCCTCTTGAGCTTTACAGCATATTGTAAAGTTTGCACTCATTATTTCATCCATTTTCTAGAAGACCTGGCTATTGTTGTGCCACTAGCCCAGAAAGAGAAGATCTCCAAATAAACCTTGAGGGTATTGGTCACCTGTGCATTCTTATGATAATGGTAGATGCAATAATTTTTCCTATCCTGATCTTGATAAGAATCTTTTAACTAGTCCCAGCCTTCTTGCTCTAAAAGCAGCAAATGCCAAAGTACCTGAGTTTACTCTGTTGTTCACCAAAATCTATCATTCAGGCCTCCCAGCAGCAGATTTCAATTTCTGCTCCAGCCTCCACCATTTTCATGTATAGAGGTCTCTTCTCCAAATTTTGGATTACTTCAAATTGATGTTACATTGTGTGGTTAGAAAGTAGCTTCTCTACATTTTTATCAAAGCCCATAACATCTAATTCATCAGAGGACAGGGTTGAGGAGTGAGAGCCATCTACAACATCCACCACGTGGAAAAAAGAGACAAACAGGTTTTGCCAATGTCACCAGGAAAGCATCATAAATAAATGGCTCCACAAGTGTCAGAGATTACATAAACATGGATGGCTTTTTCCTTTGGCTGCCTTTATGAAATAAATAAATTATTAAAATAAATTAAATTATTAAAAAACAAAACAAAACAAAACAAAAAAAGCTTTATTTTTCCAAGCTGCAAAGTCTATCTGCTCACTCAGCATTGAAGGTCAATACTCTGCCACTGACTTTTTCTCACCAGGGTGTTGTTTCACCCTGTATTTAATAGGGAAGGAGCAGAAGATGAGTCTCACCTCCACCTCTCCAAGGACTGGGATGAGGGATGCCTTGGTGCAAAGGGTTATAGCTGGTCCTCTCCCATGCAGGACTCTGCTCATGCTGGGCTGTACTGAGCTGTACAATGGGAAACAGAATGAAGAGAATTCATCTGCACATGATGTGGTCTCTGTTGTTCTGCTTCTAGACTTTCCAGACCCATTTTAAGAGCTGTTACAGGACACAAGCTTTCTGATTAAAAAACCCAAACATTTCAGACAATAAAGATACACACTGTTTAGGGCTTAACAGAACAAGTTGCAATTTCAGCTACAACTCTTAATATTATTGAGAGCAGACTATGGCTGCTTTTAACTATTTTTCTGGTTAAGAATTATATCTGAATAGATCCTAAACTTTGCCTGGAACTTACAGAACTGATTTCAATATAAAGAGTTTGGAAGCACTTCACAAGGAAGACAAGAAACTTCATTGTACTTCTGTTAGACTTAGAACTTTCCACATCCAGGATTTTCTAACAAACAGGCACGTTTGTAACACTTACCAGGGAGATGACTTTATTTGGTGGAGAAGCAGATGAGCCAGGGGAGCAAAATAGTTCCTAGCAAGTGCTTCGTATTTTAAACAGAAGAAACTTTTTGACCATTTCTAATCACTATCTCAGTCACAATATCTTCAAAGGAGGATAGACAGCTGCTCCAAATGCTGAGATGTTTGGGACCTGTCATATGACTCTTGTTTTAAAAGTCTGAATAACAGCAGCACTATCTGTTACAGAAATGATGGTCGTCAGTATCTCTCTCTCAACTTTCCATAAGCTTGATGCTATAGATTCTGAAGTCATGCAATTAAATTGAAATACTAATTGATATTTAAAAAAAAAAAAAAAGTCTGTGACTGCAGAAAATAACTCGCTCCTAATATATTTTACAATACACTTATTCTGAGAAAAAAAGCATTCCTCTAGCCAGCAAAGTAAATTTTCTGATCTCTAAATGGACGTTTTATCCTCTTCTAGCCTGATCTTGTGGTGGCATCGTGAATTTCCCAGACAGCTTGGTTAATCAGCAGAGTACTCCAGAAGAGAGCTTTCTTGGCTAAAAGTAAAGTTATTATTTCTCTTTAAAATATCCACGTCCAAAGCTCCCAAAAGGTCTCTTTGGATCTGACATTCCTACACTGTCGTTACATTTACAGTCTGCAAGAAACTAAGGTAGGGTTAATTAGTTCAGACTGCAACTTAGGAGGACTATATCACTAACATTTTATATATGTTATTCATTTTTCCATCTCAACATTCCTGTGCCATTGCTCAAATATTCTCAAGTTTTACTGAAATTTCTGACAGTGTCATGGCAGATTAAGAGAAATTTAAATTATATTCCAGGTACTAATAATCTCCAAAATAAAAATAAATAGATAAATATGCATTTTAAATACAGTTTCAAACAAATTGCTGGCCTGAACATTTCTCTTTTTTTTTTTTTTTTTCTTGTTTTTTTTTTTTCTTTCTTGTTTTTTTTTTTTAAATCTGTGATTTGCTGTTGAATGCTGGCATTCATTCTAGTCGTCTGCCCCTACCTTGGTATGGGCACTGACATTAAGCAATTCTAAAGGAAACTTTTCAACTTAGAAGGAGGAAACAATGTTCTTATTTAGGACTACCATAGTATAAGAGTTACACAAAATGCGAGTTTATTTTTTTCTGCTACTGTAAAGTTCAGTATTTCTGTAATTGTCACAGAGGGCAAGAAAGAAATCTTGCCAACTGTTTATAGATAATAATGATTCTTAAACATTTTGGAAGCCTTCAGTGTTATCTGTGTCATAACACAATAGTGTGTGACATCATAGCTTATGGTATGCAGATAGGCTTGTCTTCAAAAATAAGAAAAAATGAGGTACAAATCAAAGTTTGATAATGACATTTTAGTTAAACTAGGAACTTCATTATGCACAGTAAAAAATTAGGTATCCATGGAAGAAATCATGTCAGTAATTCAAAGGTTAATATTTCGTCCTTTTTTTTTTTTTTTTTTTAAATTTTGAATGGAAACTAAGGAAATATCCAAGCTTTTCCCTGAGAAAAATTATAATTTTCGATGTTTCATATTTAGCTTTATCTGATTACATGTTAAGCAATATTCTTGTTCTCTTGTCAACATTACTGGGTTTATTTCTACAAATACATGCACTAAAAAAACATAATCTCTACATTGAAGTCTATGCATTATATAGGCACCAGCAATATTTATTTCACAGGGTGATTTTTGTTTGTCTTTCTTTCTTTGTCTTTTCTGTGAGACTGGGAAAAAGAATGAACAATTTAGTTTGCAATCTAATTTTGAGGGAAATGAGAAGTGATGAAATGTCATGAAAAGAAAAAAAAAAAATCCTGAAACAAAGCAGAACTATTTCACAACACACATAAAATAACGCCATCGCTGTAGCTCATAAACAGTACTAATATCCATTGCCTGTTATTCACTTACTTGCACACAACTGATGTTATGCCTGTGCTTAAAGTCAAAAATGTCACTACTGCAGCAGCATGGGTGCCTGCTGCTCCTTTGCCTGTAACTCCTGTGCTATACAGCCTTATTTTTATAAGGTTGCTCATATAGGGTTGCTCATTCTTTCGTCTGCTTCACATCAGGAAAATGCTGCCACAAGTATGGAGAGGAGTTTGCTGGGAAGAGACATCAAGGGCTTTCTTACTTTCTTACTGAAAGTAAGGGTACAGCTGCTGAGATTGAAGCTGGCTCATGTCCCCTTCCCTGTGATCTTTTCCTGCAGCACAGCTAGAGCCTTTCCAGACAGTGGGGTGGAAAGGGTAGAAGGATTCAAGTGTGCTCAAAGCATAATGCAAATATTACCAGCTCAAGGAAAACTTTGCTGAAGCTGACACTTCTCCTGGCAGATTGTAGATAAAGAGATCTCTCTACATTGCATCAGGTATGAGAGAAACCTGTAATACTCTCAAATGCAGGCACACCGTTATAAAAAAATGGCTTCAAACACCAATATCCAAGTCTTCATAAATGCAGTTCAATTTCTGTATCACATCATTGCAAATGCAGATAATACATAACAAAAAGGAAAGACATGATTTTTTATATGTTGAGATTGTAGGTACATGTATTGTAGGTACAGTAATCATGATCCTCAGTAAGGGGGGAGGAAACGCTGTGCTTTTGAAGCATATCTTGTTAGAAAGCTTTTTTTCTTAGATAATAAAAATATATTTACAGTTTCAATCTTCATTTTCATCTTCTTTGGTATCTAAAAATACACATGATTTATTCCACAGACAATTGTTCCAAAGTTCTGTTATTTTCAAATCAGTAGTAATTCTCTTATTTACTTTATTAGAGTAATGATTTTAACCTCAAAGGCTAATCATTCCACATTTCCTCAACTCAATTTGTGGAAAGAATTTCTAAGGTTGATTCTTTCTCCCCAGTAATTATTTTACAATGATTTCATAATAAGCATACTCTCATAAATGCAGGACAAGGCATAACTGTGTAAGTCTTTAATACAGAACTCAGTTTCTGTTCACTAGAAATTGTGGAGCTGCCTTATAAGATTTTTCAAAAGTTGTAGTGACTGTGTTGTGGGGTGAATTTGTCTCACATAAGTCTGTTTTGTTTTGGGGTTTTTTTAAAACAAAAAAAAGCTATATGTCAGATTAGTTGTAAGTAGTTGTGGGTTTGGGGGTTTGGTAGTTTTAATTTATTCTTTCTTTCTTGAGTAAACACATTGAAAATTATCTGTTAAAAAATGCTACTAGTTGAAACAAGAAATTTGGCCATTTATTTTGCAGAGTATAATTTTATATTGTTATGAAACAAATTTCTGTCAATAAGACTTTGTAATCCCCTGTGCCTCAGTCAAATTGATTTTTCTGATGTGAACACTGAAGAAAGTTATTAGCATTTTTAAGTCTGTCAGGCAGTCCCTACATGAGAATAAACCATTCAGTGGTATGGTTTTAGTTTATTTTATATGTCCCTTTTTCAAGTTGCTAGGTTTTTTTCATTCCTCACCAAACAATGAGTCAATCAAAATTTATTAGCTACTGTTGACCTATCTGGATCTAGTTAGAAACTGTGGTCTCCTATGTTGGCCACTTAGTGAAATTTTCCATGTAGCTGACCAGAAATACTCTTATGTTTTTGAGAATTTGCGTCTACTTTAGTCTTCCCCTAAATTTAAGGGCTTAAGAATAAGTTTTGGACTTCCTGTCTTGCTATTAAAGGAGAATGAGGGTCCTGTTTAATTTATTAAAGAAGATGGACTTGTTTTATTATTAGAACAGTAGTATTTTTTATATAAACCAAGGAAGGATGTAAATTTATAAGGTGACTTTTCCCAGAATTTAAATTGGTGGTAACAGATAATGGACATTTAAAATGTGGTGTTAGTCACCACTTAATATCATGAGCTATGGCTGAAGGAGGTGAACACCTCTGAGAGCACTGTTAAATGATCATTGGAGAAGATGATGGAAGAAGCATGTACTCTGGACACTACAGATGTCAAGATATGTATAAAAGATTTATATTTAAAATAATAAAATAATAAGGAAATCCTACAGGTGGATTATTAACAAATAATCTGGTTTGGCTCCATGATTTACTAATGAAAAGCAGGAAAAACTGAAAAAATGTACCCAGCAGAGGACTGAATAATCCTTGTATTTTCCTTGATTTCTATTGACTGATTTAGGATGATTTAAAATCTGCTCTGTTTTCAGGCTAAGCTTAGTTTTGTCCTTAGAAATAACTAAGAACATATAATAGTTGTTCACAAGTAGACTAAATAGATAAATTTTATTACTAGTATGTAGTAGATGTTTGCTGTCTTCTAATTTAAGATCCATAGCTGAAAACACTATTCAATATTGTCACTAATTGAAACATTCTATCTAGAGTCTGCTAAGGGCTATATCTGTCTCTCCCCCCCATCAGATGGTACTGGAAATGCTTACCAGAAGAATTCAGCTTTCTAGAGATTTTGTTCAACAGTCCAATGAAGCCCTTAAAATGTGATTAAATGTATCAAAACCACCGTAAGTAGCTGTGTTCCTCCACCCTTTTCAAATAACCAACTATCATTAAGAATGGAGAATGAGATAGTACAAGGGAATACCTCTTGCACTTATTTGGGACTATTATTAATGAAAATCATTATGCTTTGGCAAATTTGTTGCTGGAACTTCCTGGCCATCCTTTGTGTTAAAACCCAGTGAAATCAGGGAGAGAGTCCTCAAACCCTTGAAGTCCACGTTTTCCAAAATCACCACTGAATCATCCACCATTTCCCATGGAGCATAACTCCCCCTGCTTATCTAATAGGCAGAGCTGTTGTGTGATACTGACACAGTACAAATATTTCTGAAATAAACTAGTATTTACTGATATGTGCCCAATTTTTTAGACATAAATTATCTAAACTAGTTTTAATCTCACATATGACATTAAATACCTTGTTAGGTCACTGTCTGAAGCACAGTGTAAACTCATGTATCTTATAAAACTGCCTTTTATGCTATTTCTCAGTGCTGCTTTTTGCTTCTTAAAAAAAGTCTATCATGCAAGTGAAGTCTTGAAAAATATGTCTGGAAATAATTATTATTTTGGTTGTTCTTCACACACGAGTAGACATCTCAGCTCCTAATAACATTTTGAACAGATGATAGATCAACTGAACTCAAAACATAATTTTGACCTTAAAAAAAATCATTATATTAAATATTATGTGTTGAAATTAAGAAAGAGTAAGAGAGAAAAAAGAACAGTTATTTTTATTCTTATGTATGTACCAGAATAGCAGTCTCCAATTTGGTCATTCCTGGCAATCTCCAATTTGGTCATTCCTGTAGCCAGTGCAATGCCCAGAGACAGAACCCACATAATCTGAACATCTGGAAAAATACCACAATAAAGAAACGTGAGTCTTCAAGAAATATGTGAATTGAGTTCCAAAAAGTTTGACTGTTTTATGTCATTAAGTTTTCATCACTAATTATATTTCTTATAATATCTCATTGGTATGAGGCATCACAGGAAGTTTGAAAAGATATTTGTTTATGTCAAGCTGTTTACCTTCTTGCCTGTGTCAGCTAGATTAAGTGAAGTCAGAAGTTTAACAGTTTTATGGTTCCTATCCTAAGCAAATGAGCCTTTTGAATTTCATTCTTGAAAACCAGCTAAAGAAAACCTAGGGAGAGAAAAAAAAAAAATTATCAGAAGTAAGGAGGATGCCTAAAAAATATGTTTCTCATTTCTTAAAGCCGGCAGGATTGTTCATTTTCACACAATGAGACCTCCATTCCAAGTACAGGGATACTTTTTAAAGCCAAGATTAGATGTTAGTGGTTGGAACACACCATACCCAGCTCGCTCATGATCCAGCTGCAGCTCTGAATTAAGTTACCGATAGAGGATCCACAGCCTATTTTCAAGCTTGTTATTTGTTGGTGAATATCCTAAACCACTTGTAATCTTGGTGATAATCTAGGGTTATTTGCTTCAGTCTATTACAACTATTATTGCTAACAGTGTAGCTCTCACTGTTTCTGTACCTTACAAAACTTCTGGCCTCAGATACATCTCATGACAGCAAGGGTCCAAGGTAGCTTGGTACTGGAAGTGTAGCAAACCCTCCTAGTTATGTCTAAAAAGTATTGCATTACAACTGAATTCTAGCTAATTCTTTCATTAAGAAAGAGAGTAAATGTCAGGATTAGATTTGCAATCTGAATACAAAATATTATTTCATGTACTTCTCTTGTGGCTGTCCTTGTATGTGTTCCCCCTTAAGTAAATTGCATCAGTAATCCCATAACTGATGTGAAAATTGCTAGCTCATTATTACTGTACTTTGCATGTATGAATAGATACGAGTTTGTGAAGAAAAAATATGTGGATAATATTGCAATCCAACTCAAAAATCTACTGGCACTAAATGATTTTATACCAGTGGTGATTCCTGCTTTGGACAAGGCATGAGACAGTGTGAAAGAATATGTACTTCTCTGCTCTCCTCAAATTACTAATTGTTTTTACAAAATAGTTAGTGAAGGTTCATAAGCCAAAAGAAAACGTTGGAAACGAACGAAAAAAAGGGTTTGCTTTCTTTTCTTTTATTTCTATCATGGAATGGTTATAACTTCTAAAATGTTCTGAAATAACCATGAAAGAATGTGTCAGAGTTCCTCTGGCAGTGGCTCAGAAAGGCGAAACTACTGTCATCTTGACATTCGCCTCTGATAAACATGCTATGCACATTAAATCAAAATCGGTATAAAAGTGTGCCACGTGACAGGATAACCTTTGCCAAGTGGGCTGACCTGTAATGAAAAAGTCAATGCTCTTCCCTTTTTTTTCAAAGCTGAAAAAAAAAAATATAGCAGCAATAATATGGGTAAAAGGCTCAATAAAATCTGTCAGAATTGATTTCTAGTGACACATAATGTCTGGCAATCTAAAGCTTTATTTTGCCAACTTTAATCTGTTCTTACAAGTAAAAGTGTTCCATATGCAAAACTTCCCATTTCAGTGATGATTCTGTTTAAAGATTTGTTCCAGCAGCATTTATTTAATGACCTTTATAAAGAATTTTCTCATTCTTCTGTGGGTTATATTTAAACTAGGGAATAATAAAAATAAAGTGCAAAATGGGATAAAACAAATATCCATTCCCCATTACTTTTTTTTAAAAAATTGAATTAATTCTTAGGCAGCACTAATGAGGAAGCCTGGGACTGTATGCATTCCAATGCTAGAAACAATAATAAACCAGTGGTCATTATTTACATCCTTAAAATGTCAAATTACACTTTTTTCTTTTTTCCACATAATACCTGTGAAGAAATCTCACACTCCCTGTAATACCTACAGTATTCTATTGATTTAATTATCCTTTTGCTTCTCCCTCCTCAACAGGAAGTATGAGGTCACTGTTACAGCTCAAACACATGCATTGATAGAGCACTATTCAAACCAGATATACACCACACTTTATATCATATTTTGAATTATTTATCTGTCATGGGAAATAAAAGGAGAGGAAGGAGTTAGCTAGGTGCTTGAAATGAATGTGGCAAAAGCATTAACGTGCTGGTCCAGCTGCATAAAATCAGATGTCGAGTCCTGGTACAAAGGGTCAGTGATGGCAATAGAGATCTTGGTAATACCAGGAGAGCAAAGAGGCTCATAAATACAGAGGAAGGCTATCACATCCTATAAACTAGGTACAGGTGAAACAGAGTACTGATTTCCAATGGGCCAGGGAGGACAGCTGCTTGAAACATATGTTTAAAACGAACATGTGCACTCCACCCCGCCATTCAAAAACCTCCATATATAGTACTGAGGAAAAGGTTAATCAAGAGGAAATGCATAGGGTGGCTGAATGATTTGATTCATGTGTCCCAGTGACAAAATTCTTTCCTGGAGATCCATAATGTCTGGGGTTTTAATTATCTGGTCTTTTTTTTGTGTGTGTGTGTATGAAAAGAAATGGCCAATGAAATGTCCGCCAAGAAACACACTGTTCATTCCTTTCAGGTTTATTTTAAACCTATTGCACTTAGTCTCCAGCTAAATCAATTTTTCATGAATATCTACCCTAGTAGATTACACCTCAAGCCAGTTCAGATCTCCAGAGAATTTTTTTTTTAAAAGAAGAGATTTATCAAGTAACAAGTAACACCTCAGGAAAAAGAAACAGGGTTTTTAATTGCTTTGTGCGCTCCATAATTGAAGGCAGGCACCTTCTCGAGGCACTCACTGCCAGGAGGAGTGTGACTCCACTTGGCCCTGCCTAATTAATCCTGTGATACAAACCTTCTGGCTTCAATTTTCACATTTCTGTCTCTTTTTAGAGGTGATAATAAAACTAAAAAATTATGTTGGTTACTGTATGACTATAATGGTGCCAGCAGAACACAAATAAAACCATATGGATGCAAGAGACCTTGTCTTCCCATCTCTGGCTTTTCTGCTTTGTGAGGTGCACAGGGACACACTTTGTGCTAACAAGAAAAGGTAGAGAAAGAATCGGTGGCAGGAAGGAAGTGCAGGTCAACTGATTCTTGTGATAGCTTGCTCTGCTCAGATGACTCACTGAAGCATATGTCTTATTTGTTTATTGACAAGATCTCAAAATAGAAGTACACACTCTGGAAGCTCAACTGAGCTGGCTACAAATCACAAAACTGCACAACAGCTCTTAATGAAAGACAAATTGTGCAGCTTAGCCTTTAAAAAGCAGTCAAGGCTGTTTGTGCAGATGCCTTCAATCTTAATAGCTTAGAAACTGACCTGTGCACACTCCCTACCAGTGTCTAGTGAAAGTAATAGCCCATCTTTATTTTCCATGGAATGTGAGGATTAAATTATTAATAATATTGTTATCATTATTTTTACAGTTATTACAAACATAAAGTAAGGATTTGATTCTTGGCACTCAGTAATTGTATGTACAGACATACAAACAGATATGTGGTAGTTATGAAAACACAGCAGGACAAATTCTGCTTTCAGAAGTATTGTGTCCATTTTCATTGTATTATTTTAAAAGTGAACCTAAACCTTACGTGATTAAGGTGGGAGGGTTTTATTGGGTTTTACCTTGTCAAGTGAACTACAGGAATATTCTTCCATTAGAGCTGTTACTCCTATTTGTAAGTTACTGGTTATGACTACATTGCCAGCCATGTTCAGTGCCTCCAACTCCCAGGACCCGACAATGAAGTTCTGTACACTCAAATTCCTCTATGCAGTTGAGAACAGTAGGATTGTATTTGTCATTTTTCCTCTATCTTGTTCTCGCTCCCTCACCATAGCACAGTGGTAAGAAGAAAAGTGAGACAACTGACACCATGCTCAGTATAGGATGCTTTTATGTCCTCCATCACCCTGTCCTTGCTACAACTCTGATCATGGCATTTTTTTTTTTTTGTTTGTTAGGTAAGTTAAAGCGTTGAGTTTTTAAGATGTACATGTCTCTCAGGATCTTATTTTGAAACAAATGATATATTTAAGGTTAACAAAATGCTTGTTTTGTGATGGTGTGCAAGCTGTCTACTACACAAGAGCTGGGAAGTTCAGGATTCTGTATCAGTAAGAATATTAAAAAATGGGTGAAAAAATGGATAAAGTTCTTATCACATTAATACAGGATGTTCTACAGGAAAGGCCGATATATAATGATTGTTCTATGTATCCCCTACTTTAAGAAAATTCAGATGATGTAACCTCTTTTTTAAAAACAACAGTCCTAAAGTGAATATACAGTGTTCTATCAAATTTTCATGAAATTTTGTGCATAACTGTTTGATGATCTGTATATAGCTGACTAACCAAGCCGCATGCCTTGAGCTTTGTTTTCCTTTTTTTTATTATTTTTATTTTTTGGTGAAGTATCAGAAGTGTTTCTTTCAATTGATTGAAATTCTGTGTAAGAGTGTGTATGCCACCTGACTGCCAGATTAGTCCCTGTGCATGGGCCTGCCCTGCAATTCTCATTTCTCTGCGTTCTGCTGAGGAAGAGACATTGAGCTTAGGCACAGACACCACCTATGTAGTACCACTGTGAAAACCATCTGCCTTTTTGCTCCTGTCTTCTTATCCCTATCCCCAGGCCTCAGGTTCTCCTTCAGCAGTGGTGTCCTTTGATACAAACAGACCTGTCACAATCGTTTCTGCAGGATCTTCAGTCTTGGAATCAGATTATTTAAGATCCAAAAAGAAAGCCAGTTTTTTTCTAATTAGCCACAGCTTGTGCAGGAAGCAGGGGACCCTATAGAATCTTCTGGAAGGAGGATGATGCTCAGTCTCCATGGCTGCCTTCCACAGACTTTTCAAGAATAATTCATGTTCTTTGTAGGCAGTGTCCTGCGAATAATTGCACAGAGAGGTGGACTGTCTGGGTTCTGCCTTCACTGTAATATCTGTTCTCCAACACTTTATCTGAATTGACCTTTTGATGGAAACCTTAGGGGATTTTTGTGAAGTCAAAAATTGTGTCATTCAATCTCCACCTACCATGAGGAATCTGTAACCAATATATGGCTGTTTTCTTATTATGTTGGGGTTTTTTTAATAATTTGACACATTTTCACTGGGAAAAAATATTTGTCCAACCAATTTCATTTCCAGACTCTGTAGTTGTGTAGGCATGTGGGATTTTGTCTGGTCCTTGTCAATAGCAGGTTTTTTACTAGAAGCCCATGGGATAAATTTTTGGTCTTCAGAGGATCAGCTAAGTCCTCTCTTAGCTTCCAGTAAGTTCTGCAGGGTGCAGATCCTGAAGCATCACACTTAAGGTTAAAGAGAAGACAGCCACTGATGGGAAGCACAGAAGCAGCAGCAAAATGGTCCAATTGATCTAGAGTGGATGAGAATCAGATTCTCTTGAAAAAAAGCCCAACTGGTACAAATCTTATCAGCTGAAGAATATCAATGTTTTCAGTAATGTTGATGTGAAAGTCTGAGGGGAAGAGGAAAAAGTATATTCACTGGAGCCTTTTAGTCATGGGTTTTGATTCCATCCTGTTTGAACTTGGATTATGGGATATATCGGAACTATTTCTACTACCACTCATTGAATGACTGGACTCTGTGTAACATCATATTCCAAGTTAGGGCTCATATTCCATTCTAATTGCACTTCTGTTTAATATTTTTGCAAAATCTTAACTTTTATGCCAGTTAATGATATATCTAATTTAGGAGGAAAGGTATTCTAAAGTAAAAATTAGAAGTATAAAAGAATGCCTAGTCTACAATTAACTTTTTCCATGTGGGTATTAAAAATTTTTTTAACATAGATTTTCTTTTTGATTAATCTAACTTGCATAACAGAACTGTTTTAGAAGCTATGGCATATAGACTTAAATGTATATCAAAAATACTATTGTTTCAATACACAGTTAAGGAATCTGTATTCTGCCATATTAATAAAAACATGTTAAGTTCTGAAGAAAAGCTGCTCTCATATAAACTTAAAATTCAGGACACATATAATAACTTATAGAAAAAAGTATTGCAAAAATAATGTAAATAGCGTAGGATAAAATACAATGAATCTGGGAAATCAGAACAGAGGTTAAACTTCAATGTTACCTCATTACAGTAAAATATGAAATCGTACTGGTTATCTCTGCCCTTTTAATGTTGCTATGCAGTGAGATACATGTAATAAATATGATTATAATGAAAAAAATTGTGGTTTTTTGTTCTGCTACAGGATTAAAACAAATTTTTTTAAAAAATTGAAGACTTTTGTTCTTTATGCTGCTCCCTCCTTGCCCTCCTATAAAATGCTTTCAAAGTTTGTGCAGCTCTGGGAAGGTCAAACATATGTAGATTATAAAGTGTTGCAGGGATCCACAGATGTTTTACAAATTATAGTCCCAAATTGTGACCCAGTTTGCATGGCTATGCAAGGTAGGAGGGAGAATAAAGGAATAAAACACTTTTTTATTACTAATACCCAGGGGAGCTGTTAGGGACAAATGAAAAGAATAACCGCAATAGGGAGTCTTGCACTGCATGACCTAGTTGCACCAGGATGTAAAAGTTCTGGCACTGAAAAGTAAAACCAAGAGACTTATTGAATCTTTGAGCCACAGTTTGCCTCTCCATTTACTTTAAGGCAATGCAAAAATATGCTTGGCTTTGGTCAGGGCTCAAGAGCAGTCAAAACCCTGCAGCTATTGTTTCTGTGAGCAGTATTTGATTTTTATGAGTAGTCTTGGTATTTCTTTGAAAGACCAAGTTAAGACCAGTGTATTATCCTTCATAATTAAGTACAATGCTTTTGGTGGTGTCATACCTTCAACAATTAAGCCCAATATATAAACTTCATTCTTTTCCATGTAGTAGTCAGAACAGATTGGATCAATTTCTTGACTGATTTCTCTTTTATTTCAAACAAGTCCAGTTTCGGCAGACACTTAGCTCTGCAGATGAACAAATTACTTCCATCACATTGAAATGCAGCTATCTCAAGCTAAAAGGCAGACTTAGGACTGCAGAATATATCAGATTGTGTATAGAGCAAGCTATAGAATCAATTAACAAAAAAAAAAATTACTAGTGGTTATTGGCTACATAAAGGAGGAGCAATATTTTTCATATGCATGATATAAGTTTGGTGTTTTTTAAGCAGAGCATTTAGCTAAGTTTGGTGCCTAGGAGTTGTGGTATATGCAGTAGAAACTTCTGCTGAAGGGATCTTACAAAAAAAAAAAAAAAAGAGCAAGCTGTATCTGTTGATCTTGCACCTGATGTAGAACATCTGCACATTCTACATTGCTTGAATATGCAGAGCTTTAGTCATGCAGTAGCCAGTGAAAACTGCCCACCACTACCATTCAAATTCTTAAGTGATGTTAGGAGCATTTACTTTTTATGACTGTAAAATAGCTCTTGGTCTGGCTGGAACCTTCCTTTGTTTCAGCTGTGTTCTTTGGTTCCCCTAGACAGTGGTCTCTTGCAAATTTCTGGAAGTTGTTAGTGGTGAGACCCACCAGTTTCCATTTTATTTAATTCACCATCTAACAATATGAAGAATGATTAAAAAATCATCTTGATATTAACTTTCAAAAGTTACTAATTTTACATCATTCTCCACACACTATATTAATTTGTTCTATGTAATCATGAATGTCATCAGGTCTCAGCACTAATGCTTTTCAGTAGGCCTCCCACTAAGAAGAGATTTTAAATCTCCATTGGATTCTGTGGGGTTTTACATGCCCCAGTGTTTCTGGAAAAAGTATCCTATACTGTACCCCATCAGACATTCTCATATGATGTTCTTGTATTTTGATTATTGCAATGGTTGCTCCAATCCTGTTGTGAGTTCTAAATGAACTGTAAGGCATAGTATAATAATAAATAATGATATAGTGACTATCATAAAATCACAGCATTTCTCAGGCAAAACATTAAGTCAATCAAAGCAGAAAATATCTGCCCTGCATCCAAACTTTAGTTGTGTTTCTGAATTTCTGGTCAGAGGACATAATATATTAATGCCCTTCAACTTGCACTGCGCTTGTTTTAAAATTTATATTAAGTAGATTGTTACATTATGGTAATGTACTAAATTACCTACAGCAAAGTAATACAATGATTAACTGACCATAAACATTGGTTTATGGTCAGTTTATAAAGTATTACAAAGATTAACATTATGCATTTTCATAACAGAAGAAAATTGCAGGATGAAATATCTGTGGATTGACCTGGTGCTATTAAGAATAATAAAATAGTGGTATAACTCACAACAGTCTCAAGTTACAGCTTGCAAGTAAACTTTGTTTTAAATCATCTTTGAAAACAGCAGAGATATTCATCGTTTTTAAAAATGCCCAAAGCTTTCCAAGCATAGAATAATGGTTTCCAGTATATGTTTTCTGATATATAATGTATTGCCTTTTTTTTTCCCCTCTCTTTGTGATTCAACATATCATGTCAGATTCTGACATGGCATAGCTCCTCTGATATCAGAAGCATTATACTTCCTTATCAAAGACAAATATGGATCTCTTTTTATCAGTTTATAATATTTGTCTTAAAAAGCTAGACACAATCTAAGTTCAATACTTTATGAGTTAAATTCATTTAACCATGCAAGAGTGAAAATGCTGCTCACCTGGGTGTTCCAGAGTTTCATCTGGTCTGTCTGTAATGTACATCCTATGCACGGTATGGTTTTTTAAGGGCCAGAGACACAATGGTGAGGGAAAGTGAGGGAAGGTGGGGTGGGGAATGAGGCATGGGACAGGACAACAGAGGAAGCCCTTATGCAACCTTTGAGAAAGCAGGACTGCTCCAAGCCCATCTCAGATGCATGTATATTAATACACACTGCTTAGGGAGCAGCAATGTCTGCAGTCACAGATATACAGCATCATAGGTGGTGGAGCACCTTAAACAGCTGCAATAGTTTGATAAAGACTCTTTATGAAAGACAGGGAAGATGAGGAGCAGCAGCTGGGCTGCTGTACAGAAGAAGCTGTAGAGCATGCATCAAGGGGTGAGGCACATGGAGGACTTTGGGGTCAGGATGAGACAGGAGGCCAGACAGGGGAATATTCTGGTGGATCTGTGCTACAGAAGTCCCAGTGATGTAGAGGAGGTAGGTAGTGTCTTTAGGCCACTAGAAGAAATTCTTCTACTACAGGCTCTTCAAGTGAACAAAGTTTGAGTTGTTTAAGAAGCTGACAGGAAGCATAGGACCATAGAATCATAGAACATAAATTAAGTTCATGTTGGATTTTGGCCCTCCTTTGTAGTCAACTTGATTGCCCTGCACCTTTTTCCAAAGACTAAAAGCTCTCCTTTTTTTCTCTGAGTTGTTACCAGGTCTTTCTATTCAGCCAGGCCAGTCATCTCTACCATGAGTTTGTCTTATAGCACATGAGGACAACCTGCTCCTGTACCTTTAACATTTTCTTCTTGAACTTTTTACCTTTAAGATTCCCTGGACTCTTTTGCCCTTCAGGACTTCCTCCCAGGGACTCTCTCAAACAGAAGCAGGCCAAAATCTGCGTCCCCAAACTCCAAGGTGACAGTTCTGCTGACACTCCTCCTTTTTTCTCCAAGAGTGAAGAATCTTTCTCCAAGAATGAAGAATAAATGAATGAAGCATCCTACATGAGAAATTGATTTGGAGTCCTGGAGAGTGGATCAGCCTTTGAAGATAACATTTTGCAATTCACAGGAAAAATTCATCCTGATCTGGAAAAAAAAAATAATAAAAGAAAAAAAGAACAAACAGCCAAGCATTGCAGAGGACAAAATATGGTATGAACAGGAAAATATTGTCTGATCTGAAGTGCCAAAAAGAAGCATATAGGATGAGGAAACAGGAACAGGCTACCAAGGAGGAGAACAGAAGTATTGCTTGGGCATGTGGGGATGGCATTATCAGAGTCAAAGCTTGCCTGGAGGTAACTGGTGACAGGCATGTGGAGAGCAGCAGAAAGAACTTCTGCCAATATCCCCCCCGCCCCCCCCCAAAAAAAAAAATGCAGGCAGTGGAAAATGTGGGACTGCTACTGAGAGACAACTGACTTAAAGGCAAAGTTTATGGAAAAGGCTGAGTAACTAAGTGCTTTCTTGAGCTGGCTTTTGGTGGCAAGGTCTGCTCTCAGACCCCATACAGCTCTATACCTACAGCAAAGCTAGCAACAAAGTACCATCCAATGCAGAGAAAGCACAAGTTAGAGCTTAAATGTAGACAAGTGGAAGATTCTAAGATCAGAAAGTACACACGTGAGGATATTCAGGAAGATGGAAGTTGTCTGGCATCTTTGAAAACTCGTGGCAAGTTCTACAGGAAACTGCACCGGTGGGTCAAGGGTTGGACTTGATGATCTCTGAGGTCCCTTCCAACCCGGCTAATTCTATGATTCTATGATTCTATTCCTTTAATTAAAAGAAATAACAATTATGATCTAGGGAACTATAATTTATCCTCGTTTCAATCCCAAGTAACATTATGAAGCAAGTCCTTCTGGGAACCATGGAGGAGAAGAGGAAAGTTTTGAGCACTCATAGAGGTTTACCAAGGAATGTATCGTCATGATCCTCTTTAAAACTCTGCAAAGACCAATGGTAACTCCCACTTCTGAGGTACAACAGCACAATTACAGAAGTGATCATCCCCTGCTGTTCAGTCCTTTTGAAACCATATCCATACACCAAGTTTGGGCTTTCTAATACAAAAGATATACTCTCAAGCTGGAGAGAATCCAGAGGAGGGAAACAATGGTTTTAAGGGGAAGGAGTACTTGACATGCAAGGAAAGCCAAAGGAAACTAGGTTAATCCTGAAGATTGAGGGAGTGGTATTTTTGCAGCATCCTTTT
Source organism: Florisuga fusca (assembly GCA_038090715.1). Taxonomy (NCBI): domain Eukaryota; kingdom Metazoa; phylum Chordata; class Aves; order Apodiformes; family Trochilidae; genus Florisuga; species Florisuga fusca. Next base: position 24,334,148 of record JAAWXA010000002.1, read on the forward strand.
GCCTCAAGGGTAGCCAGAGAAAATGCATGGACTGATACTTCACATGGGTGCAGGGCAGAAAAAAAGAAGTCAGTCACAATTTGCAGAAGGAAAACTGTAATTGGACTTAAAAAAAAAAAAAAAAAAAAAAGACAATGAGAATAATCAAGCCTTGGAACATGTTGTTGAGAACTGTGGGAAACTGTCCTTGGAGATTTTTCAAAACTTGGTTGGACAAGTCCCTGGATGACATGATCCAGTTTGAGATTAACCCTGATCCAAGCAGAAGGCTGGACCAGATGGCCTCCAAAAGCTCCCTATAACCTAAATTTTTATATGATCCTATGATTCTCCTTCTGTGTTCCCTCAGCCTTAAAAAATGCTGTTGGTTAACACTGCATTAAGATTCCAATATTCTAAAGGCTAAAACCAGAAGCAGTATTCATATTAATTCAATATAATAAACCTTAACTTTTAGAGAACCTTTTGAAACTCAGAAAATTAACATTAAAATCTTCTTTCTTCCTTTTCATCTCTAACTTCAGTTTTCTGAGGCACTCATGCGAACTGAGCTCACTTTTTCAGGCTTTTCTGTGCTATTATGAGGTCTAGAAATATACTTCATATTTAGATAAAAGCTAAGCACTACAGGATCATAGACTTTAAGAAGAGTCAGTTACAACAATGCAGGTAATAAATTTGTAAGAACTAGTAAATGAAATTTCTTTTCTTATAGTTTTTATCTTCACTCATTTTTGTAAAACTTAGAGATTGCAAAATTTATAGTTTGTGTGATATTTATCATTACCCTTTCTACTGTATAATACGGTTTTAAATGAACTTTTAAAGACATATATTTAATAATTTATAAAGAAGTTCCACTTATTCAATTTTAGTAAATTATGTCAAACTCTATATACACATCAGAGACATTAATGGTATTACTTGATTTAGGCTGGGATGCACTTTTCTGAAGCTCTTAAATATAAGAGCTGCTCTTATTTGTGAAAGACATGCTATGGTCCATTATATAAACAAGGAATTAAGACAAGGTGCATTGCTTGCACCTATATTGTGAACTTATTTTATGAAATCATCAAAATGAAAGAGGGGCTTGGCATATGGATATCTGAAAAGACAGGATTAAGAAAACACCACACTGCAAAATAGAAACAATGACACTACAGTACTGAGAAAAAAGGAGTATGTAAGTTTTTGTTTTCTGGGTTTGACTTACTGCTGAAACAAATTTGTAGGAAGGATCAAAAATATTTTATTTCCACTTGATTCTTCCTATGCACAGTGAAACAGGATTATAAACAGATTAAACAATGTTGCATCATGTTTACCTATCTCCTACCAAAAGCAGCAACATTCCAAGCCATAAATTTATCATTGCAGGTATTTATAAACCCAGTAGACAGAAGCTGTAAAGTAGTCACTATTTTAGATATACTTGTGTAACAGCTCCCAATTATTTGTGCCATATGAAATTATGATACTGGTCATTTAATAACCTGTAGCTGGAGCCCTAGAGCAATATCTGCCTATTCAGTTGAACTTTTTTTCCTTCCTGGGGTCTGTTTGATCCTCATGTAAGTAAGAAATCATCCGAAGTAATTCTTTGATTGCAAAGTATACAAAAATGAACAGTTCCCTAAAGGTGTCAGGTGAACTATGAACACATCTGAGCATTGCAGTGTGCAGGGTCAAACTGTCTGATTCTGAAAAAAGGGGCCTCCTGACACCTATGTTGTGGTGGTGATTTCAAGCTGAGCTAACAAGTTTGCCAACTAAAGTGCCTTGTGTATTGGGCAAGCTCTGATTGTAACCCAACAGAGAGGTACCATGCAGACAGAGATTCAATTCATCCTAAATATGGTGTCTAATAGCAGTTTTTAAGATTACTCATTTTGGGTGGCTCATTCCTCCTGCAAATCCCTTAGTGCTGTCAGTGTCAGCAGGCCAGGCAACTGACTCAGACTGAAACATGCTTGTCAAAAAACAGGTTAACTTTAATCCAGATCAGTTCCCGGATATAATAAGCTACATTTGCATTCAGCAATAAGAAAGAAAAGATGTCAAAGAAGCCAAATTGTGGTAGAAGAATGGTAAAAGCTTGGGTGGCTTTAATCCTTTCTGAAATTTCTTACTAAAATAACTTAGTTAAATCTTCCTCTAAAAGTGCTCATTTTTCTCCATAACTGGTTATACAAATATCTATACACTTAGCTAATCCCCATACCAAAGGCTTATAGTGCTAAAACTGAGAAGCAAGAATCAAAAGACCCTTTGAATACTGGAGAATTTCTCACTGAGTGAAATGCTGACAGCCAGAGAGAGAGGATGGGTTTGTCTCCTCAATGTAAATTATAAATGTGACAACCAAGAGACATCTTAAAACTGTTGCATTTATTGCTACAGTTGATTTCTAAATATCAAAATATTATACTATATTTACATACACATTTGAAAATAGCATATGTTTTATTTATTCACTTAATTCTATTTATTTATATAACATAAGAACAGCATCACCTGATGACAGGTGCAAAAAAAATTAATACTACATGCAGCCTTCTCCTGTTCAGAGTAGTTTTGGATGGCATCATTCCTCTTTCCCATCATTCTGGCACTTTTCAGGAAGGAATAGAAGATCTGCTTAGCTGCTGGGGCATTTCAAGTATTCTAACCCAAACTTCTCTGTCCAGCAATGGTTTTCCCAAGAAACACTTGGACATCCTTATTCATCAATGTCAGTCATAACATTGTTCAATTCCTCCCCAAGAGCTCACTAATATCCAGACCATTAACATCAAACTGCTTATCTTGATACATAATCATTAAATTAACAACTAGGAATGTTTATGATACCCTAATAGGCCCATTTAGTATTTCATTTTGGATGACCAAACTATAGGTAAATCTCTCCTGAAAAGACTTAAGGCAAAAGCTGCATACAAGCACAAACAGAAACAAGACAGCAGTAAGATGAGAATCTGCAGAGAAATGCAAGGTAAGATGACTGCTTTTAATGTCCAAGAATGACAGACTGCTGGCATCAGCACAGAGACATCATACTTGGGCATAAGCACCAGAAGTGGCAAGAAGTGGAATTACTGAAAATGAGGATTTAGAAACCAGACTCTAAGTTTAAAGTTAGCACAAAAGAAAATAAGAAGGAATATTCTAAGGAAGGCTGTCTGTGAGAAAGAATCAAAAAGACATCAAGGAGACACTTCCATCTGGAAATGGCTCTTTTCTAATACAAGAAAGTAAACCTTGTCATTGGTGAGTGCAGACTATGGGCAGGTTTGGGGGGTAGGGAGGTAGTTATTGGCTTTCAGTTTAAAAGTTATAAAGCATTACTACTATGTTGACTATTTTCTCATTTCAATTGAGTGGGACAGATTCCCACAGCACAAAAAAAAAAAAAAAAAAAAAAAAAAAAAAAAAAGTTGATAAGATGTATATCTGAGGCCCCTGAGTACAGTGGAGTTACTGTGAAGTTTTAAATTTCAGCCTTGTCTATTTCGTAAGAAGGCTGAAAATTATCTGAAAGACTTGAATCAGAAAAGGATTTTATTGCAAGAATAGATGTCATCACAAGTTTTTGAGGACGATTGCTTGTTTAAATTGTCCTCTAAAAGGAAACAGATTGAACCAAAACTTTTTTACCAGAGCAAAATACTGCTATTTGGTTTATACATTTGCTACCTACAAAACATGGCAATGCATTGTCTCTTGTTATGCTGCCATGGACATGGATTCATGGGTTTTCTCTGCATATCTTTGGTTTTAAAACAAATTCATCCTTTATCAGTTTATATTAGTCTAGAAAATGGCCTTGCATAGTTGCAGTTTACACAATTAATTACAGGGGAGCCTTGAAAAAGCTGAAAAAAATTTCTAAGCTTTCTATCTGACTTAAACTTCAAGGCTGTCACACCACTGGCTCTGAAAATTGTATGGCAACTGGCCAGCACATGTGTAGATGTTCGTTCTCTCAAGGACACTGGAGAAGCTTATTAGTTCAACCCAACAAGCCTTATTATTTTTAACTATTAAAAGTATTTTCTGTGGTGGCACTTATTACTCCTGCCAGCACTGCTATACTGGATTCTGATCTATCACCATACAGAATATTGCCACAGCAAAAGTGGGAGCACAACCAGTAAATATTTTATGCTTTGCTCAATGGCATTTTATGCTGACTTGTTTGGTCTGAGTTTCACAGGTTTTCTGTGTTTAGTGAAAAAAAAAAAAAAAAAAAAAAAAAAAAAAAAAAAAAGAAAACTTGCTCTAGCTAATACTTGGTTTGCAGGAGGTATTTAAAACCAGCTACGTTGTCCTACAGGCACTTTTTTGGCAGCATGAAGGAGAGCTACAAAGGTGACAGAGCCAAACTTCTGATGGGTGAACAAACAAGGAGAAATGGCCATTGAGTGCTGAAACCAGCGTTGTTTCAGAGGTTAGACTCTGCAAAAAATTTTAAGCTAATGGCACAAGTAGCCTTTGATTTTGACTGTATGTTGTTCAAAGGAGCAGATTATGACCCATATGTAGAAAAACATTGCCTCGTTCCTCCCAAATACATTGAATTTTTTTTAAGCTGAGAGGGGATCCAACTGATGGTGTTTTAACCACTGAAATGAAGAAAAGTCAATACTAAGAGTGTTTATACTTATCTTACTTAGGTTTTTCAAAGGTATTCCTTGGATTTTAGATTAATAGATGCTCTTTTATATTTTATGTGCTGTGTTATGCAGAATGTCAGTAAGTAGAATATGGCACAATCCACCATGGTATAAACACACACAACTAAACTGATCACACTGGAGTGCTTGCATGAGTTTTTCCTGAAAAGCTTTCATTTGCACAACAATAACATTTACAGAGAATTTGTGTAGTCACAGGCTCCCTAATTCCACCAGGTTAATGACTCATTGTTAATTGCCTTATATTATTTTCTTTCAGGATTAACTCATTTATGGCTTTGCCTACGCAAGTCTTAGAATCCCATCTCCTCTCCTGTCCTGAAAGAGGAAAAGGATCATGATCAGGGATGAGATCTATACTAATATACAAAATTTCAATGAAATTTAAGGGCAGGAGGGCACCACAGGCAGATACACAGAGACAAAGTGACTGGTCATCTCATATTCCTACCACTATACCTTTAGAAATTGATTTGACCCCATACCAACATTGTTACAAAATAAAAACTTCATTCTTAATTCAAAAAAGGTGCTGTTGTACTGAATCTTATAGACAGATTGTCTCTTACTTATTTGAAATAAGGGGAGACAGATCCTATAAAAATAGATGTTTGCAAAAGTCAGCTGAATTTGCTGAAACTAATGTATGACTGGCAAAAATAATGTGCTAACACTGTTTGTTCTCAGTACAATCAATGCAAAAGAAGAGTACCAACATACAGAAGTAATCATAAGTCCTATTATCTTCTCTCACAGCCTCTCCTCTTAACATAGCATCTCCTTTGTAATTTTGTTCTTGATCTGTACATGCAGAGGGGTTGAAACAAGATGGTTTTTCATTCATGTCCCTTCCAACCCTGACCATCCCCTGGTTCTCTGATGTGTTTCCATGCAAAATCCCTCACTGCTGAATGCTGTGGAGTACTGAGCTGTGGGTATCGGGTGCTGGCACTTTCCCATGGTTTTCAGGGCAGTTTGAGATTCCATAATTTTCATACCTTTCTGACAAATATCCATGACATGCAACATACTGGAGTCCTATGCTAGAGCCAGTAGACTGGGAGCGTGGATTGAGCCTAATGGCAGAAAGAGGAACAAACATAATTAAGAGCTGTAAAGCTGAGCTAGGCACTGTTTGGGAGGTTAATAGAGAGCAGGAGCTCAGCCTGACAAAGGAGCCCACTGGCCCAGCTGACTTGAGCTGAAGGGCTGTGCATGATTAGCATAAAGTGGAACAAATTTCATTACAAGCCTTGCCATCAATGTTTTTAAAAGCTTGATGAAAGGGGTCAAGTTCACAAGGACAACTTGGTTATTACAAAAACACATCCATGACGTTTGACACTTTTTATGCCATCAGAGTATTTTCATCCTTTCAAGTCCCAGCCCTGCTATGACATAATTGTCCAAGTTTACTCAAGTGTTTATGGTGTTTCACCAAAGCCTCTAATTAGACAGAATAATGACTGACGGTATTCTTACAGTTTCAACATTCAAAAATTGCTTTCTGGGGTACCAGAAATAGTAGAAGAGGAAGAAAGCCTTTATTTTGGATGTACTAAAGGAATTAGTAATGGTTTGCAAAGACAAGCCTGCAATCAAACATGCCTCATTTGGTTTTGAGATTTAAAATGAGGAAGACGAAACTCTAATACAAGATATATCTCTGTGAGTGTGTACACACATTCATGCCTACACATTATCTATTTTTACAAATGGATGTGTCTTTGCTGTTTATAGAAAAAAAAAAAAAAAAAAAAAAAATTTCTTTCTCTACGCTTAATTTTTTTTTTTTTTTTTTTTTGGCATTCAGTTGAAAATACCCTATGACTTTCCTCTTCCTAAGTCTGTCTAATCAAGAATGTACCCTGGTTTATGGAACATAAAAGAGCTCAGATTAGTTTATCTTGCACATCTCTGTTGATTTGACAATACTGGCAAAGATTTTTAAAAATTGTCACAGTTAAAAGAGATATAAGTCAAAAAATACAAATAATCCTAGTAATGCAGGCTATTTCTTTCCATTTAAAAACCTTTCTCCAAGCTTTGTTCTGAGGTAGATGATATATAAAGCATATAGATTTATCAGCATTAAAGGATGATAGATTTTCTTTGAATATGCCATAGTCTTATGGTAAACAGAATCAGTATATTCTTCTGAAATTATTTATCTAATAATTTGCCATATCACTTCAAAAACTTTAAGCAATATGCTGTTGTTCATGCAACTTTTCAATAAAATAAAATAAAATAAAATAGAATAAAATAAAAGACAATGAAATATTTCTTCTGTCCGAAACCATGTATGCAGATATTTGGTGAAAGTACTACAAGAAATTGCACAGAGCAGGATTTTGAAACTTACCTATGTAAGATAAGGATGCACAGGAATTTAATTACCTCATTTTACAGATGGAGAGCAGAGGTACCAACCTCAGGTTGGCAAGTGGTTACTATCGTGACTAACAGTATTAAAATCAATGACACCACTTGTGTATGAAATTGCTCACTAAGTGGAATAAAAGATTTCACAGTCTGACTCTTAAGAGACAAAGTGGTTTGCCCAAGGTCTGAAGCCTGGGACTCAGCAAACCATGTATCCTTCATTTGTAGCACAAGTTAAAGTGTTTTTCTGCAGTAGAAATAAACAATTGGTAGAATTTACACCTAGGTCTCCCAAGTATCAGGTCATTTTCCCAGTGTTATCATTGGGTTATGATTGGCTATCTTGACTATATATGATAAACATTAACTGGAATTAAGTGTGTCTTATGTCTGCATATCTGCCAATTTTGTTTTGTTGGATGGCTTGTTTAAAATCTAAGAGCAAAGGACTGAATCTTACCTAAATCTCACTTTTTATACAAGGATATCACGGCTGAAATATGAAAAGAAAGGAGAAACAAGCTAACATACAATGATCCTGAAAAATTAGAAGACTAAAAGGTTGCTCTTATCCCAGCAACATCTTTCATAACCAGGACTGTCATTTTTATTAATGCTATGTTATGTCTGGTTCCTACAGGAAGCTGGTAGAGCAGCAGGTATCATCAATTCTTTGAAATATATTCATAACCCAAATCTGGAATTGATTTCTTTTTTTTCTAGCTCCAGCAGAAACATTTGTCAGAATTGCTCCTCTATGAGCAAAACTGTCTTGGAGTACAGAGGAGGCTCTGTCTCAGGAAAAACAGTCGAGAACAATTTCATAGAAAAAGCACAGCCTGTCTGATGTATGTGAACCAAGAATGGGATAGTTCCTCTTCTACAAACACATAATTCCATATTGATGAACCTATGTTTTCACTTATTATAGAGTAATCTGTAAGTGTAGTCTAAAACCTAGCACCCCAGAAATATAACTAGTATGGGATGAAGAGCTCCAGGAGAGGTAAAGAAGGAAGTATGCTGTACCAGTGACAATACCTGAAGGATGGGGCACTGATGGAACACTCAGTCTCCACCTCTGATGGTCAAAGTTCATCTTAAAGGACACTTGGGTATACACACTTATTTGATCTAATCAGTTTTTACAAATTGTTTTCATGTAACGCTGTATTTTCCTAATCTTATTACTTTAAGACCTTTAAAGAAACATTTACTTGCTATTCAAGGTGATGACTTGTACTTTGTTCAAAATACCCAGGAGAACACTAAACACAGTAGAGGGTGTTCCCAGCTGCTGCTCTCTGAAGGTGTATTGGAGAAAATTACAGATTAAAATGGCAGCTACTAGAGTATAAAGGTTATGTTGCCAGCCCCTGGCTCTGGGAAAGGTGGTTCTTGCTAACAAATCTACTGTACCATACAGGACAGAGTCCCTCCTAATGAACTGAGATGCCAGGAATGCAAAACCTGGGGCCCTGGCAAAACTGCCACATATCAGACAGCAATAATAGTAAAAAATTAGTACTTCCTATGCTTTATTCTCCAGTTCATTAAGTTTCTTCTCATTGCTTTATGCTTTATGCAGTGCTCACTGCTTTATGCAGTGCACTTAAGCCTGAGTTTTTCTGGCAGAAAGTATGGCTGGGACATTGGGGAGTTCTGGTTGTTAAGGAGAAATCCCAGGAGCTGCGCACAGACTATAATGGGTCTTTAACATGTGCCTTAAGAAAGCTGTGACTAAAAAATGCTGTCACTGCCAATTTGTATTCACAGAATACAAATGGAATGTTTGCTGTGAGAAGAGGCACAAGAGAAAGAACTCAAACTTGAGTCAGCTGAGCTGTATGTTGCTTTCCATTAATAAAAGCATATAGAAATATATCGTAGTGACATGAAGAGTCTGACCAGGGACTGACCATGCAGGGCTGTTCTGTGATTTGAATTGCTTCAGAAAGTTACAATTCACTCACTGGACCACTGCTTTATTGCTGCTCTGCTCTGTCAGACGTAGTCAGGAACCAGAGCCTCAGTGTCTTATTTCTTAGCAAAAGACATTGATAGCTCCCACAGTCACTGAAATTGTTTGCCATTATCCTGTCCTTTTTGTGTTACTCTTACAAAGCTACTTCAGTAATGGACTCCATCCATCTATTCCTTTCCAGCAGAATTTGTGAATGGCTTCATCACTCAGTCTGCACACTGCATGTAAAACAGTCATTATGGTGTAGTCTACTAAACAAAAAGTTGTCATAACTCTTCTCCAAAAAAACAGAGATTCATGCCCAGAAAACATTCTTTCATCCATTCTTTGGGGACAGAGACACTTGGATAATGCATATGCCTTGCATGCACTTCTCTCTCTAAATGCAGCAGCTGGAATGAAACCGTCTTTGTAGATAAAGTTGATGTTTTAATTTTTTTTACCCTGAAGGACAATATATAATGTAACTTTTCAATTTTCATTAACTGTGGCACAGGTTCCTATAGGCTAAGCTCTCAGCTATGAATAAAAGTAAAGCAACGAAGCTCTACAGAGGAATGTTTCAGCTAAATGCCATCGTTGGGGTTTTGTGGCAATGCTAAGCTTGGATGGCACTGCAGTAATTATGCTTCTCTCCAGCTGTTCTAATAGTAAATTCACCAGGAAGATGTCCTTTTTTTCCCCTGCTCTCAATCACATGCCCCCAGGTAGACAGAATGCTGGTGTATCTTAGCTGAAAATGTAAAAGGATCAGAATTAATAGATTTTATGAGAAATAGGATGGTGCTCAGAAAGAAAAACTAAAGCTGAAGTAGGAAATTTGAGAGGAATAATTCCAACTACAGAATGAGAATAGTCTCTACAGACATTGGTGCTTTGGCAGCTTAACCTAGGTAGCTCAAACACCAGAAAACATGCTGAATATATTAGAGAAGTCAGACAGTCTTTCCTATCCCAGACTTGAATATTGATGCCTGTGTTGAATGGATTTCTAACCCTAACCCTGAATGATGTACTGGTCACAGGCTTGGTTACACTGCCTTCCAAAATGAAATAGCTAACACTGCCTTCTGTCAAGGTCTTACTAGAAGTTAGCATAAACTGTCTAGTTACTGGAAAGTTGATACTACATATTACCAAATCATAAACAGTCTTAATACATAGGATTAGAGCGTCATGTAATAACTACTGTACTTACTTTTTGGGGTCAGTTGTTTACACAACAAGCTTTATTAACAAGCATAGAGTGCCTAGAAAAAGGAAGACCATAGTTTGCATCTAGACTCATGAAAACTAATTTTATGTGTATCAGAAAAATTTCATAGGCTGAAAACTGTCTTTAGGCAAGTCTTCACACTAACAATAGTCTTCATGTGGTTTGCTGAAGCCAAATTTCATCAGTTTTTCTTTGCAACCCTGTTCTCAAAAATGTAACTAGATCTTAGGACAACGCCAGGTTTTGTGTCTTGTAGGAACACTGAGGAACATGGTTGGTTTCCTCATTTCTGACCTCTCTTGATAAACCTAAAACTGGCAGAAGGTGAAATCCCTCTTAAATCAAAAAAGGGCATTCAGAACAGATCTTCAGTATCGAGAAATAAGTTCTTCTAATCAGAGGGCTGATGTTTAGGCAATATCATACACTATAACCTCTCTTCACTGCTTATATTAGCAAGGCACGTGTATAGTATAGCAAGTATAACTTTGTTTTTTCTTTGTCAAGCCATTGCACTGTGTCTTATATGGAAAGAAAAAAGGAAATTATGCAGCTCATACTCATCCAGTCTGGCCCAAATAAATATAACATATTCAAGACATGAGATTTATGCAGACAACTTGTCTTTTTTGTGATATAAAAACCCATTTATTTATTTTTCTTTGTTCCTTTGGATTTTTAAGTATTTATTTCCCTAATGCTTTGAGACATCTCCATGCTGACAGGAAGACTAACCTGCAAGCTTCCATCAGTGATCAAAATGATACTGACATAAATTGAACTTATTTTTGAAACATAAGCAAAGAACATATTTAATGTTAAAATAAATCTACAAGCAAGCTTAGCCATCAGATTCATAAAGCTTTTTCTAGTCTTCAGAGATGTTGGATATAATGCTCAATGGTGGTCGACTTCGATCAAGGTACAAGGCACCATTTTCTCCCTTTTCAGACCACTGCCAGTCTAAAATGAATACATTTGCCACCTTGCTATTGCCAGGCTACATTTGGAATGAGTGGAACTCCCAATTATTGTTCTTATTGTCCCAATCTGCTTTGAAAGGCTCAGACATCAGCCTGTCCATGAGCATACTCGGTGCTAGCTCTACCAGGCTACAGCAATGGGGTTGTGAAATAATTGTAGTTGAAATCTTTTCTACATAATTTTCCCCTGCTCATGTCTAAAACAAGGTCTTGTTGAGCCTTTGGTGTTACAGCAGACCAAAGAGCTTTGCTTTCTCTGGGTTACGAGTCTTCACTGGAAGGGCTAGAATCACCAGTTATATCTGCTGAAGGATACCCAGCTACTTTTAATCTACTTCAAAGCTTTCAAAAACATGTTAAAATTTGCCTGCTGACTGTTCAGCTTCTTTTCTTGTTGAAAGGCAGAAGCTGTAAACATAAATAATAGTACCTTAATCTGTTAGTGGCCTTACTAACAGTTAGAACATAGAACACTTAATAATAAAATAACATTTCAAGCCATAAATACTAAATCAAGATGCAAACTGATTGCCTTATACCTCAATATAAATTGCAGATAAAATATCACCTAAAATTCAAGCTGAGATTTAAGATGATTCCCAGATACTTAAATTTGGAGACATAATTTAATATGGGTTTAGCTAAAATACTAATGTTTAATTGCTCCTTACAAGAGCTCTTTCAACAGAAGACTTGGTTATGCCTAAACCAGGCCAGAACGATATTAAAATCATGCTGCAGAGCAATATAAATTTGACCTATCACTTATGCAGTTCCATAAAGAATAGCACCATCTTCATGGGGAGCCATTTATTTATATTTTGTGCAAACTTGATAGCTATTGAAAAGTTCTGCAAGTAAATAAGCTCTCAGAAAAAGGAGCATTGAAAGCCTCTGAATTTGTTGAATCAATGTATTTGTTTTGTAATTAGGTAACATGAAACTGAGCAACCTTAAATATCTGTTAATACACAGTCTCTTTTAACAAGTCTGTAACATTCAGTTATATTTTGCTCTATTCACGCTGGAGCAAGACAGTAATCACAGTCAGCAAAAAGCAGAGCTTGAGGGGACTCAGGAGGTCACTGAGCAGCTTTCACTGCCTTGGAAAGGGGAGCACTTGTACCTTCATCATTCCCAAAGAATGAGCATTGACTCACTACCAATACATCCTCAGGAAACCTGTGGGCACTTCACTGTCCTGACTAGACACTTAGAAAAAACTGTTTAAACTAAGTCTTTCTGAAATTTAAAAGTTCTTATCCTGTCCTCTCTGAAGATGAACTATTTGCTTCTCTGAATTAATTTGAATTTTTCTGTCGTCTTCTTCTTCCTAGACTTTCCTAGACTGAAGAACTCCATTTTTTCACTCTTTTGTTTCCAACTTCTAACCAAGTTTTCATGTGGGCAGTGTGTTATATTCTCTCATTTGGTCTCCCTCTTGTTTGAATTGTGTTACCTGAAACTGCACATGGGTAAAGCTGAAGCTCTGCCAGTTCCCACCAGGGTGGAAAGTTCACTTCACATATTTTGCATTCCAGGAGCAACTCAGCATACAGACTAGTGTATTATTTTCCTTTTTGCAACAGAATGATGCTGTTGATTGATGCTGAGTTCATTCTCACCAAAGCTTTTTCTGAGGTGCTACTGAACAAGTTCCTCATTCTCTGTACAGTTGAGTATGTTTGCTCAAGGGCAACACCTTCCAGTTGTTTCTGGGTAATTTCTTGTGTTTTAGTTTCTTCTCTGTTTTGTCAAGATCACATTGGTTTCTAGCCATGTACTAAAGTCCACTTCCTGCTACACATCATATTATCATGAACAGAAGTCAAAAGAAAGCCCCACACCTTTATCCAGGCTATTAATGAAAACACTGAGCAAACTCATAACCAAGACAGACCTTTGAGGAAATTAGTTCATTACATATCTTCACATCCTTTAGTGACTACTCTCTTGTTGTATTTATCACTCAGTTTTACAACTGTTCTCTAGTAATTAAATCAAGACTACAATCTCTTGTTTAAATAATATACAACAGTACCAAAAGACCTTACCAAAGTTATGGGCTGCTATTCTCTCTTTTTGTAGCCTGTTACTGCAATGGAGAATATAGGAATTATTTTAAAATATTTTAATATCCTCTGAAATATCACAAAGTTGTCCTTTTTTCTTCCCTTACCCTGCTCTGCTCTCCTCTCCTCCCTGTTCCTGGCTATTTTACGAGGCACTTTCATTTTTGTTGTTTGGGTTTTGTTTCTTTGGGGGTTTGGTTTGGTTTTAATAATGGTACTAATTTAAAGCTATAAAATGTCCTTTATATCACAAGAGATCAGGCAAATACCTAAAGAGGGAGTGGTTTTCTCTGGTCCATGAAAGGAGCTTTCACAGAATGACTGAACTAAGTGTCCAGGGGGATACATCAGCAGCACAAACAGGAGTTGCCAAGTGTACTTAAAATCATTCTCTAATTCTATGCTGTGTACAGCTATTTTGGATTTTCTAGGGCTAAAGAACCTTGCAGATATGCAGGAGAAAAAAATGGTCCAGTATAAAACTAATTTATTTAGGTGGCAATCCACTTCCTGAGCCTGCTTCCAGCAGCCTTCCCTTCATGAGCAACTAGAATCCTCATGCTTTCTGGTCATAAAATGAGGACATTTTTTACACCATAACCTCCACTTTGCCTCAAAAGGGAATAACTGGGATAGGTATTATTATGGCCATTATGTGTTTAGGCACACAAGTGGCTGCCTGTGTCCCAGAGGATGGGTGAAGGCATCCATCACCCAGCCACACGATGGGATGGGGACTACAACATACATAAAGACTTCTAGAGCATTTTCATTCCAGTCCTCCTATGCAAAAAAGACTTTCCCCAGGTATGGAAGGCAGGGAAGAGGACAGGATAAGAGAGATTGTGAAAATTCATATGCCTCAGAAAGGGATAAAACTCGAGGATGTTAATGGAATGCCCTTAGAAAGTCCCCCCTCCAGACGGTGAATAAAACCTGGGTTTTTTTCTCGCCGGTTGATTAGCACATTTCAGACTCATTCAGCTCTTCTTCTGCCTCATATCTAAGTGAACTCACAGCTTGAGAGAGAAATTCTGTTGCAGATAAGAGGCTGGACTCAATTATTTTTACCACTAGACTGGAGACAAACTCATGTTTTTGAACTAGTTTCCAAATCCTAGCCCAAAAATCATGGTATTTCCTCAGGTAATCAAAATCTATTAATGTTAACAATTTTCATGTCACTGTAGCTATTGTCCAAAATACTTACTTAGAATTGAGGCCACCAGGAAATCATCCCAGTACTAACCATTTGAAACCACAACAAGAACCTGAAAACTTAATCAACAGCTGTACACTATGCAAAGGGCCCAAATGACACAAGTAATCAGTCCATAGCAGAATTCTGACTAAGGAGGCGTTTTAAGCTCCAGAAAGAAGTGCCCTACACAGGTTTTCCCAGGTGTGGTAGGTTTAAAAATAAAATACTTAATAGGAGATTTTGAAATTACTAACTAAATCCATGCTGTGTAATACTAGAGTATAAAAGAAAAGAAATGGGATGGGCAACTTCACCATGGGAAGTTGTTATTAATTTTTTTAGTTAATCTTAAGTATCAAATCAAATTGATTTTTCCACCTACCCTGGTATCATTTGGAGGAATATTTTGCTGACAAGCAGACTGTGACTTCTAACCCAAAAGCAATTCAGTGAGTCCACAAATATGAACCTCAACACCCCAAGTCTGAAAACAAGATCAAAGTCAGGGCTGGAGAGTTAGTTTCTTCATTATTGCAATTTAAGTAAAAATAAGGAAGGTGGAAGTCATGTTTCTTTAAAAGCAATTTGACAGAAGGGCTAGCCCTCTGCTTCACAGTACTTGATGAAGGATGAAAAACGAAGACATTATTAGTTGCTTTCTTTGTTATGTGTTTGAATTAAAACCTTCTTGCTACTCTTATACTATTTGCCAGTAGTGCTGAGTGGGTAATTCTCTCCCTATAATTTCTTTGTCTAAATTAGCCTCTTTTTCTTCTCCTGGAATATCCATCAGATTTTCTTATTCAACATACTCAATAGATACATCTGAATATTTACCCTGTAAATTGATTGCAAATATTTGAAATTCAAGTTGCATCACTTATTTGGGATTAGTAAATCAGGTCATACTATTTGTTTTCTCTGACCTGATGTGAGAAATGCTGCTTCCTGTACACACAGTTGTGTGTTCCCCCTCAAAAATCAGTCTTCCATAAATGCTCATGTGAAACAAACTTTACGTTATTGTTTTCTACAAAACTTTCTGCTAAATGTAAAACTCAACTGTTTATAGTTTCATTGAGAAGCAAATATGAATGGGTTCTCTGTGACTATGGGCAAAATTAATTAATTTTTTTGTATTTGTTTTTGTATTATTCCTGACTTGCTTTTTTATAGACAAAGAACAAATTAGATAAAAAATATCTTTAATCCATATAGCATGCTCACAAAAGTCAGAAAATGACCAAAATAAGAAAAGGATAAAAAGTAAATATATCATGAATTCAAAGGAGGGAAAGCTGAATTGTACTCTAAATTTGGTAAATGCAGAAAGACAAAAAAATAAGTTCCTCTGTTGTGCACCACTTATCAAAAACTGCATTATGAGAAGCCAGGAATTATTTTCACATGATAGCTCCATGGATTCAGCTAGTCCACTGTTGAATGGAGAACAAGTAAAAAAAATGAAAGAAAATTCCCAAATGTGGTAATTTATTTTAACAGGGGTTTAATTATTATAAAAATGAGCATGTATTTTCTTTCTAAGTATTTTAATAGTTTAGAGAAACAAACAGATTTTCTGTGACAGCAATGAGGAGGAAAGGAGTGATTATATGAAGACAGTGAATAGCATCATGGAAAAGCTCATAAATAAATAAAATGAGCACAAGCACACAGAGTAGCTGTCCTAGTTCCCAGCTTCCTAGATGTCTCTTCCTCTTTACCCCTTCTGACTGAGGTCAGCTCCTAGCATCCTTACATCTCTTCTTTACAGCCACAGGGGCAGACAACCACTCCAGTAGTTGTGCTAGACACATAAAACCCATATACAATGTGTACNAGATTTTGAAATTACTAACTAAATCCATGCTGTGTAATACTAGAGTATATAAGAAAAGAAATGGGATGGGCAACTTCACCATGGGAAGTTGTTATTAATTTTTTTAGTTAATCTTAAGTATCAAATCAATTTGATTTTTCCACCTACCCTGGTATCATTTGGAGGAATATTTTGCTGACAAGCAGACTGTGACTTCTAACCCAAAAGCAATTCAGTGAGTCCACAAATATGAACCTCAACACCCCAAGTCTGAAAACAAGATCAAAGTCAGGGCTGGAGAGTTAGTTTCTTCATTATTGCAATTTAAGTAAAAATAAGGAAGGTGGAAGTCATGTTTCTTTAAAAGCAATTTGACAGAAGGGCTAGCCCTCTGCTTCACAGTACTTGATGAAGGATGAAAAACGAAGACATTATTAGTTGCTTTCTTTGTTATGTGTTTGAATTAAAACCTTCTTGCTACTCTTATACTATTTGCCAGTAGTGCTGAGTGGGTAATTCTCTCCCTATAATTTCTTTGTCTAAATTAGCCTCTTTTTCTTCTCCTGGAATATCCATCAGATTTTCTTATTCAACATACTCAATAGATACATCTGAATATTTACCCTGTATATTGATTGTAAATATTTGAAATTCAAGTTGCATCACTTATTTGGGATTAGTAAATCAGGTCATACTATTTCTTTTCTCTGACCTGATGTGAGAAATGCTGCTTCCTGTACACACAGTTGTGTGTTCCCCCTCAAAAATCAGTCTTCCATAAATGCTCATGTGAAACAAACTTTACGTTATTGTTTTCTACAAAACTTTCTGCTAAATGTAAAACTCAACTGTTTATAGTTTCATTGAGAAGCAAATATGAATGGGTTCTCTGTGACTATGGGCAAAATTAATTAATTTTTTTGTATTTGTTTTTGTATTATTCCTGACTTGCTTTTTTATAGACAAAGAACAAATTAGATAAAAAATATCTTTAATCCATATAGCATGCTCACAAAAGTCAGAAAATGACCAAAATAAGAAAAGGATAAAAAGTAAATATATCATGAATTCAAAGGAGGGAAAGCTGAATTGTACTCTAAATTTGGTAAATGCAGAAAGACAAAAAAATAAGTTCCTCTGTTGTGCACCACTTATCAAAAACTGCATTATGAGAAGCCAGGAATAAGCTGCAATGTACAGGTTTTTTTTTCTTTCCACAGAGCAACAGGATTCTGTTTAAGGGGGCTCCTTGTGGACCATAATTGCTATGTTGTTTGCAAATGTTGGTATAATTTGGAAGTGTGAAATTATTTTCACATGATAGCTCCATGGATTCAGCTAGTCCACTGTTGAATGGAGAACAAGCAAAAAGAATGAAAGAAAATTCCCAAATGTGGTAATTTATTTTAACAGGGGTTTAATTATTATAAAAATGAGCATGTATTTTCTTTCTAAGTATTTTAATAGTTTAGAGAAACAAACAGATTTTCTGTGACAGCAATGAGGAGGAAAGGAGTGATTATATGAAGACAGTGAATAGCATCATGGAAAAGCTCATAAATAAATAAAATGAGCACAAGCACACAGAGTAGCTGTCCTAGTTCCCAGCTTCCTAGATGTCTCTTCCTCTTTACCCCTTCTGACTGAGGTCAGCTCCTAGCATCCTTACATCTCTTCTTTACAGCCACAGGGGCAGACAACCACTCCAGTAGTTGTGCTAGACACATAAAACCCATATACAATGTGTACTTTACAAGAAGACAGTCATAAGGAACTTCCAGTTAGCTCTTACAAAATGCCGACCTGATGTAGACTCCCAAGGTAAATGCTACCAAGGGTATGCATTTCATCACCTTTCACACTGAAAGCGTTGGGCCAAAAAATACTCTACTTAGGGATTACAATTTCTTGATATTTTGGGAGGGCAAAATCTGTCCCATCTCCCAGACACTAACCATCTCTCACTTGCTGATACCAGTCAGGCTCTGTGCCCACCAGACCACTGCATGACCAATATTTTTATTGAAATCCTTAATACTTAGCTATTGACACCTGTTGTATTTCAAACCTGTCTGATTCTGAATTTCAACTCCAGAAACATCAACACAGATTTTAAACAAAACCCACAACTATTCAACACCAAAGCAATCATCTAATTTTAAGTACATAAATAAGTATCTCCCCAAACAGAGGCTCAGAAGACCATATAAGTCAGTAATTTAAAAAAAAAATTTAAAAAAAAAAAAAGCAGGTTTCTCTCTGCCTTTAATGTTAAAAAAAAAATTGCCCTTCAAAATGCAAATGAAAACACAGAAAGTCACAATGGAAACATTTTTTTATATATATCAGCATCTCCGGTTTTCACATATTTTTGCATAATGATAGGGCTAATATAACATAACAAACCCTAAACTGTTTTCACAAGGAGTGGAAAAAAGATGTGTAAAAGTATGCTCTGTCTTGCTTCCTTCTGTTCACAATGTATCTAAATACAACAAATGGTGTTCTTGCTCTTTCTGTCTGTTTTTCAATCTGTTTGGAAAGTAGCCATCATTCTGCAGCCAACCATAATATTTGACACTTCCTGACATCATGAAAGCCACCATCTGTCTATCATTGAAGCCCTGTACTTTTTAAAGTCTGCTTGGCCTGATCTTTAATGAAGCTTCACTGCGAATGCACAGATCACTTTGGATAGAAAACTAGGGGCGTCTGACAAAAGGAAACTGTGCAGAATCATATTTTAGTTATACTCAGCCACAAAACAAAAGAAACTATCAAGACCTTCTTGAAGACAGTAAAGAGAAAGTTCAGCTCTCTTTCAATTAGTCCCAGATCCAAATCTGTTGTGGAAAGTTTGGAGGATGAAACTGAATTCAGGAAAAAGGTGAATCTCAAATTAAGCAGAAGGGGTTTTTCCTTGCTGCACATAACTGTTTTGAAAGATAAGCATAGGCATGTTTTGATTTTTTGTCAGAAATATCAAGTACAGAATATGTTATCCATTAGAAATTATAATGAGATTTCCTATTTGTACGTCACAACTATTTTCAAACATGCAAAAAGCAAGTTTTCTATGTTTTTTGGCTCAATATATAAATTTTCAAGACTCTGTAAAACCAAAAAGGTAGAAATCTTGGTCTATTTTGTAAATATATCCTAGGGAAAAAAAAAAAAAAAAAAGCATAAGCTCTTTTTGCCCAAGACATGTCTTAACAGGGAAATATATTCCCTGTGATATTTTAAGGCATGCATTGCTACCCTGGTTCTTGCACAAAGCAGTGACTCAAGCTGTAACAGATCTACTTGGTTCACTTGGAACAGATTTGGATGCAAACCTTTAAGAAACCTGACTTGGAAAATCGTGACCTCTGAATACCCCACGTTCCATTTCCTTCATCTACAAATTAATTCAAGTGTCTTCTCACGGTTACAGAGGCATAGTGCTCCTTGCAGCCTTCAAGTCTGCTACACTCCTATGGGGCTACAGCTTCAACAGACACATAAACCAATTCATGGATTGGAGAGCCAGGACCCTTGTTCCCTTTGGCTACCACCTGTACTTTTTTTCCTCCCCTGTCAGCCTGACCCCCTCCACAAGTGCTGAGAATGGAGATGAAGCACTTCCTGTGCTTTTCTCAGCACTGAGGCCAGTAAATTTGGCATTTAGAGAGATCAGACAATCAGGTCAGGAGAGAGTTCCATGCACAGGCTGTGCTGTGGGCTGTGCACTCACACCCAGCCTCAGAGGGTGGCAGTGAAGCAGCAGCATTCAACAGGCCAGGAAGCTGCTTGGTGTCTCAAAAAGGGCTTCTAGAAAAGAGCTGCATCTCACTTCTCACCACTACTACTTCTGCAAACGTACTGCATTGCTACTAAGGATGTAGTTAATGGGGGTGAGGGCATGAAAGGAGGGAAATGTCTTTCTTAATGACAACAGATAGCCATAACAATAATTTTCATTTAGATAATTATCCCAGAACTAACCATAATATTTGTCAAAGTAAAAACCAAAGTGTAGTCCTGCATTATGTGGTAAGAACAAATAAGGAGCAGCATGGTCTCGATACCTGTTCAAATCTCATCTTCAGTTTGGGCCCCCTCCCAGCCCACACCACAGTGCCTGGAGATTGTCCCCCCAGCCCCCTGTCATCCTTATTCACACTAGATTTTCTTCCCTCCTGTCAGGCAATAGGAAACAGGATCCATGAAATTAATTTCGTCGGTTTCACACCGGAAATATAGACTTTTCAGTATTCACAGGTCAATTTATGTATGGTATTCCAAAAGTCCTGAAATTCCACAAACCTGCAGCCACCAGACCATTTGTATCTGAGGCAGGCTTTACATGAGAGTGTCTGTGTGGCTCATTTGTAGTACATGTCCAAGAGGATTCTCTCTTTCACTCCCCCCTCTCCTTATTTTCTTTCCCCATCACCATGAAACCTGAGTATCTCACAGGCTTCACTGATTGACCCAAACAATACTGTGAGCTTGGGCAGTGCTGTTGTCCCCATCTCCTGCTATTATTACCTAACAGCAGAGAGACAATTCATTTGCCCAGCACTGTGTCAACTCTTGTTAGCAGAGCAGAAGAACTGAGTCCAACTTTCCTGCTCCTAGGCTAATTTCCTATCACTAGTCCCCATGAAGTCCTTCTGTTCACATAAGTCTTCCCCTTTATAGTGTTACCACCATATCAAATTTACTGCCTTAAAGAACTATCTTCTATAACTTTAATGATCAGGTATTCCTATTTTTAACTTTTAACAGCTTTTTCTGCGACATATTTTTAGGCTTATAAAAAGCATCACCTTTTAAAAATAGACTCTGTTTTTTCAGACAAATATAGAGCAGTGGAAGTTTATTTGGTTGGTTGGAAGACTTCAGTAAAAGCAGAAGTGGAGTTGGTTTAGAGTACAACAGGCAGAAGAGTATCATATGGCTCAATGATACAAACACTCTGCGTGGCACAGAGATGGCTTTATACTACCCAGGATGATACTGATATAATCATAATACCATCTAATTCAGGACAATGGACATTTCATCTTCAAGCCCAAAATGGCATACAAGGAACCCTCTCAGGCACTCTTTCCATGTTAACCTGACAACAGGACCATACACACCAGCTTCATCCAAATTCTGTACCCAGGGAACTTTCTCCTGTGTGCTGTATTCTGCAGAGAAGGCACAAAGCACTATCTGGCTTTTCACCTTTCCCTTGTGAAACAGATTGAGTTGCTCAATAAATGAGATGTAACAGCATTTATCTGCCACTGAAATGCAAGAGAGAAAAATAGCATCCATTTGTACTCTCTCTTTACGAGGAGAGTGAAGAACAACATTCTCTAGCTGACATTGCAAAGAGATAACAAAACAGACTTTGACCTCAGCATCTTTTTCTCACTTTGGAAATGTTACTGGATTCCAAATTAGCAGCACTCCTCCAAGCCTCTCTTTTGGATAAAACCTCCCCAGTGACCCCAGAATCAAAATTATCATATCTTCTCTCACGACTGGGTAAGAGAGAAGGGTGCCATCTACTGCAAATAGCAGTGCCAGACACTTTCAAAGATCTTCAGATGGTTCTCAAGTAGGAGTAGTTATGTGCAGGGAAAAGATGGGCAGGTCAGCAATCTAACAAAAGAGAGATTTGAAGAGAACCTAGAAGCAACAAAGGTAAATGCGACTACGTAAGGAAGTCATCTGGCCACAAACATAATAAGTACCCTTATCCACTACATGCTTCATTCCTATCACTCACCAAAACATCATCTAGTTGTTTCTGGATGTTCATTTACAAAGTAAAATGTGATATGTGATTTTAAATAGTACTTCCATGTACTACAGAAATAAGACTAATGCATTTAAATATGGGTTTTACAGCTTTTAGAACAATGAGCTGCATGAAAAAATGATGGATGTTAGTTAAATAAAGAATAAATTATTTCAAGCAGCTGTTCTGGTTTGGTAATTTATTTTTTTCAACATTGATTACAACATCTTAGTTTGCTTTTGTCACCAAAACCTGGGCAGACTAATCAGTTTCAAAGACTATTTTGGGGCCAAAAATTATGAGGGGAAAAAAAAATGGAAAAAAGGAAGCCAAGCAACTCTTGCTGTAAAAAATGGTCGGAAGGCTGATGTATTGAGCCTTTGAATGCAGAGGCCATGAAAATTTGTTGCCATGCAGTAATGGATGACATTCTTTCATTTTTAAGGAATTTTGAAGAAAATTCAGAATTTAACACTTCTGCAATCATGTTGCATGCCAGCAGTGATACCCAACCTTCTTGTGTAAAGATCTACATCTTGAGTGTACTACCAGATGCAGCACAGGACTTTTCTGCTGGCATATTTTGTAGATGAAATGAATAATTATAGAGCTGTATTGGATGGAAAGTCAAGAGATCTGGTTTAAATCCTGCAGCTGCCATCTATTTCTGCATGGCCATGTGCCGACTGCTCAAAATATCTGTGCCTTGCCTTCCATCCTCTCTGATGGGGATGTTGATACTCCTTTTTCTCTCTTTCTTTGACTGTCTTGCTTCCTTGGAACAGAAAACCTTCAGAGCAAACGCTATTTCTCCTGTATCTATTCAATACTGGCATCTTTGGCAGGATATGTAATGCACAGTTGACAAATAAATAATTAATTAAATAATTATATGTTCCAGTTTCTAACTCAGCATTGCATCTATCACCGATAACCAGAAATTCTTAGCTACTTCTTGAGAAAATTAATTTGAATGGACTATGAGAAGGGTTAAAATGACTGCACTGTGACTTGAGCTGGTCTTTTGAAGCATGTGGGGTCTTTAATGTCTGTCACCACACCTCTCATTAGGTGCTGAAAAGATCTGTAACAGAAAAGGTGTATCTGGCACCATCTTCACTTATAACTAAAGTTTTCAGCTTTAGAATTCTTTCCTGAATAAACTGTGAACGAGTGGTTAAGGAGAGAAAAGGATGAAAGGAAGGAAAGAGAGCCTATTGCAAGTTAAATTACTTCATGGTAATGTCCGAGTTCCTTCTGGAGCTTGTCCAGTCACAAACTATTGCCCTTCAATTCAGTCCTGCATTTCTGCTTCACTGTGGTTAGACAGTGCATCAATTTCTATGCACTTTTTGTCCACTGTCTGTTTTTCTTCCTTTCTCTATGTAATTAAGCAAGTGAATTCTCTTATTAGCTCCTTAGAGTGGACTTAAAAAAATTATTGACCTGATCCACAAAAGGAAAACTTTTTAGGAAATACTACAGATAAAACAACTATCTTCACTTTGCCCACACATTCTAGAGATGATGCCAACCTGGTGCTGCAAAGGTTCAGGCCCATAACACGCTCAGGAGTTTGTATTTATGCAACAGAAGTTACATCCTGAGCTAGCTAATCTACCCTATTCCCCATGGAGACATCCCAGCATCAGCTACGTTTGCTATCTCTATTCCTGTTTAAAGGTGTCAGCCTAAATTCAAGCAGCTGTCAGCTACCTAGTGGGCTTGGCTCTTTTCTAGTAGTTAATTGTGCAGACACCATTGATTGGGGGTATGGGCCACTTGCACACTCTCTGCTTTGCAGGAAAACAAAGAGGAAGAAGGAGAGGAAAATAAACCCATTCATTATATATAAGCCAGACATAATAAATACAACCTCAAAGCTATTTGTAAAATTAGCTAAGCATACATGTTTAATGTGCAGATTATTTTCCTATCTTGATTGTGCTACAGCCAAGATAGGCAGGAGAAACAGAAACGAGATGTAAGCAGTTTCTTTTCAAACTTGTTACTGATTCCAGTTAATTTTATGAATAGTGTTCTGAGGAGATAAAGACATTTCAAAGAAAATCAGATTCATAAAGTCTGATGGCCAGAAGGGAGCATTAGTCTGACTTCTGTAAAACACAAGTCATTACAGTTCACCAGTTAGCCCTGTATCGAGCTAAGTAACGTGTATTAATGTCTGATCATGGCAATCATTCCCTGAACACATCTAGACATTTTCAAAAATGGAAAATGGGAAGCATACAACAAAATTAGCAGAGAGTGGAAAGAAATCTAGGCTTGTTCCTGAAGTGGTCAGAACAGAATTAAGTTCTTTGCAAGATATAAAAATCTGTAGAATTGTAGAATTTTCCCCTGCTGGTTTAGGTGTGTGACCTGTTCTCTTTTTCTCTGTCACATATGGAAGTCTTCTCTCCGGAGTGAAGAGATCCCTTATCTCCCTTGCTGAGATTGAAACTGGAATATCTTTATAGGCTGGCCACTGCTTTCATGTTCTGACATAGATTTAAGTGGAGACTAAGGGCTTAAGGTATTGGAGTTTTAAGAATGTTGTTCTGTTCATGTGCAGTGCAAACTTTTCAACATCTATTCTAGAAACCCTACAAGAGAAACTTTTCTCTGCCAACTGTAAAATAAATATGTGAAGAAATGGATGTGTCTGTGTGCAAACTAAATCCTAACAAAATACTCAGCCTGAAGTATCACAACATTTCTCGCATTCACTGTGAAAAGTATAACATACACACAACAAAAAATTCATTGCAAAATAGGTTTTAAAAGACTAACTTTCATCAACAGTGTGATACTGAGAAAGACCTATGCTACCCCAGATTTCAGTGACAAATGACAACTGTGTCTGACACAAGCAGTGGCCATGAGAGCATGCACTCAGGCCCTGACAGGTGTGGTCCTGCAAAGCAGTGGTCACCCCCCGAATGTCACTGACCCTCTGTGGGATGTCATGGGTGCTGAGGAGTTAAACACACCTCACCTGTTTTGTTAAATAGATCAAACTCAGCAACAAGACTCATCTAACTCTGCCTCACCTCACTTTTACCATTCCTGACTTTCCTACTTTTTCTTCTCCAAGGTCCCTAAACATGTGTTTTGTTAGGATGCCTCCATCAGAGCTACCTTTGTGATTTCTCACTGCCATCACCCACATTTCCCACAGAAGGGTGTTTCTGAGACAAATTTATAGATATCCAAACCTCGACTATCAGAGCATGGTTTTTGCTTGCTTCCAAAAAATTCAGAAGACTTTGGATGCCAAAAGTAAATATGGTTTAGAGCTGACTAAGCCAAAATACAAAGGTGAAACAAGTTTAAGTCATCTGAAAATTCTATTTCTTTCTTTCTTATTTCTCCCAGAGAGGAATATGGGCTTTTGCTTTGGTACATACAGATTTTTTATTTTTTTTTTTTGCTAATCTGACTGATTGCATATTGAGTTTTGTGTGCAACCACATTGATTTGAAATAAACTGCATTTTCCAAAATAAAGCAAGGAGAGCTGAGAGAGACACAGCTGTATGAAGTTCTGTATCACAGCAGTGGGTGTGGTAGGTCCCCCCTCCTCCTCCAGATACTTGCTTCTTGGCTTTTATGCCTTCAGCAGTTTCCTATCTGTTTCTTTTTAAAAGTAGGGGAAACTTTGGGGAAATTTCAACCTTATTGTTGCTGACTCTGCCTAGCAACATTTTAAAAGTTTAGTGGGGTTTTTTGCTGTTGTTGTTTGTTTTTAGTTTTTGTGGGGGTTTTTTTCTGGCTGAAATTTTGTCTATGAATCATTTCAAAGATGATATTTGTGATGATACTTACTATAAGACAGAATTAGCAAAATTTTTCCTGGCACAGACAATGTTGGAAATAGACTGTGGCATGAGAAAGGACACCCACAAAGAAAGTGCCACTTTTTGTATTCTCTAAACTATCCTTTTAAATCTATAGGCAATTGGCACCTAAGTCTCTTGGGAACGGCATCCCACCTTTGCAGTGGGCCGGGTGCCATCCTAGCAGATGGGCACGAGTGTTGGCATGCTGAGCATCAGTATGTGCATCACGTTTGAGTACAATAGGTCAGCCTCTCATCCATGTATGTGGGAATGAGAGTGTCTGTTCTGAGCTTCTCTGCCAATGGTTAAAGGAACATACCATCATTAAGGTAGCTGAAGGACAAGATTGCTTTTTCTTTAAAATTAAGCCATGTTTCCTAGTGCTACTTAGGAACACCATTTCTTCAGCAATGTTGTGATTCCTGGATCACTGATAGGAGGTAACATACATGTATGTATGCACACACATCTATAGCTCAGCCAGGGAGACACCATCTTGTTTCAACAAAGATGCATTTGTGCCCTATTTGGTCTCCCTGCTGAATGCCTCATCTAGGTACAAAAGCCAGATCCATAGAAGCCAGTGTGTAATTTCAGCTGAATAGATCCCTAAGTGCACTACAGCATTTGGCATGACGTTTGAAAGGAGCCCCTTGATGGGGCTTTCCCATCCTGGAACCAACAGAGGTTAATTTTGATTCAGTAACAAAAAAAATGCACCTTGCTGACACAACAGAACAAGCTTTTTCTAGCTTCTTTTTCCAGTCACATGTAGAAAGTTACAGATAGTATTAGGCATGCTTTCTAGGCTATCTTCTACCAAAACTGACAAAATGCTTTCCAAGCCTTATGAAGTCTCAGGGTATTAGGACTAAATAAATAGATTGTCTTATGATGATCTCTTTCAGTATAAAATGTGGGTAGCAAGTAAGATTGTCATTGTCAGTCAAGGGTTTCTCTAGCAGAGGGCATATACAAATGGCAAGCCAGCAGCATTTGGTTTTCAAGAGATGATGACCACTCAGACTTATTGATGTTCTTTGGCCTTATGAATTTGAAACTGCCTCATGAGGTGCATTGTAATTCATCAAATTTCTTCCTATGTCACTGAATATTGTTTATGCTTTCAAAATGTCACTCCTATTGGAAAAGCATGCAGCTTAGCCCAAAAAGAATGTTAGTCCTATTGTCATCAATTTTAAGTAAAGCTGTTGAAGAGATATATAATTTTTAGAGATAGCAGACAAAAGAACCTATTTTTTTGCCTTATGCATAAATATAGCATGATATTTTTGAAATTATATAGTCATGAAGAATAATCCTAAAACTTTTTCATTACCATTCTAGTTATTCTTGAGAATATGAGAGACTGGCTATAATGACTAAGTGAGCAATTGACATGGAAGGACCAGAGTCATATTTACCTCACTTTACCTCACTTCAAATTATTTGAATTATTAATAATAACAACAACAACAATCAACTGAAATCAGATAAAAGCAGAGGAGGGACTCAAGTCTATGTCCAACATCTGAGTCACTAGAATATGAACTGTTACAGACCTGTTCCCTGGAGGGAGGTCTTTTGATGAAAATTTTCAAAATGTCTTAGGTTGAGAAGAAGTATATCTGGATTAAAGAAAATAATAATCATGTCTTACAATTCCATGGAAGTTATATTTTACATATGTAAATCTGTTGTCCTTATATTGTCAAAAGATTCCTGAATAGTAATAATAAAATTTTCAAATCTACCGTGCGAGTTCAGTAGACAGCCTGAGCCCTTCTCATCTTACATCTGGAAATCTCCCCAGTATCCTAGCTAGTAGCCCAGGCCTACAGCAGTTACCAACAATAACAAGGTAGAGCAAGGAAATACTAGTCCTACCATTCCCGCTTAGGGCAATGGGAAACAGTTCCTAAATGACCTCCCGTATCCTTCATAAGAAAGGAAAGAAGGAAGTGTGGAAGACTACTCACCATTAACCTCTACACTTATCCATCTCCATGGTCAAACAATTTCATTAACAAAAGCTGGAGAGGGATTCACAGGACAGGAGATGAAGTTTCTGAGTACATCATGCCTGCATTTAATGACAAGGAAATAATTGTATAAAAGAAGAAGCAGCAATTACATTTTTTTTAAAACTTTAACACTTCAATTATTGTTTATAACAATTTCACATATATAACATGCATATAATGTACAAGAATATATATTATGATGTAATAATATGGTATTATAATAAGGGATACTACCATATAATAATAATAATAACAACACATACTAAATGTTCCATATTACAAGTTGTAAAACTAATAAATTCTTTGTGATTCAAAACCATACTATAACACTAAAACATCAAGTCTTTGTTGAGAAGCTGAGAAGAGAATGTCTTTTTGTGTGTTAATTATGCAGTGGGCATATTAGCAAAATGAAAATTAACAAGCTTTTACTTTATCATTTACTTAAGACTTTATATTTCAGACTTTACTCAAGTAAAGAGCTCCATCTGGCCCTTACAGTTTTAGTAACACCAACCACGCAATATTTGTTCCTTTGTTTAATAAAGAAAAGTAAAAGTAGAGTTATAAGTAACACTACATTGTATGACATGATTGATTTGTCCTTAGTCATTCAAAAGATGACTGAATCCTAATGATTTTTTAAATACTTAAAATTTTATTACAATGATGATATTTTTAAAGTATCTGCACTGGTTCAATAACAGCTTGAGCTGCTTTCTTCTGTCTTTTAATACCTTTCAATGCCCTTGCAAATAATTTTTTTTATTACTTACCATAATTCAATAGAGCAAGAGATGACTAGTTCTACCATGTCATTTGTCAGCCACTTGGGAATTTAAGAACCAGGCCTCCTGTGTCTCAAGAAAGAGAAAGAGAGGAAGGTAAGTTCATATGGCTGGACCTGCCCCTTACAAATTGTGGCAAAGGCTGGAAAAACGGGAGCAGTTCTGATAAACATTAATTCTTTAGTGCTCCAAACAGGATGGTGGAGGAAGCCACCTTGCTGAAGACTCCGTGCCTTTTTCTCATTTTCTTGGAAAAAAGCTGAAGAGGTAATTTGAGAGGATTTGGATCACAGTTCTGATCTCTGTTCATTTCTCTGCCACTGTTATGCCTAAAACAGACACATTTGTTAAACAGTTTCAAAATTTTTAGAAAGGCTAATCTTACACCTAGAAGTACATAATGCAACAGAACTGTGTATTCTACAGAATAACTACAAGAACCATGGAGCTTCTGAGTCAGGAAGAACTCTCCACAGAGACGACCATGACTGTGGTATGATCTCCATGATCAGAAGGAAGAATTGATCCCCTCAAGAAAGAAAATGAGAACATGAGATAGAGAAGGAGGAAAGAGGGAAGGGAGGGAAGGGGGGAAGAAAAGGAGGGAGCAGAGGTGTTCACACCAGATCAGCNTAGATATTAGAAAGAATTTCTTCACGGAGAGGGTGATTAGGCTATGGAATGGACTGCCCGGTGAGGTGGTAGATTCTCCGTCCCTGGAGACATTTAAAAAAAGACTGGATGTGGCACTCAGTGCCATGGTCTAGCAACTGCTCCGGTGGGTCAAGGGTTGGACTGGATGATCTCTGAGGTCCCTTCCAACCCGGCTAATTCTATGATTCTATGATTCTATAAATGTTCCATATTACAAGTTGTAAAACTAATAAATTCTTTGTGATTCAAAACCATACTATAACACTAAAACATCAAGTCTTTGTTGAGAAGCTGAGAAGAGAATGTCTTTTTGTGTGTTAATTATGCAGTGGGCATATTAGCAAAATGAAAATTAACAAGCCTTTACTTTATCATTTACTTAAGATTTTATATTTCAGACTTTACTCAAGTAAAGAGCTCCATCTGGCCCTTACAGTTTTAGTAACACCAACCATGCAATATTTGTTCCTTCGTTTAATAAAGAAAAGTAAAAGTAGAGTTATAAGTAACACTACATTGTATGACATGATTGATTTGTCCTTAGTCATTCAAAAGATGACTGAATCCTAATGAATTTTTAAATACTTAAATTTTTATTACAATGATGATATTTTTAAAGTATCTGCACTGGTTCAATAACAGCTTGAGCTGTTTTCTTCTGTCTTTTAATACCTTTCAATGCCCTTGCAAATAATTTTTTTTATTACTTACCATAATTCAATAGAGCAAGAGATGACTAGTTCTACCATGTCATTTGTCAGCCACTTGGGAATTTAAGAACCAGGCCTCCTGTGTCTCAAGAAAGAGAAAGAGAGGAAGGTAAGTTCATATGGCTTGGACCTGCCCCTTACAAATTGTGGCAAAGGCTGGAAAAACGGGAGCAGTTCTGATAAACATTAATTCTTTAGTGCTCCAAACAGGATGGTGGAGGAAGCCACCTTGCTGAAGACTCCGTGCCTTTTTCTCATTTTCTTGGAAAAAAGCTGAAGAGGTAATTTGAGAGGATTTGGATCACAGTTCTGATCTCTGTTCATTTCACTGCCACTGTTATGCCTAAAACAGACACATTTGTTAAACAGTTTCAAAATTTTTAGAAAGGCTAATCTTACACCTAGAAGTACATAATGCAACAGAACTGTGTATTCTACAGAATAACTACAAGAACCATGGAGCTTCTGAGTCAGGAAGAACTCTCCACAGAGACGACCATGNAAGGAAGGAAGGAAGGAAGGAAGGAAGGAAGGAAGGAAGGAAGGAAGGAAGGAAGGAAGGAAGATTGATTTAGATGTATTCCCTATGATTGCTTTCATGCTTCCCATGTAACTGACATAATACCAAATTACAGGATTTCTAATCAAGGATATCAGAGAGTCAGCATTTTTTGTCTGTCAAGATCTTCTTACATCTTTCTATTTCTGGAAGTTCTTCCCTGGTAAAAAAGTTTCTCTTTCAAAGTAGCTGGGCTAGCATCACAAAAGAAGATCTAAAAATTATTATTAAAAAAATAGTCATTCATGATTCATCTTATCCTCCCTACAAGACTGAATTAGTTAAGTCTGTGGAGTATTCCACAACTAAGCACATTGTGCTGCAGACAGACGATTGATATAAAGATAGTTTTACTTATTGCCTTAAGGCAATCTGGCTCTAACATCAGGTAGAAGAGACAAGGTAAATTAGCCTACACTATTAAGGGTTACACTGTTTCCAGCAGCAAGATGAAATATTGTTCTAGGGCTTAGCTTTCTAGATCCCAGATGAAATGCAGAGGTAGCCTTAGGTTTAGTACCCAGATGAAATGCAGAGGTATCCTTAGGTTTAGCACCTAGTGATACTCAAGACCACAATAATAAATAAAATGTAGGCATCCCACTGCCCCTCAGCCCCAGAGGGTAAGGCAGAGCACATATGCAGATTCCCAGCTCCCTGCATTGTTTCTGGAGGCAGGCAGGTAGTCTACAAGGCAGGAAACTCTGCCCCTGCAAGCTCAGTAAGGAACCAGTATCTGGTTGCAGTGGTATGGCTCAAAATTTATAAATTTTATTTCTGAACCTTTCAAGATCAAGAGTCCAGGCCCTGCTGAGTCACAGCAGCCCTCAGAACCACCCTTCTGGCAAATACAAAATTACTGAGAAGTCTATCCCTTCTCACAGCACAGCACAAGTCTTTCATGACAGCCTTGCTTAGAAGTCAATGAAATCGTGTTTCATTTCTGTCAGCAGTCTCTCAGGGGTTCAACTATACATTTTTACCTCCAGAAGGAAGACCCTATGCAGGACAAAAAAGTCCTAAAGGTGCTGGGGGGTACCTCCCACAGCAGCCATGCTTCCCCACTTGGGGCAGGCACCGCTCAGCCTCAGGACTGGACAAGCAGCTTGGCTCTGCAGGGCAGTGGTGGTCCTGGGTTGTCTCTGACAATGTCAATCTGAGCAGAAGAGCAGGGCCTACTCTCATGGTCTGGTCTCATTTGTCTCTTTGTTATTCAGCCAGGCCATTAAGTGTTACAGGGCATAAACAGTCCAGCGAACACGGATCAAAATCCAGACCTCACTTGCACCACGCCAGTGTCCTTGATCAATAGGATAAAGATTTGCTGTCCTGCTTATCCGTTTTCATTCTGGGCACCAGAGTTATGCAGTGATGGAAAGTAGACTCTCTGACTCCCTCTTTTGAATTTAGATATCTGCATTTTATCAAATGAAGTGGTCTTAGCTGTACAAATGTCATTAACCGTCCCAGTTCTCTGGGAGCTATGATTCTCCTGTATGCCAATGATGCAAACTAGAATCAGTGAAAATTCATCTTGTAGGGGCTTCTAGAAGATCTGCCTGGCTCGAGGTACAGGCAAGAGCACTTCTTCCTTCCAAATGCAAGATCATTTAGATGGAATGAGTGAGGAATGAAAATACACTGTATTTATGCTCCTATGGCCATGAAAGTATCACAGGATTTATTCAAATGGCCAAGACTGTTCTCTTTATAGATGTACTTTGTCTAAAGGAAAATATTAGTTCTCTAGTACTTTTATGCTATTTTATTTATACTTCCTCATAAATACATTAACTCCATAATAAAGACTGGAATGCAAAGAAGTGAGGATAGAACACTGAATTACTTGTATTATTGGCCTGATGTAGACCTCATCTGATCAGTATGTATTAGAAGTAAATTCTCATAATTCAAGGAAGTCACACTGGAGTAAAACCAGTGCGAGGTCTCTGGCTGGATGTTTCTTACATGTGAAATTACAGTTTTGGTCCTCTGCCTGGTTTACATAAGTGCTGCATATTAAGGGGAGGTCAGCAATGTATGAAGTCTGAGACTTCCATATAAAGAGTTCAGTCATCAGAGTAAGAACAATCTGACACTGTCTAATACAGCTAGATTTTCCCTGCATGCTAAGGTCCTCTTCCCGAGTCCTTTGAAGAGAGTCACATTTTATCACATCTGAGATAATTAATAAATCCAAGCAAAGGTAGAGAGCATGATCCAAGGCAAGAATCTTTTGCTACTATTCAGCCTGAGACTTGAGTTAGATGCCTAACCTCTCAGATCCATTTAGGTGAAAAATTAGGCCCCTCCAAAGATGGTCTGAAAAAAAAATCCTATAGTGAAGGGAAGCTTCCTAAGGAGCTGGGAATCTCCTATGTCTAGCTAATCGGAAACGCCAATCATGTCTGCAACCCTTTCTCTCCTCTGAAATTTCGATTCCTAGGTCCAGGCTGTGAGAGAGAGAGACTTTTTTTCCACTTGGGACCCTGAGCCCCAAATCCTCTCCTGTGGGAAGCTCTAGCAATTGCTCTTTAAGCAGACCTCATTGTTTTATTTCAAAAATAAATCCAAAGGAGGAACCGCCTGTAATAGCTTAGCGGTTAGAAGCGCTCCCCAAAGAGAATGAAGCGGGACCAGGACCTCCTCAGCCTGAGGGGGCATCAAATTAGCAGCTCCAGGAGCTGCTCCAGCCACCAAGCCCCAGGGGTGCCTGCTTCCTCCCACCTCCCTCAGTGAGCACACAGCTGAGCAGCATGGGGCTGAGGGCAAAGCAAACGCAGCTTTTACAACCATCTCAGAACTCTGGGTTTCTTTAATCTGACTGGAACCAGTGAAATGGTGACTGGCCACAATTTGTTCCCCTTTCTTGTTTCAGTTTCCTCATAAGGAGAATTTATAACACAACAACATTGTAGTCCTACCTGCTATACTGAAGCAAGGATCCTTATTGAAATATTTCTTACAGCAACAGTCAAATATGATTCATCCAGTAGCATTGTAAAGGAAGACATGGAAATGTTAAACACATTAAATTATTAACATCTTCACCAGAGCAATAGCACCTAACTGCTGCTAATCTGTGCTACTGTGCCAGTACTATCATCTTTCTAATACTGACCATTATTTTCACTCTTTGCCAAAATTATTTTTGCCATTCAACCTTCTTAACTTCCGTAAGAGTTCTTTTGAGGTTCATCAGCACCCAAACTATTTCTCATACAATATTTAAATAGAGAGGAAAAATAAGGAATAATGGCCTAGTCTCTTGTAAAACAACTGACAATGCTTTTTTTCAGCAAAAACCTAAATAAAGCAAACTAGCTAGGAAAGCAAATCTCACTGGTTTGTGAATAACAGCATCTAGTGGTTTGCAATTAAATTGATGTCAGTACTTTTTTTTTTTTTAAAAGGTAGCATTCTCTCAATATTCCTCATATAACTCCTTTTATTTATGTGCTGTGTATCCGAGAACTCCAAGGACCAATCTAACCGCATTTCATCATGTTCTCTATGTTTATTCACTATGTGTTATGTCACATCAAAGGTCAGAATAACTTTTTTTCCTACTCAAGAACAGTAGGTTCTAATATCAAATATCTGTTCAAAGAAAAAGCAGATAATTAGTGGGTTGGATAAGCAGAAGATTTTATCTCCAGAGAATTCACTCCTCACAGATCTCTAATTAAACCAGAAGAAATTGCATGATATGCATATGCTGTTCAGTGTTACAGAAGCAAATTTTGAAGAGGGGTGGTACAAAATGATATAGGATATTTTATTTGCTTGCTTCTCAACGCTTCACGCAGACAAGACCTCTGTTTTCACTTCAGCTGCTAATCAGCTTGTCTGGTAACAAAATGAGCTTTTGTTGCCATTATTAATAATTATTTGCATTGTCTTCATAGGAGACCTATTTAAAAACTGAAGTTCTGATACTGCTTCCAAAAAAAAGCGGGTTCTGCTTCAACAAACTTACAATTGAAGGACATGTCTATACCGTACAAGAGACTACTGGTCATGATCAAACCATTTCACTTAAAGTTATTTCAGGTATCTTCTCTCTATACTGCAACCAACTTTGTAAATATTATGGAGATATACCTCAAGTATGTGATAAGAGCCGAGAGATACATATAGTCACATAGGGGAAAACACAGGAAAAAAATTAAATGATACCATTCACTGAAACTGAGGGGGTCAAATCACATTCGTATCATAACTGCTGTCAACTGTTTGCTGAGATTTGTGGCCTCATAGAAAAGGTTTTTGAGAAGGATGCAAAAGCAGGGGGATAATGTATCTGTGTATGTAGCTACAGGGAGATTTTACCCATCATGGAAAATAATGGGAGCGAAAGTTTAAAGATGATTGAAGATACAAGGAGTGAAGACTCAGCTGTGAATAGGGAGGATATAGAGGGATGGAGACAGGCTCTTGGTAACCTAAGGGTGAGGGAAAGCAGTGCAAACTTTGCATAAAAAATCTGGGGGAAAATGCCAAGAAAGGAGCAATTTGATCATCTGAAGGACTGAAGAAATGAGTTAAGAAAATAATACCATTAAGTGAGAGAAGACTGCATGATCAAATTTCAACTAAGACATGCTGTCATTAGAGTCTTAGATGACTAGTGCTTTTTTTTTTTTTTTTTTTTTTTTTTGATGCACTGTCTCTGTTACATCCAGGCTTCCTGTCTCTTCCTGTTCTCTAAAGGTTATAAAGTTAATTTATAAAAGTGGTTTTAAACATGAAGTGGTAATGAATATTTACACACGCTATGTCTCTCTTTGATGAGATAAAATGTGAGGATTTATTAAACTATTTTCCAATTAAATATAGTCTGTAGAGAACAAAAAATACATCATTGGGCTGAGTACAGCAGGACACGTGGAGATATTAAAAGCTTACGAATTTAAGGAGAATTGTCCTGCAATAATACACTATTCCTGAAAAATCCAGCACTATTTTTACTGATACTATTGACTTTTGAAATGACTTTCCCTTTTTTTGACTCTTGGTGAGTTTATATCCCGTGGTACAAATTTCTTATGACACTTCCAGCTGAACATCTGTTGTAACCTACAGATGGTTTTTCACATGAAAATGTAGTTTCTTGCTTATCTAGAAGGTACAGCATGCAACAAGAGACAAGTAGAAAAATGGTGTTACTTTACCTGTGTTTGAGAAGAAGGGTGCTTTCTTTTGGTGGGGGTGATGTATAGAGATGTCAGCAGCTGAGTAAACAGCTTTGATACAAACCAACTTGTTTTACCGGACATGAAATATTTGGAAAATGGGCCTACATTGTAACTGGTTTATGTTGAAATAAATACTTACATACACACAAGTAGTTAAGACTCTTTGGTCATTTCACTTCTTATAAGGAAATCTAAGTAATATCAATATTCCTGAAAAGCTGTGGGCAATTCACAGAAACACAGTGAAGCTGAAGAGTTTAAACAATCTTTTCCTTTCATTATTCCATGTATCCTAAATGTGAAGAGTCTGTCTTTTCCACTTTACTGTAACGTTCATCTCAGTTGCTGTTAGGAAAAGGGGAATGGAGAGTTTATATTCCTCTCTTGGAACTCCAAATTAAGCTCATGTTCAAGAAATTGTTCAGCTGTTTGGTATTTTTTTAACCTGCATGTTTTCAGTCAGCAAAGGCAAAATCTTAGTGTCAGCTTTGCACACACGGTCTGAAGCTCATGCAAATGAAACTAGTCATTAGCTTGGGATAAAGGAAATATATCATGACAAATAAGGTTTTTTGCCAACCATATATAAAACCTTTGACTGATATATATTCACAAATGGGCTTGAATCAAGAAGCATTTTTCTCCTGAAGCACAGGTGATAGAGTACAAAATAAGGTTACAATTTTTAAGGGATAATTGATAACCGAATGAGCAGTTGATGTGATTTTACCTTTCAAAATATGAAGGTCATAAAAAATATTTGACTTAATCTGGTCAAAAGAAGTAAAAAAAGTTCTTTCAACTGTTCTTGTCAATGAGAAGCCAGTTGTCAGCCTATATCTGTATTAATGTAGTTATTAGTGCATAGATCCTAGTGTGAATTTCTGCATTCAGAAATCTCATACTGAGCAGGATTGAACTTTGCAGTGGCTTGAATAAAATAAAACATATATTAAACCATGTTCCAGTAGCATTTTGATGTTTCAGCCCTAGCATGTCCAGTCCAGTGAAATCTCAGTTAGAGCTTTGCATTTTGTATCAGGCAACCCTCTGAAATCCATTACATGGCATCCTTTCAGCTGTGGGATAAATTCAGGTTGCATATATCATTGCAAGTTTCTAGAGCAGACTAAGAGGCAGATGGGAAGCATCTATTTCAATGATATGTGGGCCTCAAAATATTTCTCTGCCACTTCCTTAATAACTGATTTTAATAAATTAATACACTCACAAAATAATAGATATAAACATTATATAACTTATTAATTCATGCTAATTAAGTAATGAAGTCATAAACAGGTATAATAGTAAAAAATATTATTAATGCTACCAGTAAGTAATTTTTAATTTTACATAAATATTAAAAAATGGGAATCATAACACATTTTAGCAAAAAAAAAATTGGCAAGCAATGTCAAGAAGGGATTGCCTGCAACTTTACTCACTTCTGGCATTTTGGAAATTATCTCTACTAATTATGTCACAATCTCTCAGGTTCTCCATGGAGATCCTAGCTGGCAGCAGAAAGATAAATATGTACCAGATAATATTAGTCTAAATTAAAACCGCTGTCATTGTAATTGAAGGAAATATGTGTCTAGGCAAATTCAGCTCCCTGAAATTTAGAGCTATCACCTATTCAGGTCAATGGGTCATCACTAATTTTCATTTAGGCCTGTATTGCAATAGATAATGACATTTTTAAAAGCTGCAGAGAAAAAGATTATAAAGTTAAAGTTTTAAATCCAAACAGATACATCCATCAAGTCCAATCTCACAGCATCTCAGCTCTCCCTCCCAGCTCTGCCCATGTTCTCCTTGAAGCATATACTCACTTTCTGCTGCTTTCAAAGCCAATACTCTGGCAACAGGATGGTCTTTGCACATAATCCCTCCTCAGATGCATTTGCACCCCAGTTCAGGCCAGTCCATATCAAATGCCAACATGATATGATCCCAGAAGGTGCTGACATGTTGGCGGAACTGAAATATAATATTTTTTCCACCATAAAGACTACTTTTTTTTTTTTTTTCACGCTTACAGACTCTTATTCAGCTTCATACACCTCTTCCACTCTCACTTTAAAATAAAAAAATCATTAGGTCTAGCTTACCTTAAACTGATTGTGAGACTAACCATTGGAAAACAGTAACAGTCCTTGTCACTATGATGCTGTTTGGCAAATCCTTCTCATATCTGAAAAATAGTACCAGAAGGGTCAGTTCAAAACTTGGCCTCAATTGCACAAGATGAATGCTGCTTGGTGAATCTATATGCACAGATGTGTTATCTATCAGGGGATATGGGGTGCGTCCATTTTTTAACCTACAACAAGGATCTTTACCCAGACTAAAACTGGCACTTTATGTGAAAAACAGGAATAAGGCTCCAGTCACCTTGATAAAGTATCATTTTGCCCCTGATTTCTAGCTCCAGAGGGAGAACAGAAAAATTCACAGCCCACATTTTGTCTCAGTAGCCTGTTTTTAGACCAGAGGCTCTCCCTTGTATCTGGAGGAGTAACATTGCAGTCAAATCCAATGATTTCAATGGAAATATAGCTGGTTTAGTCAGTGGATGTAGTGTCAGGCTCTCTTACATTCAAATAAACCTTTGAGATACAAAGAATAAACTGACACAAATCTTCAAGGAGAATAATGAGAAGGAACCATCTCTTACAGCTCAATTATTGAAAGTTAAAAGCTTAAGACATCTGATTTCAGGACTTCTAAGCCTCATTGATCTAGGACATACCTGCACATTAAGCAATGAGAAAACTTTTAATTGATCATTCCAATCAGTCTTGAAGCGTACAGCTGAGCCAGATGGCCATTGAGCTTTGTCCAGGCTGAAAATCGGAAGTCATGTCGAATCTAGCCAGTCTGGTTTGTTGTTTTTTTTTTCCTACTGCATTTCGCTTTCACATTTTGTGTTTACCCCTATCTGCCAAAAGTCTTAGCTCCTCAGCACACCAGGAGCTATATCTCAACATCAGTCATTCAAAATGGAGACAATGCAAAATCAGTTTTGCATCCAATATTTGCCAAGCCCACGGATTATGTTTGCATCAGCTTTTTAAGTCATCTTACTTTTTCCCCATTGCCCTATTTGCAGCAACGAGGGGTATTCAGCCTTTTCTTTTTTCCATCAGGATTTTTTTTGTGTGCTAGTAGAATATCTTTGATGCAGACATCTCCAAATGTTTCACAATTCTGCAGTTGTTTAGTTTCAAGACATGAGGGTTTTGTACCTTGGTCTGTAGGTATAGTTACATTTTTATACATTGTATTTAATCCATGCAGCACATACATGCGTGTGCAAATATGTAAAATAATACAAATATTAGTATATTTTTTGTACTGTATGATTGTACAGCACTATATGTGGAGGCCAATACACATAAGTAATCCTTCAAAGAAGCTATGAAGCAAGATAAATGCATGGTTCTAAAATATGTGAACATTTCTAAGTCAAAGATCCCATGTAGACAAATCATCAACATTGTCCCTACTCATCTCCGGATAAACTATAGTACATAGTAACTTTCTCAAGATCATTCATCAAACCACGAACACAGTTGGGAACAGGCAAATCTAGCCATGAGATAAACCTTATTTTTAATGCTGTATAATGAGAGAAGTATGGCATTAGAGTGGATACTGATACTCATGTCAAACAAGTCTGTTTATTTCTTTTCTTCCCTGTTTTCCTCATTTTTTGCCAGTTTTTTTGAGGGGGTTGCTTTTTGTTTAGTTGGTTGTTTCTGGGGGGTGTCTTGGGGTGGTTTTTTTGTTTTTTGTTATGTGGTTTGAGGTTTTTAATGTTTATTTTCCCCTTGTAATACAGTGCTCCAAAACAAGGAAAGTTAAAAGTGCAGGAAGATCAATGAAGCTTTTTAAATGGTTTCTAAAAATGTGATAAATCTTTCTTCTGGTTTCTTCTGTAACAAGCACAATGTTTTGCAACATAGTTGAAGCAATTTTGGGCCCCTGTAAATCTGACTTAAGCTGTTTTAGAATTGTAGAAGAGAATTAAAGAATTAGGAGCTTATGTCTTAGCAACTTTGATTCTATAGGTGAATTACTCTCTAACAAGTAAAGCATATTCTAAGGCACTCAAGGTATTTCTTTTTTGTCTGATTAAACCACAGTTAAGAAAACATACAGTTCAAATAGTTGTAGCCTGCAAGTCATAATCAATGTTTAGTAAGGTAGCACAGAGATTTCTAATGGGAAGTTAGGTGCACATAATGCTTTCTTAACAGAATGTTAGCATACATTAAAGAAAAAAGTGTTATTATAGGCTGGCGGCTGGGACTTCACTGATCTTCTGCATTACCTGCACTTCACTATGTTAGTATTACAATTTTGCAGCTGTTCCAGCAGCTATCTTTTGGTTGCCACATGCACAGATGCTACTAAATACAGTTCAATTAACACTACTTTGCAGTCTCTGTCACATGGTCTCCATAACACTGAATCACCTAAGTAGTATGAATTGATTAATATATTTTATTACTGAGCCACATTAATGAATATTAAATGTCCTTTAATAACTTTTTTTTAAACCCTCAACATATGAGATTTAATAGGTAACTATTGTAAAACTAAAATGCCTTTCTGTGCTTGAAAACACTCATCTGCTTGCTTGTTACTATGTGAATATGAATATTCTGATTAAACTGGTGTAGCTGTTGCTTTCTGTTGCTCTCTGTTACTCAGTGTTTTCAGAGTCTGGGAACAGATGGTGCACCACCTGACTCTGCACACTCTAATGTAAGATTCATTGTGCTTCACAGGAAATCAAAGATCAAGCAACATTGCAGAAGGTGAAGCAGCACCTCAGCAACCAGCAACACAGTATGAGACAGTCAAGTGGTAGAGCGAGAAAGCAGGGAGAGAGGAGGAGAGAAAGAGAAAGAAAGAAAATAGAAGCCAGAAAGACTTAACTTAGTTTCTGAGGTTTATTTTGCTTTCTTCTTTCTCCTTCTATATTCTGCTTTTTTTTTTTTTTTTTTTTTTTTTTTTTGGAAAGAGGGGTCTGCTGATTCCAGAGAAGAAACTTTAATCCAGACAATCAATAGCTGAATGTTTAGAAGCTAGAGAGTTATTTGATTTTCTTGTTGGCTTCAATTTTATCATACAAATGTAGCCTGTTTGTAACATTATCAGTTTTACAAATATTTAAAAGTTCATTCAAAATTTCAGATGGCTGTATAGAATCACATTTATTAGCCACCCCACCTGTGTCTCTCCACTTGCTAGCTACTCACAGGATGTTACCCATCCTGCTCTCCCTTTGCCCTGACTTTCTCTACCTGGACAATGCATTTAGGCCAGAGGAACTCCTTTAAGGAAATCTAGAGCTGACAGACATAGTGTTACATGTAAAAAAGCCAACAGTCTCTCTAGGGTATATGAAACCAACAGGAGGGGTGATTAAGCATAGAAGAAGGCCTTCCTTAAAAACACTTGCTATCCCTAAATCTTTCAGATTAAATCTGGGAGCTCTTGTTTTAGGCACCTCCATTCATGTCAAATGAGATAACTCAAGTGAAGCTGACTGTCATCCTGAAGCACCTTACATACACTCATTTGGGAACTAAAACCAAGACTTAGCCCAGCTGGCATTTTCAGGTATCCAGTACAGCACCATGCAGAACACAGAGTATCTTTCACAGCACTCAGAGGAACTATCTGAAAGGATCATCCTCTACTTATTCCTCAAATGTCGCAATTTTAATAACTCCATATCCTGAAACTGTATATGCCCCTCCCGGCATCTGGGCCTGACCTAAATCTAAATGAAGTCAGCAGTAGAACTGCTTTATGCTCAATTTGAGGTTCACCAGAACAGACCTTGCAGTTGAACACCCTAAGGCTGTCTGCTTGAAATGTGTAAACACTGCAGCATAACACAGAGCTGAAGCCTGTACCATAGTGAAGAAAGTAAGGAAAGGCAGGGACTACTTGAAAGGGATGTCCAGCAAAGGGTACACAGAAAAGGAAACATACACTCAGTCCTCAAATCCATTTGTGTGCTCAGCCTGCATTTAGGTATCTAATTCTCAATTAATTCAAAGTGAGGTGACATGTAATTGCCTTTGAGGATCTGGCCAAGAAGACTAGCAGGTCAGAAAAATTATTAAAGGCATCAAGAAATACATAAAAAGGTGGTAGTACTACAGAAATCTGATGCTATAAAGAAGATCAGATCTACAGCAAAACTACGGCAACAGACTGGAGGAGCCATGATTACACTGCCTCTTTTGACTACGCTGGATACCAAGAAAGCCAGGCTTCTACCTGCCACTTAGAAAGTGCTTGGAGTATATGGATTGTGACCTCTGGAGAGGAAGGATTCCCAAAAAGCACAAGTACCCACCATATTATCTTATTCCACCAGAAATCTCACAAGCAGCTAGTCCAATTTTCCATAGCCTGTCTTCATAACTTTCCCCTTTGACCCTTCTAGCAGGAGAGTCCTGAACCTTGTCAGGTCCCTGCTCCTCATCCTTGGCACAACAAAAGAAGAACATAAATATTAATTTTGTTAGTGAAGGTTTTAGAAAAGTCTACCTAAAACCTATGATGTCTGGACACTAGTATGAAGAAGGGCATAGATAAAGAAAAAAGGATTGTCCCATAGAGATGAAATGCATATGAAACTCAATACATTGCAGTATCACAAAACCAGAAATTATACTCATCTTCTTAAAGACAGTTTAACACCAGGAAAGACAAAGAACACAAAACAACATATCATGTATTGCATCAGTATTTCACTGTGCTGCATGGAGAGGTGACGAGAGGACCAAATCTTATACTCCTCCTATGTTTTGAAACAGACTGATTGCCTCTACATACATGCTTTCCTCTTGCATGTATCAGCTTTACTGCATGCTCCTTTTCTATGTTAATAACAGCCCCTATATGTGCAGGAATGATGCATAAAGTGGTAGTTTTCCTCCAGTGATAGTAGTGCAGCACTTGTGCAGGACTGAGCCCAAATGATGCACTGCCTGCTTCAGTTCACTGCAGGCAGGTTGTACCTGAAGGAGTCACAACAGTATAGCTAGAGAGATTAGTATAGTTATTCTACCTATAGTCAGCCTATATTTGTTACATGAGTTAGGAGGTACATAGCACCCATGGTCAGGCAGACAGTGAACAACAGTTTGGAGGATTAAGCTTCAGGATTTATAAAGCATTTGTTAATACAGGGGGATGTAAAGGCAGTTGTGCTGTGGGATTTATAAAGCATTTGTTAATACAGGGGGATGTAAAGGCAGTTGTGCTGTGGGTATGCTAATCATAATAAGATACTTCAGTGGTTTCACTGGTTCAAAATGGCCCTTTTACCCCTATCATAATAATAATGAAAGTTACAAATTTTATTTTGGTTATCATGTTTT
Source organism: Florisuga fusca (assembly GCA_038090715.1). NCBI lineage: Eukaryota > Metazoa > Chordata > Aves > Apodiformes > Trochilidae > Florisuga > Florisuga fusca. Next base: position 24,377,473 of record JAAWXA010000002.1, read on the forward strand.
GGACAGCTTAAAGCAAAAGGTTATTTACAGAGTGATTACTGTTCTTTGATGTACAGTAACTGAAACGGTATTTATTTTTGCTGCAAAGACAGCAGGCTTGTCACTCTGCATGTAGAATCAATTTGATATTACTAGTGTGTATTACCTTACTGTAAGCCCATGCAGGGCTCCACACTGAGAAGCGATGTGGTTGAAATAATGATGTTTCTATAAGCAAATAACAGGTGAGAAAAAAAAAAAAAAGGAATATAAATAGCATCAAGGAACATGATAGGTATATGTCTTCTGATAAAATCCAAAACAGCTAAAACAACAAGTTCAGCAATCACTTCAATCTAATGATTTTATTTTATGGTTTTACCACATTTGCTCACTTACATTAATAACATAACTTGTTACTTCTGAAGTCACTGCAATAACTTATTTTGACCCCTGTAGCTGAGAATGACATGGAGTGAGAGAAAACACTTAACCTACAATTTATCCATGATTTATGAAGAAAAATTCTTAACATTTTACAATAAAACCCTAAGGATATTAGCCAAAGATGGCAGCAAGTTTAGATAGGAAAGCTCTAGCTATCAATAAGGTTGCACTGTTATTTATACTGTTTTACCCTGAAGGTATAATGGACCATTTTTTAAATTCTGTAAAGATATTTGGCTATTTGCCTTGTGTAGGTGCCAGAGGCACTTTGTGGACAGAGAGAGGAATCAGCTTTTCATCAACATGTACCAAGGTGAGAATAATCTCTATTTCATCTTCTTCATCAGCATTTCAATTCTCCCTGTTATGTCAAATGTATAGGACTGTATATAGTCAACACAAACTACCATAGTCCTGTCTCCCCCGCATCTCTGCCCTGGCCATACAGTTAACTCCCTCTGTCTCACCTACACCAGAGTTTTTGTGATCTGACAGTGAGCTAGTTTATGGAGCTGAGCCAGAAGAAAATCACTTTCTTTTTAAAGACTGGGGGGAGATAGGCAAGCCTGTGGCCTTGGCTTGCTGTATACTAATGTGAAAAAAAACCCTGTGCAAGGGGGTGAATATGTGTTCAAATCTTCTGAGTCTACTTGTGACTTCGCAGTGATTTCTTTTACCTGTTAGTGTACAGCCTGCTGCTTCAATAACAGACAGAAAGGAGAATGGGAGGAACACTTTCAGAAACTCAGAAGTTAAATTTAAATTTAAAATTTAATTAATTTTTTTCATTCTTGGCAATATTCAAAAGCTGCCTGGACATGGTCCTAGGCACGGTCTCTAGGTGGTTCCACTTGATCTTGGAGATTGAACCAAACAACCTGCAATGGTCCTTTCCAACCTCAGCCATTCTGAAAATTACACATCTGCTGGTATTCACCTGCTTTCCAAATGTGATGCTCATGCCACCTTGTTTCATTCCAGCTGCACACCTGAGCTCATGTCTATTGGGATGTCATATGAATCAGTACACACCCTTTAGCTAGGCTCATTAAAAACCTAGAAAAACAGTATCTTAAAGACTGACTCATGGGGTCTAGATCAAGTTCCTAGAAACAACAGACTTTAGAAAGTGACTGTATAGGTCTGCACTGCTCATCACAAACCTCAGCTTTCATGAAGAAATTAATTTATTTTTCCTCTTTTACCAGGGATATATTTATTACCGCTGCAAAGCAATTTGTAAATATCAGCTTTGAAATTAGTACAGAGAGGACTGGGCTTACCAGGAAGAAACTGGGCAATTGTTACAAGCAGGTCTATGTATTCAGGCCAGAGCAGTCCTTCTGCATCACCTTTGTACACACAGTAAGGCTGAAGCACAGGGTTAATACATTCCACTTTTTAAAAATCTAAGCTCTCCACTGACAATAAGATTAAAAACCCAATGGGACTAAAGTGGTTCTTTCTTGCCACAGCTCTATAGTAAATGTTTCATCTAACCTTGGTGCTAGAGAACTGACTTTCTTTGGTTATACAGTTCTTTCTTAAGTTACCTCTGTACAGGGCAAAGCTATCAATCTAATAAAGAATTTACAATCAGAGGATTTCAGAAGCTTAGTTAAGGAATAGTACCTGGTTCTCCTCTTTAGAACAGCATGGTAAAACCCAGTATAAGAATGAGTATGGATCATTCAGACTTTCTGTGTTTCCCAGAGTCTTCAAAAATTACATTTCTTTGGAACAGCAATGTGAAATTTCATCACTAAATGGCTTCCCTGGAAAAAAGAAAAAAAAACCCAAACCCCCCAAAAATATTAGCAGAGTTCCGTTTATCTTTTTATCAAATAATTTGCAATAGCTTGATCAGCCACAACCATGCCTTCCTTCTCTGGTCACTATTAACTTTTTTCCAGTAGAGTTTAAAATATTGGCAGCTCCTGAATCTTCGTATTCCCTTCCCTATAAAGATATCCACTTGCGATCTTCCTTCCAACCATTTTATCTCCTCTGTCCTCCCAACTATCAACTGGTAACTGCCTTTCTTCTTCCTTCCCCGGCCTACCCACCTGTCCCGCATGACTTACGCAGATTTCCTATCTTCTTTCATACGTAACTCATCATCCACACCCTATTTGTCTTTCTCAGGCAAATATTATCTCACTCCAAATATTTGCCTTTCACTCTATCAAGACCAAATAGCTTTTCTGTTACCCTGGCCAAAGCTAGACAACAGCAGTAACAATGCACTACTACTCTCATTCACAGACTGAGTTGAGCCCTGTAGGTCTCCACCCCTGCTTCATGTTAACATCCAGTTTAGCTCTGCAGTCCATACCAGAGCTAGTCCTGTCAGGTTTTATCAGCTCCTTGTATCCATTGCTGCTTCCTTCCTGAAATACCAACAAAAGAGGAGACACAGCTTCAAGATTGGCTTTACATCTATACCCCATGAGTCCTGGTGCCACCTAGGCATTATCAGAGCAGCAATCTCTAGTTCCTTGGAGGAAGCTGGAGTCCTGAGCACCCCTCAAGATGCCAGGCTCAGGTCGTGATATCTTTGTTTTGGTTTTCATATTAAAATGCCACATGAGCCCAGCCATGTTGCTAGATACTAGATGGACCCTATCCATCACTCATGGCTCACACAGTCTTTATTGTTTGAGCCAGGACAGAGGAAGGTGAGGATTTCAGAAGAGTGGTCTGTGCATTTTACTTATTTATTTATTCATTTTGCAGACGGTAATGTCTCTCTTCCAGTTTTTCCCTCCCAGGAAGAAATTATGGTAATTGAATACCAGGGCTGTCTGCCAGCAACAAGCAGACCAGTGTTTCAGAAGCCACTGGAATATACTTAATGTAGCTACATATGAATGTATACAGATTGAGGTTTCAAAACTAGAAGGCAGTAAATGTGGAGCATTTGCCAGTTTCTCTGACTCAAGATTTCTCCACAGACAGCTTGGAAGCTGTGGGGGGAATGAAGGGCTGAAATTTATCCCAAGAGAATGAATAGAAATCACAATAACAAAAAAGTAAAGAAATGAATACCCTCATCCCCTTTAGAAATGGGAGCTTCTTCAGTCTATATCCAGATGTTTCTTGCAAAAGCTTCTTCTCTTTCTGACATCTTAACAGCTTTTGCAACTTTTTATTATTCAAGAAAAAAATCATTCAACAAGGAACTTCCGCTTCATGAACTCCAAGATGTGGCAGTACTACAAGCCTGACTTGTGTTCAGATTTCAGACAGATTCTTGGAGCTTTAGAGAATGGCTATTGTAAAACAACATTATAGGTCACCACAGCTTATTGGTGTGTTGTTTTATAAATAATTTTCATTCTGTCTTTGAAAGCTACAGTCAGAAAATAGTAACCATGAAAACATTTTGCTGGAACCTTTTGTGCTCTGAAAATCATGGTTTAAGCCTTGATTTTTCTTGTTATGTTGCCACTCTGTTCTGAGAGCAGAGTGGTGACTTGCCAACTTTACTTCTTGGAGAATAATGAAGTAAAACAGCTGAACATCAGAAACGGAGCTCATGATGAGCTTGTCATTTGAGTTTAACAGCAGGGGCCCCGCACTTGGTAATCATTCCTACTGCCTAATCTACTGCATGTTCTGTTAGTCAGTAGAGATTAGAGCAGTGGTGCTTCAGACCTCTATTGGGAATAGAGCTAAAAAGGAAACATGAAAATTATGTGTAAAAATAAGAACATATAATATACACATGTTAATGTTTCTTTGCTGAATGTTGTTGGCCTAGTAAAAATGCTGCTTGCTGCTATGCTGGAGTTTCACCTTTGGGAGTTAACTCTAGACTTTAACAACAAAACATAGAGACTATGGGCTTTTGAGGCTTCTATAAATTTAGAAACTCATTGAGAACACTTGTCCACACAGGGGGAAGTTTTCTAAGTTACGTGCTTGGGATTAGATTGTGTGATTGCCAACAATGTTAATAGGAGTTATTCTTGCCTCTGAAAATATCAGCCAAACTCTGTAATAAAGTAATTTCCTCCACTATTGGTTTAAGCACTTCATGCCAATTTTCTGACCTCAGTTACTTATTTGAAATCCAAGGTTGTTTTTTGGATTGGGTTGTAATGAATCAGTGCCTGCAGGCAAGAGAAACAATTGCTCAATAAAATTCAGAGACAACCAGCACATCTAGGACTAATATTGTCTCCTTCTAATACATATTTTTGTACCACTATACTACACAAATAAACCACCAGTAGGGGACATTACTTGCATTATAAATAGAAAGCCTGGGAAATAACTTACAGACAGAAAAAGATGCATCAACTGAGGAAACGAAAGATGAATGAATCCAATGTTTAATCAAGGTTGGTTTCTGGTGCTTCTCCTGCGGGCTGGCAGAGATGTTCAGCTCAACATATAAGAAGGAAGCTAAAATGACAAGTGCTAGAGTTGCATTCTAGAAAGTCCAGTATCTCCTGGGACACTCTGGTTTACCATGACATTGAAGTGAACCAGACATTGGCCCACCACAACAATCCAAATGAGCTGTGGGAGGCCGTTTCGCTGCTTTGGAAAATGTTCACTAGCAATGGCTCTGAGAGACCACTAACAAAAAGTTTTTGAAAGGTAAGTAGAAGTGGAAAGATGCTCTGTAGGCAATAGTCATATGCCAGCAATTACCATGATTCCAAATTAAGATGACAACTTCAAACACAACTACTCACAGAGCAAAAAAAATTTCTTTCCTGGCACTAAAGGTGAAGCAATTCTTTTCTGGTCATTTCAGCATCAAACTTAATTTCACTATAATACTTCATTATAGCAAGTAGAAGTGAAGGTGGAAAACATTTCTTCTACTATGAACTGTCTTGTCTAGTTTGATTATGTCTCACAGAGCCACGTGATACTGTGCTACTCTTTTTGGATTTCCAAAGATGTAAGCAGCTGGGTTAAATGGAACTCCATTTTCTAATGTGGATGAGACAATGCTCTAAACCACCCAGGCCATGTAAAAATTAGTTCATTGACCTATTGCTCCCATAAAGCTAAAAAAGAAAGTGCTATTAAATATTAAGTATTATTAAATATTATCTGAAGATAAATTAGTTTTATTTAATTTAACAAAATAACATTTTGTTCAATTAAGATCTTATAAGAGTTATCATACCATAATGAAATATGTAATTTTAATTCTCTTTCCACCCACAGAAAAAAAAAGTACTCTCTTTTTTTTGAGGGGGGGGACATCTACATTTTTCAAAATAATTAACATGTTAATGGAAAAAAGCCTGACTAAATCTAGTTTAAATGTTATAATGCTTCACATCAGCATAGTGCTGAGCATCGTGGCTGTGGTCCAGTAAAGCACATATCTATATTTAACTTTAAACACAAGAATAATCCCGTATGGATACTGCACCTGCATAGTTTGCAGTTCACTGTGGTCTTCAGCTGACCCTTTCCCACTAGTGAGAACACACCCTCTGGGCCACCACATATCCTGGTTTTCTGATTACTTATACCAAAGGAACCTGTTGAAGTCACAGATGCTCTGTTATTGCCTGTATATCAGTATTTCTTTAAAAAGGAAACAAGGGACCACACCTGCATCCCATCCCCACGTGTAGTCAGAATTATGTTGACTAAGGCAAATGCTTGGGAAGGAGTGCACTTTGCACCTCAGGGAATGTTCACACCATAGCACAACACATCTACATTGTAAAGAAATTTTACAACCACTTTCATCATGGCTTTGTGGTAAAATACACTACCATGGGTGTCCTTTTTGATTAGGTGAAGCAATAAGGGATTGTCCCTGATGCAGTTTGGCACACAGTGACAAAGTACACCCAGGTGTTCTTGCAAAGGCCATGAGGAGGAAAAAAAAAAAAAAAAAAGAAAAAGAAAAGAAAAAAAAGTATGAAAATAATAATAATTAAAAAAAAAAATATTAAAATAATCATAATGCACTAAAACTTCCAGGTAAAGAGAAAGACAGATGTATAGAGTAGAAGAGAGAGATGGGCTTTTAGGCAGTGCAACAGATACACTGCAGCCACTGGCTTCATTGAAATGCTGGATTATTACTATTTTTAAAGTGTCTCTTCACTTCCATTAATCTTTTCTTAGCAGAGACATATTAAAAAAAAAAAATCATTTTTCCCAGCAAAGCGATTTTCTGTTTTTCAGTGTGTGCACATGCGTGTCCTTTTCATCTCCCTTCCCAAACCCAGAATATCAGATCAAGGAAAGCAGAGAGATTCAGACAAGGAAGCAGAGGTGTGCACACCAAGGAGAAGAAACGGTTAAAGGTGTCATGTAGATCAGAGATCAGCCAGAAGGGACTGTTGTGGTGTTCACAGTTGCTGGGAATGGAAAGAAAGCCCCATATTTATTATGCTGTTCAGCAAAATGTCAATTTGAGAAAATTAGAGAATTGGCAAGAGTTAGAGTTAGTAGCAAGTTAGCAATACTAAATTTGTCTGCTGGGAAATTGGCCTTCTGTCAGTTTCCCAACTAAAAACTGTGAAATGCAGGTTGACTAGATTGAGTGAAGAAGAACCAGCACTTGCAAAGGGGGATGTTGCCTTATATCTGCTGATGAAAGACTAGATCTTTGGTCTTCAGTCTTTTTACAGTATGTTATTTATGGTGTTCTCTCATGTCAGTCCTTTTATCTCATCAGGTTTCACATGAATTATTCACTGAAGCTCTGGCTTATATGATTTGATTGCTCTTCTAGGATGTATGTTAAATTTAGTTATGCTGCACTTTTCTTAGTGAAGTCTTATTACTGAAACTCACAGTTTAGCAGGATACAGTCCCCTCCTCCCACCTTCCAACTGGGGTTTTTGTTGTGGGTTGCTTTTTGTGTTTCTGGTTGTTTGGGGGGGTTTTGTTTGTTTTTTTGTTTTGTTTTTTCTTTCCAGCAGAATGCCATGAGCACAGTGCTAGACAGATCCTCCATTTATAATCTGAGGCTGCATTTTCATCTAGGTTTTCACCTCTCAGAAAGGTCTTGAATGTCTTGAACTGTGTTCTACTCAAGTGTATTTCTTGTAGGATGCCAGCTGCTTTCCTGGCATTAGGCATGAACATCACTGCTAAATTATGCTCTCTAACACTGTTGCTGACATCTTGAATGCAATCTTTATAACCTTGACCCCCAGGCTGAATTGAAAAGCATGTTGTGGATTATTCCTGTTCTGGCCCATTCTTTCTCACTTTCACTTGCATTGTGTTAGATAACTGAAGTAATTTCTGTGACTCAAAAATGTCACAACTTTGCGTGTAGGGGCTTGCTATCTTCCTCCCAGACAACTGGCATCATGAATAATCTTGTATCAGCAAGATTTTTTAAAAAAGGCTGATTTTAAAATATTCTTTCTAGCAGTGGAACTAGAAGGTTCTTTGGAAGATTTCTACTGTCTACCTAATTAAAATTTATATTAGCATATAAACCTTGAGTATTTCTTGATGACGATTTATCAGGACTGAAAAATCTGCCCTGTGAAATCAGAAAAGGCTTTTTTTGCATAACCACCCATTGAAGTGAGGGTGATCAATTAATCCTTTTTGTTTAGCTACTGATTTAGTCAAGTGTTCTCACCTCTGAGGTTATATTCTGCATACCCAAATTATTTATGCAGGTGCAGCTCTGAGCTTCCCTTTCTCTCCTGGGTAGGCCGGAGACCACAGCTTTTTACAAAACCCTCAGTTGGGACTGGCTTGGAAAAATACAGAAAATCATATAGAAAGAAGCTGAGTAATTCATATTAAGTGCATAAATGCTACAACATCTTGATGAGCCTCAAGTGCAAACATTTTGACTGCCAAGATTACCATCATAAAGAGATATACAGTGTTCATATCAGCAATGCCACCTGCAACGAACTTTCTTCTAAATGATTTAATACAACTTTGTTTTGTTTATAATTCCAGTTTCAAATCAAGAACATCTACAACCCCAAGCATCAATGCTCTTCAATATCTAATTTCACAGTTTTCTTAACACATATCTCATGTTATTTATTATAGTCAGTGTCATCCCAACACCTTTGTCTATTCTTGCTACATTTTAAATGGTTTAGCTGGCAAGCCATCAATCAAAAATCATGAGACATATTTTAACTTGAACTAAGATCAGTTTAGAAAGAAAACAAGTCTTGTATGGCCTAATTGGATGCATTAGTCACATCTATAAGTGATAAATGCCTGTTCTGGAAAACTTTTTTTTTTTTTCCCAGAGTTTTAGTATGTAACTATAGACAGAAAGAAAAAAATTCAGTTTCTTTACAGCCCTGAAGCAACAAAGTTGTTGAAAAATTCAGATGTTTTAATGGGAGAAAGCCCTTCAGAACTATGTTTCAGTGTTCATATATACATCCATTGTTTCACTAAATATTTTTTTTTCTTTTTTTTACAGTTATATTTCAATCACTAGGTAAGCAGAGGAATACCATTTCTAGAATATCTGGATTTCCTCTTGTAGGAACATAAAGAAGCCAGAACCAATGTTTCTATTCAGTCAGTGTATTTTAAAGCTTCCCCTCCTGTAACTTACCACATACAGACTGGCTCTTCAATTGCTCTTTTATAACTTCTTATGCTACATTAAAAAAAGTTATTTCTAAAATATGAACTCATGCGAATTGATCGAGTGTTTTTTCTCTGCCTGGTGGTAAAGAACAACTTTACAGCAATAACTCACAATAGAAAATTATGAACAAAATAAAGCATTCAGTTTTATAGTGAGACACAAACAAGTATTTGGGAAAGATGGCAATCATTTCTATAATGTAATTTTAATTCAAAAGAAAATAGATAATTTTACTTATTCCATCAGGTCAATTGCACTAGCCACATTACCAGGTGATGCTCATTTCATTTTACAGGTAATTTATTGCAACTGCAACACGGACTCTAAGATGGTTCACAAAAATAATTTTCCTTAAGTAAACACCATTTACCACTAACGATGGGGCAAAATAAACTTGCAGAGCATTTATGAACAGTAACATCTCTCTCTTTCAGTACACATTTGCAAACTGATCTCTTGTTTGCAGATGAATTAAGCATGGCTTGAAAAATCATTAAAGCCATCTGCTTTGATGAGAAAAAAAAACTTCTGTGGTAATTTTATTGCACCGAGAGAGGCTAGGGACCATTTTACAATATTTTTTAGCATCATTTACCCTAAATTTGACATCCTGCCTAAAAAATGAGCTATATTTGTTAGCTCTTGCTGTGCCTACAGAGAAAGCAGCTTATACAGGTAACTCGAGGTATTTGTTTTGCTGGTCTCCAACAGATGGATGAGCCTGTTTTTCAACTATTATAATCTGTAGTTACAGCAAACTAAATGTTTATGGGTTCTGTGGAAAGCTTAATCTTCCTCTGAAATGATAGGCACTAATAAGCATAACAATATCGTCACTGTTTTAGTTACAGATTAGTTCCCAAGGTCCATTTAAATGAAACCTTTTTCCCCCCAGAATTCTCCACCTTTATTGAAAGTGTAAAATACTAGTTCGTTAATAGTGCTATTTTTTTACTTTCCAATTGGATAATACTGATACCAAATCCATCTCAATTAGCAAGCAGCAACTTCTAATAAATTTCAGAATCTCAATACTTCCCTTTAAAAATCCTGTTTGAACTCCTGTGACTTTAGCAGGTTTTTGTCTCAAGTAGCTTTCAGCAGTATTTTGCTGCCTGAATTCCACCATGACTTACTCACCTGAGAAACTACATCATGCAGAACTGCAGCATTCCTCCACCGTTTACTACACCGTCCTCTGTTTTCAGCTTTTGCAGTATTAAACCTACTGCAAATATGCAAGTTAGTAAAATTTGTTGATGATAATGCCAAAAGCCTCCTAACATCAAATGAGTCATATTATGAAGCATCTCTAAATTTCACAGGGAAAGAGCTGCATGCACCACCTAGAAAATGTCACTTATTCCATCAGCATTCTAAATAGCTGCTATCGGCCATGTAAAACCCAAGCTAGGAACCAAGGAACAAGAATCAAGGATATAGTCTGAGTCACTGCCTGCTGCCTAGAAACAGAGAAAGTATTTATAGATGCTGATCATATGCCCCTTTGCTGTAACCACTGTACTCATTGAAGTCTTTTGGCATATAACAGTTTCTCCAATCCCATGACCAATCTCAAAAAGCAGCACTGAGTACTCCTTTTTTTGCATCTGCCATAGATACAGGTCCTTTTGGAAGTACATAACCAACACAGCACAACACAGCAATAGGACTGATGCCTTTAATTTCTCAATGATATCTTACTTGGTCCAGTCTAAAACCATATTTGCTTTTTCAAGCAAACTACTGCAAGACCCCATGGTTCAGAAAGAAATTACCAAAAAGGAGCACTTATTCATGTACATCTGCCTCTTTTTCACCTATGACTCTTTCCACTCTTAATCTTTCCTGGATATTCTCCTAACCTCTATTCCTTCTCTAACATCCTTGTCTTCCCATGGCTTTAGTCACTGAACATTCCTTCCCTTCTTTTTACTTTCCCTCCACTGCACTTTCTTTTTTCTTTTGTTTTCCTCTTCCTAATCTCTAAGGATGTGTGATTGTCCCTCTGTTCACCTCTACTTCCCAGTCCTCCACCTTCCTTTTGTGGTCATACACTCACATATGTCCTATGAATGTCAACCACCATCCTCCAAAACCCGGTCAACAACTTAAAAATTTTTAAGTTTTCAGTATTTCTTGGGTGCTTAGGTCCTCTCCCCTTGATGCTCAATGGAGCCATTTCTGGAAAACCTTACTGTTTGTAGATGGCTGTATAATCAATTGCTGTCCTTAAAATTCTTCTTTGGGGATTATCAAATCAATGCAATTACTCTCATTTTGCAGGCAGACAAATTGAACACAGAGAAATTAATATGATGTCCATCCCTGTAAAGATTAGAACAAAAAAACAGGTCTCTGAGCACACAGCACTGTGGTTCATTTGTTTTTCTCAGCTGTCTGAAGTTCATATGACAAATATATGACAGCAAATTTTAAGCATGTTGTCCCCTGATAAACTTTAAAGTCACCTATCTAATTCTTCCATTCCAAGGTGAAAATATATAATCTAGGAACCAATTCTACTGTTAAGTATGAAAACATACTGTATCACTGATAACATTGTGCAACAAGAAAGCAAGAGGAGTTAAACTCACAAGCAACACAGCAAACAAACCATACGTGCTCATGTTGTGCTCATGTTTCTGGGTTAAGAATTGAGCCATTGAGCTCATTTATTTCTCATCTTTTCTCAGATGATTGACCTGTAATTGCCATCACTCTATCTACCTGTCAGAGAAATGTATCTGCTGACACACAGGCAGATCTTTTCAAGGTCTACAACCACAATCCAGCTGTATCTCTAATGAAGCAGAGGGACTAGAAAGAGATCACTAGGGATTTCTTTGATTCTGTACAACATCACATGAAATGTTTTATGACTGCATAGGAAAACATTTGACATATATCTCAGACATGCAATAATAGCTATTAAATTCCATGTAGTATCAACTATACAACCACAGCATTACCTAGCTCTCATTACCTAGCCCATGATTACTCTAAGAATAAACCATCATATTTTCACAGGAATGTTTTCTTAGTTGTTCAACATTGGTTTTAAAGGCAGATAGTAATATTTTTTAAACAGTAGAATTTATATTTTCTGAAAGGATCACATAACAGAGAGCTAGGTGAGACAACTCCTGTACAGTATTCTTCTCCCTCTGATTATATTTATAAGCTCCTGTGATCACGTTTCTGTACTCACTGAGTGACAGAATTATGCAGTTGGTATGTGAGCATCTAATTGGAACCTTTAAGATCTACTATTTTAATTAGGCAACCTGCTTTGGATCTGATTGCTTATATCCCAAAATATCAGCATTGTTTTCACATCAAATCTTCCTTTTAAAAACTTCTTGGGTTGTGTCATATTTACATATATACACATATGTACACACACAAAACAACAACACAAAATTAACTCTGAGACAGGATGTTCTCTTGCAGGTTTGTATGGAAAAAACCTCAGCATTTTATACTCTTCTATTGTTCAGCTGTTCTCTTTCAAATTAATTTATCCTTCCATTCCTCAGGCAAGCTGCTGAAGGAAAGATGAAAACTGCACTATAATGAAAGCCTTACCATTAGCTTACATCAGAAATGAAGATTCACATGCTTGGTGGAGATAGAAGTTGTTCACTTTTTGCAAAATAAGGAATATACAACATATATCATATAAAGAATTTTATATGTATATTAACTATTTTTACACTTATTTTCATCTTCAAACAATTAGTTAATATATTTTCTTTTTCTGCTATCCTACAGAATATAAATAATCTGTATCAAAGCTTAAAATCAGAGCCAACTTTTTCCAGCTGGTTAAGAGTTTAAGGAGCACTGCCAATACTTGCTGATTCACAAAGTCATGTTACTCATGCTCTCTTTGTCTGTCTTCCACATTTTCTCTACTCTTTTCTCTACTTCTTTGATCAGCATTGTACAAAAGAAGCAGTTTTTTCTTTGTTTGCATATTTGTCCTGAAAAAAATAGTGTTGATGGTTCCGATAATGACCAGAGTATGATTTGTGTTGAAATCTTCCAGATTTGTATTTCTGTACAAATGAGACACTTTGTTTCTATCCATTCTCACATCTTCAATCTTCTATAAAAACAAGCAACCAAATTAAGATTTAATCAATTTATTTTGAGCAGAAGCCATCTTTATTTCTTAAGAACTATCCAACATTTTCCATCTTCTCATCTTTTTGCTCTTTACGTTTGCAAGAAATTAAGCAATTGGGCTTTTCTTGTGCGAATATGCAGGGAGAGTCACAAATAAGTTACAGGCTAGAAAAATTAGAAGCTACAACTGCAGGTTCCACAGTAAAGCTCAATATTTGCAAAGTACATTACATCAGTGCTATTTTTAATGCTGCAGCAATAAAAAACAGATTCCAGACCCCACTTCACAAAACACTGCATGAATATACAATAGAAGAAAGCTTTTACTTCAGACATCAGTGGAAATAGTTCTATTAACTTTATTTACCTGTATGTTGACTTGGGTTTAATCTGTAATTCCCATTATAATGGTTGTAACTCATATACACACCTCCAGAAAATTCAAAAGACTTCTGTGAGCACTGCTAAGACAAGACAAAAAAATAAAGCAGCAGGGAATATTTTCCATATCTGACTTTGAGCAACTAGTTTAGGCATGTGCATTGTCAGTGCTACTTCTAAAAGCCAAATCACATCAGCAAAGCTAAGGACAATTGCACTGCCTGTTGACTCTGTGGCAAACCCTTGGCTTTTGTTCCAGGCCTATAATAAGATACATAAAGTATGAAGGTGGGAATTACAACTACAGGAGGAATGGAAGTAGGAGAGAATATGATATCTGGACTTGTGCATACCTGGGCATGAGTCCATCCATGACTGAAAAATGGCACCTGCAGCAGCCAAGCAATTCCAGCAGTTATTGCTGACCCAGGAAGGGGCATCACTTAGGGCTATCATGAGAATGCACCACTACCTTTCCAAAGGAGTTGCTACAATCATTGACCCTATTCTCTAGAGCAGATGTTTCACTACAGCCCAACAGAGCTGGCCTTTGATGGTAGGTTAGATGCAGACTTACAAAAGATTCTTCACTTTATGGGAAAGTGCAATAAATGTGAACAGAAATTTTCCAACACACCCTTTGAAAATTAGTATTGTCATCCTAGTGTTGAAAAGATGGGGGTTTTTAATCTATACATAGTACTTCTTGTACTATTACAATGAACCTTCTTTTATACTACATTAAGGTCAGTAGAAACCTATTTGTTTTAAAACTGAAGATTTCTACACAAGTTTTTTACATGGAGTGCTACTATCATACTGATAGCAGCACCATTGATTTATGGTAAATATTTAGGAATATTATAATTATATGACCATGCCTATATACATAAGGCACAAAGCCACACTCTCTCTCCAGTGATTTTTCTGCCCAAATTTGAAAAAGGTTAACTGGCTAACAATTTCTTCTCTGTGAATTTTTACCTCAGTAAATGATAGAGGCATGACATTTCTGAGTACAGATACACAAGAAAAAACTCTAGGAATGATTTTCTATCCACTGACTCAAATGATTGCAATTAACAGTTTTCACATTTTCATGAGTTTAAGAAAGAATTTGACCTTCTTAACAAAGAATCAGAAACAGAGTACTCTCTATCTCTCCCTGAAGCTGAGCTAATTTAATTCTTTGATGGCACTGACTTCTTTGCTATTGCATGAGTGCAGAATTTGACCTTCTAACTTATGAAATTGGTTTTCAGTGTAACTGCATTGGAGATGTTTTTATACAGTATTAATTGATGCTTATTGGAGGCTGAAGGGCTGATCATTTAAAGCTGTGGTATCAGACACATCTTGCTTGTGGGCCTTTGCAACATGACAGTGAGTACAAAGACTATTAAAATCTCCTTGTGAAAACACACAAAAATCAATTCTCTTCCACGAGGAGGTGCCCTCCAGCACAATCAATACAAATGGGTACAACAATATCTTATGATGCTTGCCAGCTGCTTTAAACCTTTTTGCTCAGTAAAGCTCACAAAGTGCTACTGCCTTTCATCTCTGCTGAATTGCATGAGATGAAGATGTATTTCTA
The DNA here is from genome assembly GCA_038090715.1 of Florisuga fusca. Lineage (NCBI taxonomy): Eukaryota > Metazoa > Chordata > Aves > Apodiformes > Trochilidae > Florisuga > Florisuga fusca. The sequence continues at coordinate 24,392,589 of JAAWXA010000002.1, forward strand.
GATGAGCTGCAGGGGCAAATGCTACCATCAGTTACCCCCCTTGCAGATGTCTTTAAATTCAGCAAGGTTGTAAAGGGTAGAACTCAACTTGGATTTCATCCAGTGGAGTTAAAGAAGATGAATTTGTTTACTGCTTTGAGACTTTTCTTTCCTCTATTTTAGTTGTGTTACAGGTTCTTGATGGGAATTTTTGTTTTGCATTTTGTTTCTTGCATGCTAGAGAGCCCAGTACACCAAAGGAATCTGAGTAATGACAATCAACAGGTTCTTTCATCTTTCTTCTATTATTAATCAATGTTATTAGCTGTAATTAAAAACCAGCTGTTAGAAAGTAATTTCTTCAGGAGCTGTATGCCTTGATCAAATGCACATCTATAAACTACTTTAACTTTGTTTTTTCTTTTGGAGGTTTTTGTGTGCCTGTCACCACAGTTTTAACCTATGTCCGTGCAAATCTTCTGTAATGACTTTCTAGCAATCAAGTATTTTCCCCAGATAACTATGAACTCAGGGTCTGATAAGTGGAACTATTTGGTTCCTACTGCCTGTCATCTAGCTCAATCAGTTTTATCTTTTGCTATGCATGCTTTGAAAATAAGCATCACAAAGACTGCAGCGATAGAGAGCTCTAGGTTAATATAATGCTGTTAAGTGTTAGACACAGGAAAAAAACTCCACTAGCCCAGGACAACATACCAGCATACACATTTAATACAAATAGACACTTGATAGTCTTGTTTAGTGAAAAATTAAACAGTATTCTTTGTCGTTGGGCTGTATTTCTTTGTGCAATGAGACATCAAACACCATGACTGAAACCAAATCCCATAAAATCTTGTCTAAACAATGCCAGTCAAATCAAAATCCCTTTTATGGAAATTAACCTTCTGTGAGATGAAAAGAAAACTCAACCAAATAGACAGCTGCATGACACTATAAATTAGTATATTAGCCTTTCACCCTTAGGAGAACAGAGTTTAGATTCTGGCATTAGGTGCAAAAGTAAACAAATGTTGAGGTCTCATATGAGCCATGCTCATGGTGTGCTTTTGATAGCTCATGTTCAAAGAAAGGTCACTGTCATTTGGATGGATCGTCTAGTAGATCTTTAGCCTCTTTTTCATTAACTACTAAGTTAATGTAAATTAAAAAGTAAGAGTGAAAATCAAAGAACTGTCCTAAATTCACTTCCTTTATGAATAAAAGCTATGCAAATGTGACAGATGCAGTTTTCTGAGCCTGGATAAGGTAAAAATCTTACTCATTCAATATTGTTCCATCATTCCTCCAATCCTACAAAATATCTCATGCATACATGGAATTGTACGAGGGCAGAACTACCTCCTAGAACATGCAGATTATGTCTGACGCTGATCAAGCACTCTGCTTGATATTTTTTCTCTTTAAAATTACAAAGCCTGCAAGATCCTCCACTTGATTCTATCCTTTCCAGTTGAGTGGAGCTGCCATTATGGGTCCTGGTGGGCAGGAGATACCTATCCTAACAGCAGAAACCAGGGGTCAGCCCATATGTCAGGTGCCAAGACACACTGTGGGAAATTCATACAGGAGTAGGTCCAAAACGTGATAGTGGAGTATTTGGTTCGCAAAAACCCTTGCACCACAAAGCAGCATGAAACTGCTGCTGAGCCAAAACACAGCACTGAGCTTTCCATAGGACTTTTGTCTCTCCTCTCCCACCAATCTCTTGCCAGCTCTCTGGACCTCCAGTCTAGGAGAGAACCGCAGTCTGGGAAACCACTCCTGCAGGGCTGCTAAATTCCACAGCGGACAACCGAGGTGGGGCTGGGAATCGGTGCAGGAGCTTTGCCTGAATGCACTGCTCCTTAAGAGGGTCCCATAGCCCCCATCAGACTAATTCTTAGAGACTCTATGTGAAAAAGTAGGAAATTGCATCCAGTGCACAGCAGCTGAACTGGATGCAGCTGGATTCAGCTCCAGATCAAATGAATCCTTGTGGGACCATTCTTCACCCATATCTCAATATGTACCTATAAAGCAGGAAATATTCTTTCTGATCCCATGACGTTTTGAGGAAAAGTAGTATAGCACTCAGTGCAGCACTCTTAACTGCTTAGGAATATGGAGAACCTCAGGTAAACACTACTTTTTTTCATGAGGCTCTATCTCCAAAATTACTCAAGTGACCTCAACTCAACTGAGGCTGAGTGACTTTGAGTGAGGCAGTCTCCTCTAAAATAACTTAGTACACGGCTGACAACTAATCATGTGCTGAAACACATGCTAAGAAAGGAATCCACTTTTCCCACCATCTCTGATGCAAACATATTTTTATACTTCTCATGCAATCTTTATAATGTATTAGTCAAAAAATAGGTACTTAATATATCCTTAGGGGGCAAATCCCCAGTAAAACTTCAGGTGAAAGCAGGACATGCTTCAGTGAAGAAACACTGTTATGAATCTATCTATAGGTAAGAAAAAAGTTGGTTGAGTGCAGCAATATGCAAAACTATTTATATATATATAAACTCTATGCTTCAATTCCCCTCAAATGCAATTGCAAGTGGTCTGCTAGTCGAAAAATTTTGAGACCTGAAATGCATTGCTAATGCTTTAGGGGTTTCTTGTCTTAAGAAGAAACCTGTGACACAAAGATATTAGACAGGACTGAAAATTTTCAAGTTGAATATCAAAGGCTGATATGACCAGGCAATAGCATTAATTCTTAGTTGTCACAGAGTATTTCAATCTGTAGTCCCCTAAACACTTGACAAAGGCAGCAAAATTCTATTTGTCACAGGGGGTAACAGAAGAATAAGGAGTTTTACAGAAGGGAACCAGCAGTGTTGTAAACACAACCCAGGCTACCTGGATCTCAAACCATGGATGAGTATCCTTCCTCCTGATCGGAAAACCAAGGTTTGAAATGGTTCTGTCCATATGGTTCAGAAAGGAATATATACTTACTAATGCATTACATCCTTGTACCTTAGTGGGTTTTAAGCTCAAATATTTCATACACTAAGACCAAATATTGAGATACTTGCATTTTGTATTTTTTCTCTGCCACAGTACTCTCAGTAAGATATAATAACCCATATAAGTAAGTTGATATGTCTGCTGCAACCTCCTGAAATGTTGATTTTCACAATAAAAGACTGTAAAGGCTAGAAGAATCCAAGCCAAATGAAGTGCATGGGATAAAAAACTGAACCAAACCAAAAAAAAACCAACTCATCTGAAGAGAAGGAAGAGTAGATAACAGTGTTCTAGTGGTAACAGAGATACAGAATAAAAATAATAGCCCGTTACAGTTTTTTAAAAATGCCACAGAGGAAGAAAAACTCAGGGATTTGCATGAAGACAGCAGACAACTGGATGCCACCTCCCAGTTCTTTACTTTTTTATCTTCATTTGCATTTATGCTGATTGGTTTGACCTTGCTCAGTTTACACCCTCTGCACAAAAGTAAATGTATAAAGAAAGGGCAGAGGCAGAAGGAATCAGTGTACTCATAGCAAGTTAACACAAAAACAAGGCACAGAAGATTAGCTTAATCCAGAAGGTAGAGTAAGGATATCTTGAACCCAAGTACTGTCAAATTCAACAGGCTTCAGGGTTTTTTTTAATCTAGATTGTACACAAAAATTCATAGCAGCACTTTGAAAAGCTGGAGATCTTATCAAGCCATTAAGTGGAGTTCTGCTGCCAGCAAAGGTTGAAAAAAAAATAAAAATGATGCCTCTGATTTGTGTTTGGCCCTTAATCTCCACCCCTTCACAGTTCAGGTTTTCACCTGCCCAAAGTGTATTCACACATTCAGGAAGCCATACATCACATTTGGGTTGTGAAAAAAGGCAGGACACCAAGCCTGTAGACCTTAAAGAAGACTCAGAGAAAGCATGTGAACTGTGTACATAAAATACTGTAACTAAATATTCTTCTCTCCAACTTCTTTTGATAGAGTTGACCGTATTGGCAATGCCAGAGCCTCTGCTACCTGTTGTAATCATTAAACTTAACCTTAAATTCACTAATTATTATTTTCCTTGAAGTCTGTTTTACACTTCTCAGGGGAAGCTGAAATTTTTTCTCTTGTGATACAGAAACTTGCAAGTAAATGGATCTTATCTTAAGGCACTAACAGCAATGTGTTAAATGTTCTTCCCTCCAGAGTTCCTTCTCAGTCCTATTCTAACTTTCACATCCATTGTGAAGCTCGACAATGGAGAAATAAAAAGTTGTTCCTCTAGTCTCTTTCTAGAGAACTGACTGTTGTCAGAATTTATTAAGTCATCCTTGATTGACTTCCATATCTTTTCTACCTTCCAAACAAAAAAAAAAATCAGCTTGTGTTCTCCCTTTCCATGGCAATGAGACGGTCTGCTTCTGAATATCACACGATTTTATTTTTTTTTTCTGTAGATTTTATGTATGGGGAATAATTCACTCAAGCATTTTTGTCTAATTCTGACTGGAACAAATGCCTTATGGGGATCACACTAAGTTTTGTCTTACAGCTTCAGAATGGCAGGATCATTAATGACATCTCTTAATAGAAGCACTTTAATATTAATAATGTATACATTAATTACATGGCTATTATATAAAGTGCCTATAGAGTCTATGTGCATGACTAGTATCCATGTAGTAAATCACAAAGCTATATGTCAACTGTAATTATCCATGCATTTTTAACTTTCTTGCTCCATTGAGAAATCTCACATTCCAGCACCCTGGAAAACTTAATCTTCTGATAATGTTTCCCTTTTTTTCCTAAAAAATCTGGATTTTCCTTCCAAAACTATAATGGATGAAAAACAAAAATAGCTTTAACTTTGGTTAAAGCTCAGATCCTTCTTACAAATACAAATACAAATTCTACATCTAGAAAACCATGCAGAATGTGATAACTAACCTCTTGGTAAGCTTACAGACCCTGAGATTTTCACATAAAACTGTATTTTTCCCAAATCCTCAAAGCCTGCATTTTTAGAACTTTGTATAGACTTATCATGAAAAATAGCCTTATCATGATAAATATATAATATGAGGTGGGTATTTCTGAGTCTTTCTAACTTATGACAGTGCAATATAAAGCACTCAAAATCCCTTTTTTTTTTGCAGATGGAAGATTTCTTCCTTTCTGTTTTCTTCTCTCCATTTCTACAGCCATAACACAACTGCAAAAGGCTTGGGCTTTTTCCTGCTTCTGGGGAACCTCTAGATTTAATCAGAAAACCTGAGTCCACAGAAACCCACAGGACAAACACAACATCGTTTGCTTTGTTTTCAGCAACATGGAGCAAGAAAACAACTTGTGAGTACATCCAACAACATTTTCTCAGCTTCTAGAACTGGTTAAGGCAAGACAGGAACCATCAGCTTCTAACTTGTGAATGTCTGAAACTATTGACAACTTATCTTGAGAAGCACTTTGAATATGTGTGTGTGTGCAAATACTAGCTAACAGATCTGTGCTGCTTCTCTGAGCCACTTAACCTTGATCTAACCTTCAGATCCTTAGTCAAGACTTGAGATTTACCATCAAAGTCATTAACTTCATAGGCAAATGATGAAGCCTGTGCCATTATTAAAAAATTTCTAACCATCTGAAGAACAGTTCTCTTTTTCTCTCTGAGCATATGAAGCTCAGAAAATATGATGTTTGGGAGTGTTGCTATGGGGTTTTTTATTTATTTTAGGGGGAGGAGCTGTAACATGTACTTCTGCTTTCAGAAATTAAGAACATGGGAAGAACGACCAGTTTGAGCATACGAATACATCTTCTTCCCATCCGTATCAATAAACACATTGCTCCATGATGTATTCTATAATTATGGCATAGCTACAAGTTTGTTAAGAAATAGTGGGTTAGAAGCTTCATCTTTAAATATGAATTTCATCTTTCAACAAGAAATTCAAGAAAAAAAAAGGAAGTTTGATAGCTATTACATTTTCGAGAAGCTTATTTTTTCCCTCATAAAACAGGGTTATGCAGGAAAAGGAAGCTACCTCATACCCATATAAACATTAAAAACCTGAGACTTTCAGCTGGCTTGCTTCTCTTGGTTTCCTTTTTGATATGTATACAAACTCCTCTTAATCCTTTTTAGACATAATGTTGTTGTCTGTGTACTGATTGTCATTTCTCTATCTTATAGACATAGAGAAGTGTTTTTTTAATGTGAAGACTTTTTCAGTAACTCATGTGGCCAAACATTCCAGATGAACTTCTTCATAGCAAATTTGAGACCATTTTACATAGTGAAAAAATCATTGGCTCAAGGTAACATACACTTCTAGAAAGAAAGTTGATCCTGGGTATGTAGTCCACCAGAAGCTGAACTCATCTGATGCTCTAGAATTAAAGGTCTCTGAACAAGTCACTTTGAGCTGATTTTTACTTCTTCTAAGTTACAATTTGCAGCTTGCAGTTGCCAGTTCTCAGGAAGTTTGAGTGCTATAGTCTTCTTTTCTTATGCTTAATTGTCTCAGAATTCTCTCTTTGCTCTTCCCTACTGGATACAACCATTTGTGAAACTGTCCTCCTAATGTATGGGACTGCTATCTGTCCCATTTAGGGTTTGTATGAGTATTCAGTTCACACTTGCAATGATATTTTAGACAGATACCATTTTCAGACAATGAATCAGCAGGTCATGCTTCTCTGGCTACATCCTCTTACATAAATTTTCAGAAATACTGACTTACCCTTACAGTTCATGCGCAGGGTAATGCCCAAGTAACATAAATCAACAAAAAAACCCTGCCATTTGTATTCCAAAAATATTACTGATAGAAGACACCACTGAGAGTGTATTTCCAGAGCTTTTTCTATTATTTCACATGAGGGATTTGGATTTCTTGCTGTCTCTCTTTGTCATAACCATCCCATCAAAATCCAAAATATCTAGTCATAAGAAATCTCTGCATGGAGCTGCACCTACTTTCAGAGGGTCAGATACCCTGGTCTGTTGATACAATTGATAAAAATGCATGAAGTCACCTAGAGTTTCAAGCAAGACTCCAAGTCTGATGAAATTAGGATATGTACTCCTTAATGTTATCTGTTGAGGATGGAACTCAGAGCATTATGGAATATGTTATTGATAGAGTTAGAGGCAATATAAGAAAGGAAAGACATTCATTAATGTGTTTTTTTCTCTGTCTCCTCATTTTGGAGGGTTATGAGTCCTGCTCCAACCCTGTACGTTACTAAATAATCTTACCTACGCAAAACAGCCACGGAGACAGAAAAGATGGTAAAATATGAGGTGTTATGTAGCAGAGATATAAAATGGGCACACTGTTCACCAATTGGTCAAATTTTTCTTGTTTTTGTTTCGTTTGCTTGTTTGCTGCTGCTTGTAGTTTTCAGTTAAACACAAATGCAGCAATGTTTCTCTTTTCTCTTTAAAAATAACCCTGACACCCAATGTCAGCAGCTTACTAATCACGCGCAAGTCCACAATAGCTCTTTGTAAAGGGTGTGTTTGTTAGCAAGGAAAACAAATCTTAGAGGCAAAGGATTCCAGGTTCAAAATTGGAGATTTTGTGTAAAAAAACAAAAAAACAAAAAAACAAAAAAACAACCCAGTCTACTTAAGCCAGTTGTGCTCTAAGTTCAATCACAGGACCCAAACAAAAGACAGGATACAGACCACACACCTTGTGAAACCATACCTTTGTGCCTTCATTTCAAAAAATACTTCCAGGAGATACCAAGTCTCCTGTAGCCAAAGGTCCATCCATCCCAGGATAGGTCAGCATCAGTTTAGAAAAAAAGCACGAGAAGAGGGTGACTCTGGTACACCCTCTGAAGATTTGGAAGTCTCTGTATTAGGGATTTCCCAATTCTGCGAGTTTTTCTTAATTTGTTTAAGACTTGTACCACCCAAACCAGCTTGCATCAATAAATTTCAAAAATTAATGATTGTCCTGTGTGATAAAGTACTTCCTCAATGTTCTTTAAGTGCCTCAATTGTTTTTTTTCTATAGCCTACTCAATAAAATCATGAGACACAGTAAATTGTGACCACCTATTCTTCTCCAAACAATTAATAATGTTATTATGGATGCTGCTTTTATTCCTTCTCCACGATCTGTCCCAAGTTGAATCCTTTCAAGTTTCTACGAGTGCGAGCCATTTGTAAGCCCTTCTTATGGTAGGTGTCCATATCTTTCTAAGTCCACCATAACCTTAGATGTGGTGACCAAAGCTGCAGAAGTGGTCAGAAGAACAAGAGAAGATTACATGATGTGTGGACCTGCTTTTCTGGCATTTAGCATAAAGCCATTAAAACCATAAGGCATTAATAAGTCAAGTTGAGGTTCAAGAACTGGTTTTGCCACAGCCAAGCTACATCCCTTTCCCAAGGCTAGACCATGATCACAGAAACTACACTGTGCAGTTCCAGGAACTGACCTTTCTATATGTGGCAGTACTTCTTCAGCCATTAAGACTGGATTCCCAAAGAAACTTTATGTACTATAAAGCAGAGCATGACAGTGTCTAAAATATAACTTGTTACTGAGGAGAATATTCCCTTATGCATTCAGAAGAATTAAATACCAAAAAAATCAAACTCATGAAAGGCTTGGAGTGCTGAGAAGGCAGATGCATGCACTGCAGAAAGCGAAGTCCTTTTCTGGCTGTAGGCATCTATTCTGGGCTCTGTGGATATTTGACTGCCTCAGCTTCAATGAGCTGCCTCCTGCAGTGTCACACTGAAGCTCTATAATAATATAAAGGTGTTCCCCATTTTTTTTCTCTGTAGATGTAGGTCTAGATCTTCACTGATTTTTGTCTCTCCCACATTTAATTCGCACAGGAAGGTTCAGCTGACCAGCTTTTGAAAGATTCTGTGGAGGCCCTTAGGAGGCCTTGTATTAAAACAGCAGAGTATTGGCTGAAATTCTTTGGTATGTCTAGCCTTTGTGGCTAAATCTGAAATCTGCTAGTTCTGAGAGTGGCTGGAAGCCTAGCACAGTCCTTAAGACTTCCAAATGCCTAACTGATCTTCTTGAACAGCTACGAAGTCAGCCTGGCCCTCACAAATCCCAGCCACCTTTGCAGCGATGAATGCTGAGCCATATCTAGCAGGGACTCCAGCACATACAGTCTGCCAGAACTGGTCACAAAAGATCACTGTAATCGGTAGATTTCAGAACACATACATTTTTGTTTAATTTAATCTTTTATTATTGGTCTCATGCTACACCCCAGGTCTTGATCATCTGTATAGCTTTCTGAATAATGTAACAAGTGTCTTGTGTATACATCACACTAGACAGGCATAAGCATTACTAAAAACAGGCCACAGTCTCTGTTAGCATAAAGCTACTTGGCTGTCTTCAAGGAAACCAAGCTGATTTACACCAACCCACAATCTGACCCATTGTCCTGTAAGGTGTTCTCTTGTATTTTTTTATTGACTATAGTGGGACAATAAAGTCACTATGTTTACAACCCAGAACACTCTCTGAATATTCCAGTATCTTATTTGCTCTTTTAACAGCTACCAAACACTGCACAGATGGTTTCACTAAATTATCCCAAATCACTCCAAAGTCAGTTCTGATATTCCTATCCAGAGGGATACACTGCCAGGGCCAAACATATCCCTGGTGCAGCTCTGTTAGCCTAACACATTTGGCCCACTGACCACAAAGTGCACTGCCTCCAATTACCTTCTCTCTCTTGCTCTTATCTCAGTTTACTGACTATGTACTTATCTTAGTCCTTTCCTTATCTAAAACACTGCAATCTTCCAGGTCCTCTAATGCAGCTCATGATTTGACTCCTGTTGTTCTCATCTAATATTATCGTCCCTTTCTGCTTTACTTTCTTCCTTTTCCTGGAGCACTCCCACAAGCACTGGGGTCTTAAAAATCACTGCTGTTTACAGAATTTATTACTTTCCGTCATTTCTTATGATTCTCCTGCAGCATGTCTTTCAAATAATTATCCCTATGATTTACTGTATCAGTCATACAACCTCCTTCTTCCTGTACTAATCAGCTCTGGATTAGCTAGTTAGTAGGGCCAGATTGCCCCTGACAGACTTTTTCCCAGCTCTGTGCCTCACCCAGGCATGCTAGGTTCACAGTCCCTCTGGCTTTCTATATGCACACAGAGCTCCTCACCAGGTCTTCCAGGGCAGGCTCACCCCAGCCAGCAAGGCAGAAGCCCTAACTGCATATTTCAGCAAACATCTCAAGCTCTAAGGAGCTGGCATTTCTGCAAAAACACCTCCCTCTGCCTCTATTTAGGTCGTGTAGCCATATGCCACTCCCCATGCAAGGCTTTGACAGAAAGCTACCACAGAGAGCCCTTTGCAGTACATCTAAACCGCTCAACTCTCTGTACCTGAGCTTCTATAGAATGCCACTGAACTAAAGAACGAGCACATTGTTCACTAAAATATCCTGGGTGAGTGAGAATTGGTTTCAACAATCTTCAGATAGATCAGCTGGGTCCTATAATGGAGGGGAGGGAGAAAAGAAAACAGTGAAAACACCTCCACTCTTTCCTTTTTAGCGCAGCAGCAAGCAACTGCCAAAGCCTGTACTGTGCATTACACAGCATAAATGCTATTTTGGACCACAACTATCTACCAGGTTACCTGGAGTGTGGAAAGAGATACAAGAGAGATGTTTGTTCTGAAATAAAACAAATTGTAACTACTTATAAACTAACACAAACACAAACCAACTGATGGCCATAACTACCTCTCTATAATGCAAACGAAAAGCATGGATATGAGCAGAAATGCCCCCAGAGCTTTGCAAGGCAGAGTCACAGCTTACTAGATCCAAATGCTTGTAACCCTCCATGAAACCCTTTTTGTAACCTTTAAACAGCACAGAGCTCATTTCCCCAAAAAAAGCTCAGGGTATGCTGTGTACTTTTTGAGGTTAATGCAGTGAAAGTATGTAATGAGGATAATACTGCAGCACTATTGAAGACATAATAAATTTCCAGGATAACTAATACTACAGTTTTGGAGAACACAATGTATGGAATACCTTCTTGGAGCTTATTTACTCTTTCTGTTGGTGATTTGTTGTGTCATCTTCACACAAAAATAGTTATTTGGGAAAATGTCAACAAGACGCTTCAGAGGCTTTTTCAGACTATTACATAAGAAGATGGCACAGATATCTCCTTCCCACATAAATGAAATTGGTGTTCAAGAGGGAAACCAATATTTCGACCTCCTGAAGGAAAAGATGAAGTTAACTTTACCTACCTACGCAGTCACAAAAGCTGGGTGGTAAGGTACAGTGCTTTGCTGACGCATTCATGTTTCTTACAGATCTGACAAGACATCCTCTGGTTAGTCTTGCAGTTTTAGATTCTACTGCCCCCAGCTTTCCATCCCCCTGCTCTGCCAGAGATTAACACTCCTGTAGCAGAAGCACCAGAAAACCATGCACTGCAGTTTCTCTCTTCCGTAATAGAACAAGGTGGGCAGGGCTCAGCTATGCACTGCAGATGCTCCAGTTCTCAGCTTGGTACCTCATCAAAATTCAGGGGACTTAGACCTGGAGTTTCTCAGGCACAAGCACCTGCTCTCTGCTATGATCTCTTTTCCAAGCAGAGTAGCCTCTAATAAAAATAAAAACCACATACATGACCAAAAACAAACAAACAAATTGTAAAACACAACCCCCCCAAAAAGCACAAAAACCCAAAAACCCAAAAACCCAAACAACCCGTGAAAAGAACTGAGAAATTAATCTCATAGGCTCTTACAATTAGATCCAAATGAGATATTTCAGAGTGATGATTCTTAGAATGCCAGATTGCACATTAATTAAGACTCCCAAAACACCTTTGAAGAAGATTATTTGGAAAAGTCCTCAGTGCTATTAATGCAAGCACTGAATAGGACTATTCATGGGCACTATTACCTGTAGCACAGGAATTGAAGCCTTCAGAGGAGAAAGTCCAGCCATTAACAATTCAAAGACTTCCTCATAATACCTTTTGCACACATTGATCTATTTCCTGCTATTAAAAAACAAAGAAAAAACCACAAACAAGGCAAAAATACTTACTAGATTATATTCTCCTGTGAAGATGGACTTGCAGCCCAGACCAGTCAGATGTCAAGAATAGAACTCTAAGCATAAATCCCTGGGGAACAGTCCCAAGCATCAGAGAATCCCAAACACGAAAAGATTCTGAGCAAAGGGCTCTTTGCAGGGAATTACCGGAGAAAATTATCCTTAATGTTAATGTATCCCAATGTCCCCCAGTTACCACAGCAGCCAAGTGTAAGTAAAGCAGGCAGATTTGATCTGAGCTGATTTGATATGAAATTCATGCTTTCAGGGAATGTAATGTTACAATTTGCACCATAGTCGGGGTGTGTGGGAAAGTTAGAATAGTGTGACCTTGAAGAGAAAAGGCTTAGGCTCTCCGTCATGGAAAGTCATATCCCTAAAGCAAAATTTGTTTCTTGCCCTAAATTTGTAATCCTAACTCTCTCAAATGGATTCTGAGGGGATCTGCCAAGTCCTTATCTAATTTCACCTCCATTCAGCTACCAGTGCAACTGAACTGTCACGACAAAGGAAACCTGAGCACCTACAGCCACACCACAGTGTGTGGGTCTTGCAGAAACACCTCTCAAATTCATTTCACACTGCACTGCTCTGAGCATCTAAAAGACACACAAGCAAACATGCACACACTAACTCCATTACAGCTCCCCCTAAAGCAGGGGTGAGAAGCCCTCCACTTGCGGCACAGCTTGAAAGCAAAAGCAGAAAAACCCCAACCAACCAAATGAAAATGCAGCACCCCGACCTCGGCCCCAAACACCCAACACTCAGATTCAGTAGGGTATTAAAATGTGCTTTGAAAATGGGTAAGTGTTAGATAGAATCAATCTTTCTCTAAATTTACATGGACCATCCTCCTTTTTTTTTTTTTTTGTCAGTCAAATACAATGCTTTGGCCACCTACTTCTCACTTTTTTTTTTTGGTTACATTTTGCAGAAAGCTATTAGAGGCACTGGAAACAGACCATCATCTCTTCTTCCAAAAGAAGAACCTTACTGCAGGGGCCTCTCCAGTCCAACTGGTTGGGAATCCAATACACAACAGTCTTGCTGAAATCAGCTGCCAGATTTATTATTCTACCTGAAAACCCCAAACAAACGAAACAAAAAAAATCCCAAAAAAACCCCAAACAAAAAAAGTGGAATAAAAACACTTTAAATAAACCTCTTAGGTACATTTTTAAAAGGGTTAATCAGTTCAGTGAAAGACTTTTTATATCTTCTGCTGAAAGATTATGTAATGTCGGTCTGATTGCTTGTTTTGTTCAGTGAGTCACTACCGTATACAGATATATATATATATATTTCTTCTTAAATATTATACATTTGATGCACTTTTTCCTGTCTTTTTTTTTTTTGCTTTTTTTGACTAACCCCCTTCCCAAATACCCACATCCTGCCACAGGCAAGAGGCGCTCCATGCTGACATTAAAGAACCAAAACCAATCCAAGGACTTTTCAAAGCATGTTTCATTTGAACCTTATTTCAACGAAAACCACATTTTTTTAAACAATCTTGCTCAACCTTTTTCCTTTCTTGCTAATTCTGCAATTTCAGACTTCTGATTCTAGGTTGACCACCGAAAGTTTAAGTGCTGAGACTTATGGATAACAGAAATACGTGACATGTTAAGGCATATATACACTTCCATAAAATGTGTTCTCTAATGGATCCACGTAAATTAAGTACCTGACCAAATGGGTTTTATGCACCTGTGGTTTCTAGTGACCACTACTTCTTTACTTTAGATTAATTGCATATTAAAATATGCATAGCCTAACTAGTATTTTAACTGAGAGGATGGAAAATTAACCCACCACCTAGGATTGTCTTTGAAATCCATCCATTATGATGAAAATAATTCTTTTTTTTTTATGGTTATGCATTCACAGAAATCACAGAAATCACAGAATGTTAAGGGTTGGAAGGGACAGAGAGATCATCGAGTCCAACCCCCTGCCAGAGCAGGACCACCTAGTGTAGGTCACACAGGAACTTGTCCAGGTGGGTTTGAATGTCTCCAGGGAAGGAGACATTCATTTTCCTCCTGCTTCTTGGGAATACAGGAAAATTAGATACTCCATGTAACACCTACTTAATTTTCACAGGGTAAAAAAATAAATCAAGATTTTACCCCCTCTCCTCTCTTGTCAAACTAGGAAAGATTTTTCAGAAAAGGTGCTCGTACATATTTAAAACTTTTGTGGTTTTGTCTGGGATTTTTTTTCTTTTTTCTTTTTTTTTTTTTTTCTTTTTTCTTTCTTTCATACAGAATAGCATGTGTGGCTTCTGTTCACGATTACCACTCACAAAAATAAAACAATTTGAAAAAAGTAACAACAACCAAAAAAAAGACCCAAAACCCCTCAAAATTTAAATTGTCTTCCGAGCATATCTGATCACATTTACATTTAGTGTCCAAAACAAGTTGATTGGTAACATCAGTGCCAGCACTACAACGTCATACAGTGACTTCATGGTATTCTTTGACAGTTTTGTCTAAGTCTCTGTTCCACCAAAAATTACAAAAGGTTCTGCAGAGCTTTCCTTAGCAAGCTGAAGCTTACCAGTCATTTGTGGATGCGCGTAAAAGCTGCTTATAGCACAGCTATGGCGTAAGCTATTTTCTAAGCAATAAATGGTTCAAGTCATCTATTTTGTCCTGAAATGCTACCTGTAGTTACAGCATTGCTTATAAATGGTCATAGTAAATTCAGCATCAAAGAGAATATTACAGAAAAAGACAACAGCAGAAGCATTAGCATTATCTAGTATTTATATATGTTATCAACATAACACAGCAGTAAAAGGTTTAAATGCATATTAATGGGTACCGTGTCTAAAAATTACTAAAGTACCTATTTAGTGTATTGGATATTTTTCTCAAGGAGTGCTTGCTGTGTCTAAACAGCATAATTAGATATGTGACTTAGTACAGTTAATTCCTATTGATTAAATAACTTATTTATGTACCAAAGGAAATGGAAGGATACAAAATGTTTTCTCCCTCCCGATCATGATCCTGTATTTAATGCTGACATGACCATCAGAAAGCTTACCACACGTAATTACTACCCTCAAATGGATCCTGAAGGGTCCAAGCCATAGAAGGGGCCATATATGTTGAGCAACGTGGCACCAGATATGGCATATGGCTTGCAGTCTGAAGTCAAGGATTTTGCTTGGTCGCTATATTTACGGCCACTATGTCATGATTTTTTTTTTTTATTTTTTTTTAGAGGATATACCAAAAAAATTTTTAAGATTTGAGAAATTTAAACAAAAGGGAAAACTCTAAAGATACCTCGTTGTTTTTAGAGGCAAGGTGCATGGTCTGCCACTGCAAGCTTCTAAATTAAATGCTGTGGCATACGCTTTGCTTCTCTTTTATAACTGCAGAAAGACAACCAAAATGGCAAGAAACAAATGCCCTAGGCATGCTGTGCCAGTATCATCATCAAGTGGTTATTTTGCACAACGAGAATTAACTGTACTACCGATACCCAGAGAAAATGTACAATATCTTATGCTGATATGAAACAGAACAGACATGATATAGCTTTTTTTGTACTTAAAACCTGTATGTTCCCTTCCCAAACTTAAGTAAAAAGCAAACCCACCCTTACCCTCCTGTTACACAGAATAACGTTTAGGTTCCAACCCTCTCCTTTCAAATAAAGTGCGCTGTCCATGGCAGACCATAGGAGTAATGCAACAGGAAAAGCCCCTTTTAGTGTACTATTTAAAAAACAAACTGAAGTCGATTCAGCTTTCCTCTGGGTCTTGCGAAAGAGGAGAAGCCTAAGGGAGGGGAAAACATCCCCTTCACTGTCACTGTTGTTAATAGACATAGCCTTCGTTGTAGGGGTGGGTGTTGCAGCAGCCACCGTCCTGCATGTAGACCATGCTCTCATCAAAGTGGGACAGAGGCACAGTGTCCTCCTCATTGATGTGGCGCTCCATGTCAGTCTTCAGTAAGGGGCGTTGGTTGTCTGGAAAAGCCATGGAGAAAAGCGCTTCAGGGTCGCAAACAAACTTGTAGACGTATCTTTCTCCAGCCACCTTAGGACAACAGAAGAGAGAAAAAGGTGCAGCGTAAGGCCTTGTGGTTTTGCAACCCCAAGTTCAACAGTCTTGTGAAGAACTCACCTTTGTTATGCAATTAATAACGTGGCAGCAGAACTGGTAAGGCAATGACCTAGCAAAGACAACAGGGATCTGCAGAAGCAGAATGCTCTTGATTTTGCCACATGTGATATCCTGTTGGAAGATGGACTACGTATTCTACTTCTAAATGTTTGAGATTGTTTCCTATACTTAACTGCAAATGGAACTGCTCTGACTGGAAAATGTAAACAAATTGTCACCACAGTGGCAAAATAAAATTACTAAGTCCAACACTCCGTGTGCAAAGTGGAAAAAAAAAAGTCACATTGAACGATAGGGATCAGAATTTCACTTTACGCAGATTAATTCATACTTAAGTAAAAAAGCACTTAGTTATAGTGCGCACTGATTGTACAGGGACAGTGCAAGCAAATACGTAGGCTAATATGTACTTAGCAATTGCTCATGCAAAGCTGGGACATTTGGATTTGCTTATGGAGGGGCAATTTGTCCAAAGATCCTGAAGTTTTCCCTTGTTCAGAAATAACACTAAATGTCTGTGCTTCATTTTCCTAACATATCCAGAACAATAAATGCAATACAGTACTACGGTCTTAATCTTTGAAAAAAACCCCAACATAGTGCCTTCTCAAGTATATTAAAGAACTATGTTTAAGAATATGAACCATGTTGCAAATTCACAGTTTATTAAAATTATTTTCAAAGATCTTGTTGTCTGCTTCTTGCAACTCCATTATAGCACAGCATTGTCAATGAGTAAATGAAGGTGGCAAAAGCGTTGCAAACTTAATTATATTCTGATGGGGTGTGAAATAGTTTACAGCACCTCCTAAAATTTTCAGCTTATTTATTCTACAAATAATGTAAAGTTTTGGTTGAGGGTATATATAGCATAGAATTTTTTTCATCAAATTAATACCACCAAGTTTGACAGACTGAAGGATGGATTCAGAAACTGGGTATTTGAATAACCTGTTATCATTGATTAACTAAAAAAAAAGAGGAAAGAATGTGCATACCAAGCTTACAGTAAGGAAACCTGCTATGAAACCACAACCACCATTAGTTTTTAACATACACTAACTGGCCAGATTCAAGGTGATCCCAGGGCAAACCTCAACCATTGCTGTCAGAAAGATAAGCATCTAAACTAGCTTTTAAAATGTGTGTTAAATACATTCCTGTAAATAATAAAGTAGTAGTTTAAGAGGTAGCAAGCAATCTGTCAGAAGTACTTGTAAACTTCTCATATTAAATGGATGCATGGGCTGGGCAGCATTATCAGCCTTATCAGTGGCATTCCCATTGCCACATTTTCACCTAGTTTTACTCCCTTAACTACTTACTCTTGCCTTAGTGCTGCCTTTGAACTGTGCTGACACCACTGCCTGGGCAGCTGAGCTGTAACCTGCAATGAGGAAACTCCTCTGCCTGAAGCAGAGCAGAACCAGGGGATCTGATTCCCCCAGCGGGACCCAGTCTCCAGTCCCTGGTTCTGTGACACACACAAACGGGTGAGACACTGAGCTGCTGAAGCACCATAAGCCACTACTAGCCCAGACTGGTGTCCCAGCTGACTACTGGACAGTGAAAAAGGAAAGCACTACAAAAATCCCACAATCAAGGCAAAAGAACTTGTAACAGGCAACTCCAAACCACGACTTCACAAAACCTCCTGGAAAAGTTGGCCTGTAACTTGAGACGAGAATATTGTTTCCATTCATGGACTTGGGAACTGGCAGGTTAAAACACGTCAGTCATCATAGGTCACAAAACTAATATAAAAAGATAGAGAACAAGTTTTACAGCACAAGGTGTTCATTATTATCTTTGATCACACCTGCCAGTTTTGTAGATGCAGACAGGTCTCTCCTATTGATTTCCCAGTGAATCTACAGAGTACTACATATCAAGACTTTAAAAGATACATGTAAATCAGCAATCAGGATAGTAGAAGGATGGGTTGAATACTGTCAGCAAGACCAGACTGTTATACATAAATTATTGTTAAATATTTCTCATAATTTAGCCTTTTATAAAATATTAAATTCCACTTAAAAATTATATTATTACAACACTATTGGTAAAATATTAAAGTATTTGGTATGTTAATAGGTATCATTTTTCTCCTCTATCTAGAACTCACCAAAGTACCCAAGTGCTGGCCAGCTAATTTAGATCTGCAAAACATTATTCATACCACACTCTACTGTTTGCCTTTCCCAGGTGCCAGGAAGCTCTTTTGAATATTTTTGAATGTTAACTCTTTCCCTATAATCATGATGTGCATTACGTGAACTTAAAAGCACAGACATTTTTTACATAGGAAAAAAAATCCTGATGCATATACTGGACCTGGTAGGTGAAAAAGCTTAGTGTTTGCCTAAATAGATGAAAAGTGTACCTAAGCAATGCACTTACAAGTACTCCTCATAAACTGACTTATGGATCAACACACAACACTGGTGAATTTAATGCAAAATCAGCTACTCACCTTTTGCATTATTCCCTTTTCATAGTAATAGCGAAGTGATCGGCTAAGTTTATCATAGTTCATAGCTGGCCTATTTTTCTGAATCCCCCAGCGACGTGCCACCTGCCACAAAAATGGATTAGCATTGATTTGTTAAATGCATTTAACAAGCAGATCTCATAATCAGATACTTTATTTGAGGATAGAGGAGGGGGAATCCTGCAGGCGGAATACATAAACACAAGATAAAAGGTTGGCATGACCTGAATTTCTCATGTACTATAATGATTTTTAATTGGACACTGAGTAAGCCATTAAACTTGAAGCAGACTTACTTGTTAATGTTATGGAGGGCTTGGAGGTGGGGCTTTTTGTTTTTTTTTAATGAAGAAAACCAAAGAAAAAGTAAAGAGATGACAGACAAAAACATTTATGAAGTTTCATCAGAGAACTTTCATGGAAGGTAAAAACTTTTCTTTAGTTTGATACTGTGGATAACTGTACTATTCCTGTGTTCTCCTTGCTGTCAGAACACTATACACACATGCATACACATTTAGTTCATGAACTAATACAGACTGTACTTGGCATGACAGCGATGTTGAGATTATGAGGAGATACAAGTCAAAAGCCAATTCCCAGCCTTAAATATTATTTCAGCAAAGAAAATGGTTTATCAGAGAAGGCAGGATAATAACTTGGAAGAACTATATGGTAGTATGAAGGATGAGACAGAAATTTCTTAGTTGCTGTTGGGTGATTTCCCTTAAAAATAATAATAAAAAGCAAGTAACTCATGAAGCCATACTGTAGAGAACAATACACCCTCTACTCTGACTTATGATTTCTACTTGCCTTTACACTTCCTGTTTTATTGTCAAAGGTAGTTCTGGACAAAGAGACTTTTTGTTTAAAGAGCTTAACTGCTTATTCCCCCACCTGAAATTATAATTGGCTGTTGGTAACATTTCAATTACTGGCTGTACAAATGAATATCATGTCACCAGAGGCAAAAAAAAGTCAAGAGCTGATGAACTCTTCAAAGCACTTGTTTCTGATGTGCATATGCATCCAGCTCTAGATAAAGAAACCAGTCAGCCAAGCAGCTTCTCTGCACACTGCTGTACATAACTTTCCCATAGGTTTCTGGAGCCTTTTGATGCAACCCATAGAGGACATGCAGCACTAATTGAAGGGGTCTGACTAAATAACAACAGCAAAAACCAAGACTTCAATCATCATCTCAACAATAATTTTTAATTTATTTTTTTTTAAAAGCATTACTTCCTTCCAGTGGTGCAGCTTTTCAGACTTATGGAAATTACCATAGCTCTGCTAACTTCAGCTATGCTATAGATGTATTGAAACACACCTCCAAATCATGCCATTATTCCAGCTGCAGATCTGGCCCAGATGTGTAATTTTGATTTGCCTATTAATCTTTACAGCAAATGCCTACATGTATCTTTGTTTATTCTTGTCAAGTCTTTTCTGCATTAATCAGAGTCCTAAAAGTCCCTAACATAATATGCTTGCATAATAAGTAAATACACAGCAAAGGTAACTACAACAAAGTAAGAGCTGAGAATATACTAATGGTCTGGTAAGCATTCCTAAATAAGCAAGCAGGTCCAGAAATAGTCTTGGTAAGTCAGACTTCTTGTCCCTGAACTGCACAGCACTTATGAAATTTTACTTTGTGAAAGGGATTTAGTCTTCCAGCCTCCCATCCCACCATCCTGCTGAAGGTTTCTTCCTCTGTGACAAGCCAGCAGAAATAGACCTATGCCCAATTCTTAGCCTCCACAGTTCACAGTTATCTACTTTCTGAATCAACTATGGTGCTCAAGGAGCCGATACATATTCATTTTTGTTGTCACCCTTTCTACAAGGGCATAAACCTCCAGAAAGGGTGGGATGGAAAGGTCACTTTACTGACATCCCAACCTGCCACAGCTGAATCAACAAGCTCTTTGACTTCCATTCAATTTACACTTGGCAACCAACAGAAGTGTGCAACTTCCCCATTCTTATTTTAATCAACAGTTTCTCTCATATCCATGACATTCGTATGCAACTTAGGATCCTTTGTACTCCTCAAGAGCACACAGTAGCGAGACAAGTTTCAAACAGCTTGCCACCTCCAGATCTGAGAGGTAGTGCTGCTCAAAAGCAGAAAGCAAGTGCTACAAATTCAGAAAAGCAGATGATCTGGTTAACCTAGAGCAGAATATCCAGCTATTCAGGGAATTACACAATAAGAAAATCTTAGGATTTTGCTTCACTACTTTCCCCTACCTTAGCTAACTGAGTTTATAAAGATTTTGCACCATCTTCTGAGAACCACTTTTCAATAAATCTCTTTATCTTGAAAAGCTTAGCTTAAGTTGTCATACCTTAAAGAGAAGACAACACTAAGAGGGTAAAAAACACTGGGACTGGGACAGGGGGAAAGATTGGATACCTTAATCACCCAAATCAAACAAAAGCCTTTCTGAAGATTTTACTCAGTTCTGGGCATAGCCTGGTAAGGCTGCAGACTTGCCACCAAAGTTTTATTCTCAGATTGACTAAGATTGTTCTGTGGTCAAATCCTCAAAGGTACAGTGCCCAGATCTGCCACGGTGACTATCAACTAGTGGGGGATGTGGAGGATGCTTGAACAAACCAGCACATGGGTTCTGGCAGCTACCTGACCCTCAGCCAGACCATGTCAGGGAGGAAAGGGACATCAGTCCTGTCACCATCCCCACCTACTCTATCCTTCCTTTAGGGCTGTTGGCAGACCACAGAACTTAAATGCAAGGAAGCTTTCAGACTGCTTATGACAGCAGATGGATGGCAAACAGCAGAAATAGCTGGTGGAATGCAGAAGTAGCTTTACACAGCTGAACTTTCCTACTCAGCTCTAACTCAGAGGACTGTGATGGAAAATTTTCTGCTGGCTCCTCTATAATTCAATTCTGTCCAGGAGGCAAAAAAGTTCACCGTAATGATACTGCTTTTTGAAAACCCTAATCAAGTCACTCACATTGCTATTACAATAAAAATCATGCATAATAGATTTTCCAACAATTTTTATGACTGTTTAGAACACAGGAGAGAATATTTAATATTATCTAGTTTACACAATAAACCGTTCAATTTATTCCTATTTGTCACACAAGTGAACTAAGTCATGCTTCAGCAGATGTTCACAAATACAAGTAATATTATCTACCCTATGAGTCCTTCCAAGGTCTGTGCATGTGCATGAATGTTTGCAAACCTAGGATCTTAGGTTACACTAAACAATCTAACAATACAGATAAGCAGGAAGACTCCAAAGAAGACTCTAGAAAGAGGAGGGATTATAGAATTTTGATGGGATTTTATTGCCTAACAAGCTTAACCTCTTCATTTGCCATCAGACTTAGGATCTTTACAGCCTAAAACTCTCAAATTCCCACATCTTCACATTGAAGAATATCTGGTGTTAGAAGCCTATTCAGGCTCAAGTTTTCAAAGGATTTTGGAACACAGCTCTATCCAAGAAGATCCACAGCTCTGTCCCTGGTTTTCAAAAATCTGTGCCCCACAATTAATGCTGAGTATTCTGTAACTTAGTAGTTGAATATTTTTTTTTATTATTTTGTGCCACTAGCAAATTAGGTCTATGCTTAACCACTATCCTAACTTAAGCATGTCCCCTAGCCAGTCCTTTCCGTCACCCTTCTAAAGTGCTACCGAAGCCAAATACTGAAGGAAAAAGAGGCCTGTGTCCAAAGAAGCTCTATTAGATTTGCAGGATGGGGCAGTTGGTGTTTGGGCACACTGTCTAACACACCTCCTCTGGCTCGATCAGCTTGAATTCCATGCCTCGGCCAGTCCATGCTATGAAATGAGAGTTTGATGGGTCATCAAGAAGAGCTACCAAGAACTGCCACAGCTGAAGTGAGCCTCGACGTTGGTATGTGGGTCCCTCACGGTACATGCCGGGCTCCTGTTTGACGTCACCTGCACAGAAGAGCAACGACAGTAAAATGAGCAATGCACAACAAGTACAATCCCTCAGTGTGTCTGATAAACTGGCAAAACAATCTCTAGGGTTAATAAAACAGAGATAAATATTTCTTACTACCCAACCACCCACAAATGCAACATACTCCTGCCTGCTGTTAACTGTAAACACCCTTTAATAACATTGATGTACTACAAAGTGCCTAAATTCAGTCGTGACTTATGGAAGTCTCCCTAAGCCTATCCCCATTTATTTCTGAGTGATGCAAATCTCATTTGCAAACCATTTTGCAATATTTTCTATCTGATAGAGCATGAACTATTTTTGTAAGCAACTCTGATGTATGAAGTACTGTGTTTCTATGCTACACCTTGCACAAACCCTAGTTTTGAAAACGCAATGTATGCTTCATTAAGCTGCAAAACCCTATTGAGCCAAACTTCTTTTGCATGCAAATGCTTCTAAGGAAAATTTGACAAAGTATTTGACTTGGACTTAAACAGCATGTGCTTTATGTATAGGTATGCAAATCCTGCAGATACGTGAGTTCCTCTGTGGCATATTGGAATTGCATATAAGCACATATTACTTTTACTTATATCTACATATTAGATTAGTATTCCCCATGAAAAGCAGCAAGGTAATTTCTCTAAAATTTCAAATCCAGAGGAAGCTTTTAAAAAAACAGCAATAATATTTGGCTAGTTAGTTGTTTCACTGACAATGGAAGACCATTCAGTTACATCCGTACTGTGTTTCCACGGTTTTAAAATCAGAATACTTCTAAATAACTCATGCAAACAACAACAGCTGAAGGGACTGATGTTGAAGCTGAGAATATTTTTTGCTGCATACAATAAGAGCAATCTTTGATATGCTGCTAAAACTCATTTCAACTACCAGAACAGCAATACTCTCCAATAAGTAGTGTGACCTGCTTAATACAGCCAGGACTTTATATTCAACCACAACATTAGGATGCTCTGATGGCCATTACAGAACAGCTTTGTGTAGTGAAAGTAAAAATAATAATATTAAAAATGGAGCACTTCCTTCTGTAATCAGGAAAGAAATTGAGTCAATAGCTGTGGAAAACAAATAAATCAACACAAAGCTTTTTGGTTTATGTGAGGTTCAAGTTCCAGTCCTGAAAGGCTGCCTTATTCAAGGACAGGATTTTTCTTTTAATGATAGCTGAGCTATGCACAAATAGCAAGTGCAGTATCACAGAGGATCAGATTCTCTGCCTGTGCCGATCTTTGATTTCAAGCAAAGCAGCTGAGAATCTACTTCTGAAACATCAAGACCGGCCCTCAGTTTATCCCACTTTTGCTTTACTGGACAAAACACGATGACACATCTGCTATTTTTTCCTCAAAAGTCATAATGCTACAAGTATAATCCACCTATTTGGATCACAGCCTTCATCTTCTAGAGTACAAGGTGTTCTCTCAAGGGACAGTCATAGAAGCTAGCAGCAGACAGCTTGCTTTGCAAGCATACAAATACTTCCAAACATTTACTTCTTTTGCTTTATTTGTCTTACTTTTCCATTTTTGTTCCCTTTCCTGTACAAAATCCAAACAAACAAAAAGGATTTAAGAGAAAAACAGACAACCACTACTCTTGAAGGGTTTTAATTTCTGGTAGCCTGATCCCACTCTCATAAGTGGGAATATGAATTTGCTGTTGGTACTGGAAGCAGATCAAGACCACCATCATTTTGGGGGAAGAAAGGAAGGAAAAAAACCTAACATGATGTGCATTAATAAGGGGAAAAAAAAAAAAAAAAAAAAAAAAAGCCAGGGTATAAAGTAGACTCTAAAAATCACTCTTTCAGTGAATGTGTCAATCCAGTGACAATGCAATATTGGATTGCCTAATCTTCTGTTAGGTCTAAACCTATTTTTTACTCTTTATTTATTTCTTGCTGTTCCTCTTTCATTTTAGCATCTCCCATTCTTCAGCAAACACCACAAATGCTGTGAGACACACAGAAGTTTTGCAATCTATACAAGTGATTCTCAGGGGAAGACGAACAAAACAAAGAAGAAAAACCCCAAGAGTTCTCCAGCTGTACTTTTAACCATGGTCAGAGAGCTGTTCACAAGTTTATCAGAAAGTATCTAACATTTCCTGCTAAAATAAATAAAGCTGGACATACATACACTAACACAAAGAAGACATTCTAGCAAATTTAAGTAATTGGTCTCCAGATTACTTCCCAAAGTTGCAGACTAAAAGAGTCACCGACAAGAAATACTGAGTCCATCTACTTTGTCCATAATGAAATAAATCTGAAATCAACTGAATTACACCAGGAAAATGATTTTATATCAGAGTAACTGAGGATAATTTGGACCATTTATTTTAATTGACCTCAGAAGCCCTCTTGAAAAAGAAAACAAACTGTTGTAATGGGTAACATTTTGAAAAGATCATTGATTAGTTATCAATCCCGCTGAAAAATAAACTACCAGTACAACGTTTAACATAGTGCAAACACACTGAACACAAACACAAAAATGCCCCCTGTGCACTCACTCCCTGCTTGCTATTCATCACTTCACAGACAACATAACAAGAGCCTTAATCCTCTGTAATACCAAAGCTGCTTCTTTCTCCACCATTTTGTTAATTATAAGAACAGTCTTCATTAAATCTCAAACAACAAGCAGTATGTGATCATCCGTGCAATGGAAATCCTCCTATTACTGTCTCAACAGTACAGGAACTGAGCTCCTCTGCCACAGCTCTGGATACAGCATCTTTCTCCGGCAAAAGTCAAATGAGACCCTATTGAAAAGGACACTTTGGTTTCAGGAGACAAAGGTCAGCTTTGGTTGGACGCACGGCAAATGATGTGTTAAGGAATCCTAAATTGGAACGTTACTGAGTGTTTTTTGATCAGCAACAGAGAAAAAAGTCCCTCATCTCTTCCTTTTTTCATCTCCCCACACAGGAAAAAGAGAGAGAGATGTGTCATACATACCGTCAAATTTCTCTGGAACAACGCAAGTGTCATCATAAAACTGCCTAGGTCCCTTTTCATACATACAGCCTGTAAGTTAAAAAGAGAGAGGTGTTTATATAAAAGATGCATGGAGAAAGAAGAGATCATAGGCTTAATGCCAGAGGGAACACTAAGTCATAGAGGAATCAGATTAATATCCCACATCCTTTACACACAGCCCAATCGCAACATTTTGGCCTCAGTACAGGGGTGTTTAATTAATGTGTGCATTCCCAGAAGACTGTTAATCTCCACCTGCAAAAATGAAAAAGCACCCATTTTTCCCTATGATTTATTCCAAAATGTTTGTCTCATTTCCTGTTTGAACTAGCATGGCTTTGACTTTTAACCATTTGTTCCTAGAGTCTTCTCCCTAGGTAGGTAGGTTCCTCCCCACACTCACAGAAGTCAACCCTCCATTAAGATCGTTCTATAAAAATTAATTTTTGTTGCTAAAAGACACTCTCTTCAACCCAGCATTCTATTTAGCACTCCCTTCAGTACATGCTCCTTTTCAGTATTATTTTAATGTTTTTCTTAACCAGAACTGTATCTGGTTATCTATATGTGTATCTGGAACTATATCTTAACCAGAACCCCTCTTGGCCTTACCAAGTGCTACTTAGTGAGACAAAACATCTCCTCCTCTCCTGCCTCCCTTTGACCCTCCTTTTGACTGTGCAAATATTACAGAAGACCTTTTTGCCATATGGTTGCAATGTTTAGTTGGGCTGGTTTCCCACTGAAGCCGAGGAGGAGGCCCATCTCAAAATCATTTTTTCCAACATACTGTTTCCTGGTTCCATAGGCCTGCTCTACATTCAGCATATTAAAAAAACATTTTGTTTCATGTGCCCAGATTACCAAACAACTCAAACTACTTTGTGTAACTGCCCTGTCCTGCCTGTTATTTACCACTCTGCCTATCTTTGTGCCATGAAGTTATCTATTAACTTTCTTCCATATCTTCACAGAAAAAGTTGAATAACAACACTCCTGATATCAATTCCTACTGAACTATAATAGGAACAATCCATTCAGAGATGACTGCCCACTGACAGCCACTTTTAGATCTGTCAGTTGGCCAGGTCTTAATGTATTTAATGTGTACTTTATCGATATTGCTTTGTGCTAACTTCTTAATCAGAATGTAACACAGTGGCAAAGTGAATGCCATAAAAAGTGTAACTATCCAGTACAAGTATCTTTATCAATCAAACTTTTAATCTCAGCAAAGAACAGAATCAGATTTGACATGACCTTTATTCCATAAAATCATGTTGACTGATTTCCAAATAGAGAAAACAAATATTTATCAAACATCATTGCTTTTTCCACATCAGCCATTAAAATTTTACCACCTCTAAAGTACTTACAAGTGCATAACACGGCTAAGATTGTTTTACCCCTTTCTGTGCTGTGATTAAAACTCAAACCTGTTGACCTTAGCCCTGCAGTTTGTGGACTTTTCCCTGATGTCTTTCATCTCCCTTATATCAAGCTTCTATATTTCATATAATTCCATATACCGAGACGTTTATATTTCCATCTCCTCTTTCACCCTCCTTGTTAAACACTACATTTTATTTCTATTTTCTGCCTTTATTCCACTCCAGAAGTACTTAGGCTTTTAGTTTTTCATATTTGTTATCTTTCCAGTTGTGTCTTTCACTACTAAATTAACTCTTACTATAAGACTTTGATTCATACATCTGTCTGAATTCTCATGAATCTCAAAACCAATTTACCTCATGTTTGTGAAATTTGCCCCCTGGAAGAAAAAGACAAATAAATCCTAAAGAAACAAAAAACCCCATATATTGACAAGAAAGAAACACCAAAGCAAGGGAGTAGTGGATACAATCTCTTTCAGTGGTCTTTTTTTATTATTTTTTTAATTTCTGTTGGCCTTATTTGTAATAAAGTGCTTTTGCTTAGCATCATTAATTTTAACAATGATCTAAGCTCTGCCCTACCAAGTCCCTAGGAGTTTTGGTAGGTATCACATGGTTGTGCCATTTGGGCCTAAGCAGCACCAAACCATTACAGAAATCATAACAGAATGAAAGACAAACACCTCAAACACCTTCATTGAATCTGAAGTATAAAATGGATTCCTTAACAACTGAGCCTGTCACACCAGGAGTCTGGAAAATATCACTTGAGTAGGATGGATGAAATATACACATTTTTAAGCATCTCTCCCTTTCTACTGCCAGAGGTCTTGAAAAGCACCATGAGTAAAGTCCTAATAAAACTGCTCCTATCCTGATCAACCTGTGGCATTAAAAGAAGCTAAAAAACCCCTAAACCCCTAGTGCATCAGGAACTCAAGACTGGGAAGGGAGGAAAGATGATGTGAATCTCCCCAGCAGTAGAATTAAACCAGTGAACCCCAAATACCTCCAAGGTTTTTAAATTTTTTTGCAGTTCTCTTGTACAAAAGCAACACATAACATAAAACTTAACTTCTGTTCTGTTTGGGTGAGCCAGGAAGCCTTCTTGCCTCATGTAAATGGAATGGCAGCTAGGCACTTCTGAAAGAAAAGACGACAATGCTAGTCAAAAGACTGTCTGGAATTAAAGGCGTGCAGGTTATCAGCTAGACAGGCTGCAAGCAGATCAGCAACAAAAAGGATGCAAGTTACAGTGACGGGGAACCTGTCATCACACAGTTAGCATTTCAGAGCAGCAGGCACAAGGCACAGCAAAGGAGAAAACCATGTGAGGATCACAGATCCTATCTAACATAGGCTTTTGAACTCAAACCCTTGCAGGTAATCAGCTTTGCTGAAAGCTGATTCCCATGAGAATTACAATTCAGACCAATCACATACCAAACAATCCACACAAGACAGTACAAATATTTCAAACCTCATGCTTGTACATCTAACTTTTAGAATGTTAGGTAGAATTGGCTACAAACAATTACACAGAAAAGCCTGACAATCACACTTGAGACTTATAAACTCTACATCAAATACAAGGAATATCAGAGTGATTTTAGGGTAGGATATTGCTTTTAGACTCTGGTAAAGGATTTGAAGAGTTAATGTTATTTTCTGTGATTGCTAAGCATTTAATCTAGGAATTCAGATGCAACAATTTCACCCTCTACTTGTATATCTTTAAACAACAAAAAAAGGCATACTTAAAAAAAAATAATACTTAATGCACACATAAAGACATTTATTTGCCATCCCCCATCTCTACTCAAGTCTGTAAGAATGAGAAAAAACAAAGAGAACTAACGAGAATGGTGTTTTTTAAATGTCTTCTTATTTTCCCCCCATGTCTCGCACTGACCCCAAGTAGCCACATCCTGTGCACTGGGCGTTGCAAACAGAAATACAGCAGAAATGTTTGCTATTCCAGACCATGTTTAACTCACTTCTTGGATATCAAAATCTTGCCTAACAAGTCTATTTGGTCTTGTGATAATCTCCTACCCCTAAGCTATGCAATCTGTTACCAGATTGTAACTTGTAACTCTTTAAGAGATGCAAACAGAGGTCGAAAGAGCAGACATTATTTTTCCAACACTGCCTACAGACTCTTTCAGACCGTGATTCCAAATTTCACTGTTCACTGACTAGTGATGAGTATCAAAGATCTGGCAGGATAAGAAAATGAGGTTTTACACTGACTTCACAAAACAAGTGAAACACAGGGCAGTAATAATAAGTTTCCTCTAACAGCCCGCAGTCTCTCTCACACATCTGTGCCAAACTCTTCATTACTTTCTCTCTCAATGAAATGCTCAGTGCCTGCCTGCTCAGGCCTCGAGAATCTCTGAAGTCTCAGGCAGCTATTCTGAGCAACCACAGGAATCAGTGACTCAGTGATCACCCGAGTCAAGTATAACTCTGTCGAATACAAGGCAAGGCTACAAGAGTGGTTCACCTGAAAGGAATCATTCATGTTACCAAGTAGATTGAGTTTTAAGGAGAATGGAAAAATCTACGTTTTTGGTTGTGGGTTTTTTTTTCAAAAAGAGGAAGTTGAAGAACTGAAACAGATGCTATTTTCTATTTTAGGTAAAAATTCACTGGTGTTGGCAGCAAAACCCTTTTTGACTCATGAACTCCACTCCTGCAAAGTAATACAGCAGAGTATACAGAATAAAAAATTATGCACACATCCAAGAAGCTGTGTGCTTAGCCAGTTTGGGGTTTCATCTCCCATGCTCCTAAGTCATTTATAATTAACATCTGGAGTCTTTTTTAAGGCAAGCATTGTTTGTACCAACATTACTTCATCTTCTGGTTAGCTTGTGCTTAAACAGTCCACAGAGGACCGAAAAAATACAGCAAGGAAGAGTTTATGTCTTGTAAAGTAACTAGACTCTTGTTATCCTAAAGTGCTATCAGTTAATTTATGACTATCAGAGTGGGTCAGACTCTAATCAAATTGTAGAAACATTTCCAAAGTGATTATTCAATCAAATGACTAACACGGTTAATTAGGAGCCATAAACATTGCTCTGAAGTTCATCAAAGTAATGACTTGCCCAGAAAAATTACTGCTAATTAAATTGCCTGCTGCTTTCATTTCTACCTTATCTAATAAAAAGTCCAACCAATGAAATTTAGCATTGCAGTTTTAAATTGTACTAAATGCTTGACTAAGACCCAGAAGTATTTTTACTAGCTAAGCAGAGCTACTTCAAAAGAAAACATTTTCAGTGAAGAAATTACAGAGCAATTATGTGTTTTCTTCTCCTTAAAGCATTGTTTAAAGACAACAAATAAGACAGAATTAAGCATAAAATACTTTCAGAGCAGGATCCAAGTGTTTGAGGTGACTGATTCTATCACCTTCTATCAGTTTTCAGTCTTTGATGAAAAATGTGCATGGATTTAGGACTCATGACAAGGTATTTCAGACTTCTAATGAATTCACATTGTAAAGTTATATCATTTCAAGAATAGGAGAGTCCTGTCGTCTCAAAACAATGAATATGGTCTTATGTTAGTTCAAAACCACATTTTTCAAGCTGTTGTTTTAAAACTGCGTGTAATCTAAACACTACAGAAATATCTTCTTACCTGGGAATATCATGGGAAAAATACTGGAAATAAGCTGTGCTTTGCCTTAATCAAACTGTATCAAGGAAGAAAAAGCTCAAACAGGGTTCCTCAAGACAAGAAAAATCTGCTATATAATTTAGCAGGCACAGGTTCTAGGTTTCTTTATTGAATAGGACACTTGAGTGGTACCTTGGTAAGGATGTAGTTCGTATTATTTACAAAGCAGAATTTAAAATGTTAGGTTGTCTCAGCCCTGTGTAATTCAAAGTGGGCAAGGAATCCTTAAATTCTCTTTTCCAATTGTTTTTCAGAAATAAGGACCAGGTTTCAGACCCACAATCATAAAGTGTGCAGAAACAAACAGAATTTCAGCCTGCATGCCTAGTCAGGTGAGACACGGGGAAGACGAGGCTTCTGCAGGCCACGGGATGAAATAACTCTTCTGAATGAAACAGAGCAAAGCAGGAACTGGAAACCTGAACCAAGACTCATTCTTCAGCCGTTCCTGTGGTTCTGACCTCACACAGACTTTCTACCTAAGGACACGTTGCTACATTACACTCTAACTCTGAATTACTTTTTAGTTCACTTTATCAATACCATCTGAAGATTCAGCGGCCCAGGGCACTGCCCTTGTGCCTGAGACAAAGCACAGTGCAATGCAGAGGGACTGCATGACCTATGTGCCCAGAGAGAGAGATGGGAGAGACGCTTAACAGGTGCATACAGTCTGAAACAGGCTGGGAGAATAAGTTCAGCTACTTGCCTGGCCTTGCTCTCTGTGTGGCTGCTGAGGTGAATGGTGATGAGCAGCTGCCTTCAGAACCAAGCCTGCTTACAAGTCACCAAATTACAGAATCATAGAATCATTTAAGTTGGAAAAGACCATCAAGTCATCAGGTTCAACAATCAACCTAACACTGCCAAGTCCACCACTAAACCATGTCCATAAGCACCACATCTACACATCTTTTAAATATCATCATTAAAAACTCAATCACTTCTCTGGGCAGTCTTTTCCAATGCTTGACAAACCTCTCAGTAAAGAATTTTTTTCTAATATACAATCTAAACCTCCCCTGGCACAACTTGAGGCCATTTCCTCTTGTCTTATTGCTTTAGAGAAGAGACCAACACACACCTTCCTACATCCTCCTTTCAGGCCGTTGTAGGGAGCAATAACATCCCCCCTCAGCCTCCTTTGCTCCAGGTTAAACAACCCAAGTTTCCTCAGACACTCCTTGCAAGACTTGTTCCCCAGACCCTTCACCAGCTTGTTTGACCTTCTCTGAACTCACTCCAGCACCTCAACGTCCTTGTAGTGAGAGGCCCAGAACACAGTATTCAAGGTACAACCTCACCAGTGCCAAGTACAGGGGGACAATCACTGTCCTAGTCTTGCTGGCCACGCTATTTCGGATAAAAGCCAGGATGCTGCTGGCCTTCTTGGCCACCTGGGCACAGTACTGGGTCACATGCTGGCTATCAACCAATTGCCACACAGGAACTTTTCCATCAGGCAGCTTTCCAGCCACTATTCCCCTAGTCTGCAGTGTTGTATGGGGATGGTACGGCCCAAAGGCAGGACCTGACTCTTCGCCCTAATGGACCACATATAATTGTCCTCAGACTATCAATCCAGACACTCAAATTCATCTCAAAGTCACTCGAGTTCATCAAAAACTTCAACGCATACATGAAACTTGTCTTCTTCCATATAGACATAAAAGTGATTACACTAAAACTGGAACTTTCCTACTGTTTGCCTGCTTTTCTAATTTGCACTTTATTACCAAGTCACATTTTGAACAGAAGCACTTCCCAATAAACATAGCCAGTCCTCTAATCTAACTTATACAATTTCCTCCTCAATTGTCCTTTTACATCTGAAAAGTAATTACAGAGGCTTTGGTTCCTACTTCAGCAGTTCAGAGCTGGTCTATCTATACAAACAAAATGTCACGTGCTGTGCCACTTGCCTTCCCATTGGCAAGGGATACAGCCCATACCGATTCTTTCCCTTTGTGCTAGCAGGCACACACAAGGGAATGCACAAGCCCCTCAGGTAGCTGGGACCAACCAAGCTCCCAGGGGACACACACATCAGCCCAACCCTGTGCTACACACATTGCAAGTATGCCAACTGTTCCTTCACTGTCCTACACCTTATCACCAAATACCTCCTTGTGCAATGTCAGCATTTCTCCAGTCCATGGAGAGGTGGTTGGTGTAGGAGGAGAGCTTTTTTTGTTTGTTTTTTTTTGTTTGTTGTTTTTTTTTGGTTTTTTAACGAAATGCAGAGACAAACGTAGCCTTTTTAAAAGGAAATGTTTGAGCTAGAACACATCATACTTTTGGCCTCAAACTTAGTAACATCACAATCACAATACAAGTAAATTTCTGTTGTTGGGTCTCCAAGAGCACGGACAAAATGCTTACAAAGCAGAGCTTCATCCACCCCTGAAACACATCTAACCTCCTGTGGAAAGAAACTGTTTATTACCATTGAGAAGCTCTGCCCAGCCCAAGGGTGAAGAACAACACTGAAATCATTGGTAAACAGATAGGGTTTTTTAGGTAACAAAAGCAGTTCTTCAAATTAGATCAGGCACCAGCCATTACAAAAATCAGTGAACCATGTTTTGCAGGAAGAAATACCAAATGATCCTTTCTGATTATGAAACCTATGATTTTTTTAAACCTGCAGAACACAATTTATATTTTAAAAAACCACAAAAAACCAGAACAAACAAACAAACAAAAAAACCAAAACCCATATGACAATGTAAAAAGAGGCATTCAGGTAGAAATATTAGAACTAATGACAATTTCCCTATACAGGAATTGCTTGAGCATATTTCACA
Organism: Florisuga fusca; assembly: GCA_038090715.1. Classification (NCBI taxonomy): domain Eukaryota; kingdom Metazoa; phylum Chordata; class Aves; order Apodiformes; family Trochilidae; genus Florisuga; species Florisuga fusca. The sequence continues at coordinate 24,426,158 of JAAWXA010000002.1, forward strand.
ACTCAAATGGTGGAGGATTAGGTTTTAGCTCAACTGCCTTTAAAAGTTATGTACCTAGAAATTGGTAAAATCCTAGCAATACAAAAGTCAGAATTTTTTTCTTTAGTAAGTTCAGCACGAAAAATGTAAGTTCACTAAGGTTACAAGGGTGAAAATAGTCACTATCTTCTCTAAAAATCAACTTGAAAAATTCTTTTCCAAATCATTATGCAGTTTAAAAACATTCAGAATGGAGGAGTTTGTTCTTCTTTTGTCACTAGTAATTAGGAAAAAAAAATAATCTACAAGTGTGTGCATTCATAGATACACAAACTTTTCCTTCTAAAAATAGCTAACTGAAATCTACTAAGTTTAATTTCTTACATCTCGCTTGACTTAAATCTACCAGAGAACTAGATTTGGCCTTACCAGCTCACATCTAGGAGGAATACATACCGAAAGAAAACCTTAAGCAAACAGCTTCATTTCCACAACTTTGGTTTTTAGATCTATGACAGCATTTAATGCATTTTCTGAGACCAGATGTCAACAGCCTGTCTAGGCGATGTGTAACTTTTTATACAGCAGAACAGGAAAACAAAGGCTCATACATTCAGCTCTGAATTGAAATTCCACATGGAGCTGATCTTCTGAGCATACTTTAAAATCATGTATTTGCTTTTATTAACCTCAGTAACTGTAAAATGTATTTTAAACATCACTTCCCTTTGAATTTAACAAAAGACAGTAGGGTTTTTTTTCTCACACTCACTCCTTTTGTTGGTAATTTTACTGCAAAAAAAAAAAAAAATTTAAAAATGTCTGTGTTGCTTTTTCTTCCCCGCCCCATCCCCTGCCTGTAAAATCTAAGTTGGACAAACACTGCACGGCTGAAGTGACATATTTGAATGGAATTCAGACCAACCAGTTCCTGTTTATGTTTCTGATTTGAGAATGTAGCCTTCTCATTCACTATACATTAGAAACACACCAAGGCCATAAATGGTGTCAGGTTACAAGCAGGCAGGGCCAAGGAGCATTAATCATTACTTTAAGGCAACTGGCAAAAGCAGCAGCTGAGGGAACACTACACCCTTCAGCTCCACATAAATGGACATTCCAGGGTTTGGCGTGTGTGAGGCTGCTTTTTTTTTTTTTTCCCTTCCTTTTTTTTTTTTTTTTTTTTCCCCCTTCAGCATCCATTTTATGAATGAAACTTCAGGCTGCACAGAGTCCATTCATATAAAAGCTATGCTCACAGGGCTCAGTCTCTCGGGATCAATCGGTCTTGGGTAAGGCTGATGTGATTGGTTTAAGGCAGGCTTCAGCCTTCCATTACTGATTTAAAATGCAGCCTGTGTCCATTTGACCTGCGTTAATGCACAAAGAGTAAATCCAGACTGTGCTCTCAATCCTCAAATCAAATCATTAGCCAGTGCCACTTACTGTAACTGTAGATTTAGAGGATATTTATCCATTTCTTTGAAAAACAGGGACTGCAGGACAATTTTTTCAGATCGCATTGTCCGCTTTGAAAGGAAAAATAGAAGCATGGTCTCCTGCCTATATGCTCACAGTAACTTGGTATTCAGCTTTTCCTTTTTTCGCAGATATTACTACAACATTAATTGTATGCTAGCTACAGATTTACTTCAGAATTAGTGAACAGATGAAATCAGCTAGATGAGAAGCAAGTGTAAAATTAAAATTCTGTCTTTCATAGCAATCTTCTGAAGTTGAGGTTTCCCCAAGTTTCCCTCTCAGACGCTTTTATTTTCTCCTGTCATTTCACCGAACAGCAGATTTGCATTGTGTTTTAAGAACAAGTACAAAGTACAGCTCAACTACTGAACAAAACCCATGCTCACTTTCTCTGAAGCAACACAGCAAAGATAAGCTCCTGAAACATAGAAGGTGACACATATTACACCACAGAAGTGAAACTCAGGAAAACTGCAATCCCAAAAGTGAGGAGTTCTTAAAGCAACTGAACTCGAGCAAAACTCTGTCCCTTCTCCCCTGCAGCCACTATGCCGGTCAGATTTTTATTGAGAACAATTGTACCACTGTGTAAAAGAATTTCTTTATGACCATAAAGAGATGCAGTTTTGAGATGTCTGTACTGAAGCACCAAATCCAGGAAAAGGATGGAGTCAGACTTGTTTTACACTCATTTTCTAAAACTATGTTCAAAACCACTGCAAATATTTGCTGCCTGATCAAAGAGGGGGGAGAGGAGGGGGGGGAGGGGAAGAGGGAAAGGGAAGAAGGAAACCTAGAGAGAATTTGAGGAAAAGATTAAACAGATGGAGGATTTATGAATCAAGATCTCAATGAGTCACACAGACTAAGAGTACACATGCAAACTGTCCACAGAGATTTAGAGGTGGTACATTAATACCAAGAAATTGTTTAGGATGAGCCAAAGAGGTGTAGCTATGTGCAAGGGAATGGAACTGATCAAAGGAAATATTTAGGCTTACGATCAAGAAATACTTCTTAACTGTGAAGTCTATTAGGCTGTGAAATAATCTCCCAGAGGAATAATTGTAGTAATAATACTTAGCACTCATGCAGTGCTTTACATTTTCAAAGCACTGTAAAAAAATTAGCCAATATAATTAAAGACAGTAGTGGAAGCACCATGTGTTGTGTCATTTTAAATGCTGCACTGGTCAATGCATCAGAGAATATCCTGGAGAAAGTAATTGTGCACTCACGTTGACTGACAGCTAAGATTTCTTTTTTTATTTCATAACAGTATCTTCAGATATCTAAACTACCTCCAAGAAATACAATGAAATACCCAACTGTTCTTAATAATAAAATAAGGTGAAATATAACTTCAAATTTTAATTCAAGATTATTTTATGCTGGTCTGCGAAATCCCAATTTTAAGGATTTAATTTTGGCTGATCTCTAGGGAAGAATGTGCTATCGAAGCCCTGAACCTCACTTTTACTTGCATTGCTTTTCATAAAATACCACACCAGGTCTCTGAAACGATTCTTGCTCTCGTGCTTTTTATTCTGTTCACAGTCATTGGGTAAATACACATTTATAACAGAAATGGTAGAATGCTCACAACATAACTACTGTTTAAGAGCAAGCTTAGAGTATTAAGAAGCATCATAACTACAACTTCCTGGGCAACCTTGATAAAACTACTTCGCTGCAAATGAATTATGATGCAGGTTTTTGCCTCTGCACTCCTGTCTCTTGGTTGCACAGGTCAAAACCGTTTCAGGAAGACCCATGCAGTACACAGCTGTGCAGGGGGAGGCTCTGCTTCATTTCTTACAGAGGCTGGAAGTTGTGTACTTAATGAGGCAGAACATTTCAAGAAAGTAAAAGATGACCTCAAGATTCATAGAGCTGAATGGTCAATTTTAGGCCGTAACAAAGCCTATTCCAGCACCAGTGAAGTTTTCCAGAGAGGTCACATGGCTTCTGTCAGATTTTTCATGTTATGCATTTCTTATTTTTGCAGTGCTTACACAGTGATCCTCATCTGATGTTCCCATACTTCCTCGCCTAGAAATACAAAGTCCCTAGGAGCTAAGCCTTGAACATATGTGATAATTAATGTTCTTTAAAAATTATACAGCCCTAACTGGTTACCCAAAATAAACAGGTGTATGCCTATCTGATTTGTCTCTCTGCCTCCACTCATCTCTTTTAACAGAGGGGCAGTTCCCCAGCCATTCCCTTATGGTAACAAGGTATTTATGGCTTGTGAGAGATCAGGAATTAAAGGGATAAGCAACTCAGAAAGCAAGACATGGAGGCTAATAATTTTGTCTGGATAGTTTGTTCTTACAGTGATGTGCCCAGTATCTTGGAGGAAAACTTTGGAAGTGTCAGTGAGAGAATCAAAAAAATTTTAAGGTCCATTCAAGCATATTTATTGTGAATAGAAATGCAACTGTGAAAATAGTGCTGCTAATGCCTCTGACCTGCTCAGGAAACACCAAATCTAGATTTTATTCAACAAATTCCTTGCAATCAGTAATAAGTACATGAAAGCAACACTTTCTCCTCGTTTTTTAAGAACAGTTGGTTATTTGATTGTACTTCTTGAAGGTAGTTTAGATATTTGGAGATACTGTTATGAAATAAAAAAAGAAATCTTAGCTGTCAGTCAGAGTCAGTGCACAATTACTTTCTCCAGGATATTCCCTGATGCATTGACCAGTGCAGCATTTAAAATGACATAACACATGGTGCTTCCACTACTGTCTTTAAATATATTGGCTAATTTTTTACATTTTCAAAGCACTGCATGAGTGCTAAGCATTATTGCCACATTTGAAAGCTTGATTTTTCGTAGTGATACATGCATAGTTAGTGTCATATTTAGTATATTTATAAATACACCACTTTAAGTAGAGAGAACCGAGACTGCAAAGATCCTGCTTTAAAATAAAGCCCAGAATAGATAAGGTATCTCAAGTTTCATCTTTTTGTTTAAGTACCTGAATAAATGAATGGAATTATAGAAATGCTAACTGGACAGGAATGCCCACTATTACTAACACTTGTAAACATAGGTCTTAAGAAGCTTTCTACAGTATATACATTAATGATGAAAAATCGCAACACCTTTGTGCTTTCAGTTGCTGGATGTAGCAACAAGTTCCAAATGCATCTGACTGGCAGTCATGGGGAAAAAAAAATCCATGGCAGAAAATAAGGTCTGACTGACTGAACATGTATGTTGCACTGTGATTTATACAAGTGTGAATGGATAAAGAAGAGCTTCTCCTGTGTTGACGTTTTTCCTTTTCCATTATCTCAAACATTCTGCAGTAGAAATTGCATACCTGCAATTACAATTACAACTAATTGATCTGCCATTTCCCATGTCATAATTAATGTCATGTTTTAATAGAGTTATAATCATTCCATAATAATGCTTTTCATTCACCAGCTTCCCACAAAGTATAAAAGTATAGTGCGCAAAAGCTATGAACTTTTATGGAGCTCTTTCAAAAACATCCCATTAGGAACATCTTGGCATATTACAATGAACTTTTAAAATACGTTTCAGTATCCTTATCTGAGTTGCCATAAAACACCATGCAGAAGAAACTCTTTAGTCTGGCATTCCTTCTTCCCTGGACATCCATAGGTGAAAAATGAAATCAATGATTCAGTGACAAATACATTATGTTTCCTTAGGGGTTATTTAATGTTCTCTTAGCAAGGATGGAAAATTATGGTTTCTAGAGAACAGATGGTAACAAGACAAAATATCAACAGGCCACAGTTGTTGACTGCAATTTATGGAGTGTACAGATGTGTCAACTTAAATGCAGTGATTCTGAGGCCAATAAAAGTACTTCCTGATACCAACAGATTAATTTTTCATGACCATTGGTTACACAGCTGTTATATTTTTAAAAACTAATTATTCATCTACAAAAGAAACAACCATTTTGCTTGAACGTCATTACTATAGAGGGGAACGTTGTTCTTACCAGCACAAAAAAAAAAAAAAAAAAAAGAAAGACGAATGCTAGCAGCCAACCTAGATTTAAAGTAATAGTATGCAATAAGGAGCTTCCACTTCCTAGCCAAATATGAAGCATGCTTACAAAAGGGCCTTTTTCCAGCCTTTAATTTAGCAGGATGAATAACCATGCTTGTGAAGTTTGCAAGGGACTGGCAGTGCCTGAAGCTGCAGTCCCCCGCTTATTATCCATTGCCACATTAACTGTGCAGTCTCTTCCATGCTGCTCTGTAAGACTAAAGATCCACGATTGTCAAAGCCACATACCTCACAACTTTCATCAGTGAAAGGTTTGAGTTCTAGGTCTGATCCTTGCCATATGAACTCATTTACATCTTGTCCTATATTTCAACTTGGAGAACTATTTCACCCCTGGTCCTCTCTCTCTGTAGACCTAGCCTAAGGAGACATTCTGCCGTTGTAACAGAGATTAACTCTAAAACAAGCTCTCTACACTAATGGTAACATGAAGTACGCCACTAAGCAGACAGTGTTAAGTTAGCTACAGAAAAGTCAATGAAAAACAGTTCTCCAATGTATCAAATTGCAAGATAGTTTGTCTTGAGCTAAACTTTCAAAGGAGACCTCAACTCAGCGGCCATGTAGCCTGAGGGAAATAAACTGCAAAAGCACCTGGCAAGAGACTGAACCAACAAGAAAGCACTGCAGGTACTGCAGCATCCAGGAGAGACTGAAGTCCACCCATTCCCCTTTATGTGCATGAAAGCAATGTACCCTCCGCTCCAGTAAGTACTCACTGAAATCCCTCTCTTTAAACACTGTGGCATACGTGAAGCAGAGGCAGAGACTGAAGAGGAGCTGCAGAAATCACATCAAAACTGGAAAACATATTTTGATTTTGTTTGGCTCCAGACTCATCAACTGCTTACGCCATGTGTTTTGATCTAGGCTTTTCTCCATACCACCCTTTCAGTTTCCATCTCCAGCTACTTAGTAGTCAGCACTAAACTCCTTTTTCTTCACTAATTTGGTCATTTCTCCAAGTATAAAATAAATATTATGTTTAAATCATAGCAAAAATTAACATTGTTATTGCCTTAGTTTATGTTCTTTTTTATTGCTTATTTTTTCTATTTTGACTAGAAGCTACTAAGAGCGGGCTCTGCCACCACCTCCTCTGTTCTGTACTAGCCATGCAACAATAAGGCTCCATTCCAGTTGCTCTATAAGCACAATCATAACAAACATTATTAATAGCAACAGTATATTCTCTACATCAGCAACCTGGCATCACAGATTATGTACCTCCACAAAACACAGCAGTATGCACAAACCGAGAAGCTGACACCAATTTGGCTGATTCTTCTCCCTCATTGGTTTTATAGCTGTATAAACCCCACTTCAGCGGAGTTACTCCTGATTTAAAGTAGTGCATGAAAGAGGAGAAAGAGTCCTCTACTTCTGGCAGACAAATGAAAGAGCTCATAAAATGGAGCACACAGATTCAGAGGCCAGAGACGAGGCAGTACAGAACAAGCCCCCTTTTAAGCAAAGCTCAGTTTTGCACCCATGTTTTTTTTCTTCTTTGGCTTCTTTAACCTGTGCACTTTCTGGACAGAGTTCTGGAAAACTAAATCATCTACAGAGCAAGCAATGATGGCACGGGTCAGACTGTACCATGTAGCAATCTTATAACTTTACAAGCTGTATCAGACATAAATTACTTCGGGAGACAAAGAAACCGAAGAGGAAGTTTCAATTCATAGGATCAAAACATCAATAGCACTGGCTTAGACTCATTTATTACTTTACTATGGAGAAGTAAAGGAGAGTCTCACCTACCTGAATCATATGCGAAATCTCTAGGTTCCTGCTTAATCATCAGAGGAGGGGGAAAATTTTGACTGGCTGCACTGCCAACCATAGCATTGTGTTCATAAACTGGATCGTGGTACTCCTGCTTAAAACCTTGAGGTGGGAAGGGGATGTTTGGCTCAGACATCTGGCGCTGATATATTGGACGTCCTTCCCTTGGCATTGCAGGCAAAGGTGGGAAAGAATTGCAAGGTTCAGAGAGCTGGCGACGAAATCTAGAACAGAAGTTAGAGAGGTCATGTAAAGGACTTGAGCTACATTCTATTTCCCAAAGATTTGCACAGTTCATGATTGGTGACTATCACTCTCTCAACAGCAAATATTTTGGTTATGATCATGCCAAGTGCTCCCATGAGGATCATCTGAGTTGTAGAACAGCAACAAGCAAAGAAATAAAAAAAAACACCTATTAATACCAGCCCTAAGACTCAGCCCCACCATAATTCTCTCTCTGCTTTCAGTGTCTTCTTTCAACAGACATGGCAAACAGAAAATGCACCAGTTTCTAACCAGTAGAAAGACTGACACCCTACCACAGTAACACAAAGAAGACTTTACAGGTGTAATTTTTTGTCCTACCATTCTTACAGTTATATAGAAACTATTCATTAAAAGTACTGAGTGCTGTAACACCTGGAATCATCTGTCCTCTCAGGCATAGGGTAGTGGGAGATCTACCTGCAAGGCTGGCACTGGATTCCAACTCTAATGAGAAGGAAATGTAAGCATCACAGAAAAAGGAGAGGGTGCAATTTTTTGCTAAGAGAAACAATGCCTTAACTTATTCCCTTGGTCACTTCTGTATGAAAAAATTCATCCATACAAGCCACACCGCCATTCACTACTAGCAAATCCTCTTCAATTGGCATGAAGTCTGAGAATTCAGTTTTAAATTAACTTCATTTACATGTAACATTGCTCAAGAACTTCCTTCCATAAGACGTATCTACCTGGACTAAAAGGCCTGAAGGTAATTACTTGCACATCTGCAGGTTCACAAGCACAGAGAAGAATTCAAGGATTCTGTTTTCCTACTGTGCTCAGATGAACTGCACAAACTCTTCCTGTCATCTCCTGCAGATTACCACAGTAGTGTTAACCATCACTGTAAATAATATTGCATCTGCACTAATCCACAGCAGATGCAATGTTGTTGCAACAAACTGCTTACTAGTCTGATCACTCATCATGAACAAGACACACTTTTTTAGACTAGAAAAAAAAAAAAATTAAAAATCCTTGACTACATGTTTCAGAAACAATTTTAACATTTGTCACAATACTGCTGTGAACTTGGTCTGACAACTATTTACTGTTACAACAACCGTGGGAGTTACAGAGATAGAAACAATGTAATAGTGGAGACAAAATGATTTTTTTTTTAATGCTGCTGTAAATATTGTCTTTTGCAGTAGAAAGAGTACTGCACTGTAAGATTGGGTTTTGCAATTCCACCTACACCTGCGGAAAATAAACTTAGAAACTCAGATGTATTATGAAACAGTTAGGCTGACTGGCACTGCATTCATTTCCCTCTTTTCCTTTTTTCATTAGCCAAAAAAAGAAGCAGAAATTATCATTAAGAACTGTCAAGGAGTGAATCAGAAAATTGCAACTTGAAGTTAAAATAAGAAACAGGCTCACTCACAAAGCCTCAAAGGAAGTTAATAATACTTGTTGTACTGGAAGCTTTGTATGGAATCAAGCCATTTGTTTATACAAGTGGATTTGATTCCTGTTGGTACTTGTTAGGACCACTTATCCTTCATACATTCATGTCCTGTGTGAAGATGTATGGGTTGTATGTTCTAGACACTAACACTATCTTATACCACCGATGCATGTTCCAGGGAAATACGCCTTAACTTACGGATTTAAATACGACCTTACATAGGAAGGTCATTTGTTTAAATGACATTTTCTGAATACACTCATTGTAGTAGCATATCACCTTGTAAACCAGAGAGATTTGCATTTCATAAAAATATGAAGTACACATTTGCTTCAAACAGTGGGAAGTGAGAAGATCCATTTGTACCTTTCTTTTAAAAAGGATAAGCCCTCATATTTTTGGCCTGAGTCAGCTATTTTGGACTTCACTGAACACATTATTTCTGTCACAGAAGGGAAGGATTATTGCAAAATGCCCTAAAGAACAGGAATATCAAATATGGGGATGGGGGGAAAATCATGTACAAAACCTATGAAGCTTGTACAGAGTGAGTATTACACGTATAAAAAATTACAGTATGGCGTATGCAAATCTCTAAAAATACTAAAATTAGGGCTGACATACAGCTTCAGTACTGTCTTTACAAGTTGCTTTAAACCAAAAGATTTTTTCCTCTAAAAAAATCTTATTACTGCTCCCTACACAGGAGCAATTTAGCTTCTGGAGATCTCAGTCTCCTGGCAACATAACTTTGGTGTATATACAGAAACACATTTATACACCATCCAGTAATGAAAAAATGTCACCTGCCTTCACTGGGAGCCTGCATGGTTAGACCACAGTCCAGGCAGAGAAAAAAAGAGGTCAATACACTGTTTCTTCACTGCTGGGAGGGCTTGTAGAGAACCTTGGGTGACATAAGAAACTATCTCATCAGAGCAAAAACCAGCAGTATAAGCCTTAGCAACCTCTTTTGGAGGTAACCTGCACCAAGCCCTGGAGATAATAGCCCTTATTAGAGTAGAAGCAAGCAAATCTCCCAGCAACTGTGTCTTGATTTGCTAATGTTTTAAGTGCTAAGTCAAGTTTCTGAACATATATATGTGTATATATATATATATCTTCACATACAACTGAAATTTTTAATGCTCAGAGCAATTACACAACACAGCAGACAAACACAGGTTCATGCAGCAAAGTTAAGGATAAACAGAAATCCACAAACAACTGTTTGGCCTCAAAAATCAGGCAAACCCACTGAAAATATCTGTTCCAAAACTGAGCTAACTGAGCTAAGATAGATAGTCAGTTGTATGGGAATTTCTAACATATCAAAACAAAACAGGGTGACCTAAGGACAGTTTAAGCTTTAATTCTAGACTCTAGATCTTGTGGCTCTTACTCAGACTAATGTTATTTAAGCACAGTTTATGTTGGCATCTTAGTTTGTTTGAGATGCTGTATTTCAAAAGGGGTTGGAAAAGTGATCCACCCTTCCAAAGAATATTCTGAAGCAGTAGCACTATAACACAGCCACTTATCTCTTAGATAGGTGAACTGCTTAACACACAGCCAGGATGATGCCTGCTGCTGATTTCATTACCTCATAGGGCTTACTAGCCTGAAGTGAATCATGGAATATCCCAGATTGGAAGAGACCTTTAAAGACCATCTGCTTCAACCTTTCATGGCAAAAGAAGCCTAGATGAGATTAACTAGCACCCTGTAATCACATTCACAAGACAGAAGGTGCAGATTATTAAAACTCTGCCACTGACAACATGAACTCCTACTGAGTCCATCAAGTCAGGTACTGGTCTTCTATGAAGCACTCGTATTTCTGACACTCTGAACCTTCATGGCTTTCACTTTGGTCCCCTAACGCAAAAAGGAAACAACTGTGGGCAGCAAGGCAGTGCTATCCTATTGTAAGAGACTTGCAACTCTAAGTGAAATGTCTGAGCATGGGTCCCTCACGTGCTTTGTGGTTTACCTGTGGTCCATAGGGAAGCTGTTGTCTTGAATGGACTGGGATGGAGGGAGATGGGTAGGGAAAACTCGGTCAGGTTTAGGAGTCTGAGCTGAGTTTGGGGAGGCATGGTGCAGAGGTGACACAGGAGTGCTGGATGGCGTTGGTGGGTTGGAGGGCCTCATTCCCACTTGTGGCTTCTGATCATAGGCACTATCAATAAGGCAATGAGAAAGGACAGGTTATTTCTACATGCAGAAAAAAAAAACCCCTAACTTCCACATTTATAAGCTTTTTCTTACAGTTACCTTATTAACTACTGTGGGACACAGGAATTCTTTACTTCACATTGTGAAGAGCACAGAAAAAAAAACGTTAGAGGTAAATGGTTCAACACAGCATTTTCTTCTCTGAGGCATAGAAATGTATTTTTAAAGGATGCAGTCTTAGAGTGACATTCTACAAAATACATAAAAGTAGAAGCACCTGGACTAGAGCACAAAGAGCCGGCAGTGCCTGTCAAGATTCTGTTTTAGAGCTTGCACAAACCACAACATGAGACAGTAAAACAATACAGCTAGAGGGAAGGGATCTGACCCAGAAAAACAATGGTATGTTGACTTAGCTACCCACACTAGGAAGTCAAGAGCCTCTCCGAACAGGTTTGGGTTTTTCCCCCTTCTCTCTCAAAAATAAAGTATGGTCCTGCAAATACATACATGCTATTTTCAAAGGTGTCCCCAAATCATGAAAAGACTTGAGCACACTTTGATCATACCTCTTTCTACACAAGAAAAATGCAGACATTAGGCAGAGAGTAAGTACAAGCTTGCATACTTTCCTGTCAGATCCTCTAGCACCCATCAAATCCATCAATGTATACATCTGATTTTTTAAATCAAAATCACTCCCTTATGATGGGCAAAAGTACCATTCTTTTTTCTTTCTTTTTTTTTTTTTTTTTTTTTTTTTTTTAGCTTTTCACATCCAAAAAGTTAAATGTAAATGCTTTGAGTGTTAACAGTTTTGGTAGCACATTAATGAGAATAAAAACTCACAAGCTAGATGAAAGATTCTAAAATAGACTAAAATGTCAATAAGAAACAATTGACTGCTGACACTGAAGGAAGAAGTGACATGTAAGTGCAAACCAAAAGAAAGTCAATAAAGAATGCAGTTGTATCAAGCTCTTCCATCACCCCCAAATAAAGCTTTTATTACCCATCTCCATAAAATAGTATTTGCTTTTAAATAGGTAACAAAGGTGAAGAACCTAATGAAATGTTATTTTCAGTTGTAAGCACCCACGTCACACCTGCAAAACTTGTCAAATACCTAATGTGCTGCTCAGACCTGCCATCCTGTTGCCTGTTAGACAGATCTCTCTCTTTCCCAACCTGCATAATGCATTTTGAAAGTACTTGCAACATAGGTAGCAGAAAACAAGACACTGTTTCCTTCTTTTTCATTCTTGTACACTGGGTTTTTAAACTCTGGCTATCCCATGAAGAAGAAATGGAGAACGTGCATTTTGATGAAAAATACTGCTTTAAAAGGGTTATGTAAGTGTTTGATACAACCGTAAACAACTCCATCAGTGTTCATCAGCTAAATGCATTATCTCATCAGTCTGTTATCTGCTGAAGAGGTAACTTCTGTAAGATCTCTATTATGATTTTATGACTCTTTAGTCAGTCCTCATTTAAATCAGCAGTTTTCACTGCAAACATGCTCAATTGCTTTACCTGACATTGTACAGGCACTTTTCCCCATAACTGAACTTGAATGGTTGCTCTTGACTGCAAGCAGAGCCAAGTTCTGAACATGGGCTATGGGGTTCCTTCTTGATTTTCACAGGGAGACCATGAAAAGCCACTGGAAAGACAAAGAAAATGTAATTAAACCCAAGTACAATATTAACAATTAGCTTTCTCAAGTAAGCTAGATACTGGTAATTAAACACATGATTAATTAAGCCATTTTAATACTAAAAACGATATAGAAAGTAAACATTTGAAATATTTCTTTGGGTGTCAACTGAAAAATAGATGCCAGAGATCTTTCGCATTGGCTATTAGCACTTTTATTGTTTAATAGAATGATGGCCAGGATCCCATCTCATTAGCAGGAAAATAACAGCCCACTCATATTTGGCTTAACTACTGTAAATGTTGTCAGATGCAAAATACTTCCCAGGAACCAAATGTTTCTAAGGAATATTAGTGAGGTAGCTTTTAGCTATAAATGCAATAGTAGTTCACTTCAAAGAGTGCCACATAAATGATTCTGAAATAAATTTCTCATATATCAGCCTCAAATATATGACCAGTCATCTTTTTGACCCGCAGAATGCATGAAAATTCACAGTGAAACTTATGAAACTAGATGATTGTATGCACCTCTAATTGCAAGTAACATCTGAGAAAAAAAAAAAAGCCACACAAGAAATGGATTCAGTAATTGTTCTCAATACACAAGATGTAATCCTGGCCTCATCAACTGGAAATGTGATATAGACACAAACTGAGAAAAAGAATTAAACACATTTTTTTTGAAAGGTAAAAAGAACAGGAGGAGTGTGACAGAAATGCGGGACATTAATTGGAAGCACAGGTTGGTCTGGATTAAGGAAAAGACCAAAGGTAAAGACAAGGTTAACCATATTAGTTTAAACCAGACAACTTTCCTTGCTTCCTATCTGACCTTAATCAAAATTAAAGCACAAGAAAATTCAAAGTTCACCTGACATAGACAAATCTAAAGTAAGTGGCTAGGCGGACAAAGGACTAGAAAACAGGTTTGTAACAGCTTGAAAATACACCCTTCAGAGTTTTAAATTAAATGAGGCTGCAAATACATTTTTGAACTCTGAGAAGCCTAGAGTTTGGAGACCACTTTTTTTCACCGATTTTTGATGTTGTCACCACAACACTGCAGCCTGAACATTGTGCTCCAGCCTGACATAGACACTTGTGCCTAGATGGAAATCCACCTTAACATTCAGCAGTCCCTGTTAGAGAACCTCAGCACAAAATCAGGTCATTACTATATTCCGTCCAGTAGTATCTTGCCCTTTCCCTTGCACCTGAACATTAGGAAAGACAATCTGTTAAATACTGTACATTTTCTGATACTAATGCACCTGCAGAAACGCACACATGTTCAGTGGGAGGAGGAGGTAAATGAAATTCTGCCTAAAGAAGTGAGCATCAGAACCAATAAACTCTGATTTAGAAGTATCTGTGGGATCTGGATTCCAGATTCTCACCATTTATTTTCCTATGTCTGGACAACATTCAGAGAACTCTCTCAAACAGGTCCTCTCATATCCTGTTACATGACAGCTACTACTATTGTCTTTCAGCTGCGACATCTGCAAGCTAGCACTATGTTATTTTGCACGTATTTTCACCAAACTCTAAAGAACTGCATCTAAAAGTGCTTCTGCGTTTGGTGAATAACAGTCAATTATCTGGAAAGATTACAAAGGAAAAGCAGACAGTAAAACAGGTACACAAATACGTATGCACAGAACAGTAACTTGAGAAACAGAGATGAAAACTGGTGAACATCACAAGAAAAGAACTCTGAATAAAACTGTCTAGACTCGAGCTAAAATAAAAATTTAAAAAAATAAAAAACAAACATATGGATATCTTTAAGAAAGATTCTCAAATTTAATAATATGGCAAAATGCAGCCCAGCCAGCTTTCCAACGTTCATTGCAAAGCACTGACATCCAGTAGTTTGTTTTGGGTTTTTGCTAGTGAACTTTTACTGCTGGCTCTCCTTGCATGTCTTGGTCAGATAATGCACACCATACACATAACACATATGATGGGCCCCACAGCTCCAGGACGGTGGCTCAGATGCAAAGGTAAGCAGTCTCTGGCTTGAATTACAACTCAACAGCTACAAGTCTCTTTTTTAAAGCCAGAATCACATATTCGCACAAAGGCCGCACGCTGCTCTATTTTATTTTCTTTTTTATTATTATTATTTTAACTTTGCTGCTTCCTCAGAGTTAATCTGTTATGAAAAATTACTTCCCTTATTTATTTTTAAATAACGGGAGTACAGAGACTCCCACACCGCAGCCCTGTGCGGAGAACTGGCTGGGTATTTCATCACAGCGCTGAGAGCCTGAACGTCTGCTAACAGGCAGTTTTCCAGCTCACTGGCACAGGCACAAGCGAAAGCAGCACATTCATTTTGTGCAATTTGCTTTACCTTCCCACATGGAGTTGGTGCATGTAAAAGGCTGTTAAGTACTAAATTATTCCTTATCAAATCACCATCATCTGGAGTCATGATCAACACTAATTAAATTACTTTCACTGAACACGGCTCCAGCCTGCTGCCTCGGCTGCGAGGTACATTTTATTTTGCTTACTGTACAGTCCTAGCAAGGTACAGGGCACAGTGCTAGAAGGCATCTGTGCTGTAGTTTTAATTAAAGTTTACCTCACCTTCCTCCCAGCTTTATAAGTGTATCAAATCAAGTAGGTTAACGCCTTCATTTCATTTAGGAAAAGTATTACAGTCCTAAGTGATTTTATATTAGATCTTTATCTTAACTACGGCCAGAAAGATAATGTAGCTGTAAAATTTAAAGCCTTCCTCGGGCGGTCGGTCCCCTGACACAGTCACCATGCTTTATCTGTTACTCCTTAAGTGTACACTTTCAGAGGCAGAAAGGAAAAAAAGGCAGCCTGAGAAAAATACTGGATTTGGAGGGGGCCTTCCATGAAGGCTACTTTGACCTTTCAAACCGCACCTTAACTGTGGCTGAAGATGGTAAGCTTATTCCAACAATAAAATTTCACCTATTCAACACAGTTCTCATATCATCATTAAAACCCTCACCACTGCTCATCACTTCAGTGTGACACTCATAGTGTACCTATTAAAACAGATTTTAAAAACACACTGTTTCACTAAGCTGGATTTTATGTTACGTTTTCAAGCCGTTTTCTTTTGAGGAAGCAAGGTTGCTTATTTATAAAATCTAATTTTAGTGCAGCATACCAAGCTACCAACACATCCAAATTAACAAAATGACATTTGAAACAACCATCTCCTCACTGCTTCCTTCTTCCTGATGGCAAACTCGTTTTACTTAACCCCAGAACAGAGTCTCAACCCTATTAAAGTAACGGGCACTCTGCCTTAATAATGATCTTATTAAGAAGTGACCAAGGGCCATGATTTCATCCCGAGTGATTACTTAGAGATAACTATCTCCCAACTTGAAAGGCAACCAGTCTTACAATGTGTATTTAGATAGATGGCTTCAACACCTCATCTCAACTACTGAGGTGACTTTCCTTATTGATATAGAAAGGGACCCAATTCCCAGCCCTTGTCTAGAGCTCCTCTGAAGCCAACATGCAGATATAAGGCAAGCAGGTCTGCTACAATCTGTTGTGAATTGATTAAGGTATACTACATTACTGTATTCACATTCTCTGTGCATAAATCTATCTCTATCTGCGGAGTAAGAGAGCTTGTATATTATACATAATGCGCTGTTGTGCAGACCTAGATTTTATATAAATCAGTAATTTCACCACAAAGTAAACTCACGCAGAACATGCAAAAACACGGGGTGAAACCTGCTACCACTTACTTTGAAGTGCTAGTCTCCTTTGCTATATGTCAACAGCCTAATCCCCAAACATTTTGTTCATAATAACACCCAGTTTAAGATCTAAATGAAGAACAATTTCATTAAGGACTCTCAAATTAAAGGAGGAATCCGTTTGCCTCAGAGGAGACTGATTTGTGTACTTTCTAGGCAGAGGAACAGGAAAAGTACTACCCCCATGCAGAAAGAACTGAATCACTTCTTTTTGAGAAAAACCCAGAAATGCATTGCATCAAATATAAAAACAATGGTTCAAAATACTTTTCTGTTCAGGAGACGTCTATGCAAGATGAAGAAATAAGGAATATTTTATGTGAAATTGGAAGTAATTTCTCCTCTGAGCAAAAAGTTATTTTATAATTTTCAAACTTCAGATTCCTGCCCAGAATGCAAAATAAAATCTGACTTTATTTTTTGAAGAATAACAGATTTAACCGTATTTTTTTAAATTCATGTAATATTACAGGTAATTCAGTGGCACTGGCTGACAGAAGGCAATCTTGATTACACTGACCAAAAAAGACAAATATGTTTTACTATCAGCACTTGTAGGGTATTTACTATACAATGTCAAAATCAACTGACAGGAGCAACCTTGCCTGTGCTGGAGAGCTCCAAAGTAATAATACATTCACGTGTATAAAGTTTGAGGACTTCGTGTACCTGCAGAGAAAAGGAACTGAGCATCACAGTTAAGTGATGCCCTGAACGTGATGCTCCTGAACGTTCAGAGTGGCTTTTCATATTTATGCTCTCAAACCACCATCGAAACTTGATTTAGCAAATAAACTCATTCATTTTCATGACAGGTTGGGGCAAAACTGTTAATAGGCAATGTAAGTTTAGAGAGATTTCTTGAATGCATCTGAATAAAGGGGATTTGACCTTCTTAAGAGCAAGAGGATAAGACAGAAGATGTAAAAACATTTAATACCACCACAACCCCAGGTGCTAGACTGACTGAGGTGACCCAAGTTAGTACTTGGTAAAATTTCAAAAGCAAGAAGAGGAGGCCCCTGTACTGATAAAGCCAATAGTGTCACACTTTAGATCTATCTCCCAATACACACTGAAATGCAGCAGGCACTTCAGATACATCACAGTCTCTCTAAGATTCTTTTCCAGTACATTTACCTCTGCCAAGCCCTCCCCCTCCCCCTACACACAAAAATCCATTACTAGAGGGTCTAATCTCAGCTATCAGCACAGAGTGCCTTTTATGGAGCCATTAAACCATTTCTCTTGTTTACAGTGCCTGAAGAAAGATGTGAATTATGTCTGTGACAAAACAGGCGATAACATTTCTAAACTGCCCTAATTCGTGTTTTTGCTGTTTTCCTCGCTCACTATAACTTAGCAGCACTCACCTGATGATTCAAACAAATTATTTATCCTGTAAGTACAACAGGTAGGCATTTTAATAACAATTAAAAAATTCCTACTTTCAATAAACAAACAGTTTATTGAACAGTTCATCAAGGAGGGTAAAGTGCTGCTTATTTCTCAGGTGATATAATGACCGAGGTGCTCTTATCTGTAGACAGGTAAAAAAAAAAAAAAATCAAACATGACATTGTGGGTTCATATGAGGCTTGAAATACTCTACTCCTGCAACAGTAAGTTACCACTAGAACCACGCATTCAGTATAGATATTTGTAAATCTGATGCAATGAGCTAAAAAATCTAAATATATCTATATGACCTTCTAGGTGGGAATGCCAGGCTTTAAATATATTTTCTGAAGAGGGTTCAAAAATGTATATTTAACTTATGAGACAATAGTCTTCTGCATTCTGGAGGCTGTTTATTGATTATTTATCTCTAGATCATTATGCTTTGAGCTACAAATCTTTGTAGATAGATGCACTTTGAATTTCAATGGCTATTTAATAGGTATCTGATTAAAGACCACAGGATGTCAAAGCAGGGTGCTCTTTCCTTTTCATCCCACTACACCTTAGGATGAGAAATTTTACCAGTAATAAAATTACTACCGGTGGTAGTAACATTACTTCAGGATGTACAGGGGGAATTAGCTGAAGCAGATACTAGACCCAGCTGATCATTCCTTCATACTCCAGAGGTTACTCCTGCCACAGCTGAATGCATCATGCAGCCTAGAGTACTACAAAACCTGAAATAAAAACATGTTGGAGAGGTGACAGATCAAGAGAGGTTAGAAGGATGGAAAGAGAGTGAAGGCTGGCAGCTCAGTCTTTCCAGCTAAACTGTTTCCAATGTTTTTGAATCAAAGCCTACACACCAACAGACTACTGCAACAGCTGAAGACAGAAGTGACTACAAGCATGGATGACTGAGGCAAGATTTGAAATTGTTTTCACCCTAGGCAATTTCTTGCCTAGACAATAGCAAAAAAAAAAAAAAAAAAAACAACAAAACAACAAAACATTTTGTTCCTGACCACTGCAACAGCTGCAAAGATGAACAAGACTTGGAGACTGTGAACTGATTGAAAAGTGGCTGAACAGATTGTATCTACAAAGATTCCACCGAGCTCTTCAACCATTTCATCTATCAAAGTCAACTCTATCAGATCTTAGCCGAGCTCAAGTCAACTGGATTTCATTTAGGTCCTGCTCTCTGCCAGATATTGGAAGAAACTGGTGAAAAATTGGGTATCTGACACACAGATGTGTATCATCACAGTGGTTTTAGAGACTATCCTGGCAGTTTATATAAAAACTGAACACAGACAAGAGCTCTCACTATCTCAGTAACGAAAGCTACTAGAAAAGCTGGGGGGGCTGGAGAGGGGAAGAGGAAGGGAGAGGAACCCAACAAACCTGTCAAGTAGTTTTTTGAAGAAGTTCTTGATCTTGGTAGTTTTCTCCATTTTACAGTTGCAGACTAGAACTTAAACTTAAGGTGCTGAAATCGGCCCCAGAGACAACTTGCCTCCACCTAGGCCCACTGAGCGGTGGCCATTCCCCTGAAACAGAGCCTGCATGGGTTTTTTTGAGGGTGCATGCACAGTCAAATGAAAGCTTCATACCATAATGAAGGCCAGTAAGCTTTTTCTTCTTCAAATGCATATATAGTGACAGAGGAGAAAATACGGAAGCAGAAAGGACAGAGAGAAGAGAGAAGAGAGAAAAGGACATAAATATGTTAAAACTGCATTCAACTAGTTCTTCCCTTTGTGATGGCCTGGCTCTAAGTCCAAGGAAGGAAATCTGAAGACAGATGTTATCACATTGAATGCTCTATCACCTCTCATCCCAAGTGCCCTTTCCCAGAAAATAGAACTTCATGACTGGGCAGTACTTGGCAAACCCATTAGATATGATTCCATCAATTCAGTCTTTGCCTTGGCTTCAGATCAGATCCTTCCAGCCCCTACCAGCTCAATAGATAGAAACAGCATGGGACCTCATTTTTTGGAAGCTAGTTCTGAACGATGAGCCCAAGAACCAGCTTTCAAAGCCAACTGGCAAGAATAGAATACGCAGGCAAGATGGATCTATTTGAGAACCTTGTTTAACAAAAAGAAAATACCAGCTTTGAAGTAATCTGTCACCTTTACTGGAAAATATGCAACTACAAATGCACTTTAATAACAGTTAGAACTCGCTCTGCAAAATTAAGCAAATTTCTTATTTTCTCTTCCAGCCTTAAGCACACAATACTGTGCATGTCAATGAACGGTCTACTTGAATACTGCATTGCACAAATGCTACATTAAAGTCTTTTAAATCCTCAGGGTTGAGGAGGGGTGAAGAATAAAAGTTCAAAATGTAGGATTTTTTCCTCAAAGTCTACATGGATTGTTCTCAGACGACGTGGCATGAGAAGATACTGAGTCTGAAACTGAATTAGTAAGTAGCAAGCAGGCAAAGATGAATTGCACTGAAAGCTGGAATTTATCCTCTTTACTACTATAGAGTTTCAAGATGGAATATAACAGCCCATTTTCCTAGAGCTGGTATTGGGAAATCCTGGATCTTAAAATCTTCAGTAACGCATCTAGATTAGCAAGTATTGTTTGTTAAAAGAACTTTCTCTTGCTTTGGTGTAAGAGAGAGGGGTTTTTTTCCTTTCCTGTTTTTTTCTGGGAGGGATGTTTTTTTTGGTTGGTTGTTTTTTAAGCGAAAAAATGTTACACATTTAGCGACTAAAGCCCAAAAGATAAGTAATGATTTAAAGAATTCTAAATTCATTAAATCATCTGCTCATACTTAAATTACGTTAATTCCATACATCCATTTTATTTTCCCCCTATCTTTACTATGATTTGGCATTAGTGTAAAGCCTTTGAGAATAACAAGCAAGGCCAAAAAAAATGCTGATGAAGAGAACTGAGACAGGTTCATTGTACCGATGGCACATCAAAGTTGCATCACTATCCATAAAGCAGGTTTCTATGAGGGCATTTATACATGGGGAAAAAGTGACCAACAAAATCATCATTATAATGCAGACATATGCCACTTCCCTACAGCACAGCTTATCTGTTGTCTAAACATGACACTCTTGCTCCTGTTCAGCATAGAAATTCCTCTAGATGTTTCTTCAAAACTGGAAATAAATGTAATTTTTTAACAGAAATTTGCTTTCCTAAAGCTTGAGTGTTGAGACACCAAAACATTTTCCCAGTCTAACTATAAACTGGGCAGATAAACCAAGACCTCCTTACCACAACTTCCTGAGATGTGCAGGGGTTCCTAGCCAGTGTGGAAGAGAGGGCACAAAATTGTGGAAGGGAGATGGCACCCATACAGCTTAAAATTGGCTCAATGCTATAAATCCCTATTTTTAGTGCAAAAGCTCTCTCATTTGTTTGTCTGTGCCCTTGCAATTTCTGAAACCTTCATTAGAGTTACTGAGGGTACACCTGCAGCTTTCTGATACTGGAAGTGCTGAGGGCACCACTGAGATAATTCAGGTATTTGCAGACACTTGGCTTCTCATTTAAGAAGACCATGCCAGTTGAAAATTGAAGCCTGTATGTTCAGTATAGGAAAAATTAGAAAGCCCACCTAAAAAGGCAAGCCTCCTGGCTAGAGAAAAAGGTTGAGAGGAGGGATGGGAGCATTCAATAAACATCAATAAAAGTTAACATACTCCCTAAACTGAAAGACAGAGGAATTCCAAGGTAAAAAGAGGCTGCTGCTAGTAAACACCTTGTTAGGACACCACAGATCCTTTGGTCTAACTGATAATATATTTGGACAGGTGCTAACCAGCTGAACTGCCACAAGACTGCCCCTTCATGCAGTGCTCTCCTTCCTTTCCAGTTACCTGACTGGTTGCATGAGAGCCACAGTTGCAGGCAGCCCATGGGAAAGCACTGCCCAGAGGACAGCAAGTACCTCCCAGCAAGTACCTCCATGGCAAAAGTTAACCTGCTGACAAATACCACAGACACTGGATAATTCTGGGAAAAATACAAGGAAATGTGCAGAGCACTGGTGGGAGGGAGAAAGGAAGGATTAAGCTAGGAGAAGCAAAGTGGTTTGCTTTGATGTCTGAGAGTAGGTGAGGGGGGAGGAAGAGTTCTCCCCCTGTCCCTGCCCCCAAAATAAACAGAGGCTTAAGGCTCTGGAGGAGGAAGCAGTAACCTAATAAAAATTAAACTAGCTGGGTTCTGTAGCAATTGATCTAAAACCCCCGTGAAGAGCATAACATGACTGGGGGAGGGGGGGGGGGGGC
>JAAWXA010000002.1:24448463-24472336 GCA_038090715.1 Florisuga fusca
CGGGGGGGGGGCAGGAATCTAAGGAATTTTTAATCCCTCTATACTGGATCTGCAACCTCCAGGAACCCACAGAGAAACAGGGCTGTTCTTCATCTGCATTAGCTTTCTGGGTTAAAATCCTGAAAAGAGATTGGGGCATTTGTTCCCGAAGTTACTTACAGTGTATGTGCCTCTAAAGGCTCCCAGGCAGGGTACAAGGAGAGGCGATCCACCTTTAGAGCTTCTGCTTAAGAGGAAGGTCCTTAATGTAAAACCAACCCTGGGAGAAAACTTAGATTGCATTCCACCTGGCAATTATCAATTGAGTTAAATGCAAAGAGAAGAGCTGGCCACTAAATCAGGGTCTGTATGCTTCTCTGAGGTCAGGATTTCCATTTGTAGCAATTTCCAAAATTTAATTGAAATTGTAAGAGGCAATGGCTAAGTAGTATGTAACTTCCATTACTAAAATAGCCAGGTGAGATACTATCCCAGCATTAGACACACACACAGAGAGAAACAACAGACACACACAGAGACACACTCTCCATTTCAGGCAAATCTGAAGTTGGAGGGTTTCCAGTCTGGATTTTAATAGGTTTTGTAGAAACACAATTATGAAGAAAGCTTTGGAAATTATAAAAACTAATTTTTCCAAAAGTAACAATACACTTTACCATTTTTTTTACAATAAACTTTATTTTTGTATTTATTGTTTTAAAGGTATCATCAATTTGGTATTTAGGAAAGCATGCCCACAGCAGAAAATGAGGAGGAACTGACTCTACTTCATTTCACCTCTTATGAACAACTTTCAAGTTATATCTGGGTTTTTTTGTTGTTTTTCTTTTCTGATGTGTTCATGCACAGAGCTGATAGTCAGGTATAGTCGAGGACAATAATCTTACACTTTCAGCTGGACAAAACATGAAAGAAACTGCATGTAATCTCTAGTTCTGCAATTTGTTGTTCATAACCTAAACAACTGGTGTCAGAAGGCTGCCTCCAGTTTGAAGTAGCTCAGTTAGGAGCCTAACTTCAGAGATTAAAAATCAGCATGGCAGTTTGCTTCCCTATAAATAATAGAAGTGTCATAATAAAAGTTTATCCGTAAGGATGGATAATCATGCCTGTCAGCTAACTCAAGAATACTGAAAAGCAAGAGAAACCAATAAATAATGAAATGGACTGCACAGTGAACTCTCTATAGCACGAATTAAACAACTCATTGAAAAGATTTTTTACAATTTGGTTTTATTTTAGCAGCTCTCAATGATAGGCACTAATATGAGCAAAAGTGCATTTTGAGATAATTTTTAATTTGATTTTTGCCTTTAACAGTAAAAATACTTAAGCATTCATATAACAAATAACTAACTCAGAGTAGCAAATGGGATTTTTCTTTACTTTGTTGTAAGAATGAGACTGTCACAGGTCTAAATACACATGTCCTTAGTCCTCCAGTTTTCACAAATGTTCGCCAGTACAGCAACTCTGACAGATACTGCTTATAGTTCATTCAAGACAGACTGAAATCTACATCGTCGGCTCACTACCAAAAACCACTGAAAAAACCTGCAGTCCCCACTGGGAAAGGTGGAGGCCACTGACATAAGTCAATAAAATTCAGCTCCCAAGTTTTATCGCTGATTCAACAGGGAAATAAAGGAAGCCATTGTCAGAAGTGGTTACGTCTGTGAACATAAAGTCACGACTTCAAGAAGTAGTCCAATATACAAAGACTCTTGGCAAAGTGCATATTATGGAGCTTGGTGGAATTCTTACCACTTGCAACCAGGCTCTGGTTCTCAGCAGATATTTAAGGCTTTTGCCAGTGCTTAATGCACTCTTGTCTATGAAACTTGCCACTGAACATATATTACCAACATTCACACTACATATTTCTTTTAAGCCGATTGCTTCTGAAGCTATTTATAACCATACAGAATAACCTGTATGGTTATTTTACACAGGCATGCCATCACTAAGACTGCCAATCACATGGCATGTACATTTCTTACGTATGTATACAGACACATACACATATATACGGAATATATATGTATACACACCGAGTATACACTGTGTATATACACATACACTTGAATAAAGCCAGCTCCCAACTTCTAATTCCAAAAGCTTGAAACTTTGGTCTTTACTGAATACTGACACTTCTCAAATTCTCTTTTGTCTCCATTTAGGGTCATGCTTTGTCATGAGAAATTTTATTCACGCACAGGTTAACAACAAAACGTTAAACTGAGCTTCAGTGTAAAGACTAAGTACTAAAAAAATTAAAGCTGTTTGTCTTTTTTAGGTATACATTAGAAGCAGAAAGGAAACAATATTTGAGCAAAGAGGATCAAATTAGCAAGGCTGGGAATGGGTTTTGCACACGTAATTTTTCAAATGTCCTTGATGACGACTCATAATATACAAACTTAAAGACAAAAACCTGGCCAGTCATAACCTTCCTATTCAGTGACTGCAGAACTTGGCAATAAATGTCACTGCTAAAAAATATTTCACTACATTAACTTACTGGCAACCACATTTGCTGAATAAGTTCATAAACAGCCACAGGAAAAGAGACAACCAGAAATAAAGTTGCTAATGATTCACTCTTTTCTAACATGCATAATCCTCAGCTTGGATATGTAAGAATAAAGATATGCTTTACCAAGACAGCTCCCTTCATTATTCACCTCATCAAGGTCAAACTATAATCCAGAATTGGTAAGAGTATATACTGAGAGGAGAACATGAAGAATAAGTGAAAGGAAAATAAAAGAATTCTCCAGGAAAACTGGAACACATGCCTTGAAAAAGTGATCAGTTTTCCAGTTACCAGTTTAGACTAGGTTGGTTAACTCCCAGAAAAAACACCGAAGGCTTTAAATCTCAAAAAAAAAAAGTATAAATATCAAAATGTATACATACTTATCAGCTTATAAGTGGCTCCATCATAACTACTTCCCAGTGCTGAAATGCACAGGACCAAAACAAGGACACAGAACCTGAAACAAGGGCTGTTTTTCCTGTATGCTTAAAGAGGGCTAGGGGTATCAGTCCTAAATGACATAAATGTGTCACAGACTCTCCAATGCTCAACTGATGTTTTGAGGACTGTCACTCTCTCCTTTAAGTTCTGCTATGCCCTTTGAAAACTTCACCCGCAGTCTGTGGGAGAGCCTGACTTCTGTCTGCTGTTGCTGAGGCAGCAAGCAGGAGCAAAAAATAAAATAAAAAAAAAATATAAAGACTGTAAATACATTTTACCAAAAGAAACTTATGAAATAAATAGAAATGGACTCAGCTCGGAGACTGCCTCCTTATATTATACCATGCGAGAGCTTACGTATTTTCAAATAATTATTTAAGCTGCTCTTAGAATACAAAACATATTTTGCAAAAACACTGCAAAGAAAGCAGTTTAAAGAGAATAACAGTTTTGTATCAAAATAGAACCACAAGACCCTTCAATATCTGCCTTGTTTGGTTTCTGTGTGAAAATACAGTTGAAAGGAATTTCTGCATACCTTGTTGAATATAACAGGCACTGAAGAGATGCTCTAATACATATACATACTACTGATGAAATTAACTGAACAACTGTCTTTTAAAACAGAAATAACTGTAGTCTTAAGAAAATACTGCCATGACTCTAATTACAATGTGAGGCTCGTCTGTATTTCCACAGATGGGATCTTCACAGAGTCCTTACGGAGAAAGGGAGGAGGCAAGGCTTCCTCAGAGAGGAAATAGAAGGTTTTTTCGAAACTGAAAATTCAACATTTTGAATAAAATATGCTTAATGTTTTTGTTTTTATGCAAACAGACTTTAGGAAGTGATCTGACAGCCTTAAGAAATTACCATTTGAAAGAAAAAAGGTCTACATTGCTTCATCTTTGATCTACAAGACAGATTTATCACAGGACAGGATGACTCAAGTTTATTCATTAGCTGATAACCTCCACATGCAACCCAAGCCTTTAATCTGTAATAAAACAGCAAGCGAGGATGGGGCTCTGAGAAAAGGCAACTCAGAAAGCTCGGCCAAGCAAGGACATGCCAATGGAAGGCCAGGGGGAAGAAGCAAGGGGACAAAACCCCAGAAGAGCCCTGTCCAGCTCCTTGGGCTCCTTCATGCCCCAGAAAGCTGGAGACCATCGGGTTCACAGCGGCTCCGTGCAGCAAAACCATATCTGCACAATGGGGCTGCTGCCTCTGCTGGGATGCCCAGAGGTACCTTCTCAGTAGCAATAAAATTCACATCACTGCACGCAGGTCATTCTGAAAGGAGTAGTTACCACTTTAAAAGTTTTAAAAATCAAAAGCTATGTACTCGATGGAGCCTTGCCATTTGTTTCACAGTATGTCTCCTACCATCAGTATTTACAGTCTGTGAGCCACTACCACTGCGACAACCCAGAAGAACCTAAAGTTCTTGCACCTTCAGAGCTGAAAATTATTATAGAAATACAAGCAGAAATGCAAATAAACAGAAACTGCTTACTAAAAATAAAAGCAAACCCACAAATTCTCTACTATTAAGCTCACAAGTTAAAGTCATTACGATCTAAAGTCTGCCTCTTGGTAAAACTTTCTCAAGAATTAAATCGAGCAATTTTGGAAAGGTCGCGAAAATACTTCCAAATATTCTCTAGAGTAAGAATGGTGGGAAAAAAAAAAAAAATCTTCATTAGCACTGGCTAATGCCTGGCGACGAACCACAAAATGAGCCCACTAAGTTCTCTGAAAGACACCAATTCCTAATTCTTTTGAATGAGAATTGGAAACAAAGCAAAAAAAAAAAAAAAAAAAAAAAAAAAAAGGAAAAAAAGTTAACAGCTAGTAACAGCTTCAGTCCTGCTTTAAACAAAAGAAACAAGTGCTCAGGGACACAAAGAAGTGAGGCTATCTAAGGCAACTATGAAGGGAGATAAGGTGGTCAGCATCGACTTCTCAGTCTGACCTCTCCAGCTCTTACAACAGCAATTGCATTGGACTCTCTTTGTAAAATGCTTTTGAGATCTCTAGATAAGTGATCATTAAGACAGCTGTCTATCTCACAGGAGTGATACATGCATTTCTGTACCCACTTCAAACTGAGAAACAAAGATGTTAAGCAACATGCCCAAGGTCATGCAAAGCTAAGGGCAGGAACAAACCTCAGAGCCCCTCGCAGCCCTTTAGAAAGAATCTTTCACAGTCGGGCATGCACCAAAACAAGTAAATGTCTCTGTATTTGACAGTGTCTGACCTATGAAAGGAAGTAGTTTCAAGATAAGTGGCAAGAAACAAAACACCAGGGAACAGCTAAGCACCAAGAATAACTGGTAACACCTTGCAGGACATTTGTCCCACTGCCCGTCGTAGTACCGCGGTCATGGAGCTGTACTTAAGAGAAAAGGTGATCCCAGCCACACCGACGCTAAAAACAAAGACAAACCATAAAAACAAAAAAACCCAAAAAACCCCCAGAACAAACCAAAAAACACGAACCTGAAAACACGCTGGTATTTGCAACTTGCCACACACAGACAACTGAAACAACTACCTACTGCAATTTCTAGGACACTGTGCACTACCAAGACGTGACTACCAGCTGCCTATGTAGTGAATCATCATGTAAAAAAATGCCGGGTTTTTCAGTCCACTGATTTTTTTTTTCTAGGAGCTGCAGAGTTAAACTATTCTGCATCATAAACAAAATCAAACCTAGTAAACTAGGTTTAAACTTCAGTGGGCCCATCAGAACTTACATTACTCTTTTTTCTACTTTGTTTTAATCGTGTGGGGTTTTTTTCCCTTCCAAAATATGTCAGAATAAGTGAAAATTAAACTCTACCAATTTCTCACCAGCTCTTGCTATATTCAAGTAAACAGGAAATGCTCTTTCACTTCTGAAATCAGCTTTTGAAATTTAAGTCAGAGAAGAGAAGAGAAGAGAAGAGAAGAGAAGAGAAGAGAAGAGAAGAGAAGAGAAGAGAAGAGAAGAGAAGAGAAGAATGATACTGGAAAATAAATAATGATTTTGTATGCTGCAAACATGTAAATAAATATTAAAGCTTTTCCTCATTTAAAACTGCATTTGGAATATCCTAAGCCATTAGTTAAAATGACAGAAGACTACAGCTACCTGAAGCCTATGTAAAGAATCTCTCTCTTTAACAGGCTTTTAAAGATTGCAAGCCAGCGCATCTAAAAAGCACATCCCTGAATAATTTAAGGCTCCTGGCATCTACATTGAAAAAAACTCCTTTGCTAAACCTGGAGGGAAAAAAAAAAAAAAGAGGTAAGAGAAAGAATAAAGGTCGGGAAAGATCAGTGACAAAATCACTACTAAAAAAGTGTTTTTCCTATCTTTAAGTTTACTCAGACATGGAGAAGTACGGATTTTACAGCCAGACCTTCTCATTTACTGTCAACAACTGTGGTCTAACATTAACATTTACCCTCTGGCAGTGTTAAGTAAGGCTGTGATGGTCAGGGAAATAATACAGTAAACAGAATGAAAGAGAAGGAAGGAAACCCGTCAAGAAGGTGAAGCACAGCACAAATCTTCATTAGCAGAAATTCAATAACAAAAAAAAAAAAAGAAAAAAGCTAGAGCTGATAATGTAATTTAAATGAGTAACCTACATCTTAGGGCAAAAGAAGAAAAAGAAGAAAAATCAAAATCCAGAAGAACAAATCAATGTAAAGCTATATTATTAAAAATACGAAACATGAATATCCCATTAAGACACCAGGCAATCTACTTCGGTGCAGGGTAATCCCCATTTATAACCAATTGTACCAAGGTCGAATTACAAATCAGTGTACTGTTGACAATACCAAGTTTTCTCTGCCAACTACATCCTTTAAATATCAGCAAATCCTACCTACTTCCTCTTGTGTCTGTCATAGAAACCATCCAAACAATGGGAGCAAGCAATCTTCACCTCAACAGCTATTGAATTCGAGCAAACTGAACACTTTATTCATTTTTACTTCTAGACTGGAAAGTCCTTGCTGCTCTGCAGTACCTGAAAGCCTCGCTACTTGATTACAACCCGTTCAGGATCTGGCTCCTCCTCAGTATATGAAAATGGACTTGAAACAATAGGAAACCTTATCTGAGGAAGTTAGCACAGGTCACCCTTCTTGACACGTGAATACTGACTTATACAGACAGAAAAACAGCTTAACTTAGTCTTCTGAATTTGGAAAAAGTGTCACCTTTAAAAAATTTTTGGGAGAACAGATTTTGCACTTTTGCTTTACACAACTTTTCACATAGAAGAGTCATTAGGAAGTCACTTGAAGGTCAGCTGAAGAATAGAGGCAGATTCAGAATGGGACAAAAACAACCTGCCTAACACAGAATTTCCAAGTTAATTCCTGTGGCTCCTCCTTCTTTTTGTGTGTGAAATTTTATTTCTTATGGGAATGGAAAGAGGAATACAATTACACTATCTAATGTGCAATTGTGATATTTTTCCAATTGTAATTGCAACTGTAACCCACCAAAACCATTTCGGTACATGTTTTTTTTTCTCACTTAGAACTCAAAAAGTTCAGGTGTTGTAGAAAGCAGAGAGTTATGAGAAACTAATCTGCAAGTTTGGAAACAGGCATTTCTAAGGCTATTTAGGTAGGAAGGACCATTTTCCAGAAGACATAATGAAGTAACCAAATAAATTCTACTTCGAACAAGTTATGTGAAGTTTAAAGCATTAAGGGGAAGCTTGACATGTTGGATCCTTAACTAGTAGACATACACGTAATTCCAGAAACGTCAATAATATCACATGAAGTTACACTAGCTGTTGACCTCACTCATAATATCTAAAGCCCACACCTAACTATAAATATATATATATATTATGTTTGCTTTTTGAATACTGATTCAAGTTTAATAGCAACTCATAATTGAAATATTCACGGTCCCAAGTTAGCTTTGAAGTTAAATCCCTAAGTGGATAAAGTGAACTGTATATCTAATCTAAACTAAATGTTTCCCTTAGTTACTAATACCAGTGCAGTTTCAGTAGCTAAAATCATTATTGGAGAACACAAATGCAAAAGCCTCGGCACGTTAAGGGGCATTTAATCCTGCTCAGTGCTAGGACACAGCATATGTTCTTGGCAGTATCAGTTCCTCTGCTGCCTTCCACATGTTTGCTTCACGAGTTGACTAACCTGGTGATTTCTAGACAAGGAAGCTTTAACCACAGCTTTCCAGCATTGCTCCTGTTATTGCAAGTTTCTTACGGTGCCTTTTGATTATACCATTTTCAATTGAAGACCACAAATCTACTTCATATTAAAGCAAGTAATGTCGCAATGAAATGTCACTACTTTTTGCAACGGGACATTAGACTATAACTGCTTCAGGGGCACACTTCAGTTTCCTTTACATATTCTGCAAATCACACACACACCCCCTGCCTATATACAGCTCCATACATGAAACTTGTGCAGCAAATGCAAATGACGTGTCTGGCCACAGTTCGGTTGCCCCCAAACTGCAAAGCAGCTGTGACCTCATCCACTCACTGGTTTTTCCTTTTGTCCTTCACCATTTTTGGCTCAATTGAGTGTATTAAATACCGAACTGATGAAAGCTTGCACATCCTCTCCCATGCTTTTTAAAAAAAGTACCAAAAAGAAAAAAGCCAAGTGCTCCTGCCAGGCTGCTGCCGGTAACAGGGTGAGCACTGTACATACAGACTTACAGAGTATACATAGTAAGTCATTATAATAGAGTTTGAAGGCAGGTTTGGATCCTAGAGAAAACAGTCACAATTGTGCTACTTCTGCAGCAGTAATTTCCCCATGGTTTTGGTTATGTCGATCTCCGCTCCCGTTTCACAGAGCCCAGAGCTACATACATTATATCCAAGTGTGTGTCTGAAACTCCATAACCTTTGCCAGACTGACTCTCCAGGAAGCTCTCCTGACCTTTACTTAAGATAAAGAAACCAACTGAAACGAAGAAATAAATGTTCCTTTGATAATACTGTGTAAGCTGTGGCTAAGGAACTTTGAAAGACAACAGCATTAATAAAATCCATATTAGGAGAATTTCTTTATCACCAAAAGCAGTGACCAGCTTCAATGGAGCTTTTCATTCAGAGTTCACAAATTATTTTCCAAGAATCATTGACTTGTTGTGTAACTATAATTGTGGGTTAATAGAAGGCCTAACTGAACTTTGTACTCTTACACAAAGGACGTATGCATACATGGCTATATTTGGACACAACTCCCTATGTCGGATAACGTATCTGATTCCCAACTTACAGAATAGTTTGGGCTTTCATAATTTAAAAATTAAAAAAAAAACCAACAAAAGACTTTGAAGTCAGAGTTGGGGAGAAAAGTGCTACAAAGGGCAACTTTAATAGTTTACAAGTGATCACGATTTTTACTTGGTATATACATATACAGAAACTACTTGAAAAAAAAGAAAAACAAAACCAAAAATAAACTGTTTCTGTCAATGTATACTATCAGAGTCCAGGGGACGTTTTTTCTCCCCCAAAAGTGTAACAACACTTAATACACTTAATAAATTCTCAAAGCAGTTTCTAAATAACTGTAAAAAATCCTCTGAAAGATTTGTAAAAAACCTCGCATATCTGAATTTATATTTTGGGTTAAAGACTATTTTAATGTAATTCATTCTAATATCTTTAATTTTAATATAATAGTTCAGAACATTAATGCTGTACTTAACAGCTCTCTGGTTTAGTGAACTGCTGTAATTCATTCTGATAAAGTAAATTATTTCAGTTAGTTAGCGAAACAGAAGAGCTACCATGTGCTCTGCCTTAATCAGCAGACTGTTCAGAAGAGACCTCTGATGATGCAAAGAAGCCTTGCCATGAGGAAGAAAGATGCCTAAAGAAGGCTTTAGAAGTCTACAGTTTTTTTCTGGTAACGTTTCTTTCTCATGCCGTTTCTTTACTACACCCTTGCAACCACCCAAAGCCACAGAACACCAGGTACAGTGAAGGGTAGCAAACGCTTAACATAATAAAAGCACTTCAGCAGGTAAACGCAAGATTTGAGGGGTACAAGCAAAAAAAAAAAAAAAAACCAAAAGCTTTGGGCACATATTAAATAAAGTAGCAAACAACGCAAAGCACACAGCTCAACTTAACTCCTGCTTCCTTCTATTAATTCAAAGGGAAAATTTGTTTGATC
Organism: Florisuga fusca; assembly: GCA_038090715.1. NCBI lineage: Eukaryota > Metazoa > Chordata > Aves > Apodiformes > Trochilidae > Florisuga > Florisuga fusca. The sequence goes on from JAAWXA010000002.1 coordinate 24,458,641, forward strand.
AACAAAATGCCACATGCTAAGATGACTTAAAACTGCTTCAGCAGTGACTGTATTTGATTGATTATGTAGACAATTTTACTTATATTTTATACACAAAAGGTACTGAGCAGCTCAATTTCTGCTCTGCGTAGCTGCATCCTATGTCCCACAGTATCTGGTCTGTACTGGCTAACACTCTCCTCAATCTACAGAGAAGCTCCCTCCATCTCCACAACGTGGCTTCATGACTTCTACCTTCCTTCTCTGGGACTGGGGGGTGGGAATTAAAGGATAGGGCCCCCTGCTAAAGGTTATACCTGCAGCCCAAACTACTTCTTTTGGCTACATGTCAAAGCGCCACTTGCTTTCTCTGTTCATTGTGCTGATGTCACCAACCAGGAAAAAAAAAAAACAAAAAACCAAACAAAAACTAAGAAACAAAACAACCCGTGACCGCAAATGACACGATAAATAACAAATATGAAAACCCAAATATAAATACACAAATATATATATTTTAAGAAAGTGATTATTCATACTATACTTACAACTTTCAGCCTGATAGTCTGGCACAAACTGCTCGTCATTGTCAGGTACCTGAGCTGAAGAAAGGAAAACAAAAACAAAAAACAAACAAACAAAAAATAAGGAAAGAATTAAAAGAAGCCATTAAAGCATAAATAAAGACTCTTGTGCTTAATTTGAAGCACAGCCAAGATTAAATCATTGTTGGGTATAAAAATCAGGCAAGCGCATCATTTTAATATCAGATAAACCCTGGGGTGAAGCTGTGTGATGCAGTGCAAGCCCAGAGCAACCTCGGCACAGAGCGATGGAGACGGGAGGATGTGAAAGCTGACACTGGCACTGGCCCTGCCTCACTCCCTCCATGAGCACCTGGACCTACTATGCTACTGTTAAAAACCCATCAGTCTCTATTTTTAAAATATCTGCACAGAAAGTCTGCATAAACCCAAATTCTATTGTTTAATGCTTGTGCATCTTTAACCCCAAACTATGACATCTTCAGCTAACTTAAAAATTATTCACATTTTTCATGGCAGTCAGCCAACTCAGTAGGGGTTTCTTGTTACTCTTTTAAATTCTCAAAAAGAACTATTTTACCAGACCACAGAAGTCCTGGTTCAATGACAACTTTTCAGACATTGGAAGAAAAAAAAAAAAAAAAATTACTTAAAGCAAGGATCATTTTTATCATCCATTCACCTTGTGTCAGATCGTCTTTGCTTTTCAGAAACTTCCATCTCAAACCTGAGCTATAAACTACAATAATTTCTTGGTCTGCAGATACACAATTTTGCACCTCTGGTACCACAGTTCCTTTTCGTTGTATAACTAAGCCATTACCCATCTATCACACCGTGTCGTGGACTCAAACCACATTTATGCTGAAATACCACTTAACACATATTGTAGGTGGATACATTCTAATAACTGCAGAACATCAGTTTGAGAAGTTGCATCCTCGGAGAACGACTGGTTCTGGGTACATCCCAAAAGAGAGCCAGCTTACACTCCTTGAACTTTATTGTATTGTCCTCACCATGCACGAACTAGAATCACTGTAAAGTTGCATGAAATTTTCTGTTTGAAAATATTTCCATGTACACAGGTTTTGTCTAACCACAAGCAAATAATTCATATGATCAAAATTAGCCATGATCTGGTTACCCAACAAGATTTGGGAGGTAAATACTGGTTATACAATTATTTATCACAACAGAGACTATCACGTCATTAAATATTAAATGACAAAATGTGACTTTAGTGCCATTCAGAACATTTTCTAAGTTTAGGAAATACATGTCACATTTAAATATGTGTAACTGCCACTGGTTTTAACGGAATTTGTTTGAATTTAAAAATAGATGCTGAATTATAATTACTCGCAAGTGTTTTGAAATGTGCACTACGGTACTCTTCATGGACCAGAAACCCATTCCTACTCAGGAAATAATTCTCATTACTTAACTAAGAGCTGTTTTTTTGTGTAAGAAGCTCAGAATCAGACCCATCATACAAAAAAATTATTTGCTCTGGGTTTGAAAATAAATGTATAGTCCTGCTGTCTTAATTGTACCAAATGCCCCTTAAGAACAAATGCCTTTGGGAAATCTACAAACACAGATTTGAGAAGAGTAGTAGTAAGATAAATACACAAAGTGTAATCAGCATTACTCTGGAAAAAAACCAAACAAACCATAGATATTGCTGCTTTGGGTTCTGTTGTTTGGTTTTTTTTCTTTTTTTTTTAATAACCCATCTTTTTAGAAGAAAACAGTACCTCTGAGGAGGTTAGCCCCGAAAGTTTTAAGTTCCATAAAATATGTAAGCTTACCAAACCAAATATTCCCACTATTTTGATACATTAGTTTTCTTTTTCCTTCAGAGAAACCACAAAACTTTTACCAGAAGTTAACTCAGGAACAATATGAACCAAAATACTAGTACTCTGAGATTTTTTACTTTTTATGCAATTCACTGCATGCAAATGTTAGGCATTTTCCTTACAAAAATGAAAAATATTTGATTGACACAGAGAACCCAGTTAAGAAATCAAAGTATCTTACTTGAAAAGAGTTCCTAAGGATTTCTTACATTTTCAATTGTTTTTGAAGGGTTTGTAAGTACGTTCAAAGTTAAAGTAATTGTATCAAGTAATTGTTTACAGAAGACATCCCACACATTTTTCTTAAGCAAGCTATCATATCAAAATGCAGCAAGGAGGTTAATAAGGCTCTAATTTGTGACTAATAAAGTGTCTGGTTTTGTGTGTGTGTGTATATATATATATATATATATATGAACTTGTGATCCCAGGAAATCTGAAAAAAATTTGAAAGAAACCAAAAACCCTCCTGATGAAATCAGGAGGCTACATTTGGTGGTTGCAGAACTAGGACATGAATCTTATATAACCTCCCAAAGTGGACTCTCTGCACCGGACTGCTTTTCTGATGGTTTATTCTGGTTTTATCAGTTTAACTTCACTTACACCAGCACAAATCTGTTGCAGAGATAGATGTATGACTCAGTAAATGAGGTCTGTTTTTTTCCAGCCAAAGAGTAAGAAAAAATAAAATACATCTGGTAGTATCCTCATGAAAAACCAGCATACTACTTTAGAGATGCTGTTATTACCCTTGATTTGGTCTGGCGTAAACAAGAAAAATATGCTTCATTCATGGGTCTCCAAAATTTATGAAGGCATATTTAACCGAGATAAAGGCGCAGCACTTTATCAGTACTCTAGAAATAGGTGGAGACTGCCCTGTCAAAATGTATTTTAAATACAATATTGACATAGCCTTAAAAGCCTCTGTAGGAGAAGGAATACAAGTTAAGAAATGTTTCAAACCCTGCCAAATATAAACAAAACAAACAGCAACATCCAAAATATTCCAACCAGGAACCTACATTTCCTACTGGCATCTAATTTTAGTAGCATCACTACCTTAGAAACAAGCCCACAAGCCTATACAACTACATTAAAAGGACTCACTAACTGTTGGAAATGAGAACTTAAAATTATTCCTTTGTTTAGTCTGATATTATTTTTAAATGAGCAGAAATGAAAGTGACACATGATCACACTGCAGAAATGCGAGAAACCATCATCAGCCCAACACATAGACTTCCACCAGCATCTTGCTGTGAGAGAGCAAATGCTTGGGATACGCTCATTGCGATACTGAAAGAGAAGAGGGCTTTTTTTACCTGGAGTTTGGCTAATTACAGACTGAGTTTACAGCATATTAAACATACAGAGAAAGACACTTCAACTTGAAGGTCAAAAAAATCCCTGTAACTTGCAGTCTTGCAACTGTCTGCACATTTAGATACGCATGCCATTCATTTCCTCTTTTTTATTCACCAACATTGCAACTGAGCAAGGCTGCCCTAAAATCTCCAGTGGTCTTCTGTTAACAAGCCACAATGCATACATGACCAAAACTTTTTTTTTTTTTTTTTTACTTTGCCATTCAGAGGAAAATCGAAGAAGATACCTGAAATTATCATCTGACTGCATGAGAATATTTCCCTGAGCTATTTAATTATGGGGGTTTGAGAAGGCAAGTATATTCCAAAAGACTAATAAAAGGTTTTGAAGGATATTAAGCACGTGGCTTTTACTGCTAATAGCAGAAGCAGCTACATTAGTTCATTCCACATTCAGAGCCATCAAGTCTCAGACTCCTGAAGCAGACAACATCTGCAGCATAAGCTATCAAGCTTGGTCTAGATTATTACCAAAAGTTTTCTTTTTCTGCTGATTATAGCTACAGCGTCTCAAGAGGATTTGGGAAGTGTACAGAAGTGTTAATAACGATCTTGAGGATGTTATCAATTTAGATTTTACAGTTTCACTACCTACTGAGTTAAAATCACTTTGCCAAAAGCAAATATTCACAGCACAAAAATACTTACTATTTGTTTGTAGTTTTTAGAGCTTTGAAAAGCTAAACTGACAGCTCCTTTTGCAAACAGAAAGCAATGTGGAAAAACAAAAAATATAAAACTAGAGCTTGTTAGCTTGCTCTCACTGCAAGTAAACAAAACCAAAAAGTCCCCGTTAACAAGCATCCAGGACAAAAGGAGTTAATATTTAATTAAAACCAGCTCTATCCACTGTAACAATGACCTGGAGCCAAACAAGGCAGAAGATGTATGAGTCATTCTTTCTGCCAGTGAATGAGACAGCTGATCTCCGAAGCAATTCCTCAAGACAAGCAGTCAGAACTGGAGTTCTGCCTCCATTCACAAAAACACAGTCCAGCATGAACCATGTGGCCCCAACCACAAGCTTTTCATGTCACACCCTTCCAGAAAGCTACAGCAAAGTAAACTTGAACTTTAGGCATAAACACACTGATTTCACTGCTTTGTCTCAAGATGCAGCACAGACCTGCTGAGGAAAGTATTTAATAAATGAAAAGTTAAGCGAACTATAAAATACTTAAGTTTAACTCTTCCTTCTCCCCATCACAAACTGTTTCTAAAATCCTCAGCTGCACTCCAGGGAAAGGTGTTTCTGTTGAAAAAAAAAAAAAAAAAAAGGCAACAACAACACACACACACAAAAAAAAAACCCCAACCCAAAACCAAAACAAAACAAAACCAAATCAAACACAAAAACAAACAGAAACTTTCCAGAGAAAAAAGAAGCTGCAAACCTCCTCGCTTCACTTAAGACTTTATTTTGGGTAGCAGAACACTTCCTGTGGTCCTGTGTTCTCTGACTTAATGCTTCACTTTTAGAGCTTGGAGCAATTAATTTTTAAATATCAATGATTTATTCCAAGTGGCAAAAGAAATTGAAATTGACAGGGACTGACTCTATATGGACTCTAGTTTTTTGGCTTCAGCTAACGTAAGACTTCAGGCCTCAACATCAATGAGTCTAATAAGTTTTCTTTGATTCATTGTCACCTCTGAATATCTGAGATTGCATAAATGTTAAGTATTCCTGAAAGATGGGGGGGTGAGAAGGGGAAGGTTGCTCTGGCTGTTGTTTGTGCTGGCCTTTTTTTTTTTTTTTTTTCCTATGTTAACAACTCTTTCCAACAAAGGAGCATTCAGAAGGCAAAAGAGTGACAAATTTCAAGATGATAAAAAATATTAGTTCTCATAAGCACCGGATTTGCTGTCAAAACAACACAAACCCCTTTTTACATGAAGTGAGATACTCTGACTAATAAATATAAAGGCAGTTTAAAACTAGCTCCAGATCTCAAAATTCTTCCTTATGTGAATAATCCCCAGGAATATGAATATGGGTTAGCAGAATCTGCTCTTAATTTGCTGCTACACTAAAAATGAGAAAAAAGTTTGCATAAAAGGAACACTCACATTTAACATTTTGTTACATCCCTCATGGTTCACAAACCCCACTGCGCCTTTGAAAATTATTATTTTGAGTAGAAGGCATCCAGCAAACAAGAAAAATGTTAGAAAGTTTATTATTACACAGACTTGCAGACTTTTGGATTTCTAGTGGTTTTATTTCTTTTGGATTTCTTTTTAAAAGGACACTTTCCTCCCTTCCTCCCATTTTGCCTAGTGCAACATTTCTCCTTTTTTATACCAACATATTTAAGATCAGGAGTTATAAGCAAAATCTGTCAGATCACTAGATTAAAAAACCAAAAACTATTATCTGTATTACAAATCCTAGACTCTTTTTTAGAGTGCCTGTCCCCTTGAGAGAGATTTCATCTGTGAAGGTATTAAACTATCATTTCTTTACTATTTTTACTCCTATTAAAATGTCAATAGTTCTTGAATATATCTACATAGCATTTGCCTTACACTGGGGGAAATTTTACAACTTTTTGGCAGAAGAAAGTTAGTTAGCCAGATTCTACACATTTTCACCGATTTAAACAAACCCATGGTAACTAAACTAATATTTGAAGATCTAATACTGTCTTTTATTGAAAAGAATACTTTGAGAACAAGAAACTACTTATTTTCATACCTCCTCATTCAAGAAATAGACTACCAGTTTACAGTAACTTAGATGTCATTGCAATGCTGGTGCATCCTTCACAGCAGGAGAACAGAGGACAGAAACTTATTCCTTAAAGTTAATCCCAAATGTGGATATTAATTAGATGGGAGAAATAACCTTCAGACAGCAAGAGCTGACTTTTAAATACTGGTAGCAAGTAGTAGCCATCCACTCACTTTAGCTCAGGTGCAACAGAGGCAGGAACCCGTTACCTGTAGCTATTATTTCAACTCACTTACTGTTCACTTAAAGTTTTTGTATTTTTTCAAGACACCCAAAGAACACAACATTGTTCAGTTCATTCCCATCTGAGAAGCGTTATTATCTACTGCTCTAAGAAGCAGATCTAGCGCGTGGATTAACTCTCTTTGCTTGGGATGCCTTCTATCTTTCTTCCACAAGATTTTCAAGAAACTAGCATCCAAAAGAGTTAATTTTAAATAAAATTCTGGGGTTCTGTTACTCTGTTACACCCCCAAAAACTAAATGCTTTTACCATGGAAAGGAGACTTCAAATAAGAGTTTTTTCTCTCTCTTCTTTTCCTTTCAGAATAAGAAGTAACAGCTACCATGATGAGATAACATTAGATTAATATTTGAACCATTTTTTAAGTCATTAAACAATGGCTATCTGTCAAAATTAATCTAACTCCAAACATACAGAATCAATAAAAGTCTGTTTGTAGCATTATCATGACAAAAAGTTGCCATCAAGTTATTAAAATGTAAAACAGAAGATAGTATCTGAATAATATTTGCCTTGGTTACCAATAGGCAACTTTAACCATTTCCTTTCAAGTTTGAAGGTCAAAACAAATATTAAAGGCATCACACTTTTAATTTCTAGTATCAGTATGTAGTTATAATCTTCTGTCCAGCATAAAAATTGAGATGAACCTTATTCGGAGTAAGTCAAAATAATTTAGATTCTCTTACATATTTAATACTACACAAAGAAGCAAAACTCCTTTCCATAAAAGCTATAGAATATATTTTTAAGTTTTCTGTAAGTAGTGTTCAGCTGGTCAATTGCTGACTAATAAAATATTAAAGAGATTACTGAACTGTTTACATTTTTGGATTAATTCTTCAATACATATGAACCTCCCACCATTTCCAACAGGAAAATAATACATTTCTTTTATGTACTTGTTTATCACCAACTTGTCACAGGTGTCACTAACTGTAAAAATCTCCGATTAAGTATGTGATGTAGTAAGGATGGCTTCAGGAAAAGCAGGACAAAAAAAACCACAAGCATTTTTTGCCTGTCAAAATGCAACTCACTTTCTTCTCTAACTCAGAAGCAGATTTCTGACCTGGTTACTCCCCAGTGGGGATCTGAGCTCGTGGGAGAAACCTGGTCAGCTGCCACTGCTTTTCTTAAAAAGGGTCAAGATGTTTTAAAATTTCATGGTCATTTCCCTGGCTCCAGAGCATTATGAAAAGAAGTATGTAAACATTACTGATGCTGCCAAATTGGCAGACTTCTAGCCTGTGAAGGTCCAGAAGAACATAAATGGACATATCTAGCAATGGGTAAACAAGTCTGATTTCAAAATCTGTTTCCTGGTAAGCTCATCTATGTAGACATTTGAGCAAAGCTACAGCCTCCTCAAACACCCATGTATTACAAAGACTACCAAAAGTTGTTCTGGGTGTGTTTTTTTTAATAAATATTTGGTATCAAGTCAATAGCTCAAGATTTTATTTCCTCCTCTGAACTTTTCATTTCAATTTTAGGTCAGCCTTTAGAAAAGCTAAAAAAAAGTCTGTGTTTTATGGAAGAGCTAAAACCATGATGTGGCCTGAAACACAGATTTCTTGAAATATTTCTAGAGCACTGAAAAATCTGTAATATTTATTTGTAGTATGCTGTAGAACAATATAGTATTCTTCAGCTTTATTATCCTCTGCTACATGAAACGCCAACTTTTCGATTTTTTTTAACACTTACCAGATGATGCAAATGATTCTCAACCTACCTGACACAAGACTTGACATCTTTCTGTCTCAAAACCTATCTAAATTTATTAAGTGAAATAGACTCAGCTGAAGAAAAAAAAGGCTTTCAAACAATTCATTCTAGTCTAAAATTAGCAGTGCCTTCAGAATAAAAATTGCCATTACAGTAATTTATGTACCCGCAGAAATTATTAAATCAGTTTTTAATTCCTTATTATTTTTCAAACTTACATTATTATCTGCACATGCATTATGAATCTCCCTGTATTTTTCTGACATGATCAAAGAAATTTAATCATTTCAGAAACAAAAAGGTCCACACCAGTAAAAAAAATATTATCTTTTTGAGTTGTATTTTAACATACTTCAGGCTTGTTAGAGTGATTGAGATGATACAAAATAAGAAGAATTACCACAGGTACAGTTATATCTGATAATTATACTTCAAAAATTACCATAGTACAGGACATTCTGTTTTCAGTTGTTAGGAAAGAACAATATTAATTCATAAAAATATACCCTCTGATCTATTAATTTCAAGAGGACATTTTGATTATATACCAAATAAACACATGCTAAAAATAATGCTAGAAGAATAAAGATGTCTGCAAAATAAACAATACCCCCCAACTTACTTATAGGCTAAGAACTTGACTAGCTATAGAAAGCTGTTAAAACAAAATCAGTTTGTAAGCAAGTAGTCATCAGCAATATTTCCCTCTTTCTATGAAAATCAGCAGCAAGCAGTTCACCCCAATATCCCTCCTCTCCCCCCACAAAAAGCATAACATCTATTCCATACATAATTGTGCATAGTCCAGTACATGATAAAAATTAAACATGTGTGAATACTCACATTCATTCAAATCAGGACAAATTTAGAGAGATTACATTAACTAGCATCAGAATAATGGTTATTTCAGATGCAGACGTTAACATAAGAAAATTCAACCAGACATATTAAAAACAGACAATGCATAAAAATCTTTATGCTTGAAATAAACAGTACGGTATATATCAAAGGAAATAAAGTCAGAAAATATTGCTGAAGATAAAGAGATACACTTCAAAACACAGAAAGCTACACTGCATTGTATTAAAGTTCTCTTAATGCAGCAGCTCTTTTTTTGTTATTGTTAAATGAATCTCTTAACAGCTACTCTACATTCAGATTTCTACATTACTGCTCTTAAACCTTCTGCCTTTAATAGAATGTGCTCTGCAAGATTCTCTGAAATACTTAAATGCACAAGCAGGTGAAAAACAGACCGATGTCAGTTTTCGAATCTCCCAGTACACAATCTCACAACTACAAATAGGAAGACAAAATAACATGCAAAATATTTAAAGGTTTCTGGAAAAAAAGAAAAAAAGAAAAAAAGAAAGAAATAGTACTTTTAAAGTATGCCATACACACCTAATGTTCTGTGTTGTGAACAAGGTGGAAAGAAGACACTTGCACTTAAATCTTGAAGCATCCCGTCCCGATGAACCCAGAGAAACTAATTTCTGCCATCAGAAAAGTACTCCACCAGAACACCAAATAATTATATGTGCTGCTCTAAAGGAAACAGCAAGCCCAGTTCTGGCTGTATGTAGTCTCTCGAGGTACAATAATATAAACCTGATCAATTGCAATTAAAATCTGAACAGAGGCTTAGAACTTGAAGTCTTGGTGCATTAGTTCTTGCCAAAAGCAGATGTGATTGTGAGCTGGAAGCAATTTCTCCTGGTAATTTGTGATGACACTGGGTAGAGCAGCCCCAGAGTCCCCAAAGACAAACTCATCAGAGGCTCTAATGTATGCATGACACATGAGGTGGCTCTTTTAGAGCTCAATTAATTGGGCTGAACATTAAGACAGCAAGTTCAGGACTTTTTTTTTTTCCCTCCAGAGTTGTTTTTCCTCTTTTTACAAGCAGCTTTTTTTCCTTACCTTCTGCAAGCCATGTCTCTTGTAATTGGCTCAGATCTTGAAAGAGTTCTGCAAAAAAGATGAAGACAGGGATAAAAGACTTACACCTTTAATCTCTTCATAGATTAAATATGCTCAAAATATTTTTTCCTCAAGAACAATGTAGGTGAATTCTATTTTGGCAGCAAACATGCAGACAAAGTAGATATTTTCAGGTTGCAGTTAATGATTTTTCTACAGTTGTTAATTTAAAAAAAAAAAAAAAAAAAAAAAAAGTACATACTGTACTATTTTATCAGCTCTTGAAACAATAGCCAGAATCTGAAGTTCTACAGTACAAAAGGCTCATTCAGCAATACAGAGTAAAGTTGAAAATTATAATCTTTCTTACAGGTGAAATATTTCTCCTTACACAATTTGGGCCTCCTCCTGCAATATCAGCTCCTGATAAAGCTGTCTCGGACTTCAACTGAGCAATTGACTTCTGCCTGAGCAATGACTGAGTATTTTTATTAGTATATTTGTAACTATGAGATAAAATCTTTAAAGCAAAGACCTGTGATGCTGCAATAGCAAACAGAAATGCGAAATCTTTTGTACTTCCCTTTATGTTTTACTCCTTATGACAAGAGAATTGCCACTGTACTCACTGCACTTCTTTAAAGAGAAAGCACTTTCTCTATGGACTGAGTTTTGCAGCTTTTTTTTTTTTTTTTTTTGTAATTCACTTAAATCAACTTCTTATAATGGGTGTAAGCCAGAGCAGCATTCAGTTTGCATTCAGAAACTCAGTTATGAAAATTCTGTTTACTAAGTAGGATATTTGAACTGACAGATAGTTTATTTTTAATTTGCTGTATTTTGAGAGAGACTTCCTCTTTCATAAATGCTGACAGATAAGTATTTACATACACTTAAATGACAGAGCCTATTCATTTACCCTGTGGACTGATACCTCCTGTTCATGTTGGGAAATCATTTAAGTAAAAATCAGAAACTTTTTGTTTTCCTTTCAATCCCCTCTTTTCCAAACAAGTAGGGATTTTGAAAAGTGTATCAATGTGTCTTCACATTGATAAGATTTATATAGGAATAAGTTGTAGGGCCCTATATATCTTCCTATATGTCTTACATACTTAAATGGGTGTAGGCATAGCACCTGTGCTGACCTTGTAACCTAAGGAAGTGTTAACAGAAATTACTAGATTGTAGTTCTCTAGCTACAACCACATGAGTGGCTACTGATGGAAGCAAATGACAAATCTTCAGCCCTCCAAAACTTTGTCCACTCTAGATATTATCGCATTTCCCATGATTTTTAATCCTACCAGTGTTACACATCAATAGGAACAGGCTACCACACACTAGGAGCCTGACTACTAGCTTTACAGTAAAGCTAGAGTGAAAACCACAAGTCCCCACACCAACACTCTCATTCCTGCTATCACCAGTAAAGCTACACACCAGTGAAAATTATGTTTAAAGATAGAAGGAATGGGGAAAAACTGAATCTCAAGAGGCCTGAAGGTGAAAAAGCCAAGTGCCATAACTTGTGTCAGGTGCTGCAAAGGCTTCACCTCAGTGCATGACACCCCTGTGCCACAGGAGCAGCAGTACCTAAGATATGACTGGGCAAGTCAAGGAAAGAGTCTCAACTTTATCAGTTTACTGCCTTTGCCAGTTTGTTTTGCACTGGTGAATGCAATTTTCTTGTCTTGTTTATTCAGACTGATCTAGATATATTTGTCTCCTAAATAAATAAATAAATAGCTGTCAAAAGGCTTCTCTGCATTAGCAAGTAAGCAGGGGAAGAGAGGGGGAGGGGGGGCGAGGGGGGGGAAACAAGCCCTCACCTTCTGAATCATGAGCCAGGTCTCTGTTAATGAATTTTCTTTTCCTGACATTTGTCGGTCTCTCATTACAGTTTCTCCCACGCGGATTCTATAAACAGGAAAGATCAGTTACTTTAGAAACCTGAGGTTATGTGTGTTGGCTTTTTTCTGTTTGTTTGTTTGTTTGTTTTGGTTCTTCTTAATTGAATCAAAAATACTCAAAGCCGGCATGAATTCTTTACATTTTCAAACAGATGAAATTATCATCTTGCAGCCTCCAATTTCTAGCAAGATACTGCTGAGCACCTAATACCCTCCAAAAGATCCCCCTGACTAAATGCAACACATTCCTACCTATGTAAACATCTATTTGTACGGATACATAGATGTGTGCAAGTAGCAACACAATAACAACCATGTATTTTTAGCATCTAAAGTACACAAACCTACACAATACCACATAAATCCCCTCTGCATAAGCTACGCAGAACCCAGATGAGGTTATAATAGACTGCTTTGTTTCCCTGTGTTACTTATAACATTGTTTGCAAAGTCCTGAAAAGAAAAAAAAAAATTAGAAAGAAAAAAAAATGTTAACGTTTGCCTCAGCTTCATTCTTCTGAGCGTTGCAGGCAAACGCAGCCAGAAACTTTGAATGCAGCTGCTGCTGCTCTTGTCTCTCTCATCCGCTAATCATGTGCATGATTTTTTAATCATCCCAGAACTGTCTTTAAAAGAACAGGATGCTTTATTGAAATAACTAAGAAGATAAGCTCAGTCTTGCAGGCAAAGCTCCCAGACGAAGAGTCGCCCCTACAGCGGTAACAAAGCAGATACTCTGTCTGCAAAACTCCCCCACAGAAATAAGTCGGAGTCAAGTTTATAAACACCAACTTTGAACTGATCACTCACATTGGTGACCATGTAAGGCACTTGCTGGTCATAAAATCCATCCATTCTGCAGCTCTTCCACAATTCTTAGCTCAGTGTTTTATTTACTGGGCATTTGATCAGGAGATTTCGTCGGGATCTGGACTCCAATCAGCCTAGAGGGGAATACAAGATGGCTTTTAGATTTAAAAAAAAAAAAAAAAAAAAAAAAAAAAAAAAAAAAAATCATGAATGAACTGCTTGCATTTGCATAGCTAATTAACCTCAAAGAGTCCCATTCATAAAAAACAACCCTCCCTTCTACTGCCTTCACCTGGGTTACACGCTCCTGCCAGGAAAACACGGAGCAAAAAGCACTTCGAGGCAGCAGCAGAAAGCGAGGCGAGAGGCAGGGTTGTTATTTACACTTCCCCGCCGTATCCCTCGGGCGATCCGCGCAAGTGGCAGCCCCGACTCTGGCAAACGTGTGCTGCTCAACTCGTAATGGCGAACGGCGGGGATCGCCGCGCACCTCACGGAGCGGCGGCAGCGCCCGCCAGCCGCAGCCACGCACACACACACGTCCGTCCCCCCCAACCCCCC
>JAAWXA010000002.1:24472598-24492565 GCA_038090715.1 Florisuga fusca
CCCCGGCCTGGCTGCCAAGGCGGGGGGCGAGACCCCGCTCTCCCCTCGGCTCCTCTTGCCGGGGAAGGGGGGAGCTTGGGGAAGGGATCGGAAATCGCGACTCGGATGCGCGGCGCTGCCGCCACATCGATCCGAGGATCCAGCTGCTGGCACCATGTTCCCCCTTCGGGTGGCAAAGCAACCCCCCTCCCTTCTGCTAGGTTATTTTTTTAAATAATTTTAAAAGTTTCGCCTCCCTGACTCCGAAAAGAGAAACAACAGACACCGCCTCACCCACCTACCCCCGTCCCACACACACACACACATACACAGAGCCACACAGACACCTTTTCTGGAGGCAGAGCAGTCCCGCAAAACTTTGCGGAAGCCCTGAGGTGAGGAAGAGGTGAGCGCGGCCAGGGGCTCACGCCACTTCGGCGGAGACTTTGCACCGCTCTGTCAGGGTCTGGTGAGATGGCGAGATCCCAGAGTGGTTGCGTGTTTGTTTTGTTTTGGGTTGCATTTTTTTTTCTTTTTTCTTTTTTCTTTTTTTTTTTTTCTTTTTTCTTTTTTCTTTTTTCTTTTTTCTTTTTTTTTTTTTTTCTTAAAAAAAAAAAAAAAAAAAAAAAAAAAAGCTGAATCTTAGAAAGCAATTGTTATTTCTCCTAGGATGACATAATTTCTAGGCTTTGTGGACAGACTTTGGCAGCATCCAGGCACCGGATCTGGGGTTTTTTTGGAACAGTTCTGCCAGGACCTATCAAGCTCAGGATTTTTGAGGACTTCTCACAGAAAGTGAACTTTCTCTTCCCTGTATCGAGGGCCATCTGCAGAAACTCTACTTTTTCTAAACTGCCAAAATGCACCAATGCAGACTGTGTGGTTTCCTACAGCAGCTATATTTGTCCTCTCATTGAGCACAGCATTCCAGGTATCAGGTAGTGAATGTGGGTATTGCCGACACCTTCTTGCTGCGAGATACAAAGTTTCAGATTTTTAATGACCTGTCACAGTTCATCAATTAACAGGCAGACTCCCAAGCTGGCAAGCCCACCTTTGCTCTCAGCCCTTCTGGAGAGCTTTCTTTATAGCTAAGGGCGGAAAAGCAACTGAAGAAACTTGTTTTTGCATAAATTGCCTGTAGTGGTAGCAACAATATTCAAGTTAGTTCCTCTATACTACTTTGGAAACTTACAGTTGTTCCACTATGCTCCATTCTGAGCCATATTATTTTCTGCCACAGCCTTTCATTTTTAAATTTTTTTTAAATTGCTCCTTTCTTACTATTCATACTCACTTTCTACTTCTCCTCTCCATCCAAGAAAGAAGGAAGCACCATATTCCTGCGACTTCTTTCCTTCCCATGCTGCCTTGACATGGAAAATATCCACCACCGGCAGCTTATTTTCTGTCTTCTTGCTGCTTCTGTTTCCACACCTGCACTCCCAAGCACACCTGGAATTACACGAAAAGTAATTATATTTTAAATGTTGTATAAACATAATATTTTTATTGTGTTGTTGGGCAAGTTTCTGAGTTTGCTGCTCTGATAAGACACTTCTGTGTTATAATAGGGAAAAAAATCTCTAACAAAAGCTCCAGGTATAAATAAAAAATTTCCTGGATAATGAGGCCATCATTCTCCTATTTATATCTGTACCCATGCTACAGCAGCTGCCAAGGCACTCATGATGGCCTTGTGGGAAGGCTCTATCCTTGGGGAACATGTGGCAAATTTAACCTGTGGACCAGCAGAACTGATCAAAGTGCCATCTCCAGTCATCCATGCTATCCTGATGACCATCTTGTCAACTAGCTCCCAAAGAACTCAAATCCACTGTGATCCACTCTTATAAAATAATCCATGATAGATTTGCTTATCTTTAAACAGTGAACTAGACAATGTTAGTGTATCAGTCAACTAACCAAACCAGCTCTATCTGAAGTTTCCAAGGGACCTCAGAGCCATCAGGTGTTAGGCTGTGAAATTTTCACCTCTGGATCCCTTGTGTTTCCCTGCATCTCACAGGCTGCTGGTGTAGCACTGTGGCCACCTTCCAGTACACACACCCTACACATGGCTACAGTTTTTGGTACCCCAGTTTACAGAGCCAGAGGAGGCTTTCCTTGCACCTGGCTGAGCTCCAGGAGCAGCAGTGCATTGAAGGCATCCTGGCAG
Source organism: Florisuga fusca (assembly GCA_038090715.1). NCBI lineage: Eukaryota > Metazoa > Chordata > Aves > Apodiformes > Trochilidae > Florisuga > Florisuga fusca. The sequence goes on from JAAWXA010000002.1 coordinate 24,474,757, forward strand.
GACACATGCTGCATTTCTCTTACTCCTCACACCAAGCACCTCTTGCTTCCCTCCTCCTCCTATCTGGCATTTTCACACATGCTGGGGAAGAAAGGAAGAATAAAGCTATTTTGAAGCCCTCTTTATCCCCCTCACTGTTCATCCACTGTGCTGAGTGGTACTCAGGGAAACTTCATTAACTATTAAGAGGTAGATGCTTACAGGGGAAAAAAAAAAAAGCCAAACAACTCATATATCTACTAGCAACCCACTCCAAGGTCTGCAAGCAGAAATGAAATCTTGTACCATCACCAGTTATATCTATCCTATATGTAAACTGGGGCAGCCACAGTAATTATTTTGTAGTTTTGCATGTTTGTCCAAAAGTCTTGCAACTTTATTTTAGTACCTTGTTAATGAAGATTTAATGTTTTAACTGGTATTTTCAGAAAACAGTACTTGAATTTTTTTTTTAAGTGAACCTTTTAGAAACATAAAAAGTAACCTCAAAATCACTTTACTTGGCAAGACTGAGCAGTTTTTACCAAATTGAAGATATTCTAAAAAATGTGTTGAATATCTTTTTCTGGGAAAAATTACTTTAAACATTCAGCTTTCCCAGTAGCACTGCTTTAGAAGCAAGTACTTGTTTTCTTTTAGAAACAGATATGTTCAATTACACTATAAAATATCACTATATATTGCAAAGTATGTATTATTTCCATTTCATAATGACAATATATACTTGACACACATCATAAAAAAGACAATGTAATATACATTTCTTATTTGATTTGACACACTATGGAGCTACAAATAATTGCTGTAACACAAAAAATAGAAATCCAGACAGACAGAGCAAGAAGATTTGATAAACACTGGATTCTCCTGGATAATGTAAGAAAAACTGAACTACATTTAAAAAAAAAAACAAACAACATTGTAATCCAGTATGATTAAATCTAAACTCAATTTGAAAAAGAAAATGTACATACTTGATAACGAGAGAGAATTGCACTCAAAATTGCTTTATGTTGAGAAAAAAACCAAAAAAAAAAACAAAAAACCCCACAACTGAACAAAAACCACCTTTTGGACACTTTCCGAAAATTATGCTTACACCAAAGAAAATTCTTCAAAAAGGAAGTCACAATTGAAATATAATAGGCAAGTAAATTTTAAAATAACATTAAGTTTATAAAAATCCCACTTGTTTGTTTTTTTTTTTCTGAAACTGTTTAGCCTAAGTATTCCTTTCAGACATTTCCCTTCACCTTCAGTAAAGGTGATGTACTTAAGAGCCTGATATACAACAAAAGGGATGCCATCAACCCACACAGCTCTTGAGCACCAACTTTTAAAACGTAGTCTATAGAAGACTCAATAAAATAAAATGCCATCAAAGTATGTGACTGACTACAGCAAAACCATGAAAACCTAATGAGATTTCTCTCTGGTAAATTAACCTTTGACCACATTTTAACCTCCTGATGCTGACTCTCTCATCAGGTTAACAGTGTTTATTTTATCATGATGCTACTGGAATACAGAAAAGTAGTGTATATAATAGCAAAGGTAAAAAGGAAAAAAAAATACCCAAAAAACAGTGAAAGGATGCCCAACAGAATGGCTTTTTGTAAAGCCTTTGGTTCTTATACAGCATCCAGGACTTAAGCTTGAACTAGAAAAAAGGAAAGTAACAGTAGGAAGGCAACACGTTATGATTATATCCATATGGTAAAGCATCAGAGATGGAATTAAATATACATGCAAACAAGTATCTTCAAAGAAAGAAGAAGAAGAAGAAAAAAAAAAGCCAAAGAAGCAATCCTAGTTTGAGTGGGTTTTGTGTGTATATTAATAACACATTGCATCCATCTCTGTAATTTGTACTAGCATTGCACAGACCTAGAGACCTCCATAAGTAATTGCATTTAAATGTGCATTTACCTGATAATGTAATGCAAGGCAATTTTCAGTAAACAATTATGTACTATAAAATTACACTAGCCAGAGAAACTAAAATTAAGATATTCCACAAACAGTGCAAGAAACCGAAACCTGAAACAATTTTTTTTATTGCAGAAAGGTGAAAAGTACATTTAGTTTAACAGTATTTTCAGCCTTCACCATAACTAGGACTTTGAACTTCAGGTTGATTATAAAAACTTTAGAAAGAAGAAGGCCTGGCAACTCTCTTAAAGCACTTGCTCATTTTTTGGATCAAAGTAACCTCAGCATTGTTCTGGTGCTGCTACTGCTCTTCTGGGAAACACCGGCATGTACAACTCCTGTCATGTCACTGTTGGGTTGTAAGGGGTTTTTTGTGCCTATAAAAGTGAGACAATGATACTTACTGCACTTGAGAAGTACTGTTGAAAATAACAGAAAACCAATTGCTATTGATTGTGGAGATCCTGACTGCACCTAGCTCCTCGGATTCTCCTAATTTAATCCTAATCTAATCTATCTCCTAATCTCCTAATTCTCCCTCTGAACCAGTGAAAGGCAAAACTTGTGCTACACATACATAGTAACTGCAGTTATAACCAACTGCAGTTGGTACAAAACAGGAGTAGGTCATCTAGACCTCACAGTTGATGCTCAGGGAAGAATGGTCTGTTCTACTTACCATCACAACCAAAGCAGTAAGCAGCCCTCTACCATGAACTAACAGAAAATTAAAGGATACTTTGCCTTGTTTATATAAATCATCACTATCCTGTTCATTTCCTGACCAACCAAGGAAACCAAAATCAAATCAAAAAGATACTAACCCAGGAACTACTACAGCAATATGCAAGTCACTGGAAGAACATAAAAAGCAAAAACATGAAAATATAAGTTAGAATAGCTTCTCTCAGGGTCACTGAAGTTCTCAGCTCTCTCCTTGCAATTACAATTACAAAATGGCCAGCCATTTGAAGTGATAATAAAGTAGCCTAGAAGTCATCTGGATATCAGGCCAGTCAAAGAAGTTGTGCAAAACTCATAATCTTACAGATGGCTTCAATTTGCATGTCATCCCTTGTGCATAACAGTAGAGATTCATGCAAACAGTTCAAAATCTTCACATACTTTACGTAAAATTTCTGCCCCACTATAGTTTATGGAGGTTGTAGAAAAACTCAAATCTCCCGGTGCAGTTATAGTCTAAGACAAACATGAAGGAAGAAAAAGGAAGAGAAATGCTTAATGATTGTGTTTACTAAGTTTGCTGGAAAATCTGTTGTTTAGAAGTTGCTCAGTACACATTTAATGGCTTTGGTCATGATTTAAAGCCTCCTGACAGCTTGAAATCCAGAAGACACAAAGATGATACAAAGCTCCCTTTCAGAATTACAGACTTTTACACAAGATCACTACTGGACATGCTCAGAGCTTGAGCACAGATATTAACATAGCAGCAAGGGGTCTGTAGGAAAAAGCAATACCATTTATTAAACGAGTGGCTATGAGGACAAAAAAACAAAAAACCCCCGACCTTTTGGACCCAAAGAAGGGCCTTAAGTTTATCTGTTCTTTTTTAGTAACTGCATCAACTGGGCTAGTACAAATTATGACCTCTCTCCACAAATGTTCATTTTTGAATTTTGGCAGTTACAGGGATAATCAAAACTATTGCTATTAGCAAACAATGGCTATGTTGATACTACAAAACAGCCATATTGTATTATTATACTTCACTATTAATACTTTATCTTAGCCTTCCTGTCTGGAGCTACATATATGCATGTGAAATCATAAGCACCTATAACCATTAAGGCCCAACCATTTTATTTTGCATGCTTATCATCCTGAAACACAGATGCCTGAGTATCTGAACAGTACTTCTAATGCTTTTCTAAGTAGAAAAGGCTTGTCTTAATAATAAAAACAAATAATAAAGACCTAGTTAAAGCATGATATTAGTTGAGGAGCATATTTGTTGTAAAAGTTGTTTCGAAGACCAACCCTCCCCAGTCTCCATTTAATTAGGAAGCTGCTTCACTGTCAAAAGGGTGAGAGTTACACGTTGCCATCTGTGTACAGGTGAGGAATTAATTTTTTTCTGTCTGTTGGCAGTTGGTAGCATGTATTTGTTATAGAGTAGCTAATGTAGGAGAAAAGTACTATATTAACTTCCGTGGAGATAATCGGTTCATAGACGTTATGTTCTCAGTTTTGCCATATTAATATGTTCTCTAATTTTTAATTGCTGAGAACACCAGCCTTGCTGTAGGGCTCTGCTGTGACTGTGAAGGTACTGAACAGAGATGCTGGTCTGTGCCCTGGAGTGCACGTGTGTTTCTTCAAACAGAAATGAAAAATGTGTTCTCCCTGCTGCCCCAGACTACTACCCCTTAAGAGGCAGAAGCATTGAAATAGGCAGTAACTAGGTATGGCTTCTATCTGTACTAGACAGAAGCATTTTAAATAGAAGTTTTAAGACAGCCTTTGAAAGAACACAGCGTAAGGTTGCTGAGCTTTCCACAGGAACTTCTCCCATACAAAGCAGAAAGTAAGTAGCAAACGTAGGGCACTGCAGACTTTCATCATTATTTGTATGGCTATGAATGCTATTAGATCATTACCTAGACCAGACAATAACACAGGCTAAACTACCTTGCAAAGAACCAAAGAGCAGAGTACTTCTATGAGAGATGGACGAGGAAGACACAGAAACCAGAAGAAGGGGGCAATACTGACAAGGAGTTAGTCCTTGGTCATGCTACATGATGTGCAGGCAGAGGTGCCAAAAGAGAAAAATGAAAGTCAGAGATTTGAAAGTTGCACATTGTCAGTGACTGGTGAAAGGCCAAGTTTATCAAGGTTCAGAATGAGGCCTAAACAGCTGTTTAGCCACGTAGGAAATAAATTCCTCATTGGGAAGAAAGCCAGGTGGGAAATATAGCCTTAAAATGGAGCCTAATGTTATTGGTATGGGTGGAATGGGATGTACAGGAAGTATAGGCCAGGGTCTGTCCCAGATGAGTTGTGCAAGTCTTCATAGAAATAATAAAAGTCACAGAGGATATACCAACACAATAACATTTGATGCCTTAGAATTATAACACATAACAGGTACAGAACATTTAGAAACAGGAAGCAATCTATTCATTCGGTGGATTTAATGTGCTTAAAAACTTTCATTTGCACCTCCCAAAATCTGTTAACAAGATAGGAAAACATAATTAACCCTGTTTTTCAAAAATGGAAAATGAGACTCTTGAGAGTATAGCAAGGATCAGTAAGAGGGACAAATGATGCATGCAGGGAGGATTTCAGTCATATTCAAGGACTTCATTGCTTCTCTGACCTAGCTATAGTGGGTCACCAAACTCAGCTCTGATGTTAGAGGCTTCTTCCACATAAAGTGCACAAGGTTACCATAATTTGGAACTTTGCAATTCATTAGTTTTCAGTATTTGAAAAAGAGGGTAGAAGGGAAGAACATGCAATCTTTGAATGTTAGGAAATCCATTTTTTCAATATCATGTTTTAATAAGGCATCATTCTCTTTAAATTACTGGTTCATAATGGATTTTACTTTGCCCTAAAGATTTTTCATCTGTTTTGAAAAATACATTACATTTTAAAGTTTCCTGCTTTCAAACAAAAGAAAAAAACCCACAAACCTGGAAAGCAGAAGGTGGAAGTGAAGCCATTTTATATGGGCCAAGGGCCAAAAGGGACAAATATAGTCTAGCCCCACATGCTACTGCTGCTGGTACAGCCACAGGTTCCCTATAGGGAAGTACACAAGATGAGATGAGCGCAGGTTAAAGGAAGCTGCATAGAAAAGGAGCATCTTGCTCTCTGAAATGTCTTGCTATGAGTCCACACAGAAGTTTTTTATGCTTTTTAGGAGTAATATTCACTGGTGACTTTCCATTTATATTTTTTACATTGGTTCTATAAAAAAAATAATACATCTATCTGTTGCCTCAATGAGCAAAGAGCTTGTGTACAGTCAACAAAAAGTGAGCATGATTCCTGTAGCATAGTGACATTCCAAGGTCTTGTGTTTCTTTCTAACACATCACAGATTAGAGATATTAATCTACTGTAAATGTGAAAAGCCTTTTTTTTTTTTACATAAGGAGTAAAGTAAGTTCCTTACAAGCCACTATGTTCCATCAATTTCCTTGTGCATTCTACATACTCATCCATTTATATATATTCATATTCTACATACTCATCTTTATCATAAACAAGTGTAGCCAAGAAGTAGAGATTTTAAAGCCAAACTCTGTACAATCTCCTGTTTTGTTTTAAAGGAGATTGAGTGGGTAGAGACTAACAATTTTGCCACTGATCTTATTTACTCTTTACTGTAGCTTTTTACTCAGTCTCACTATTTCTGAAGTTGGCACAGTGTTAAATTAGGTGGTACCCGCTCTACATACAAGTTTGGAAACACGATAGGCCAAGATTTACAAGTAACTGAAGTTTTTTGTGTGGGGATTTCAGAGCATCTGCAGGAAAAAAAGTACTGCTGTAAAAAAGCTCCACAGAAGCAGCTGCTCTTAAAATGTCACACACAGACACAACAAGCATTGCACAAAGTTTCCACTACTTTTGAAAAAGTGTTAAAATAAAAATAATAATAATATGGGAAAAAAAATTCCTTCTACAAATGCCAGTCAGTCTGAATGGAAATTTTCAGTTTGGCAGAATTTCAGAAATGGAATGGCAGAACAGAGGCAGAAGGATCTGACATTTATTTGCTTGTGTTTCGAAATCACATCTTGGTTGAGAAAGGGGGAAGAAGAAGAAGTAAACATCTCTAAGAAAAACAGCAATATAAAAGGTAGAGTCTATGTTTGACAGAACACAGATTATGTAATTATATTGTGCTACGCATAATAATCCATTTTATTTCTTAAGCTAAGATTTAAAATACAGTAACCATATTTTGACTTTTGAACACAATAGGCTTCACTGACATTCATTTTTTCATTTTTGATTTGGGTTCATCTTTATTGTTTGTAATTTTAGTGTCAAGTGCTAAGTTTAGCTCTCTTTCAATGTTAATTGCTATGGTTATTTTTCTTCTTAATTTTTGGAGGCCTGCAGTACAGTTTGAACTGGAGATTAATTAAATTCCTGGTAAATCACATTCTAACAGGAAATGTTGGAATCCCATTGTGAGCACAGCCAGGCTATATTTAAAAAATCTCATTCAGTTAGAATCCAGTGCAAATTAGAACAGAAGCTCAGAATCACATAGAAGTCCTCAGATTGTAGACTTGCCTCAGGAAAACCGTAAAAATGTAAGACTTCTTATCTAAGGGTACTATCACTGAAATCTGGTACTTTATTCAGGATGTTCCAATTACAAACTCTGTTGACTCTTCCTATTATCATCACTATGCTTTGGATGATGGCCTGAGGAAGAAAGCTGCCTTCTATTCAGATCTTACAAAGGAAAGCTCACATTTACTAAGCACAGTCCTCTGAGTCATTGTGATTTTTAAATTTTTTTCCACACATGGAAGATACAAAGAAACAAATACCTGCCTTATGGAACTTTCTTGGTCCCTTTCTCTCAGTGTTGATTTGTCAGCTCTGATTACTAAGTTACATTTTGTAAATGAAATTCATGGCAAAAATATGTACCAAATGTCTGCAGACTAGTAAACCAAAGAATAACCTCAAAAAGAGGATTTTTAATCTTCTAAGTTGAAACAATGATTTTGTTGCCTCATTCTCTGCACTGAATGCCATTCTTTCTTGTCAAGTTCTCTTCATAGGGTGTCAAAATGTTATCCTCAAAACTGAAAGATACAGGATGAAAACTAACATGTGCCTTCCTGGGGGACAAGATATCATCATAGAGTTGTTATCCTTGGTACAATTTCTTTGGTGGACAGGGAAACAAAGGAGCAGTAATTTACACAAAGAAGTATCCAATACACACTGGCACACCTAAAATTATTTTTAAAATAAATATTTCATTCACAATTCTACCTTTAGGCAAGTAAATATGATGTAGCTGACAGATATTAGTCTGCTTGTTAGGACATTCTTGGACAGTGCTCAAAAGCATAAGCAATGAGTGAACTGTCAGAGCCATGGATAGTGCAAGTCAGCTCAAACTGACAGCAAGGATGCCATGCATATATAGATAAATCAAATAATAATATTAAATAATAAATTAAAAGCCATCAACAGATTACAGTGGTAAAAAGACAAAATATATAAGAATTTTTTTTCTGCATTGCACAGTAAACATATGGATGTCCATAAAGTACATAACATATTCCAGAGTAAATATTGAATCCAGAATAGCAAAAGCAGAAAAAGAGTAAACTAAGCCTTGGAGCTGAGAGCTTTAACAATAAAAGAAAGAGAAATTTCAAATTATTTCTCTAAAATAGGTGTCACCTCTTAAAGACAATAAACGTCAGAAAAATTGTCTCCAAAGCAGTGGAAAATGCTCTCCCTTCCCACCCCTGATTTAATTTCTTCCCACATGTATTCATATAGAAATCTTTTTATTATTGAATGGAGCTGAAAATTTCCCATAAAGAAGTAGAATGCCTCTACAATTAGGATTACCTGATTTATACGCTATGTATCATTATAGAATAAAAGAGAAATAACAAGAAAGACCAACTTTAAAAAAGGAAGAAAGCAAATAGTTGGAAATTACGGATATTCAAAACTGTAAAAAAATTTCAGAGCATTTCTGTTTCAAATGTACCACTGAAAATTTTAAAGGGGAAGAAAATGGAGACACATCATCCTGGGTTTAGATTCCAGACAGCTTCCATAGATCCTATAATTTCAGATATAAAACTAGTTCATTGCCTCAGAGATACCAGTCAGCAACCTTATGATACAAAGAAAGACACTTATGTTGATATTATGTAAAGCCATTTTCCAACTTCCTAAGGTCTGCTTATAAAATTCATAATTGCAAGGACTTTTTTTCTGCTTTTTCCCCCCACAATTCGACAAACCTGTAGCAAAACGGTACTAACAGTCATCATGATTTATTATGAGGTCATTTTTGTCACTTACGTAATTTATTCTGATCCAATCATCTTTCATTTACCTTGACCAAAAGCAAGATGGATCCACACTCTGCCAAAAGTTTGCATTTGACAGTAAGAAATGCCTTCCTCTAGAGAGTAATTCTCAAGCCAGATATTGTTAACTAAGCATCATATCAGTGTCAACTTCAAAGAAACTTCCACAACACAAACTTTTTACACACACATAAATCAAGTGTTTTCTATTCAGCTACTTGATATCTCCTAGGCACTTGAGATCTCCATGTGATTGTGCTCGATTTCACGACATGAATGAAGAAAGGTTTGTCTATACTTAAAGTCCTTTGCACCAGCTGATTGAAAACACATTCATGAGATTAGGATCAGGAGAGCAGGAGTAATCATTCTATGCAGTCACTTTCATGGGAAAGTGCCTAGACTTGCTTTCTGAACTATGATATCTGACTAAGCTTGACAGCTTACCTGAAACTTTGATTCTCCAAAGAAATCAGAGAATTAAAATTCAATTAAAAAAAAATATTATCTTCCTTTCAGGAATTTTGTTAACGCTTTATAAAAATGTTTGAAAATATTAGATCGAAATATTTAAAATTACCCTGATAGTTTTTAAGTTTATAGATATTTTTTACAACTAAATAAAAAAAACAAAAACCAAACCCAACAAACCAGCTTTAGCTAGTGAAACAAATTCACTTTTTGAATTATTCACATAATTTTAAACTGGAATGACCAGTGGCTACAAACACAGGTGCTGGCCTAATTTCCAGTATATGATCAAGTAATGAAGGGTGATTGAAGTAGTGCTTCTGTAAGTGTTTTAGCTTTCCTCCTTAACTAGAAAAAAACAACTGTAGGTTACACTGATTTTTCAGAGTTGAATAAAGAAATTGATCTGAGGTCACAAAAGACTGAGACAGTGCTCCTTAAACTCCTTCAACAGCTTTAGAAAAGGGATGTAATTTCAGCATGTTCCAACTAATGGTTGATTCCTAATTACTTTTGAATTCCAGAAGGCACCTGGAGATGCAGAAGTAGTTTCTGCATAAACTAACTTAGCCTCTTCAATAGTTTTTTGATGCCACTTTGCTGCAAGAGCATAGAAAGTCAAGACTGTTAGAGATAATTTATTACCACTTCTAAGTATTTCTCATTTATTCTCTGGCTCTTTTTAGCAATAGGTCTTTTATTCCATGTGAGGCAGTCAGCTAAATGTAGCTGACAAGGTTTTGCAGCCTATGAAATTTTGCAGTCTCACTCAGAAAGACCTTACCAGATCTTAAATTCAGACTTTTCTCCTGAAAGAACAAGCACCTCCTTGCTCAGAGACCAAATATTTCTGACAATCACTTTAGAAACAGAGATAAAAAAAAACCACCTACAAAAACCAACCAACCAAACAAAAAAACACCAAACCCAAAGAAACAAACACAACAAAAACACAATCTTGCAAGGAACTGAGCACTTGGGGAAAATAATGGAATGGCAGCTAAAAGTATACACATTGCACATTTAAAAAGTAGCAGTTGTATATTAGGTTTAATATAGAAGAGAAATCTGTGCTGCCAGGATTGCCTGACAAACATCCCTCAGCATTTCCAAGGGGAACACTTATAAGGCAAGAGTGCAGTTCAGCCTTGATGAGCATTTAGGTTTAGGTTTTTGAGCAAAGACTGTCAACAAGAACAGTATTCCTGCCAACTCTAGTGGTGCTTTTGCAAGACCACTAAACACAATTTGTTTTTTCTGTCCGAATATAGCATTCCTTATACTTGTCATGCTTTCCATATGGATGTCATCTGCTGTTCTGAATGTTTAACGGTGAAATAGAAGTATACAGAAGCATGTTCAGAAGCCCTTTCCTATCTGTACAGACATCTCCAGAATCAACTAATACAAAAATACTGAAGATAGCTTTAAAGTGAACCACTAAACATAACTCACCTCAGCATGAATACAAAACCACATTCATCCTATTTACAACTGTTAATATAAATTAATAAATATCATCATGAGAAGCACAAAAAATATAATTTCCTTACTTAGACTGATGATGATAGTGTCATATGCTGTTTATTAATAGCAGGGTTTATTTGTTTTGCTTTGTTTGGTTGGTTTTTTAAGTACTGCTACACAAATGTTACAGTAAAAAGAGAAAGAGCTATCAAAAGTTTTAAAAATCAAAGCAGCCATATCTAGCAACCATGGAGATGAGATCTGGAAAGCTGCAAGATCTGACCAGTTCATTCTGTAGATACCAGCTACATGACTTGTGGAATGACTTGAAAGGATCCCCACAGATTTGATTTGGGGTTTCTTTGGGGTTTTTTTGTTTTTGTTTTTTTTAAGGCTAAGACTATTGATCATAATTGTTCACATTTTGTGAATCACCTGGCTTATCAATACAAATTTGATATAACAGTTTTCATTTAAATTATCGATACTAGTCTGATTTTCTAGATTAACTCATATTAATGTTCTTGTCTTGACTAAGATTTTCATAGAAATGGCAGTTACGCACAAATAGCTCAGAACATATTTCCTAGTATGAAAACTAGATGGCTATCCTTGGTAATGCCCAGTGGAACTAGTACTAGTTGGATCTAGAGGGTTTCAGATCGGACTAGGAAAACACATACTTGTCATATGCAATTGTTTAATTTTGCACTGAAGCAGAATGCAAATCTTTACATTTTCTACAGCATTTATGTTCACTGAAACCATGAAGAGGAAGAACGTTCTCCTGAAAGGACACAGTGAGATGAGGCATAAAATACGACATGAGGACTCTAATTTACAGAAATTAAACTTTTTTTTGTTTGTTTCCCCCCACTGAGATGGACAAAACAAAGAGCACATGAAGTTAAAAGCAATCTCATCACATCAACCGTAGGCAGACAAACAGACTGGATATTGTAAAAATAAATTCAACATTTTCAGAGAAAAGTTTTAGAAAATCTTGATGGAGAGGACAAGAAAAACTTCCTCTCACTTTTCAAGTCCACATGAATTTTGATGTTAGATCTCAACTCTCACACACACGCACACACACTCCATGCACTACTGGCAAGGTGATAGCAATGACTGTATTTAGAGTTGTGCTTGGTTCAGTTTGGCAAGCTGTGTTAATTGTATATTCCATTTCACCTGATTTGTCTAGCATTTGAAATAAATTAATTCTTCAAAGTGGAAAGAGAATTCAATTCAAATATTTGTGAGGCTTTTATGCAATATGGTTTATTTTCCTTTTTCTGTAGCTCTGTATTATTACACTCTCTACAACTCCCAGAAAGGAGGTTGTAGCCAGGTGGGGGTTGGTCTCTTTTCCCAGGCAACTATCAGTAAGACAAGAGGGCATGGTCTTAAGTTGTGCTGGGGGAGGTTTAGGTTGGATATTAGAAAGAATTTCTTTACGGAGAGGGTGATCAGGCATGGAATGGGCTGCCCTGGGAAGTAGTGGATTCTTTGTCCCTGGAGATACTTAAAAAGAGACTGGATGTGGCACTCAGTGCCATGGTCTGGTAACCACAGAGGTAGTGGTTGGACTTGATGATCTCTGAGGTCCCTTCCAACCCAGACAATTCTATGATTTGTACAGACCAAGCGTGTGAGAAGAAACAAGGAGACAAAATGCAGCAGAGCACACTGTATTTTCTTGACCATATCAAACCAAACAGACTCCAAGAACTTTCCCATGCTTCCCAGAAACTTCACCCACACAAGGAACACAGCCTAGCATACTGAGGACATGAAGCTGGGACCTCATCCCTGCAAGTAAGAGCCCTCATAGATTCACAGTTTATGTGCTTCTGAGAACATTGCTCTTTGGCATACCACAAGTATGCAGCCGTTTTGTTAAAAAGTCCCAGCTGTACAGTAATCAGCACACATTTTAATCCATCCCATCTCTGCTATGAAACTGCAATAGAGAGGAATAGATAATTTTAACAAGCATCCACTGCATTCAGTTATAAAGTTCACTTGAGCCAGTGCTTAATTTCTGTAGGTGATAAACCAGCATATCACACAGATATTCAACAAGGATGTAAATCTTGCATCTTTAATTCAGATTAGAGAGGGATTTATTGGGGGCAGACAGCATTAAAAATTGGTGATAAGGATATCACCTACACCCTACAGTAATATTCAGAATTACACATTTTCCTTGTTGTATAAGACAACACCAGTTCAGGTGCTACCTAGCTCTCTGCTTCCCTCTGCCCTCCAACACTGAAGCCAAGCTCATCCCTAGGAACAGAGATCAGCCCTAGCTAGTGTGGTGCAGCCACTTGCTTTGGGGCTGGTTTTTTTTTTGGTTTGGTTTGGGTTTTGGTTTAAGTCAATAGGAAGAGTAATTTTTTAGAGCACAGCCAACAGTAAAATGCTATCTGACAAAATGCTCTGTTATTTATCTGCAGAATAACATCCCAGGTTTGCCAGTATATTAAGAGGAATTTGCTACAACTTCTTGAAGTGAGTGCTTTTCATTTCTCCTTGTAAATTAAAAGATTAACATTCCTAAAGGTGGATTTTTTTAGTAAGTAATATACTTAAAAGAATATCAAGCTTTTAAAAAATTATTCTATTAAAAATATTATTTTAAGAATATTAACTAAAAATGAGCACCCCAACTATTCCATGATGCACCCCAGAAGGTTTTGCCAAGTGTGCAGGATCACTTGCTCCTGGAAAAGTTCTAACCCTTCCCTTCATCTGGAAGGTTTCCCCTTTCCAAACTGCATGGCTTTTAACAAACTGCAATATGGAAGCTACAAAGAAACAAGAAAGATAAAGAGTCTGACAGGGAAAGCTCTTAGTCATGGAATCACACATATAACTGTTTTTCTTTCTCTGAAATCTCTGCAGGAACATTTCATTTTATACATATATGGATTTGAAGGACCATTCTGTCCGGACACATAAAACTAAGTGGTCTGTCCTTGCGCTGTCCTCTTTGTGTTGTGCAACCCCATCCTTTGACAAAAAAGCAACAATGCAAAAGTAATTATGTATGAAAACATTTATAAAAAATACTAGTATAATCCACTGATGAAAATTTCCCATTTTAACTTTAAAAATATTCTAACAGAAGTAATAGATTGTATAACAATAATACATCTAGCCCACAATTTGGTTTTTATAGTAATCTGCAGAACTGTTCACATAATTTTTAAATTCCCATTGAACATAAAAATCATTGGTGAGCTGAAGATTTCACTTCAGTCCTGTGAACAAATGTGTTTTTCACATCAAAAAGTAGTTAGCTGTATTTAAAATTCTATCAGAGACTAGCTTGTTAACCAAGAAATAATATTAATATATGAAATAATATATAAATTATTAAAATATTTCTGATAACATACTACAACTGATAATAGCATTAGTAAGTACACCTCATGGATTTGCATATAAATGATAGGATTTAAAAATTTTGTTACAGTATCTTAATTAATAGAAGTTTGTTTCTATGCCTTGTAAATTTCAGTAAAAAAACCTGAAGCCAAGAAGTACTTTAAAATTATTTGAGAAAATTATTTAATTCTATATTTATTTATGAAAAAAAATGTTTAGAACATTCATTCTTATAACTCATTAATATATTGATTTCACCCTTATGTTTTTGAAAGGACATGCTTTGTCTTTGGAGAGCTAAAACTGGCTTTGACTACAAAGGACCACAGGATATAAATGTGTCTAGAGACAGATGGATACCTAGCTCCTGACCCCCACTGAAATCAAAAGGGCTCATACACTAAAAACATATTCAGAAGCTAAAAGAAAAATATAAATCTAGTCCTAAGTGTCAACAGTTTACAAGAGAACACCAATATCAATGGTATTTGAATGAGATTGTATTCCTTATTTGGGAATCTGCTCAAGCAAGAAAAAAAAGGCACTCCTCCCTCTGGATTTTTTCCAATGGATCATATAGAAACTTCAGCTCATCTTAAACTGTAGCTCTACCATGTGCTTGAGAAAAGTGCTGTACATTAAATTCCTTAATGGGAGAGAGGAAAAAAAAAAAAAAAAGCCTTTTTCTGGTTTGACACCTGTCTACATGGATGAGTTAAAAGGAAATGTCTGCCAAAATTTCTAAGGATTTTGTGAAACAGTTTAAGAAAGAAACTACTCAAAGAAAAGTGCCATTTGTGCTCTATGTTGTCATATCTACTCAGTTTTAGGACCTCATTATTTAACATACTGTTAATTATAGCTAAAACATTTCACTCTTTTTTATTCTTTTGATTTGACAGCACTTCAACTATAGGAGTACTTCCTTGGGAGGTCATGTGTGACATACAACCAAAAATATCTGGCATCTTTTCCAAAGCATGAGCTGTGGTGCATCTTCTAAACTATATAAGCATATACACTGCATCTTGAGAATCTTAAAAGTGCTTTAAAATCAATAATTGAGTGTTTTGCATGAGCATCATCAACTATCTAGTGATGGTTTAAGAGGACTTTAAAAAAAGGTCATTGTGTAATACTTGAGAAAGTGTAACTCCTCTCACCTTCAGCATTAAAACATTTAATCATAAAAATAATTGCATATGAAGCAAATAGTTTACTTCCATATATTGATATTATATACCAAAATAGTTTTTCTTGTAGGATGAGTAAAATTTCACTGTAGCTACTAGATACACAGACATGGAAAATTTTGGTATGTTGCTTTTGGAGTATACATCTGGTTGAAGGAATATTTATCCTAATGTTACATATAAAATGTTCATAGATATTCATAATAAGCTTTACTGCTACATTGAAATTTGAAGGAATTAGGGTAGAACTTGCCTTTAAGTGAATTTTAAATTTGTAGCACTGTGTAGGTGAAGATGGAGAATTGGTTGCCTTAAACTTCATTGGAATGGGAGATAGTCACTGATAATATTTATCTCTAAGAGTAGATTAGCAATTTAGCATGAAGGGACATCCATTTAAGTTTCACATTGTGATTAGTTTGTGTTCCATACATCCCTCCACCCCCCCAGAAAAAGAAATCATAAGCCAAGGAGGAGAGCATAAGCATTAGATTTGAATATTCAGCTACCTTGCTTTTGTCATATCATAAAGATGATTCAAGTAATTGTTAATGCTTAGCATAAACCAGTCACAAGAAGCAGCTTGTTACTGTTTCACTGAGGATGGCCACTGGAACAGAGGGATACTAAAAAAAATAGTTTAATACTTTTTCCTCTGGTGGACAGGCCTAAAGTGAAGGGATGCCAGATAATTTTGTAAAGTATTTGCTCGGAAGATGTTCTTCCTCAGACATGCTGCAAAGCCCCAAACCAGCATAGATGAGTCAGGAATATATATCCCTATTTCAGAGGTGTCTCATCATGTTGCAAACTAACAATCAGTACAGATTATACCATCTCAATACACTTCAATGCAAGTTTCAAAAAAATCTACTCACAATGTTCTGCATTTCTGCTTTGCATCTGTTGTTCAAAAGAAAAGCCTTCAGGAAATACTCAATATAGTGTCAGAGGTAAATAAAATAGACTTGATTTTAGTATAGATACACTGTGCACTGATGAATGGCTCTACAAAAATGTGACATAGTAATTTTTAAATCAAAGCTGTTTTATTTATTTGTTAATATTTTAACTTTCAGTAAATCACTCCAGAATAACTCCTGGGAGGTTATGCTATATGAGAACCATCAAATACCTGTCAAATACCTGTGTGAGGTAATACGACCTGCTCATTATAGATAAAAAATCCACAATATCTTCCATTCTTTGCAGGACCTGTAATAGGGTACACTGAGAGTTCAGGTGTTGATGGTAATGTTGGCCTTCTACAGTCTCTGAACCTTGGAAAAATAAAATGTTTCCCACCAAAATGCTATTGCTAAAGTAAATATTACTAGTGTAATTACATGCTGCTGTTGTAAACGTATGATGCAAGCTGTGACTAGTACAGGCAAAACCCTAAAATACATCTGACTTCCTAATGGGAGAAACACATAACCCTTTATGATTGGATTTCCTTTCAGGACTGAAGGTTCCAATCTCAGACAACTGATACTCACATTGTAAGAGACAAGAAGAGCAAAGAATGCCAAATTCAAATAACGTCATAAAATTCTGACACATTTTTATGCTTAAAAAAAATGGAAGCAAATTCTGTTCTGAATTAGTTACTTTAGAAGTCAGTTTAAGACTATTTAATGAAATATTTGTCACCCTCCATGCAGAAAAAAATAGCAAGTTTCAATGGAGATTCTTCTGTTTTCAAGTTTTTGTAGCCAGCTGGGAGAAATTGTTTGTTTTTTTCTCCCTTTCCAGTTTCCACAAGACTACTGTGTGCAATACATTATTTTTGTTTTTAAGAAACTCATATAAAAATAATGGATAGCTAATGGTTTTGTGATTAAAAGGACTAAAACTTCTGATGTTTTAAGGGCCTCAAGTGATGCTAACTAAAATCACTTTCCCTGAGAGAAGTGAATCCCATCAAGGGTATCTAATGTTACCTGCATGCCACAAGTCCTCCAGGCTGTGAGATTTTAGCCAGCAAAAGTGCACTGGCTAGACTACAGACAATGCTGAATGGATCCATCCACACGGACACAAGATAGGGAATGGAAGGAGATGTTACGGGTGTCAGTTACATTTTTTGTTGCTCTGTGGAGATGATGACTATTTTTTCTTCTTACCTGGTGAAATTTAAGTAACAAAGCAATCAATATGTAAACACCTAGAAGAGAAATAGATGGTGAATGAGAACTGACAAGGACCAATTTAATAAAACTAATCAGGCCATAATGAGCATAAGCCATCTTAAAAAAAAAAAAAAAAAAAAAAAAAAAAAAAAAA